>CM069859.1:191185739-191840739 GCA_036172795.1 Pelodytes ibericus
TTTGCCATCAGATGTTATTTTAGAGAAGCTATTCCATTATTTTCAGATTATTAAATTAATACATACATAATGCTTAGTACTTAAATAAAATTGGTTATGAAACAGAAGCATGGACACAATGCTAATTATGTGGTAGTGTGAGCATAATGCTTAGTGCATGGACAGTATGCTAAGTATTATGGAATGCGTGAATATTCATTTCAATGGTTTTATCTGTGAGGAAAAGGCTAAAATCCTATGTAACAAAATGGTATTATTATTAAAGTAATAACCAGGGACGTATCCTGCCCGTGAGTGAAAGGTGTGCGCCGAACTGACAGCACACAACACGAAATAGATCCGAGACAAATTTGGCATCAGAGTCCCTCGCTCTGTTGCCAATACAACCAGCATAAAAATTATACAAAAATAACTTTGGGGGCCAAATTTTGGTGTTGCTGGATGCCTCCATAGTGAGGCAACACCGGCTAATGAGTCACCACTGCATATGTGGGTTTCACGGGAGGACATACCAGGTGCATCAGCTGTCATTAACTGACCACTTTACCGTGACATACTGCTACATCCATTTTTGCGAAGGGGTTAATTTCAGTAACTAAACTGAACTCAGCTATGGGTCTTCTGGACCATGCAAGCAAACTTGGCAGGAATAAACTACACTGAGTTTAATTTTCTGTCTGTGGTACTTGACACGGCAGCTGCACTTGGCAGTGCTAACTGGTATTGAGTTTACAACAAATTCCTACAAAGACATCTAAATAATGTGACTCCATTCATTCAGTCAGTATAGTAATTAAAACAACACACATTTCATAATGTTTTAGCTGCATTAGTTCAGATGTTATTCAGTGTGCAAGTTGTTGGTGTACAAACCAGTGTATACAGAAATTACTCATATTTAATATACATTCTTGGTTCCTATTGAAAGTAAGAAACAAAATTCTAAAAAAGTTCAATTTTTTTTAAAAATAAACCTACAATGCCTGAGGGATATATAATGGATTGTTTTGTATACTCCTTTGGCACAAAAACGGATAAGAGCTAATTTGGCTGCCAGCATGTGATATTTTATTACATGTGTACAAATGATTTCTTTAGATAATAACACAGCAGATATCCATAGATGTCACTGGGTTTTGTTCCACTGACATGCCCTGAACAATCCGCATTGTTTACAAATGGTAGTTGACTTGTTTTGCTTGTGGCTGCTCAGCCTAGCCTATCACAGACTTAAGCACTGCGAAGATCTGTCTAGCTAGCAATTGTAGGCTTTTGGAGTTATCCCAAAGATTTGTTTGCAAGAAACATCCAACTGTACATTTGGTACAAACTATAACCGAGTTACTTGTCTAGAGATCTTAAAATTGCAAAATGCATAGAAACATGTAATATGTAAATAAAACAGCCACCAAAAGTGACTGCATCAACTTGGATTTTATGCCCTAGTTCCTGCTCTCAGTTTTGGGAAAAAAATATCTTTTTTTTTTTCGTGAGAACACAGCACTATACTGAGCCACCCTGGGGCTTTCGGAGCCCAGCCCTTCACTTTACATTATCATCTCCGAGCAGTTGCATCCTGTGCAGACCGTTCATTATAGTCCTGAGACTGAAAAACAGAGGAGGTGTAACTGCAAGAGATAGCACAATCACAGACTTGCAGATCGTTCGTTTTCTTTTCTGCAAGGCTGCATTTTTTTCTTACAAAAACTAACATTTGATCGCCTTATGAGTTATTAAATACCTGTGCGCTGCATAATGAACTAAGGTGTAATAATAATAAAAAAATGTTTTGCTGATGGTGATTATTATTATTATTCAGGGCTATAAATGGTGTTATGGATTTAAAATAAGGTGCACCTGTAAACTGTCGTTACCGGCTGTCATCAGTTATTGAAATAACTATAGCATGGATCATACAATATAGAATCCAGTTTATGTACTAAAAAAAATATATATATATTTATTATTAAAATTAGTAACACTTCTGGCAAGCTGGTAACAGTAACTTTTCCTACTGCTGGGTGAGAGGTCTTTACCACTGTTGGTTATTAAAACGATTTCCTGGATATATATATATCATTTTATAACACTATTTTTAATTAGATTTTAGATGAATTTAGATTATAAGAGAAAAAAATGTTTTTGCAATTATAGTCCTATAATGAAACATTCTAATATTTATCTTCCTTTTGTTCTGTCTCATCCCTACCTCATCTGTCATTAATATTTATTAATAATTCTAATTTAGTATGAATGGATGGAAACGATACATTGTGAATTATTTAATACAATATATTAACCTTAAGCTAAAATATTATATTTTCACATTTGACTTTATTTTATAAATTCCAAGATGAAGGAGAAAAAAAATAAGGGGTCAGTTCTTAGGAGGAGGCATGAGTTAAGTCATGCAATCAGTTGTATCCTCAGAGATAGGCAAAGTGTCCATACAAGGACCATACAGATGTCTGTGAAGGTCTGTGAAGGTCCATTGAACAGCATCATTAAATTGTCCGCCATGAAGTCCAGTAATCGTCTACCATGAGCAATGTTGGTGCCAACTCCTGATTATCATCCCTGTACCGAATCCCCTCAATCATGCGGCTTTATGCAAGACCTCCAACATGGCAAGCAAATGCTTCTCAGTCCGACTTACAGGTTTTCTTGCCAAACAAAACACTCACCAATTAGAATTGTTAAACAGTGAAGCTGCAGCTTCCCTGGAGTTTTGTGGCTCCATATATATCCACACAAAGAAATGTAGAAACACTCAGTCCATACATGAGATGAAGTGAGATGAATATTCAGTCTCACTAATTTAGATATACATTGTGCAAGTACAAGCCTGGTGAGTTGTCTTAATGCTGGAAACTCAACAGGTTTGTCTCAGCACAATGTATAGTTAAAATGGTGAGATGAAATGGTAATCTCACCTCAACTCACCTTTTAGTAAATAGACCAGAAAGGATCACAAATTAAAGGATGTATGCTTTTTTAACTATTTGGAGTCAGAGCTTTTTAATTTCTCCTTTATACTGTCCAGTCCCACTTTGGGGCACCTGTGCTGCAGCTCCAGATTGTCCCCCCCTGTGTCCTGGCTGTCTGTACTGAAACATTCCCTCAATGACCTACACCTCAACAACCATTGTTGCCCAAGCAGGTGTTGGTAGCAGACAATCCAGCTGTTCTGCCGAGTTAAGCGAGACTTGGGACAGCAATCATGAAGTATAAATGTAATTCTCCGGTGTCTAAGACACTAGAGACTGGTTACTGGAAATGCATGGTAGCTCTGCCAGTTAGAGTACCACACATGAGCGGTAGCCCTGACATTTGACCTCCCAAGCACTGCCCCCCTGGCATTCTGATTTGCCCTGACATTCTGATTTGCCGGGACAAGAGTTGGGAACTATGTTATAGGTATGTTTTCAATATTGATAGTTACTTTTTATAATTCGATTTTATTTTTATGAACTGACTCTACATTATAAGAAATACAATGTAGTTGATTTCTTAATAAACTTCTAACTCTTTGGAACTTATTGTCAAATTTTCTGGGCCCTCAGTATACAAACAATCCTTACCTGCTTTGAACAAACATAGATATGGGGGGAAAAAAATGTTGCCCAGTATAATAGCGGCCATTTCATTGAGACATCAACATTAAACATTGGTCAGTATTAATCAGGGCTCGGCACCAGCATGAACACCACACTCACAGTGGACATCACAAAAGCTTTGTGATGCACAATTTAATGAAGTTCTATGGACCTTGTACTGGTGTTCTTGTGCAGACATGGTGCGTATCTCTGATATTACTTGATATACACTCTACAAAAAAATATACAATTACACCATATTTTCCTTTTTTCTAACATATGTTTTTAACCTCACATATGTTTACACTTTTGCCTGGGATTTGCTGATTTTGCTGATAACTTGTTATCCTTTAAATACCGGAAAGGCAGTCTCTTTATTCTTTTTTCTCTTTGAGCTCTCAGAATTGTTTAGATGGCCTATCAATGACTTTACCAATGTCTCTCCAACAACTACCAATCTCCTTTATCTGTTTCTCACATTCTTTTGTTTTCATTACTGTGCACAGACCTATAATTAAAATGTACTTTTCCGGGCATCCACCCTCTCATTTCCTTTTATTTATTTTTTTCCTCTCTCATGTTTTGCTGCCTGTCTATGAGCTGCATTACCCTGTTTAACAAAAATGTCATATGGTCTATTTATCAGCCTCTGTAAAGTGTCTCTGGCTAGAAATGGGTGGCGTCTGGGTTGTAACAACACAACTATGCAAGCATTCATGTTAAAAAGGATTTGATTGCTACCCAGGAATATTTACTGAAGAAATATGGTAAGCAATAATTTGTGTGCATAGTAACACCTAAAAATACATGTACAAATTACATAGCATCAGCCAACATTTCCATAAAAAAAAAACAACCAAAGCCACGTCTTTTCGGCTGTAGACTTAAAGTGACATTGTAATGAAGATGTATCTATGTCAATGCTGACCAATAAAATGTCCTCCAGTTGTTGAACTACAACTCTCATGATGCTGAGGGAACGACAACAGTGGAGAGGGAACTTATAGGGAAATTATTGCATTTCACAACTACCACCTCTCACCTGGTGCCATTGATCAGATGGTACCTGAAACCAGCTCCCGTGTGGTGTCCAGTAGCAGAGAAATTAAGGATATTCTCTGTAGCTACCTATAGATTTGTCTTTCACCTTTGAGGAAGCCATGAAGATAAAACATTGGGAGATAAAATGTGAGGATAATTGGAACATGTGCACCTCCAGACCACAAGGAAGATTGCCTTGTACCCACACTATAGAAGGAATTATCACAGGAGTTATCGTAAAAAATCTTGCATTTGAAGAGCAGGTCAGAAAGGCAGCAGCACACCGAGCCTGACTTCCAAATGGCATACACCTGACGCGTTTCATCATTGGAGGCTTAGAGGTAGGTATAAGTCAACACCAACTAACCTTGTTAAATAGAAAACAATATATTTTTTTTAACTAGAAGCACGGATTTCGGTGAGTATGTCCAAGAAAGGGAGCCCTATGTAGGGTGACCACCCTGGACAGTTCTTCTACAATGGGACTTTATATCTCTGCTCCCAGGCAGTCTCATTTCTTGACAATGCAGTACTGGAAGGACTTGGAAAACGTGGATTTATCTAATAAATTTATCATTATCAAAACCTTGAGCACTCCTTCACTACAGTTAGCATGTGCGTGAATTCAAAGCTTCCAAATAATTTATATAATATAAATAAATGTATATTATGTGTATGTGCCTTTGTATAAATATATGAATCTGTGTGTTTGTGATATATATATTTATTCATGTGTGTATCATTTGGCACACATGTACAGTGGGCATGCCCATGTATCTCAATAGCAGCCCTCTAACTGTCTCAGAGAGGGGCCTGACCACTTTCATGTGTCAAATTGAAACAATTTGGGAGAATAAATCTCTGGGAGAAACTCTGCAAGAAGATTCAAAGGTAAGTATTGGAAAAAAAGTAATCATGAAAAGTCCCTTTAATTTGTATTAATTCCTTATATTTTTCAGCGTGCGTCTCATTATGGGCATAATAACACGCAATGAGCACGTGTCTTATTTTGACTTTTTTTTTTTTACACAAAGATAGGCAGAAATGAATATTATCATACGAAACAACAAAAAGGCAGAAATTTCCCCCCAAATGTATTCTCTCAGGAAATGGAGTATGGTTAATTGTGAGGATAATTGGAACATGTACACATCTCTATTTCCAAAACAAGGAACACTTATCACTTCAAAGTGGTTCCATGCAAGTGTTTGGTATTTTACGGTTGCTAACTCTTGGATAATTTATGGCTTCACAGAAACGTAAACCACAGTGCCCTGCTGGCCTAGTTTAATTAGTCTGTGCTGTGTAACCTTTATTACATATTTCAAACCAGCCACTTTGACGCCTGACACTGGTTTGCTTTTCTTGGTTAGGAGGCAGGTATTTACTGGAAATACTGAGCAATAGAGATTAAGTGAATACTGTCTTACAGATCACAAGCCATAAAGTAGCTAGACTGGATGGCTTGCTCAACTAATAACATTCATCTTAATTTAACTGCTTTAAAAAAAAAAGTATAATCTTTACTTACATTTAGAAACCTTTGGGTTTCAGGAGATACTAGAGACAAAGGGCCAAATGTATCAAGGCAAAACAGGTGCTATTTTTAAAAACAATGCTTAATTTGTAGCAAACTGCCATAAGTTCCCATTGGATTCCATGGTTACTACTACTATTTTAGCACATTTTCCTGAAATACCACCTATTTGGTCTTGATAAATATGGCCCTAGGTGTCCAGCTGCTGATGAACTACAAACCCTATCATCCCCCAACAGCCTTTAAAGAATGACAGATAATTTTTAAGGATTATAGCCCAGAGAGCCGCATCTGGAAACAATGGTGTCAATGAAAATGTTTGTACAGTCCGAAGAAAATAGAAATGGTGTTAATGATAGGAAAAGGGCCACTTTAAAACCCTAGTGGGCCCTGGACAAAGTCTTTAGCAGTGGGCCCCAATTTTTCTAAAGTTGCATTGTAAAAAACTGTATGTAAATGTAAACGTTTTAATATTATATGCAACTATTTTCAAATCACATTCAACTATTTGTAGATGTAATAAAAATGTTATTGAAAAATTGCATTTCTTGTTTTTATTCTCTTTTTCTGCACCCACATTGCATCTAAAGGTCTTAACACAACACCATACAGTACCCACAGCACTTGCCATGCACATGTTATTTTGCCCCACAGCATCACTTTGCCAATTAAAATAAGCCACTATCAGACACCAATTAACATGTCACAGTCACTTTGTCACTAACAAATGCAACCGTCAATTTGCCTATTAAAATATGCCAATGTTTGTCCATTAAATATGCCACAGCTTGCCCATTAATATGCCAGTGTTATTTTGCCATTAATATGCCACAGCCAATTTGGCCATTAATATGCCACAGCCAATTTGGCCATTTAAAAGCCACAGCCATTTTGACCAATAATTTGCCAGTAGTATTTTGCCATTTAAAAAGCCACAGCCAATTTGCCCAATTACATGCCAGTATTATCCATTAATTTGTCCATTAATATGTAACCCTCCTCCCCCGTTCCCCAGTACTCACCTCCTTGCTGCTCTGTGTCCCTGGTCGTCTCCTCAATACAGTCTTCCCTCCTGCACGGACATGAGGTCATATCCAGTGGCAATTATTTTTTCTTTCTTTTGCAGGCCGCATCCTGCCAAAAACAAAAAGTTCAGCAGCGCGATTCAGTGCAAGATTAATGCCGGCAGCGCTGGTGTCACCTTAACCAGTGGGCCCTGGGCAAGTGCCCACATTGCCCATTGGTTACAGCGGCCCTGGATAGGAAATAACTATATGACATGTATATTATTCTAATATTGTGCGTATTTGTTTTCTTTGTTTTTTTCAGCTGATATATATATCCACTTTTGCTGAAAAGATTTTCATCAGTGTCATAAGTTAACAAACAGCACTGCTGGGCTTATTTATCAAGGTGAATCTGGGGCTCTTTTGGCAGTGATTTATCAAATAAAGCATCCCATTGATTCCAGAATCTGTCTGCTGCATTAAGTATAGATACATTACTTTGCCCTAGTTCATGTCTTGAATGATTCATTCCTCTATGTACTGGTTCTTATAGAATATCACCCCAAAAACACACTCACTTGAGCAGGCCCCCTCTTCCCTTTTTGACCAGTCTGCCTGAACGTGTGTTACCTGCTGCAATATGTTTTGTCCATTATATAACATTGCAGAATAATGTTCCAAAATAACAATCCTTTATACGTTATAAGTCAGGTCAGAAGAGGCAAGAACTAGTGTAGTAGAAACCAAATGGAAATGAAACAAAGCAAAGGTTACTAATTGGCACCTAAAACAGCACAACAACCAAACTAAGCTAAATAGCTAAATACGACAGGATTACATGTTTTACAATGGGTGATACAAATTTCACATTTAGTGAAAGCTCATATAAGTCATTTAGACACTCAGGGGTGCTTTAATAGGATTCCCTCAGGCCCCAAATAGTATAAGAAACAGGACTAAGTCTAGCACCCCAACGTCAGGTGTTGTATTCGACCACAACGTCAAGCCAAAGACCCACTAGGGTTGAAACGTTGCCACTTGTGGTTGAATAAAACACTTCATGTTGGAGTGCTGAAATTTGTTTTATTTCATATAAAATTGCACATGATCATTTCCAGTAGATACAATTTTAATGCATATTTTTGTCACTACAGATATTGTTGTCCTACTTTACCTCAATGCAGTGCATACCAATCGCCACACATAATGCAGAAGCCTAGGATCAGAGGTCAGACATTTATTAATTTTATGAGATAATACAATAGAACCTATGGGCTTTGTCCGCTAGGTTCCTTTCAGGACTGCACCCGCCTCTAGTTGATGAATGACATGGCCCTGTAGATTGACTTTTTTAAAAAAAAAATCACTTACCAGTACCAAGCCTTTGTTTAGTGTACGAGTATTGATGCCATGACAATATAAATAATTCAAAGAAAACTGATGCATGTATATTTGCTTCTCAAGTGTCCGTATTTAGGAGAGACACCTTTAATTCACCTTAAAAACCTATGTACCTCTTTCCTCCTCTAGTTTCCCTATTTTCTAGGAGCTCAGAAATTGAATGTGCTTATCAAGTTACATAAGTGCCTCCCATAGTCACACCTAGAGCCACTATCTTAGAAACAAGTGTCCCTCTTTGGCCATTTGAAATTTTGGGAGGTGTGGTGACATTGCAGTCATAATTAGTAACCTTATTCCAAATACCCTTCTCCCAAAATGCCAAGCAGAACACAAACCAGTGCACAGTGATTCTGAGTCACTGGGGGATTCACGCTTACGGTTAACATCTCCACTTTACTTTGCTCTTGCGTACTATTACCTGTTTATTGTTTTTGATGTCCTGAGGTATCTGACCCCTTACTTGACCTATAACCATGCCCTTTGCTGCCTGCATCAACCTTTTTAAACACTCCGATTCTGACACCCTGCTCTAGGTTTTATTTATCAAAGGTTCGCCTGGGGCATTTTCACCCAAAGATATTTTCCTGGGCATTTCATTTGTTATAAACCTTTCCTCATTGTAAATTTAAAAATATATTAAAACCCTCACAAATATGACCTTAGCCAACCTTTGAGAGATCATGCAAGATGCTTCTGACAAGTACTTTTTTATATATTTCCCTAAACAAATGCAAATTTCAGACATAGCCTGCATGATCTTTCAGATCTCTCAGATTAATCATATAAAACTTTCAAAACTATAAAACACTTCTATTAAGAGCTTGGATAACTTGTATATTCTCTCATAAGAAAGAGTCTTTTTTCCCCTCAGATGAAGATTCTTTGTAACCTGCATCCTGCTCAGAAACCTGGCCCAGGGTGATGATTAATGAAGACCCTTGTGGAATAATTGTGTACATCTCAAGGCCTAAAGGCATGTCATTATATGTAATGGTTGATCCCTTCTTTTTGTTATTTAATTACCTGCAAAAGCCTGTCCCATGTGGGGTACACGGGACAGGCTTTAAAATGCAGAATGAGGGAACATTTTAGTGCAGTTCATGATAATAAGACCAAAGAGTCTACTCAATAAAGAGAGAATTGCAGGGCATTGAGATGGGAGATTAAAACTTTAGACCAATGTAGCCCAGTTGAAAAAATTCTCCAATGCCGTTGAATGGAAGAATGTTTCCAACTCAGCTGCTTTGGCCTTAATTACCAGCTAAATTCCGTGCAAATCTCTCTTTATTCCTTGCAATGCTCTCTTTATTGAGTAGTTCCTCAAATCCCAAGTAGCTTTCCCTCCAAATTGTTCACACTACAGTATGTTCAATTCCTATTATATTTCCTTTTATTCCCTTTTATTTCCGCATATGTAGTTGGCTCTTCAATAGCATACATGCTCAGTCAGTTAACCAAGAAATTCTATGGTAAAAACTACTGAGGAACATATAGAACTTCATCCATTCTCAGAAGAGACTTCACACAAATGGACATTTGGCCAACGGAAGAATGAAGGAATAAAGGACGAGTCAAACCTATTTCCTCTCACTCAACAATCTTTTTTTTTCCTTCTGTTTTACAGTGTTATTATAATTCATATAAAAAGGTAAAAATACACATTTGAATATTATTTTTCAAAAGATTAAAACCTTTTTGCATATGAACCAGTAAGTTAGGTCAGTGGGCTAAGGTACCAACCCTCAAGGTTGCAGGTTCAATTCCCAGCAGGGTTGACTTAGCTTTTAATCCTTTTTTAAGCTAGATAAAAGACCATTAATTCAAAGTAATAGCAACATTTTCTGGATGTTAGCCAACATAAAATGTACTTAAAATTGCCATGAATGTTTCAATATAATTTGATAATTCTAAAAACTGTACAATGGGGAAGGATAGCATTTTTGAAAATGAAATAGGTGGTGTGGAGTACAGCAGGTATGTTTTGTTTCTTACTATATACACATACTAGGCCATATTTTCTTTACTCACTAACATGGAGCATGATGGCATGGGTAGGCAACATTGCTCATGGTGGACATCTACTGGAACGGATAGATATTCTATGGTCATTCACAGAACTATCCATTCGTATTGAACTGCTGCCAACAAAACATGATTTGTGTCTCATAACAAATAAACAAGTCAGATTATCTTGTCAAACAGGTCTGCATGTTTTCCATAGCGCAGACCCATTTGTTAGAATACTTGTAAGACAAAGTATTTTGTGATGAGAACTTGTTAGTTCACCATGGTTTGCTGTTTAGTGCATGCACTGTTTGAGGTTTCAGCATTTATACATGGTTTCATTTTACAGGGGTCAGACACCATAAGTACAGCAGACCCTTACATTGCAGATAACTGTAGGCAGCACAGAGATTTACCTGCACGCTATGTCAGACTGATTCAGCGCACAGGAAATGACCTCATTTCCTATCCACTGTCATCAGGAAGCATAGTCAGGGAGACACACCCCTGCACCACATTTCCAGATAGTAAGGACCCCTCCTTACTGTTATGGAATTTTAGATCTTTGTGGGATTATTGCATAGTGGATAATTGGATGTATGGCACTGTGCAAATAAGAGACTATCTACAGCAGTAGGAATGAAAGATATAATGGTACAAGGCAATGGTCACATTAGAGCCCAGTGGTTTCTAGTCAAGCTCCTGCAAATACAACCAAACATTTGAAAGATAGGTTTAGATAGGTAGGTGAAGGGGATACTTGTCCTTGGTTACATAGAAAGCTTAGAATGAGTCCTTTGTTCTAGTGTAACATTTTAAACTGATTGAATCAAGATTGAATTGCACCAGTTCCTTTGATCAACCAATTCAACACAATAGGCAATTGTTTAAATGCTACAATGTGGACAATAATAACCTAGTGACCTATAAGCGGTTTTTATGTCAGCTATAATAAAACACATTCATGATTCACTGCCATATTTGAAATCCACCAAGTAACTTGAGAGCCAAGCTTTTTTACTTCAGGAGAATTATGTCATCCTTATGAATATTTAAATCTTAGTTGAGGACATGACCTTATCTCATAAATAAATGTAAAACACAGAAGTGGGGAAAAAAGTATAAAAAGGGATCTTTGGTGCAGCCTGATACATTTTGTTCGTATATGACACAAAAGGTGTGTTTATGGTTGTCTAGTGCAAATGAAACTGACTTCTCTAACTCATTACGGGCAGCAACTTTATTTTTATGAAGATGGGGGAAAAATGGCTTACACAGGCTAAAAACACATTCATTAAAGAGTATATTGCAGTGAATTAACAAGTGAACTGCAAAAATCAGTCATTAACAGCTGAGATTGAAAGTCAGAGATATTTTCCCAACTCAACTATAAATGCCTAATTTACACAATCCCTTGAAAGGTGTGCAAGTCAGTGACATTTTCCCAACTCAACTATTAATGCCTATTTGCACAATCCCTCACCATAGTTCACTGCTTAGTGAATACACTGCTGAGTTCTGTTACTTGAGGGGACTATTCACAATAGGACAAACTAGTGCAAAATGCACCCTAGGACAAAAATGTGTGCTCATTTACACCTTACTATATTAACCGAAGGGCAGATAGACTCAATGGCTGTGAGGAAAGACTCCAGTGAGTCCAATGCTAACTACACTGAAACCTTCCCCAAGTTCTTAACATTAGTCAAACTGGTATTTTGAGTTTGTCAACCTTTCCCTGAAGTGAGCTTTTAAGCCATGCCCCCATGGATGTCAAGGTGTACTCAACTCAGGTCAACTCTGTTCTTTGGAAACAGTCTTCTCAATATCAACAAGCTGGCAGTCCAAATCAGATTTTCAGATGTTACTCAATTTAGCAGTTTGATAGTAGTAGCTATTTACTAATATTCATGTTCAACGTGCATCCTTCCCAAAGAGAATCAACACATTCAACACATGAATACACTGCTAATTTACCTGTTGATGTCAATATTAACTCAACAAGATAAGAATGACTAAGAAAAACAGCTATATTTTTAATGTTTAGCCAAGTTAAGAAGTTAACTGTTTATATATCTACCTCCTCCTCCCTTTAAAAATAAGTTTCTTCTACATGTTCATGCATTAGATTTTGACTCAGATCACTGATGTTCCACTGGCAGTCCATGGGCCAGATTTGGTTCTTAAGGGTTTTTGTATAAACCATATCCTAGCTAAATAGCCCATAGGTTTTATTGTGTGCAGCCCACCTCACTTAACTGCCCATAGTCTCCTTATCCCTAGAAATGTATCATTTTGTTTGAATAAAGTTAATTTAAATTAGTTTCGATCTGCTTTTGCATTACTGCTAAATAACCAAACATTTTCCATGGCTAACAAGTTATTCTTAACCATTACTGTAAATATAAAAAATTAATGCGGCCCAAGCGACACATGCATTTCCGAATTATGTAGCCCACTTCAGAATAAACATGGACACCGCTGTAATAAGTCCTGTGTATTAAAGCCTTCATTTATAAAAATGATAATAACCCCTATGCCTAATTATCAAAAAACACAATTAATGTAAATGATGGAGTGTAATCTCCAATAACACAGCATTCCACAGCAGTCATAACATGCTTTTAAATAGTATTGGCCAGCTGTTCGGTGTGTACACATACTGTACTGACATTTGTTTCGTGCAAAATATCACAAACCCATGTGCCCTATGGTCTGTAGATGCTCGACATTCCATTCTTTGGAATGAAGTCCGCAGGGCTCTGTGTTGCCCTACCGTGAGATTAATTTGCAAATTGTGGAACTTTCTGTTGAACTGTTTTCAATCATAAAGGTGTGAGGTGAGATCAGCACGCAGTAATCTAGGACTGCATACACAAGGTCAATGGATAGCGTGTAGTGGTGCCACAAAGCCAGTATTTTACTGGCAGGTTAATAATAGATCATCTTGAGGCCAATGTTAAGTCTATATAGGTTATAGAATTGCTGGTATTTTTTTTTAAAGGAAAGGCATCATTCTTAATTGTGTAGCATACTGCAGCAGAACTGAAAAAGACCCCTATCCTGTATTTATTATTGCATCTTTTATTATTATAAAAAACATTTAATCACAGACAAGGCATGGTATAGTTCTAAACTATTAGAAACTATTTAGATGGGGTCTTTTGTTTTTACAGTTTGTAGATGTTTAGGTCACAGTTAGAAAAAGTGTATTTATTTGGGAATTTTTAAAGTAAATTATAAGAAATGATGAAAATAATATATAAAAACAGTATATAAATTGTGTGAGTACATTAAACGTGAAACAGGAAGATTATAGCTAAACACAAACACTGCAGAAGTCATGAAATGTTACGTTTAACTCAAAGATTGTTTAATTTGTAAGCATTTTAAAAATAAATGCTTTCATGAAAGTATACAAATAAAGTCCCATACTTGGCCCTCTTTGCTTTGTATAGCTGTATCAGGGAGCTGATATCTTGGGGCAGGTGTAATGAGTATTGAAAAAGTCTACAATTAAATAGAAGATAATGTTTTTGCTGACAGTTGTCCTTTTAAAAAAAAAAAACAGACTGAAGACAATGTCAAATAGTTTTGCTTTGACATCAAAAACTAAATTGCTAGTTATAATCTTTAAACATTACTTTAGATTTAGATTGTGCATCTACTATTCTAAATAATACTTACTGCTGTATAAAAAAAACTATTAATAAACAAGGTATAAAAGTGGAGTGCATGAAAATACATTGAAAAATGCCACTATATCCCTATGAAATAATGTTTAAAACAAACTCTTTAGATATTCAGGTTTTACACTGGATTTGGGTTTTGCCAGGACAATTACCAAAGATTATGCAGCGATGTCAGACTGTACTACATATTTTTTGTAAGGGTGGAAAGCTATTCTTACATGATTAGCAGGGGAGGGCTGGCAAGGGGGACTGTAGGACAATTGCCCCCCAGGCTGCTCTCTAATCTCACACAATGGTCTGGGACTGCACCACTTTTTACTTTTAAATGCCCCAGTCGGTAACACTTTTGATCTTTCTATCCAATTGTCTTGTCTGCCTATCAATCTCTGTACTCTATCTGTTAGGAAATCTGTAGCCAAATTAACAGTATATTATAAACATTAAAAAACAAATCTAAAATAAGCCTTTACTCTTCATAACACTGAAATCCATCATCTTTTCCTCATCCCCTTTTTAAAGTTGTTAATGTGCATTGAAAAAATTATAATACTCTCTAACACACCAAGATATATAAACCTGGTAAACAACTTCAGACATGGATTGACTTGCAGATCTGAAAAGATGCTCTGGGGTATCCATGGTTTGGAGCTCGCTCAATTAAGGACGAGTTTGACAAATACACGTGTGTTATGATATGCTACACACTGTGTAGATCCATCAAGGATTTAGAGCAAGTTAATGATTAATCATCTAACCAAAAGAAAAACCCCTTAGGAGAAACCTGAATTGCACCTGCTTTAGAAAGAAGAGATTTGCAGACAACTGATTGACCTGTAGAAATTACATTAAAGTGATTCACTAAGAATGACTATAACTTGAGAGTGAAAATAAAATTGGAAGACACACTTTTCTTTGGTACAATTAAAAAATATATTACTTGAGTTTTGACAGGATTAATTAAAAAACTATAGGGTCAACATATACACTGATATGTCCCAAACTGGATTTGGGTCGAATACTTTATCCAAAATGCGGCCATTCAGTATTGGGTCTGAATGATTTTGGGTCCGAATCTGCCATCGGAAAACTAAAGCATCGGAAGCTTTTGAATTGGGTCATTTGCGCCATGAAAACCATTTGGCTACCCACTGTGCACCCTTGAACACACTCTAAATTCTCCAAACAGAGGAGGAATTCACACATTTCAATTCTCCAGGTTTTAGCTGGAGAACTCAACTTTTAATGCCTCTAAAGTACACTACAATAGATTTTAAACTGCTTTCTTTCCACATGGACATGACTACGTATATGCCTTAATAGCGTTATAATATTTGCTCAAAAGAAATTTGACATATATGGAACTATTACCACGATAAAATACATGTCCTGCACAGACAACAATGAGTAACCCAAGAATGTGGAAATAAAAGGGTACCATAACACAACAATAACAGAAATAATAACTTGTTTTTTTATTTTCATTTACTTTCATTAATTAGGAATTTACATTTATTTGTGTACAATGGTCTATTATTTATAGATATGATATATACCCCTGCATAGGATAATATATACCCCCAGTATGTACACAAGTATGTAGTTCACACACAGCACTTATATTTGCCCCATGCACAAGGCAATAGATAGGCCCCATGTACACAGAGTTATATGAATTACTGTGTGCAGGGGTAAATACCAGGGCAGTGTGTGAGATATAACTTTGTGTACATACTGGGTGGATATATTGGTTTACCCGAGCACCCAGATTGCACTCACAGGACTTGCCCCAGCACCATGTTTGCACACACAGGACTTGTAGTAGCACATAACCCAGCATCCAGATTGCACTCACAGGACTTGCACCAGCACCCAGAACTTACCCCAGCATGCAGATTTAATTCACAGGACTTACCCCAGCACTAAGATTGCACTCACAAGACTTGCCCCAGCACCAGATTGCGCTCACAGAACTTGCACTAGTAGCCATATTGCATTTACAGTACTTTCACCAGCATCCAGGACGTAACCAAATTCACACCCAGCCCAGCACTGAGATTGCACCACACGACTTTTCCACAGTCCAGAGTGTGATCTTAGGAGATTGTCTGTCTCTCTCCTCTTCCCTCTCATGTCTGTCATCTCTCTCTCCTCTCCCATCTCATGTCTGTCGTCTCTCTCTCCTCTCCCCACTCATGTCTGTCGTCTCTCTGTCCTCTCCCCACTCATGTCTGTCGTCTCTCTGTCCTCTCCCCACTCATGTCTGTCGTCTCTCTCTCCTCTCCCCACGCATGTCTGTCGTCTCTCTCTCCTCTCCCCTCTCATGTCTGTCATCTCTCTCTCCTCTCCCCTCTCATGTCTGTCGTCTCTCTCTCCTCTCCCCTCTCATGTCTGTCGTCTCTCTCTCCTCTCCCCACTCATGTCTGTCGTCTCTCTCTCCTCTCCCCTCTCATGTCTGTCGTCTCTTTCTCCTCTCTCATCTCATGTCTGTCGTCTCTTTCTCCTCTTTCCTCTCCTCTCTCATGTCTGTCGTCTCTCTCTCCTCTCCCCATATATCTCTGTCTCTTCTCTCAACCAATGTGATCCAAATCTACCCACAATTCAGAGGCACCATTTCTATGCCAATTATTGGTGCATATTGGGATGACCCTCGTGTGTCTCACAGTGCTTATTACGACTTTATAAAGTGGTTCAAAATCTCTGTACAATGGGGTAAACAAAGCATAACAAATTAGGAATACTGAACGGAACGTGAGGAGGTCTGGTTACACAAATGATACAAGTGCAATAAGTTGACAAGGTTAGCCATTCTTAAATATCCAAAGAGAAAATGGAGTACCAGCTACAAAAAAGTATCCAGCTGTCAAGATTGTTGAATTAAAGATGTATTGATATACATAAAGTTATACTAGGGAGCAGAAGGAGATGGTTAAAGGTACTCTGTTATATAAACATTGTTTATACTGTGAATATAGAAAATAAAAAAATATCAAAGATGAGATATGAACTGTGTTAGCAGAACTGAATGCAAACCCATACATGAAGAGAAAATTTATTTTTGTGGCTTTATATGCAAATTAACTACTTGTCATAAACAAGACAGAACAGACATATCTGCAGAAATATAGTTGGATATGATTTAAAGCCTTTTTGTAACAGAGTGAAGTAAATAGGGAGGTTTGAACTCAAATAAAATGGTAGCTTTCCTTTAAAGGAACATTATACATTATTTAATGTATACATTATTCCTTGAAGGAAGCAAGGGTTAAACAAAACATGTCCTAGGACATTTCAGTAAACCTGACGTGTATCTTAATCGATACACGCGGGTTTACTATCTGCTGTGTCTCACATGCGAGACACAGCAGTTCCTGGTTGTCACATGCTGAGCCAAACGTGCTGAGCCAAACGTCAGCACCCGCACAGCCAATCAGAGCGGGGGCTCGCCCCGCTCTGACAGCTGAATGCGAGGGTCTCTCGCTGCTAGTGCATGGGAAGAGCATGAGATCAACAGGGGGGCCTAGGTACGGGGGTCGGTCTCTGCGCTAGCAGAAGAAGTACACGCCAGTTTATCCTCTACTACGGACAACTCAAAATAACGTTTAGTGTCCTTTTAAGGTTTCCTCAGAACTGGTAACATAGTTACATTGAAATTCTTATCGAGGGGGCCTCTACATTCAGTGACATTAATGAGATAGAATACACAGGAGGCAGAATGTTTCCTTATACACCTGTTTTCATGCTTTGTGTGCTGAGGTGTAACACAGAAAGGAGGGATCAGTGAGATAGAAAGGACTGCTGCTATAGCAATAACTATTACACTTTACATGCAGTTTTAGCACATTGTAAACGTCAAGGAAAAAACCTGACAAGATAGATATGTTTCTTTTTCTTGCTGCGGCATTTATCTAAAAATATTTTTGCGGGCACTGTAGATGGCACTGCCCCTCTAAGAACCTCGGGTGTAGAAAGATGGAACTGCCCCTCTAAGAACCTTGCGCGTTGTAGATGGCACTGCCCCTCTAAGAACCTCAGGTGTCAAAGATGGAACGGCCCCTCTAAGAACCTTGCGTGTTGTAGATGGAACTGCCCCTCTAAGAACCTCGGGTGTAGTCAATAGGCAACATTTGTTGTAAACCAGATCCAGTCTCTATAGGAAATCAGATGTTGTTGCCATTGAATGATGTTGAAGCAATAAATGGATTTTCCATCAACAAATTGCTCCGTAGATTTAACCATTGATGTATGACTTTCAGACTGGTTTCTATCTCTCTACAGTCTCTACAGTTTGCGCTGTGGCTGAGATGTTGCTGACACAGATAAATCCCAAGCTGTTCCTTAGCAATCCCACATCTGGTACTGATCACCATCATCACGCATGACTTAAGATTACCACTCAAGTGTTAGAAGAGCACTCTCTGATCAGGGCACCCCTCTCACTCTGACATTGGTATCTGAATAATGTGTGATATTTACAGAATTTCTAGTTAACCACCCCATTGAGCTCACCGTTAATGCTGTGTTTACGTTTTCACTGCATGGGTATGTGGTGTACATTACTCACCCGCACTTGACTTGAGACTATTAAAAATAAGAACAGTTGTCAGGGTTGTAAAATTAAATCACGGCCATTTGACTCTTTCAACATTTTAACATCTGTTTTGTGAGACCAGCGATATGCCATACCATGTTAGGATCAGTAAACTGCCTGTAGGAATGGAGTTAAGAAATACAAACACAGGCAGGTCTAACCATTAACCCCTTCCCACCCGTAGGAGGTTTTAATGCTGTCCTAAAATACAGGGCTCAAATGGTCATAGGATGCCTGTGAGGAGCTGTGCTGCGGATCCCATCTGCCAGATGAGACCACTTTGATTATCCTCAGTCTGACGGGGCAAATGTAACAAACGATCAAACCAAGCTCTGGTTACATTTTACCAAACGGCACACCTTCGCAACATCAAAACTGACACCCACACCTTCTTTCAGCAGGAATCCAAAGGGTCTACGAAGACCCTGATCAGATCTGCCATTGTGTCCTTGGCTCCCGATGATTCTGTGGTTTGTTCCATTAACACAAAATCACTGTTTTAGTGTTTTTGTCCTTAAGGAAGAGTTAAAAAGAGAACTTTGATGGGTTTAGATGTTTTGATTTTATGTATCTAGAAAGGGTCATTGAGGTTTCTCTGGCATTCAAGTACATCCTGCATTAATTAAAGGAATTGCACTGATTAGCAAATAGGTCTATTTGAGTCAAATCCCTCTATTTCATCCCATCTTCTAGGTGCTCAAATTGTTTGGTTTTCAAAAGCTCCTCTGCAATCAAACCTGCAGTGCTGTATACCTGTGTATAAAAAAAAAGGTCTTTGTTAATAAAGTCCATTTTACTTATCCTATAAAATCCCCCTATTAATGTCCAACTACTCAAACAGGTCTGTCTTTACTCAGTGTAATTGGACAAAATGCAATAAGAGTTATAATAAAACTAGACAGTAATTTCCATCTTAATATAGGAATACAGTTGTGTACAAATAAGAAAGTACAAAATGAATGAAGGTGAGGCTCAAGACAAAGGCTATAAAATAGGAAGATGTAACCCATATAACCAGTTGTATTATGTTTCCAGTACTAAAAATCTGCAAAAGTTGCAAAATTATAAATGCATCACGATGGTAACCACATTTTTATGTACTATTTTTAATATTGGGAGTGGGTGGGAAAAGAGAATTATATATAAGTTTTATCATTTTTGTTTATAAATACAGTTACTGATTGAATATTGGAACTAATTAATGAGTGACCAAGGAAGTAGTATTCAAATAAGTAATACTGGGCTAGCCAAATATCACCCATGATGAGACTTTTGTTTATATCAATGTTTTTGTTTTTATACTTCATGCATTTCCCTAAATAACAAATTCCACACACACCTGTCGGAATGTAAGTGCACAACAGGTTATTCAGTGTCCACCCACCTTCAACTGAGTTATAGATTTTTCATGCATGCTTAGATTACTCCAGCCAAGCATGCCCAAGCATGGGATACTCAGACCGGGGTACGTATTATAAATATATTTATTTACTGATAAATATGACAATATTGTAAATATTAGGTTTACTAATCCCCCCCACTTAGCACAAAGTGTATCAAATAAGGTTTATGGTATATCAAATATTGGAGATCGTTAATAACAGAACCACTCTTAAGAATATTTACATGGCCCAAGAACATCTCGGGGGGGGGGGGGGGGGGGTTTGAAAATCTGATGGTACCATCCAAAAATCCAGCACTACTTCCACCTCAGCCATGGGCTCTTCAGGTAGCTACCAAAACCCTCCACAAATACCCTCTTACCCAGTAACAAAAACTCTATGCGAAGAATGATTCAAATCAACATCACAAATGAAAAGTAGCAGGTATCTCTTATAGAAGGTCGGATGCACAATATGTGCTGAGGGACTCAAAATACTAACATGACATCTTGGTAGTTGTATGTCAATGGGCCACATATTGCACACACACAGACATAGCGAAAATCACCCAATTATGTCATAAAGACCAGTTCTGAAATGTCACAATGACAAGCTAAACTGTAAATTTAGATTTTCGAAAAAAAATCTAGAGCCTGTATGAATTTTAGAGATTATTTCTATGATCACTGGTAGGTCAACTTTGTCATAAAGGATGAATAATGCTGCCAGGTGTTGTGGCTCCGGGAACTCAAGGGTTAATACACATCCCTTGTCTCATTCTAGGGATAAAACCACTTTCCAATTTAGGAGGAAAATGAAAACCACCATTTGTATTGTTATCCTGACCCCAGATATATGCTGCAATATCAGAATCAATGAAGATTCATTATTAGTGCTGAACAGCCTGCTACAATCTCACAAACAACAGTTAAGAACAGAAAGACTATGCACATAGCACTGCAAAGAATGTACAACATCAAAAATAAACATCCCACGCCAGAAACAATACACTGTATGGTGTGTTATACTGTAGGTTCAAATAATTGAAAAGGATATCATAGAACAGTAATCTCAAAAAGAGTAGGTGGTTCAATCCACAGTGTTGAAAAATATATTTTTAGAAAAGTAATGCATTACGATACCATGATATGGTAACATTTTTTTTTAAAGCTCCTGCAGTATAATCTTTATTGCTGTAGCTATAGCAACTGTCCTGCCAGTCTTTCCAAACCACTAAAGTTAGAGGCAATGTGAAATCATTTCCAATGTAAAATTACAGGTAAATTGGTAAATATAAGTGAACTTGCCATACATTTAAGGTCAATTAAAAAAATGAAAATAAAACAAATAATAAAGAAAATTAAAAAACATTACACCTACTAGTTCAGAAGTGTCTGGCAGAATTAACAAAACTTGTATGCTTGAAAAACTTAGCGCGATTGCCGTGAGGATATTTATAATATCTGGGGGTTCTTGGTTACATGGCAGACATTATCATCAATCATATAGGGCTATTTTGTTTAGAGTATTGATAATAACCTGTAAAAGTGACGGAGGAGCAAGGCTACCTCTTTTATTAATCGCTAAGAGTTCACATGGTTAATGGTTTTTATATTTATTTGTAAGCAGGGCCGGCGCTGATCACTTAGAAATACTATTTTTTCCCCAACTTCCCGGCAGGTCACTGCTCTGGCGCCACTTGGGTGTTGCGCCCTGTGCAGTCGCACACCCCTAAGGCCAGCCCTGTTTGTAAGTAATACAATAATGTAGATGTAAACTGATCATTTGCATCACTCACCCTTAATTTTACATTATGTATCCCAAAAAAAATAAAATGGACATTTTTTTTTTTTTTTAAACCCTTGCATTCATAAAGGAAGAAAGGGTTAAAAAAACATGTCCTGCTTCTCCTGAGTAAACTCAGCGTGCATCTTAATAGATAGATGCAGATTTACTCCTGACTATGTCTTACACTCTCAGTGCATGCACAGAGTGGGGGCTTACCCCACTTGTCTGATCGGGGTCTCTCTCTGTGCTAGGCCAGAGAGGTAGTCGCCGACTAGACCAGTTGCCTTCTTCCCAGAGAAGCATGGCAGCTACCATTCAGCGGTACATGCCATTTTATATTCAGACTAGACACATCTAAGTTTTATTTTCTAAGTAAACAAAGTTGTTGTCTGTTAAAACATATGTGCAACATTCAGAAAATTAGCTATGTGGAATTCTGCCTTTAAATAAGGACGAATAAAAATAAACCCCACAAACCATAGATCCTAACATTAGTGCTGGCTGTTACGTGCTCAAGAATAGGCCTAACACTTTAGATTGACTAGGTTTGTCAATCATTTTGTAATGGTTAGACAATTGATTACAATGCTGCAAAAAAATTAATAAAAAAAAATACAACATCCTAGTACAATCAGTGAAAATTACATTCAAAACAAATCAAATTCTAAAAAGCAGGACAATAAGGAACCTATTATTTAACTTCTGTAATTTCCTGTTACATGTGAATGGTCGTGTAAGGTCATAGGAAACTTTTACTTAAGTTTATAATAGGTGTTACCAATTGTTAGGTTGACTGAAAATGACTGCTCTAAGATTGCAAGACTCCATTTTATCTTTAAAGTGGTTTATCTCACAGAGATTTGAACTCTTTAGAGCACACCAACAGTGCTGGCTGTGAGAGAACCTCCATTAGCTGGAAATGCATTACCATGTAAATGAATTGTCTGCACTTCTTAATTCTACCTCAGAAACAAAACCTTTTAATGTGTTTAGTTCTATCTACCTTAATTCAGTTAAATTTTTCTCAAAATAAAATCTGCATTCCACTTTCTTTTATTGGTTGAAATTAAATACTACTAATGGGATTTATCATAACTGCATTTTGGAATAATCAGTTCTCATTAAGTCTACTGTATTACAACAATACTGTGACTTACAAATAAATACAAAATTATCCTAATGGTTATTGGTTTCAAAAATTGTATGTGCAATTAAGTTAACTTATTATACCGCAGTTTTTTTGTTGTTTTAAAAAGCACAGAGGTTACAAATAACTGTTCTCTACGCTGGGATAATCTGAGGGGAATGGGGGAGGAATGAAGGGTATATTCTACTAGTTCTACTCTTGTTAGTGTTTATAATACTAGTAACAGATAAAGTTATCATGCTTCCAAAATGGAAAAAAACAACCTTCTTGGTGAGTTCAGGGGGGGGGGGGGGGGGGGGAGCGGATTTTAGTGTGCATTCTACTGCACTCTAAACAAAGAAATCTGAAATCTTGAGACAACACAATGTAGCATGAAATACAATCCATTGTGCTTGCAATGCACTATAGGACATATGGCTGAATTAGAATGGCTTTGCAGGCAGTCCTCTATCCCTTTCATTGTAAATAGCCACAATCACTAGATCCCCCAAGGGCTTCCTAGAGTAATCTGTTACAAGCAGCCCCCAAGCTCATCTTCATTAGAAAGCCAGTCAACTTGTCAGATGCAAATGCTGTAGAGGCAGCATGAATGCCTCAAACACAGTCACACAAAAGTTAGGAGGTCTCAATGAGTCATCTGACATTTTAAAAAACACCCATTAACTCTGCTATTGTTTAAGATTAGACCATAATTGCATCCCGGCTGTGTCTCCCAAGTCAGAAATGGTTAATAGATAACATGGTGATGGGTGTGGGAGAGTGATGTATTGTTTTAGAGGAGGCAAAAGTGGTACAATTAAAAGAAATGAAGCTTTATATATTTTTGTTTTTAAAAATGGTGGGGGGGGGGGGGGGGGGATTGAGAGAAAAAAAAAGACAAGAAATTACTTAACATT
Organism: Pelodytes ibericus; assembly: GCA_036172795.1. Classification (NCBI taxonomy): domain Eukaryota; kingdom Metazoa; phylum Chordata; class Amphibia; order Anura; family Pelodytidae; genus Pelodytes; species Pelodytes ibericus. The sequence goes on from CM069859.1 coordinate 191,209,819, forward strand.
CAATACAGTGATAGACTATAAAGATAAAAGGGAGTAAACTTAATACCCAAACACTGTACATTGAGCAAGCACTGTATGGAGTAGTACCCCAAATGTATTTCAGTTCATGTTTTCTCTGTATCAGTTATTGTACTGCAGAAAATTGAATAATGCCTGAACCCATGTAAATAAATCCCAGCAGGTCATCCGATGGACAAACCATGTTTGATTGTATGCCCCTTCAAGGATCAAAATGTAGGGTTGTTCAGAGGCCAAGTGTCTATTTACTTTAAGTTCACTACGGTGTCTGTTTCCAAGACAATGAAAATACCATTGTTAAAAGACCTTTGACGTTCTCTCTTCTAGCTGGTTTGTTAAATAAAAAATAACTTATATGATTTCCAAAATCCCATACACAGTAGTCACCTCCTCCTTCAGCATCTCACAAATAAATGGTATGAGTTATCATCTTAGACCGATATCATGATATAGTTACATCATTTTGCACAATTGTAACCTTATTACACAAATAAAGCAGGACATGGATAACACACACACACAAGGCGGTTTCCAGAAGACTTTTTAACTTGTTTATTGAAGCCGAAGACATTATCCACATTTCTATAAATATAGACATTACTGAATCAGTGACTCATGTCGCCAACCCAGATACATACAAATACACTTACAGAAGCTCCACCTGAAGCTATTCAAATTTTCTGAGAAAAATCACCTGTGCCCATTAACCCAGCTGCCAAATCGTTCTTTAATAATAATAAAAACATGGAATAATAAAGTGCAGTTTGGCATATTTCTAAATCAGATACAGCTGGCATGCAAATAGTTTGAATGTGCAAACAAAATTAATGGGTTGGATGAATGCCAACCACCTGATGGCTGTCAGAGTTCGAATATTGTTGGACTTAAGGAAAAGGGGAAAATGTCAGAGGTAATGTGTGCAAGATTGGTCACCATTTTAAAAAAAAAGTGCACAGAAGTAACAGGGTGTAGGGTGGTTTAACCCAGCACTAGGCCTTTGTGTGCAGTCTACTTACAAAAATGTCCATATTCACAGTGTGTCACAAAAAAAAAAAAAAAAGGTCATGACATTTGGACATGTTGGAGATGATGTCACAAGGAAGCACAAAACCAATGTGAACACAAGAAAGGATCAGATATTAGTAATATTTAGAATGTGATCCATATATTTAAATCTGCATTGCAGACAGTAATAACATGCTCTAGGAAAATAGAGAATAAAGTCTCTCTCCTCACACGCTTGAGCCCATTTTGAGTAAGAATAAATAAAATAAAACACAAAAATTGTCCCATTCAGTCATCAACTGAACTATGAATAAAAAGAAAAAGTGTTCCCTAAGGACTAAAATAGGCACCAGTAAAGAGTGCCATATATTAGCATGTGAAATAATAGGGAATTTAAGGTTTACTTTGCTCCAAGTGGACAAATAACCCATAAATTAATACTTTATCTTTGTCAAGACAGTATCACCTCCCCATATAAAGTGTAAAAGAGAAAAAAAAAAAAAAAAGTCCCTCCCAGGCAATGAAAGTAATTTTTAAGTCATAATTTGACATGACAGTGATATTTTGGGGAGTGTGTTGAGACCATGCTCTATTAGAACCTCTTCCTCACTATTCAGTCACATAATTAGAATAAGAAAGAAAAAAAAAATGCTGCAGTAGTGTTTTTTACAATTGTGCTTTTACAGCAGATTTTAGAAAAGGTTTTACTAAACAGCAACGGCTGAAGTGAAGGTTATATTCTCTGCAGTGTTTTTTTTAGGAAGGATTCGAGAACCAGATTGTGAATTTAGCATACATTTCTGGTACGCATGATTCAAATTCAGATAATACCGTATAAATGCATAGCATTTTTTGTAAAGTACCCCTCAGGAACTGTGGTACCAAAAAAATAAATATTTCTAGCCACATTTGATCAGTTAAGCTGCATGTTCACTGCTGTAAAACGTATTTCTTAAAGAGGTTCTTCCAAAGGACTTGGGGGGGGAAAAAAAAGAGATACCTTAAGTTTTATTCAAACACTTTGCAAACAGTCACAGTTTATCATTGATGATGACCAGATTGTATTTCAGCTACCGACGTACATTATAAGTTTTCCTGGTGTTTACAAAAAGCCGACAGACACTGAAGTGTTGTTGGGTTTGCTCAACACCCATAGAGATCGCCTACACAGTTGAAAAGAAAGACGTAATGAAGCTTAAACAGCATCAAACCAGGCAGCCCAGGCATCTGATACAGACCGGTTAACGTCAAATTTTGACGACCGAACTACTTGTCAAACTAGAATGAAATCATAAAAATGAAACAAAAAGTTTAATAAAATGTCATCTTTTCTTCTTCTGCTGTCTGAGCATTTTCCTTCGCTTAATGATCATATCATATAACTTTTCTATTCCCTCTCTCAGGCCATCTCCGATGATGGCGCAGGTAGGCTGGAGATGCCAAGGGGTTGATGAACTAAGTTCGTTCAGTGCCAGCATCTTCTCAATTTCTGAAAGCGATAGAGAGTTCCTGAGGTCCTGTTTGTTAGCAACAATAAGAACAGGGACCCCATGGTTTTCAGAGATCTTGGTAATTTTATAGAGTTCAGTTTTTGCTTCTTCCATCCTTTCAGTGTCCACAGAGTCCACCACAAATACAATCCCATCTGTACATCTGGTATAGGACTTCCAAAGTGGTCGTAGCTTTTCCTGGCCACCTACATCCCAGAAGTGAAAAGTTACGGTTTTTGAGTTACCTAGTGGCACTTTAATTTTCTCTGCATTAAATCCTTTGGTAGGCACAGTGTTGACAAATTCATTAAATTGTAACCTGTACAGTACTGTTGTCTTTCCAGCGCAGTCCAACCCGAGAATAACAATGTGGAGGGCTTGAAAAGTAGACAGCCCAGACAGAATAGGAGTTTGTTCTGAAAGTCCGTTACCCATTTTCGTCTGGAAGGTAAAGCAAATATGCAAGGAGCTCCAAATATATCCAAATGAGGCAATCGTCAGAGGGTAGTTTTAGTTATGTTACCTAAAAAAAAAACAAAAAGGAGACGTGAGCTAGATTTGCAATGGTGAAGTAAATCTTGGTCTATCAAACTGTTCTCTTCCATTAAAACATGTTTCTATAGCACCCCTGTGTGGTCCCTATAGTACATCGTGAACGACATGTACCAGAAAATAAAGCTTATACTGTATCACATTAAAATTTGAGGGATTTTTCAATCAATTCTTTCAAAAACAAAATTCTAGCTTCAAATAGCTCCATCTAGAAGTGAAAGCCAAATGTAGAAAATTTGCATTAAAAAAAAAAAAAATCCTGCAGAGAAATGGGGTGTTGGCTTGATATAGACTAGTGCATCAAAAAGAAAATACTCGGAATAACATGAGGATGAAAGTCAAATTACCACTTGCAACATTCAATTTGCAAAATACAAATATGTCATCAGCAAAATGTTATATGATCAACCTGCAGTAACAAGGATTCTCGGGCTTCCTGCTACAGGCCGCCTAGATACAGCATGCAGTAATGGTCAGCCTTTGGCACTCTCAATGTTATAGACTACACTCCTCATGATATTCCCTGGCTAAGCATCATGGGAAATGCAGTACACAACAGCAAGAGTACGAAAGTATAGCTACTTGGTTAAAAAAAAATGCAAAAGGCAGCCAAGAATTACGCAGAAACAACATCCCCCCCCCCCCCCCCCCATCCCCATATCTGAACAGGGTTGACCCTCCCCCACCCTTTACAATGCTGATAACAGGAGTCTGGGAAAGTCGTTTCGGATGAGTTTGCAGGCTTACCTCCCCATCGGCACAGTCTGCTGTTCTACACAATTGTTTCCATTGGGCAAGATCCGCAACTAACAGGTACAGCTGGCACAATACATGTTACACCGCATATGTAGAAAAGTCCTTGCACAAACATGCTGAATGCATCGGCAAAGGAACAAGAAATAATATGCAGGGCAAGGCAAAATGACAGGGAGTCCAGTATCCAGCAATAAGACGCACCTCTTCCTGCAGCGCCCCGGTGCCGTACAATGGTGCAGTGCTTATTTGCAGGGAGCGCGCATCACACCGCATACCCCGTCGACTCCAAACGCAGAGTCTGAAACCCAGCACATTACCAGGCAAGTGACTGAGACTTTAGCCACGCCCTACCTCCGAAGGCAGTGTCTGGTTGGCCAGGGCTGTGCCTCCCCTACACTAATTCCTTTATTTCTCATTGGCTCAGAGTAATGTCAGTGCGCCTCACCTGTTGGCGCCAAGCAGCGGCTCAAGACAGGGTATTATCGTACAGTGCTAGCAATTATCTGTTATTTAGGTGTTATGTCTGTAGAAGTGAAACAAGTACAGACATTAATCATGGTTTTATTGTCAAAAGGAGCACAAAACACGTTTTTAAAAAAACAAAACTAAAAAGGAATACTTTTTAATTGGGTGTCCGTAACATTCAGTTTAAATAGGTTTGCAATACAAAGAAGTAGAAATTGACTATGATTAAATCATGTCTGAGGTGCTTGCACCATTATGATTGTGCTTTTTCCATTGTTTAAATACAAACTACTAAACATAGAATTGTAAACTACGGTAATTCAGTAAATTAAAGTGAGATGCTGTTAAGTCACTAGTACTAAAATTATTCAGAATATTTAAAAAAAAATGATAAGTGATATTCTAACATGTTATAATTTATAAACAAACAATGACAGTAAATTTCTAAGGACTGTTTAATAAAACGAGTTTCAAACAACTTGTGCAATATTACATATTATTCATTAGATCATAGACTATAGCATAACAAAGACCCTTCAAGGGAGAGACAGTTATGAGATATGTAGACTAAAAAGCTGCATTAAAATAAGTGCAAACCTGTATTTTGATTTTTTTTTTTGTGTCCAACATTTAATGTAAATTATAATCTCTTCACCTCTTAAATGTATGGTATAAACATGTATATGATATCACTACTATACCAGTAGGGGTGTAAAACAGTATGAAAAGATTTGCTGTTTAATTAATCCAATCTTTGTTTTGGAAAATGTTGGGTTCCACTGAGGGCAAAAGGTGTCAAATGAAACAATGGAGCTGCAGTTAAAGTGTGAGGGGGGAGAGAAAAATGTGCAATGACTATTATAATATTTATAAAAGACACTACACATCCTGACACTTTTGCACCTGAAATTGTGCAATTTTAGTTGCACTTACTCACCTTTTTTATAATGGGGAGCACTGGCGCAAATAGTGCCTGAGCAACCCAGAAGTTCAGAATGGCACATTTGTTAGGAGTTAGCCTTAGACATTGGCGCATACTGTAATTGTGCCAATACTAGGCACAATTATTGTATATAATGTTTACATATTCCCCCAAGGTCTCTTCTAATTCTCTATTATCATCACAGAAAAAAAAAAATACAGTTTTTAAAAATTCTAAATAAAACATTACTCTGGTAATGTTATGTTTTTTGAACCCTATCCTGCAAATGGTTGTACATACACCTCTGAAAAAAGTCCTTGGTCACAGCGATCATATGCCTTAGTTAACAGAACCAATTGGTTTTGTCACATTTAAACATGTGAAAGACACTGCGCCTTTGACATGAACAAATTTCTACATAAATTTGCCTTTTTACTCAATGTAATGCGATTAATTTGTGCATTGCTGCTTCATACAGGTTTGCTCTGTAGTTGGAGTTGCCCGTGGGCTGTTTAATGGTCTTATTGTCTTTTATCAAGATAACCCCTGAATATGAAGTTTAAAAGCTGTGCATTTTCCATTCAGTTTGAGTTGTACAGTTCATTGCAATTTGCTTTGGTCTTTGGTCATTACAGCAATAATACAACTCAAAGCAATTTAGATAAGGGTCACTCCTATACTGTTTGAACATGTGAAGGCCACTAAGATTAGTGCTGGCTAATTCTAGTTTACATAATTTCTGGTTCCTATAGTCAATTACTCCCATCCGTTTGCCATTCATATTCAGCGGTATGGTGTAGTTATTAGAAAATAACTGTTTTTGAAAAAGTGCATTCCTTGTTTTTTTAATTTCCTTCACTCCATTTTCACCTACAGCACCCAGCCTGCACTCTCAGGACTCTGCCAGACATCCAGAGGGCACACTCGCAGAACTCTGCAAGCTGGTAAGATAGATCAGTTGGCTAATGCATCATTAGTAGAATCTGTTCAACTCTTGAGGGTCACAGGTTCAATCTTCATCCTTTCAAGGTAGATAAAATGAGTACCATTAAATTGGGTAATAGTATCATACCCAGGATGTACTTGGAAACCAGGGAATATATGAATGGACCTTTTGTTAAACATAATAATAATATTATTATTATTATTATTATTATACACCCATTGCCCTGTTTCTGACAGTCACTTTCTGTCAAAATAACATATCACCTGATATATGTACATTGTACCCAAAGCAGAATATTTGATACAATCTCCAGTTGCTGAGGTTAGGACCTATCTCCAGAAGGATATTGATACTTTGGAGAGAGTTCAGAGAAGGTCTACTAAACTGGTTCATGGGTTGAAGGATAATACTTACCAGGAAAGGTTAAACATGTATAACTTGGAGGAAAGACGTAACAGGGGGGCTATGATAGAAACATTTAAATACATAAAGGGAATAAACACAGTAAAGGAAGAGTATATTTAAAAGAAAAACTACCACAACTACAGGGGAAAAGATTTAAAAGTAATATCAGGAAGTATTACTTTACGGAGAGGGTAGTGGATGTATGTAATAGCCTTCCAGCGGAAGTGGTAGAGGTAAACACAGTCAAGGATTTTAAGCATGTGTGGGATATATCCTAGATATAAGATAGGGAACTGGGGGCTTATAAAAAAAAAAAAAGTATTTAGAAGATTGGGCAGACTAGATGGACTGAATGGTTCTTATCTGCTAACCCATTCTATGTTTCTGCCAGACATCCAGAGGACTTTGAGGGGAGATTTCTACAGCCAGTGTCTGACAGTGGAGATGCCAGTAGGGGGATCGCCAGGTCACACACCCCAAAGGCTGGCCCTGATTATTCACTTGATAGTAATCAAGTGAAGAGGCTCTTGCAGCTGCCCAACAAAAACACATTAATTTCTAAGGTCAGGGACTGCAAGGCCATCATAACAAAATAAAAATAGCATACCTCTATGTTAGATGTAATAAACATACCCCAAAAACTTAATAATTCCACATCCTGCAGCTCTGGGTTTTAAAATAGGGACTAAATGTTAATCAGACAGAAGCGTGCCCCCCCACCCTCAAAATAAAAATAAAACTACAAGTGGCCTGCATGCTCAAAATGAGTTTTGTACCATATACTCACAAGTATCACACTATCTAATCACATTTATCAAATTGCTGGGTTAGACCTGGATGCTTCACAGCGATCATACATTTACACAATACTTGCTTAAAAAAAGTCTTTGCCAGCTAGGGTGACCAGATTATTATTTTCAGGGAAACCTGTGAAAAATGCATATTCCACGGCCGCATTGGGAAGCACAAGTAGTTTCCATTTTTTTTTTTATAGGTGTCCCTGAATAAAGCTGCAATGTGGTCACCCTACCACCAGCTCGTCTACCAATCCTAAAAGAACTAAGCAATCATATTTAAAACTATTGCACTTGAACTATATTTAATTTCCAATATCTTGGATATAACATTACATTAACATTTAAATTATTCATACTCTACATGTATAAAGCATGCTTAACTCATTAAGATCTCTAATATAATTCCAGATATCCAGTAAGCTTAAAACATGAAGTAAGCAGTTGTGCAAACAAGCAGCACATTATAGCACATAATGTAACATGCATACACTAATTTTTTTTAGGTAACTGAATTTACTTGAATAGGTTTGCAACATGAAGAAGTATAATAATAATAATAATAAACCACTTGTGAGCAGGCAAATTACTCTCCAGGGCACACCTTTATTAAATTGTGCTTATCCACATACAGTTTACCGCATTGCATCATTGCATGTAATTGCAATCAGTACAACCCATAACACAATTACATTTTTCAATCTGTTCCTTTTAAATGATTTACAACCCCTTTAACTCTAAATATAAAAAAGAAAAATCAGCACATGACAAAGCAATAACTATGCAATCATATTTGTTCCTTTACTCCACCCAGATCTTAGCTTACACGTGTACACCCTGCTATACAAACTTCACAGAGTGGCAAATATCAAGAGGCCGAACAGACAGCCAAGTAAAAGAACGTAAGCAGCACGGAATAAACATTTCAGCCCTCTAGCTGGCAGCAAAGTCTTAACACATTTGCTTATTTGAAGATAAACCTTTATTGAGCGTGAAAACAAATATAGCAGGAATTGATTGGTAACATTTTCTGCCTGGTCAGTATTTATTTGTGGAAGCTGCTAATGTCACACAGAGTTGCATGCAGACACAGTACGGTGATGGGGGGGGAGGGATTGGGGTTAGAGCTGAATCAGCCTTGCACCCTGGCAATAAGCAGTGACAGCACTATTCCTTCTGCAATAGTCTTACTTTGTTTTCCAACCTCTGTTTATAGTACAGATCCCTTTTTTTTTTTTCTGGACATATTTACCTTTGACAGGGTCCCCTGAAGTTTGTGAAATCCATAGGTGTTCAGAAAGAAATCAGGTAATTAATCAAGGTTGCTTCTATTGAACCCATTCATGATTGATTCATTAGCTCCCTCTTGAATCACATGGAGGGTGATTTATAAAATGAGCTGAAGTGACAAAAAGTCATCTAGGGATATTTTTTTAACTTCTGCTAGATAGGGGACCATAGCATCTTGATATAGAATTCTTGCAGCCGCAGGGTAACAAGGGTAAAATATACTCTATATCATAATAATGGCCAGGAAGAGGGTTTGCTGTGATGATTCTGTGTAATCTGCTTCAAATCATATAAATAGATATGTAAACACACATATTTATGCTTGTGACATGGCATGATATAATATTGTATTACACCTTACCCCCAGCACCTGGTATCAATGGCACATCATACCAATTGACATGGATTAGGGTTGCCACCTCATCAATTTTTTTTTTTTTTACCAGCCACATATAACTTTTTCAGGCTGCTTTGCAATATGTAGACGTTATATGTGACTAGAAGGAAATCAGTTACCTAATCAAGTAGTGGATCTAACAGAACCACGTTGATTAGTTAATTGATTTCCTTCTGGTCACATATGACTTCTACATAATGCAAGGCAAGCATGCAAAAGTTATATGTGGCCGGTAAAAAATGGCAACTCTACTTAGTAAAAGCACATAATAGGCATATCACAAGCATGTCATGCCTCAGTGAAAAAAATAAAACTATGTAACTTTCATTAATGAAACGGTGCTAAAACAAAATGTCTGTAGCATAGGAAACCTATTTACCTGACACCTGCAAAACATCCCCCACATCACCCTCCTGGTCTTTTAATGAGTATAGTGATTATGTACACATATGGAATATCTAAGGAAAGCCCTTTTATAGTCTCCAAGAGATGCTGGGAATGCAGCTAGAGTTGGAGGATCAATACCCAGAATTAACCCAGCAAAAAAAAAAAAAAAAGCTTTGAAGTTAAATACTGTAAAAACTTGAATTTAAAAAAAAAATGATTATGAAACTGCTCATTTTTAATGTCACCTGTTGGAAATCATTGACTAGCTCAATTTTGGTCAGACAACCGTGGCTCATTAAGCATCATTGTCTTATTCTACCAGTTGTTACTGATTAAATAAAGTAGTTTAGGTTAAAAAAAAAAAAAAGCCTTGCGTCCATCAATTTGAAAGGTTTTTTTTGTAAATATTTGTTTCTTAGTTTTCTTTTTTGACTAATAATGCACAGACAGTGCTTGGTTATAGCCCTGACCTATCAACAGCTACTTATCACATTCTCATTGGTCACAAAGCACACGTCCTGGATACAAAACAAAGGAGGCGTTATAATTACTAGCCAGACCAGTGTCTCTCTCTCTCACGTGAGTCATATTGTCACATGGTTCTGTGTCATGCTGTGTTGACTGGATAAAGCAGAGAGTAGAAGGATGTGTGCATTTTTTAAACATTTGAAAATACACAATTAACAGCAAGCTGAGTTTAGCTACATTGGAAAAACTGGAAATGCTGGTAAAAAAAAAAAATACAGGACCTCTATTATGTATATGTATACCAGATAAAAGACCATTCAAAACACAAATGTGATTTTTAACATTATTTAATAATATAAGATGTGCAAGTTAGTGATAAAGGAAATGCGCATGCATGATGTGTTTTTTTGCCTAGCAAATAGACGTGATATTTCTTCTGTAAGACATCTACAAGCTAACCTTGCTTCCCATTAAACTACAGTTTTATTGGTAGTAATCTGAATAGATCTTACTTTAACTACCCCATCAGTCCATATCTAAAGGTTTCCAAGCATACAGATGTACGTAAAGTCTTCTTATTAATAGTTTGTTTATTGTATTGCTCCTTCTTCCTGCCAGATATTAGCTGAATGCTTGAGAGCTGAGTGGGAGCTGCAAACCTGATATTTTTAAGTAAATGAAACATATTCAAGTTTGACATCACTGTATGGTATATGTGGGGCTCCCCCATGTGATAATAGGATTAAAAGAAAATAACATACTGTAGATAATGTCCTGGTGACTAAGAGGCAGAACCGTCCCCATGATTCTCAATTAGTCCAGTGTTGGCAAGGAAAGGTCTGGAACTACAGATTCATACCAGCTGCTAAATCACATGGTTTTATACAGTTTCTATGCCACGAAGACTGATTCTTGCTATGTATCACATCTGGAACAAAAGAGAAACAGGTGTGTGAATATGTGGGTAAGATTTCAAATGTGCTTTTTTTCTGGGCCTTCAGACCACCAACAATTGCAGGTAATTTCACTTCTAGACAATATTGCTAATTGATGACACATTCATTGTAGGATGGTTTACTTTATACCAGTTCTGCCCAATTTATTAATGGATGATCTAGGTTGGTCAGACCCAGCTACACAGAAGAACCTTCATTCATGTCTCACACACTAAAGCATCAGAAATGAGGATAGTGTTTGTTAATGTACATAATTCAGTGTTGTTTTATAGTTACAATTTGAAACCCTGATGGGTATATAATAGAACTTAAGGATTTTTCATGCACACTAAGGGCTATATAGGTGGCCAGTAGACCTCAAGTTGAAAAAAACTGTTATAAGCAAGCACAAGAGCAATAGTGCTAAATACACATACATAAAACTGGCTATATTGGACCATACTGAAGGATGAGGCCTTCAGGATATTTCTAATGTGTTACACTACTAAACATCTTCATATAAATCTTCCTAATCAATGCTGTAATAGGGATTACTGTAATAATATTGGTTGTTTTAACCAAACTATTTTTAATACTCTTGTTGCAGCTGTTTGTTCTGCAATCTGTATTTCTTCTAGGTGACACAATAGTCCTCCCACAGAAGCAGCTGCTGCCTCTTAAATTTCATGTTTAATGAAGTGCATGTATGTATTTCAGTACACTGATAATCTGTGTTTTTAACTATAAAGAATAGTGTCTAAACACTCAATATTTCATTATTATTGTACTAATTTGTGCTTTAGTGTTGAATTTTTAATAGCAACGGAATCTGAAGATCAATTAGGTTAAACAAGTGAAATGTGTATGACAAGTTCTAGGTAATTCCCCTCCCTGTGGTCATTTCATTCCCTCTGTCACTACAGATCTGACCAATGAGAGATGCTGCACAGCACACCGATGCTACACTAAATGGACAAAAGTATTGAGAGAAAGCACTTAATTATTGAATTCAGGTGTTTCAATCAGACCCATTGCCACAGGTATATAAAATCAAGCACCTAGCCATGCAGTCTGCATTTACAAACATTTGTGGAAAACAATGGGTTGTTCTGAAGAGCTCAGTGAATACAAACGTGGTACTGTGATAGGATGCCACCTTTGCAATAAGTCAGTTTATGTTATTTCAACCATGCTTAATATTCCACAGTCAATTGTAAGTGGTAGTATTGGAAAGTGGAAGCATTTAGGAACAGCAGCCCTGAAGCGGAAGACCGTGTAAAGTCACAGAGCGAGGTTGGATGTCATTGGATTTAGAGGCCGATACAAAATATTTTTTCTAATATAAAACAGGCATTTATTTATATTGTCTTTAATATGAGCTTTTCACATATGTTAAACAATATACTGTAAACATGTATACAGAAAATAACCTAGATTTAGCACCACCTTTTTCACACTATGTCTAAGTATGTTATGTTTTACACAGGGCCGGCTTCAAGTGTTCAGGCGCTCTTGCAAGCCACACCCGTGGCGCCCCTCCCCCTTCTCTACCGTCATGTCTGTCTCTCTCCTCTCCCTTTACATGTTTGTCTCTTTCCGCTTCCTTGCCATGTCTGACTCTCTCCATCCCCCCATTTTATGCCTCCCTCCCTTCCCATGTATGTCTCCCCTCTCCCCATGTCTGCCTGTCTCTCACCCCCTATATCTGTTCTCTCGCATCCTCCCCAAATCTCTTTACCCCCATATCTGTTATCTCTTCTCCCCCTCATATCGATTATCTGTTTCCCTCTCCCAATATATCTTATCTATCCTTCCCTTCCCCATATCTCTTTACTTCTCCTCCCCTCATCTCTTTCCCTCTCCCCATATCTCTTTGCCTCTCCCCATATCTCTTTGCCTCTCCCCATATCTCTTTGCCTCTCTTTCCCTCTCCCCATATCTCTTTGCCTCTCCTTCCCCTCCACATATCTCTTTGCCTCTCCCTATATCGCTTCTTCACCTCCCCATATATATTTCCCTCTCCTCTCCCCATATCGCTTTGCTTCTCCTTCCCCTCCTCATATCTCTTTCCCTCTCCCCATACCTGTTCTCCCTCTCCCCATACCTGTTCTCCCTCTCCCCATATCAGTTCTCTCTTTCCCTCTCCCCATATCTGTTCTCTCTCTCCCTCTCCCCATATCTGTTCTCTCTCTTCCCCTCCCTATATATGTTCTCTCTCTCCCCCACCCCATATCTGTTCTCTCTCTCCCTTCTCCCCATATCTGTTCTCTCTCTCCCTCCTCCCCCATATCTTTGCTCTCTCCCTCTCCACATATCTGTTCTCTCTCTCCCTCCTCCCCCCATATCTGTTCTCTCTCCCTCCCCCCATATCTGTTCTCTCTCCAACTCCTCCCCCCATATCTGTTCTCTCTCTACTTCCTCCCCCCATATCTGTTCTCTCTCCACCTCCTCCCCCCATATCTGTTCTCTCTCCCCCTCCTCCCCTTATATCTGTTCTCTCTCCACCTCCTCCCGCCATATCTATTCTCTCTCCACCTCCTCCCCATATCTATTCTCTCTCCAACTCCTCCCCCATATCTATTCTCTCTCCACCTCCTCCCCCATATCTATTCTCTCTTCCCCTCCTCCCCATCTCTGTTATCTCCCCCTCTCCTCTGTTTTCTCCCTCCTCCCCATCTCAGTTCTTTCCCCCTTTCCTCTGTTCTCTCCCTCCTCCCCATCTCAATTCTCTCCCTCCTCCCCATCTCAATTCTCTCCCCCCTCCTCTGTTCTCTCTCCCTCCCCATCTCAGTTCTCTCCCCCCTCTTCTGTTCTCTCTCCCCCTCCTCTGTTCTCTCTCTCCCCCCTCTTCTGTTCTCTCCCCCCTCCTCTGTTCTCTCCCTCCCTCCTCTGTTCTCTCCCTCCCTCCTCTGTTCTCACCCTCCCTCCTCTGTTCTCACCCTCCCTCCTCTGTTCTCTCCCTCCCTCCTCTGTTCTCTCCCTCCCCCTCCTTTGTTCTCTCTCTTCTCCCCTCCTCTGTTCTCCCCTCCCCCTCTGTTCTCTCTCCCCTTCCATTCTTACTTGATGCAGGCAACATGAGCTCTGTGTGTTAACCGCACACAGAGCTCAGTAAGTGCTGCTTGTGTTCCGCTCGTGCAGTGATGATGCAGGGCATTGTATTTCCGATTCCCTGCATTATCACTACACGCAGGGAACACGAGCAGCAGCTACTGAGCTCTGTGTGCTTTTGACACACAGAGCTCATGGAGAAGCACACATGTTGCTTCACACGGTGGGGGCAGACCTTCACCTAAAATCCGGGGAGGTCCGCCCCCTCCCCAGATCCGCTGCAGCCAAGCTGAGTGCTGGTGAGGGGAGATCTTATGATCTCCCCAGACAGTGCCTCTACTGTCTTTTTTGTTTTTTTAAGTGGTGTGCGCCCCCTTGGGTGTTGTGCACTCTGCTGTCACACAGGTCGCACACGCCATGGTTTTACATTGTGCAGCAGTGCAGATTTTGTTGGCTCTTTGTAAGTACAACAACAATAATAATAAATGGATAAAACACTAACTGGCTAGCTACATTTAAACAGCGTCCACTAGCTGGTTAAGCATTAAAGGAAATGTTCAAAAGAGCAGGAGTGCTAAATGTTAGCCATCACTGATCTTAAAGAAGATTAAGCAAATAAATAAAAATCTGTCTTCCCCTTAAAAGTAGTCACCTCTCCCACTGGGTCTATACTAAAGTAATTTATTGGACACAGTAAATTAGGCTGAAAAAATAAAATGGAAGTGTCCTATCCAAACATTTATATACACTAAGAAATAGCAATTTTCGGGGTATTGAGGTTTCTCTGAGGGTAAATGCTGCTGGTCATTCTTGGAAATGTCAGCTGTTAGGATACTATGTGGGCGTAGCAAGTGTGCACTTATGAAGTCAGTGGCTCGGCTGGATGTCACAGAATTAACAAGCATGTGAAAAGCTGTTTGCAATCCATGACAAGTCAAAATAGAAGCCTCAGCATGCCATACCACAACAAATTATGGCTCTGTTTAGATTGGAAGGCAATGCTTTAAGCCACATCATTTTATTAGTACCGTAACAGGTGAAAAGACAGCTGTGCGTTGGTTATCATTTCACACGTTGTGTGACTTACAACGTGCTTTCAAATATCAAAGAAAATGACAAGTTTTCAGAAGAACCTTTTATTCATATCTTACACCTTAGACTAAGGGATCGAAAATCAAGATGGTGTTTAATTGTTAGTGCACATAATTAAATGTTGTTTTATAGTTACATTTTGAACAAAGATTAATTCAGTTCATAAATATGAAGCTGTCCCATTATGACCTCAAAATAAATCCATGCAAAATGTATGAAAGAGGAACCGACACATTTAAATTCTGTTTTTACTTATTATATTTAAAACATAACTTATTGTAAATCCACTTTATTTAATAATACAGTAAGTAATAAGTAATACAGGCATTATTAAACAAATATCTGCAAAATCTAGACCCGGATATTTCACATGAATTCCCTAGTGCTATCACAACCCTAAGGAATTCTGGGTAGGCACAGGCAAATACGGTCAACAATCGCCTCTTTTGCATGAATATCCACTTTATACATGAGCCCTTTGGAGATTATTCATTGCTGTTCAGAACAGTATTTAGTAAATATTGTAGGTAAACATGTTTTTTTATTTTATTTCAGTGGAAGTGAATATAAAATGACCTTACCTTTGCTTAATATGGCAAGAATCACAGTAATTAAATAATAAGCTCTGCCATATGATCAAAGTTGCAATTCGCTCCTGAAATGTTATTACTCCACATTAGAACACTTTTTCTCAGTGAATGGTACAATTTCAAGTTTATTTTATACTATTTTAAAAACCTTGCTGTTTTGTAAAGACTGAATTCAACTCACTGGGATCCAAATTAAATGCATTCCTGTCACTTTCCCCAAAGCTGCATTTCTTGGTTTGTAGAAATTCAACATTAATTTACTCTTGGAATGCTATGCATCCTAGAGGGTCTACTCAATAAAAAGAGAATTACAGGGAATTGAGATGGGGATTTTAAACCTTAGGCCAATGTAGCTGAGTTGGCTGCTACATTTGGCCTTAAGAAATTCCCATATCAGTTCCATGTAATTCCTTGCAATTCTTGAGTGAATGTCTGAAATATTAGCATACGTATCAGATGGTGTTGTGTTCTGAGTGGTGTTAGACATTTCCCTTTTAAAGGTGTATAGCAGAGGTTACAAAATGATGGATTTAAAATTGGGGTAGCACTATAAATACCTATTGTTTCTTCTCCAGTCAGGAGTTCACCTGATTCTTCTTGTCTACAGTATTTTAGCTTTACTTGGAGCTGCATAAAATCCCATAAGCTCTACTAATTCTAACACCAAGCAGACTTCAGCTCAATGAATGAGAATGACCTAGAGAACCAATGCCACATGTACTGAAGCTGCACAATTACAAAGGTCTGGCCAGTGTTGGATGATGTTATGTGGCTCTAAAGATTAGCCTGATTCTTTCTTCTATTCCCCAGACATAACACACAAACTTGTTCATTATCCATTGTTGGCTCTTAGGTAACTACGATAAGACATTTAATGTGACCTGATTTAAATTACTCACCAAAAGGTTATGAATGCATTTGTAATCTGTATACTTTTCTGGGACACAAGCCACAATTGCACTAGAGGCATTTAAAAGTCCTAGTCTGGAGTTATAAGCACCAATGCTTAAATGCAGGGAAGTTACCCAAATCTATAGGGCTGAATACATATTACTGATATATTATTGACCAAAACACTGATTTTTATTAGAATCTCTGTCCATTAATAAGCAGACAATAATTTCAGGGAGGGGTATATGTGCATGTGAAATAAAAACAGTATATCCAGAGTTTAACTTAAAGCACAGTATGTGGCAGGAGGTATTTGTGCAATTTGAAAATTCAAGCAGGCTCATCATATATATAAAAATAGAAGCAAAATAAAAACAAAAGCACCAATGGTACAGTACCACTTAATGTAAATAAAGGTGAATAATATTTTGCACTTGCAAAATATTTGTGCAAAACATTCTTAAAGCAGAGTAGCAGCAAAAAAGTGTCCAGACCAAAGGAGTTCACTGTCCAGCAGTAAGAAGTCCCATTAGTCCTGTCCCTCAACACATTTCACTGGCATGGCAACTTCCTCAGTAGCTAGATGAATTTATCACTTGCTTGCATCCAAAATGAGTTTTCCGTCATACATTCCACCCAATGTATAACTGAGAACTCGTTTTGGATGCAAGAAATTGCTTATCAGTTCAACTGCCTCCTGAGGAAGTTGGGATGCCAGTGAACCTGTTGAGGGACAGGACTTAAGGGGTACTTCTTACTGCTGGACAGTGAACACCTATGGTCTGGACACTTTTCTGCTGCTGCTCTGTTCTATGGCTATTTTGCACAACTTGTGTGTAAGTGCAATTTTAATAGAGTTTCCAGTCTTCAATTTCCTACATGTTTCTTAATCCATCTCTTTGTCAATTGTAAGAGGCACCTGTCTCTCCTATCATAGACTTTAAATGCATTGATGTGCTGCCAGTTGCCTTCCCACATTGATTGGATACTTCCAAAATAACAACAGCAAAAACACATTGTACAAATACAATTATATCGAAATAGAATATTACAATACAACATCTCCGGCAACGTTTAAATACAAATATCATTATCAAAAACTCTGATGACAGATTCCATAGAACATGTTGCACAGTAAATCCCCTAGCACTCACCAACCACTTTATAGATGATTAACTCACCATTTAAACTGTTTGTTGGTTCTGGAATAGCATTGTCTGACTTATCTACAGATTGTGTTTGTTGCCACTAAAGGCATAAGTGATGTACTCTGGCAAATATAGTATCCAACAGTTCAGTCGAAGTAGATGTAAGGTCACTCTGTATTAATTTAAGCTAGAAACAAAGAAGAGGCATGCTTAAATAATAATTAACATATATGTACCTCATGTTTTAGTCTAATCTTAGTATAATGGGTTTTGTCTAATTGTGTTTGTATCTCCCTTATGCTCTGTACCAAGCACTGCATAAATTGTGTTGGCGCTGTATAAATGAATGGTAATGTAATGTTAAGTACAATTAGCAAAATATGAATTCTTCCATTGTGCATAGTGCTTAATGCTTAATATTAGTTTATAATGGTCAAGTACACTATGTACAATTGAAGAGGGTGACTACTAAATCAAATTAATATAAAAAACCAGCATAAGGTTTTGAAGGCTATAAACATAGTACAGTGGCAGAAACAGGGATTTCAGTAGATAATTTTATTTGTTGGCATCTACTTGTCATTGACACATAAGCCAAACTCATCAGCCTGTTTCCACTGCTTTCAAATCTAGCCATTCATAAAACACTAAGAAGGTTTTTACCATGTTGGTTCTAGGATTCAACATCTAACTTTTGGAGAGAAAGTGGAAAGCGGGGTTCTCTCTTAGCAGTACATCTCCAAAATAAGATTAACCTTCCTGTTTGTTACAGTCAGTTTCTTGCAGTTTCCTTTTCTAATGGTTCCTTTTCCTTCTCTCTAACCCCCAGTTGGGGATCACTGACATAATGGCTTTACCAGTCAATTAGGAACACACATGCTTTAAAATATGTTGCTAACCAGAGGTTTTCTGCATTGCTTAGACCAGGGTTATTGCTCAGTCTGTTAACGTCCCTTGACTTATCTATAATTTAATATGGATTTCAAGAAAAACTAATATGTACACATTATAGCTTATGTACTTGGAACAGAGAAGCCAATGACGTTGGAATTTAACTGCCTGGACCCTACACTTCTTTAGACTTACACACAAAGCTCTCCTTTACCTTTCAGTAAGTCCAATAACTCTTTCAGCAGATGGGTTAAACTGAGTTGTAGGACACCTGCTAATTTACAATTCAGTGGGAGTGGGATTACAAAGTCAGCTCCATTTGGTAGAACAATGAAGCACTCCACATTCCAAAGGATTCCCAGAAATGTTATATAGATGGAAACTGACTCTCCCCCTCTCTGCTGGTTTACTTCACATCTAAATGGTAGGTTACAAAATCAATCATAGTGCAGTCAGTAGAACACAAATCATATCAACATATATAAATAAAACAGTAATTTGGCCAGTCAAAGTGAAAAACACGCTGCTAAACTTGGGCCTAAAATGAAGCAAAAGGTAGGATATGTGTTGCAAAAAAATATAATGCCCCCCCAACAGTTCGGCACTAACAGTTTATATATTAATAATGTCTGCTGAAACATTTACGAGATCTCAAGCCTGCTTTCTTTACATGACCACATAGATTTACCAGTATTTGTGTTTCTTGTAATGTCATTATTGTTTGTATTTGTAAATACAAACAAAAGTTAAATCAAACATTTAATTCCATCAACCTCATTGCACAGCAGTATCTAAAACCGGTGGTAATCTTTCTCAAACTACTAATGTAAAAGTTAACCAGTGCACTTGTACATAAAGTGAGGAAATAACATTCCTGTAGGTAAATAAATCTTTGTCAATTCATTGTCCTATACTTACTGAGCATACATTTTGGCCAGTGATTTATAATTCTGGGCAAATTCTAAAAGTGACCTAATCAGCAGGCACAATTCATTGGTTTCCATGGCGACTGAACTATGTTTAAAACATTGTCCCAGAATTAACCTTTATACAAAGCGCCAGCAGTGTAAAATTGCAGAAATATCGCTACTCTGGGTGGCATAAACTCACCTTATATGGAGCAACTCTCTGCTCTGAGCAACAAAATGATGATTAACTTATAGGATAAAAAGGATATTATGTAACAAGAAAAAGTGCAAAGGAGAGCTACAAAATTAATAAGGGGATTGGAGGATCTTAGTTATGAAGAGAGACTTAAAAAATTGCATTTATATAAGTTAGAAAAAAGGCGTCTCAGAGGGGATATGATAACATTATATAAGTATGTGCAGGGCCAATATAAAGAGCTCTACATTGACCTGTTCATTAACAGGAATGTACAAAGAACAAGAGGTCACCCCCTGAGACTGGAAGAGCAAAGATTTCATAGGCAGCAAAGAAAGGGATTCTTTATGGTAAGGACAATAAAGCATGGTACTCATTGCCAAGAGAGGTAGTGCTATCAACCACAATTGATGCATTTAAAAATGGTCTGGATGTTTTTGTTTTTTTTTAGAAAAACAGAACATACAGGGCTATTAATAATAGAATAAGCATTAATAATAGAGCTGATTGATCAAAGGAGAAATCTGATTGCCCTTTGGAGTCAAGAAGGAATTTTTCCCCCTAGGAGGAATAGCTTCCTTAGGGGTTTTGGCCTTCTTTTGGATCAAAAGCATGAATGATACTTAGAAGGGTTGAACTTGAGACTTGGGTCTTTTTTCAACCTAAATTACTATGTTACTATGTAACTTACAGTGATTTAACTATCTGTTGACAGTCTGTGTAGTGTAGTACGCCAACTACTTATTTATCTCATATTAATTTTACTTTGATTATAGAGCTGCATGGCTTACCTGTGATTACACCAGCCTGATAAATATGTCCATACTGATGCAGAGACATGTATGTAACACTGCTGTGTGCCTTGGTGATAAAAGGTATAAACATTCTTCCATAATACACATGCCTATTATTCAGAGTAGTCCTGTTCATATTATATTACAATATTGCCAAAAACTAGCCCCTAAACTGTTGCTTTCACAAAAGCCCTAGTATGACAAGCGAATATGATCCGGGAGCATTATTTATGTTAAGCCGGATACTGGAACAAAGACACACTATGTGTGTATGTTTAATGCCTTCAGCTGTTGATGGAAGGAGAGCAGGTAATGTGGACTTCCAATACATGTTTAAACTCGCAGAATGAAGGACAAAATGTGTTGCTTAATAATATTTCCACATGTATGCACTGATAGCCCCAATCACGTAGCAATCAGTTCACTTAAACAAATATCACTAAATAGCCCATAAAACTTAACTGACCAAAAATAATAACCATTGTGCATCTTTATTATGCTGATAATGATAAGGAAGAGATCTATGACCATAGGTATATCAAAACCATATTCAATGATCCCAACACACCTTGTGTCTCTAGGGCCTAGTGTCTCTAGTGCAAAGAGAAATCTTGGTTTATAAATATAATCAGAGGGTTCCTACTGGATTTTTTTTTTATTTGTGCCGGTTGTAGGGGGGCCAACTTCACACAGCTGTCCTGCCTACAACAATACCAGGGTTCTCTAGTGTCCAAATCTGAAATATATTATTGTAAAATGGGTAAATCCTTCAGCAGCAGCTCTCAATGACTGGTCCTGTGTTTGTACGAGTTGGCGCATGTTTAGCACACAAAAAGAGTAACAAAGAGCAATGAATTGCGGTTAACTTGCTCTTTATGCTATGCAGCCTATTGTGTAATGTGATGCTCATCATTTTGACCCCTAAAAACTGCAATTTCCCCACATATTAATATGTGCAGCTTATTGCGTTGTCTTTTAAAGATACATCAGTTTCAATACACCTAGGTTTGTTCATTGATGTTTATTTCTTATTTATCCTTTGAAAGATTTTTGTTTAGAATAATTGTATTGATTCTAATTAATAATTGATCGATCAAATCAAATAAAAGTCAACTTTAACTACCATCCAGTAAGCAGTCCTGCATAATTGAGAAAATTAAAACACAAACCCACTCTGTAACGTAACTTCACATTTGTGCTGTTCTGGAATTAGTTAGATGAAGGAACAGAATTCCCAGACAGATTAGCACACTTGGGACAGAGAGGAACACATATTTACATACTAACAAGCTTATATAACAGGAACAGACTAAATCTCACTACAATACACAGCTACACTAAGAACAGTTTCACATTGTATTCTAATTTATTAGATATTTGCAAACTTGTGGAACATTTTTTGGGGTATTCAACTGTATACTCTTAAAACTCAACTTTTTGAGCAATATTATGTTGGGAGTTCCACTGTGTACTCTACACACCACATATTTTAATTTAATGGTGAATGGGTTTTATAGGTAAATGACCTGAGAAGTACAGGGAGTGCAGAATTATTAGGCAAATTAGTATTTTGACCACATCATCCTCTTTATGCATGTTGTCTTACTCCAAGCTGTATAGGCTCGAAAGCCTACTACCAATTAAGCATATTAGGTGATGTGCATCTCTGTAATGAGAAGGGGTGTGGTTTAATGACATCAACACCCTATATCAGGTGTGCATAATTATTAGGCAACTTCCTTTCCTTTGGCAAAATGGGTCAAAAGAAGGACTTGACAGGCTCAGAAAAGTCAAAAATAGTGAGATATCTTGCAGAGGGATGCAGCACTCTTAAAATTGCAAAGCTTCTGAAGCGTGATCATCGAACAATCAAGCGTTTCATTCAAAATAGTCAACAGGGTCGCAAGAAGCGTGTGGAAAAACCAAGGCGCAAAATAACTGCCCATGAACTGAGAAAAGTCAAGCGTGCAGCTGCCACGATGCCACTTGCCACCAGTTTGGCTATATTTCAGAGGTGCAACATCACTGGAGTGCCCAAAAGCACAAGGTGTGCAATACTCAGAGACATGGCCAAGGTAAGAAAGGCTGAAAGACGACAACCACTGAACAAGACACACAAGCTGAAACGTCAAGAATGGGCCAAGAAATATCTCAAGACTGATTTTTCTAAGGTTTTATGGACCGATGAAATGAGAGTGAGTCTTGATGGGCCAGATGGATGGGCCCGTGGCTGGATTGGTAAAGGGCAGAGAGCTCCAGTCCGACTCAGATGCCAGCAAGGTGGAGGTGGAGTACTGGTTTGGGCTGGTATCATCAAAGATGAGCTTGTGGGGCCTTTTCGGGTTGAGGATGGAGTCAAGCTCAACTCCCAGTCCTACTGCCAGTTCCTGGAAGACACCTTCTTCAAGCAGTGGTACAGGAAGAAGTCTGCATCCTTCAAGAAAAACATGATTTTGATCTGAACAGTGTCTGGGAGGCTGTGGTTGCTGCTGCACGCAATGTTGATGGTGAACAGATCAAAACACTGACAGAATCCATGGATAGCAGGCTTTTGAGTGTCCTTGCAAAGAAAGGTGGCTATATTGGTCACTGATTTGTTTTTGTTTTGTTTTTGAATGTCAGAAATGTATATTTGTGAATGTTGAGATGTTATATTGGTTTCACTGGTAAAAATAAATAATTGAAATGGGTATATATTTGTTTTTTGTTAAGTTGCCTAATAATTATGCACAGTAATAGTCACCTGCACACACAGATATCCCCCTAAAATAGCTTAAACTAAAAACAAACTAAAAACTACTTCCAAAATTATTCAGCTTTGATATTAATGAGTTTTTTGGGTTCGTTGAGAACATGGTTGTTGTTCAATAATACAATTAATCCTCAAAAATACAACTTGCCTAATAATTCTGCACTCCCTGTATGTCTACATAAAAATTACAATGTAAATCAAAGTAGGACCTGAACATATTGACATGTAGGCTCTTGCTAAATATTCTTTAGTACTAGGGATGCCCATAAAAGAACAATGCCCATAAAAGGACGACAGTGCCATGGCAAGGTTTGTGAAGGCCTATAGAACAGCATCAATTTGTCCACCACAAAGTTCAGAAGATGTCCACCGTATATTTAAAAGAAGAAAAACTACCACAACTAGAGGACATAGTCTTAAATTAATTTAAAAGTAATATCAGGAAGTATTACTTTACTGAGAGGGTAGTGGATGTATGGAATAGCCTGCCAGCAGAAGTGGTAGAGGTAAACACAGTCAAGGATTTTAAGCATGCGTGGGATAGACACAAGGCTATCCTAGCTATAAGACTGGGAACGGAGGACTAATAAAAGTATTAAAAAAAAATTGGGCAGACTAGATGGACCGAATGGTTCTTATCTGCCGACACATTCTATGTTTCTATGTAAACAGTGTTGGTGCCTCCAGCTGCTCTATACAACCTGCAAGTCTCTCACAACATGCTTTATTCAACTTGGGTGATTCCTAGCCAGATGTGATGGATGGGCAGAAGTTCTTTGCCAGCTAAAGACATTCTAACATTCTATCTTTCCCCCTCCATTATACTTGGTTTTCCTTTTTTGAAACATGTGAAACTAGAGGTTGTGGTGATCCAGAAGGAGGTGGCACTGTTAAGTGATAGGTTATAAAGTGTCATAGTTAATGGAGTATATTCAGAGCAAAGAAAGGATACTGATGGGGTGTCCCAGGAGGCTTGGGGCCTGTTGTTTTTAATATATTAGTAGTGATGAGTTGTGGCACCAAAGGTATACAATTCTGAAGATGACTCAAAATCATGTAACCATTTTGACAAGCCAGGAGGGAAATCAAATGACCAGTGATTTAAGAAAACTAGAGGAATGGACTTGTATCTATGATGTAATGGCATAATGTCAATGAATGCTTTCAGGACACAAACCTCTAATAATAGATTGCAGGCACTTTGTTGACAGCAATTAAAAAAACAAAAAGTATTTTGGAGCTTTTATTTCAGAACATTTTTAAGGTGATTAGGAATTTAGAACAACAGATCCAGCAGAATACTCGCTTGTATAGAAAAAGGAAAAAAATATAGTCTGGTTGCAAGCTTTCAAGTCCAAATTACTAGGTTGAAATTTATTCAGTATTCCTGTGTTAATTTTGCCTTTATTTAATGAAGCTGTGAACTGTGATCTGCAATTAGGAAACTCTTTTTTAGTCTCATTAATGCCTCATGAATTAACCTAGTAAGTTGGTCTTGAAAGCTTACAATCAAATCTAAGTTATGCATTTTAACTCTACTTGTTTCCTGTATAGTAATAGGTAACAGAAGCAACTCAACTTTGTCTCACAAATTGGGGTCTACGATCACTTGTTAATTCCGAACAGTTTGTTTACTGCCCATTAATTGACTACTGTTTCCTCCTTTGAGATATCTTTAATCCCATCTAACCCTTGCTACTCCCTAAAGGACACCTGTAGCCAAATGATGAGACTTCTCAACTCCACCCCACAAAAAAGAGAGCCTTTGTATTCCCATTGGTCGCAGGCAATGGTCTGAATCATTAATCTAGTATAAGTTCCTGATCTACTGCCAGTATCAGTGTCTACCACAGATAAGGCACCGGAGGCCTATGTTAATTCCACATTCGTACATGTCATCTTGTTTGGAGACGCCTGTTTCCATTTGGTCTTAAACATCTCTACACTTGTTGGGTAGTAAAACATTTTAAAAGCTCTTGAGTAGAAAGAATTAGTTAAAAGATGTGGTGCTGTTATATATTAAGATGCCTCTTTAAACTGATGCCCTGTGCAAACCTTGATTGAGTGACATTATCTTTTGATAACGCTACATCTCATTCTAAACTAAGTTTGACATTAGATTTGAAACACAGTGGGATAATATTATAAATTACAGTTCTTCATGTTTTAGGCCTTTAATAAAATAAAATAAAAAAACAAAGTGTAAAATCAACATTTTGACAGTAATAGATTTTTGAGCCAAAATATTCAAGGATCTTTAAAGTCTGATCACATTGCAATACAAGTCTTCCAAATAGTTTGGAAGTCATTATGCAGTACCTGCTATGGTTTGAGAAAGAAAATAATCCTTTGCCCACCCCCTACCCCTCCCAAAAGAAAACTGTATCGTGCACAGATAGCAGGTTTCAGTGTAATTAGATATTTAAATGAACTAAGACTGTGAAAGTCGCCTTCTTTACAAATTGACTAGTCACGTGGTAATTGGGATTCTGGTTCTTGGTATTTTGTATAAATTACAGTTAGTAAGGGATTTCAGTAATCTGAACTGTGGGCGTATCAGGGTGGGGGAACAAAATAATTTAAGCTTTTGTTCATATTCATTTAACTTGAGTTTCAGCAGTTCCTTTAATATTTATAACTGAGCATATTTAACACTTTTATAAATCTTGCAGCCTTAAAAAAATTCAAATTAAAGAAGCAAAGAAAATCTGTCTTTAAAGTGATACAACGCCAATCAATTAAAGCTCTAAATATCTGGATATCTTTAACAATACTTTTGCATATGAATTATATGTTTTGTTTTTTTAAAGTCAGATTGAGCATCCCTTATCCGAAGACTGATAATGTGAAGTGACCTGAAATCTGAAAATCTAATTTTTTTATGGATAAGTGTCAGTTCAGATAAGGGATTCCGACCTTCAAGGTTATCAATAAGACCCTTTGTTCCACCCTCTCAGGTGCCATACTGGTGCAGCAAGTGTTCATGGGAAATGTAGTTCCAGCATCCCTGTGACTATCTCGCCTATGCCTGAGTTAGCACTCTGGTACAATGTTACATATCTGGTGGGACTGTCCACTAGTAAAATCACTATGGATACAGATTTATAAACTCATCAAGGATCTAGTTAATATATCCCTTCTCTTGAAGCCAGAAGTAGCTCTATTAGATTTCCTACCCACTTATATAACCTATTTAATAAAGAAATTAATCAATGATCATCAAACAAACGACTACCACTAATTGCCAGGAAGTGGAAATCTTCTCATCACTTGCGGTTTCAAGAAGTGATGAATGGCCTTCAAAAAAACCCTATCATTATGAGTATTTAACACATAAATATTACGGAATTGTATCCACATTTACTAAAATTATGGGAGCCATGGGGAAAATTACTTTAAAGAAATAAAAATAGCCTTTGGCCTTCCCGATGTGATAACTGAAGTATTTTTAAGTCAGTAATGATTCATTCTTTTTAGTTTTATTTTTTTTGTCAATAAGATTTTATTTGAGTCCTATTTTGCACAGGACAGTCAGACAAAAGACAGTTCAAATAAAGTGAAACATAAGAGTCACCATAAGAAAAACAGTTAACATAAAAGACTCAGTAGTTTAAGTGAAATACGTGGCTATGTGATAGCAGACTAAAAAAAGATAGACAATATACAGTTTAAAATAGGGTATTTGCTAGAAACGCAATAGTTGGCATTACATGGGCATAGGCTGCCTATAGAGGCCTTGGTGAGATTTGTCCTCAAATAAAAATCCACAAAGGAAAACACCTGCCATTTATACAGCAATTATAGTCGTTATGTTGAATCAAACATCTATTAGAGTTATGAGAGGGGTACGATCTGGTGAAACATTGGCCTCAGATTATTTTTTTACAAATACCTCGACCTGGGTGGGAAGGCTGGTTCCTCCGGACGGGGGAGAAACAGCTATGCTGACTATAACCTAATGCCTATAATGGAACCAAGTATGCTAGTAAAGAAAGAAAATGAAACTAGAGGGGTGAATTGGGGAACAGAGAGATCAGGGTTCGACAAAGTTTTAAAAAGATGAAAAGGTAAAAGGGTACCCCTAGAGCGGGCATACCGGTCGGTGCAAGAGAGCTCTGGACAAAAATAGGCTTGTGGCCACGGGATCTCTGATCCACTGGAGAGTAGAGAAAGCGCCCTGGGGGGGAGGACCAAGGTGTAACTGATATAAATGAAACAGGTCCGCATAACATAGTGGAGCATAAACATCAATGACAGAAAAAAATGGCAACAGTCCAACAGTTATCATTGAAAAAGGAAGTCAGAAGTAAGCTGTGTGTTCTGAGAAATATCTAAGGGTCGGCAGCTGGGGAATCCGAAATCCATGGCTGAAGTCCAGTGCAGTCAAAAAGGTCAAAATATCTTCTATTTTCTCGATAATGAGGAGTTTACCGTCATTCTGAACTGTCAATGAATGTGCTAGGCCCCATCGGGATCTTTTGCCATTCCACTGTAGTAGGTGGAAGGTCTTCGAAAATCTGTAAGGTGATATCCTCAAAAAATAGCTCTCTCTGTTTCCTGGAGATGGCGCCGTGGATTGTAGCATAACCACTACATCTCGTGGGGAGTCTTGGGGTGCTTTTGCATACCCGAAAGAGATCCAATATGATCTGACCTGGAGGGTCAGCTTTAGGTCGTAGATGTCTGAACCAGTTAACCTGGAACACCCGGAGAGCAGTGGGCCCATGCGTCTACGGGAATCCTCTCACTCGGTTATTTGCTTGCCTGGCCCTTGTGTCCAGCACAGTCATATGTTTGTGCACATCATACAGCTGGTAAGCCATAAGGCCCAGTTGATCACACAACTCCTCTCTCTCTCTCAACATCCGTTTGTGTGGTGTCAAGTGCAGTCACCTTTCTGTGTAGCTTATCGACATCCTGACGGACTGCGGCTAGGTCAGCCTTTGGTGCCTCCCGGATGTCGCAGTGCAATAGGGAAATTTTCGGTCCCCCTGTCTATGGATTGGTAAGTGGCCCTTGACTATGGAGGAGAATCCGAGGGGTCCTCACTGGCGTTTCCCGCAACTGGAGCCATCACAGGAGTGGCTGCTTCGGAGCTGCCAGGCTGCATCAGAAAAGATCCGAAATCTTGTCCCTTGGGACCCGCAGTTTTTTCCTTTCCCTTTCCTTTTTTGCCCTTCATAGAACAGGGTGTAAAACTGTATGTTCGGGTGAGTATATATACTACTATATCGCCATGTAAGTAGTATAATTGCTGGAGCTCCACATAGATGTGACCTGTTGCTTTGCTGGCTGACTCCGCCCCCTTCTCTTTAGTTTTTATTCTCAGAGGGAAACTAATAAACCATGTGAAATATGACAGAAAACAACTAATAACATTTATTTTCTAGATTATATGGTAAAGGAACATAGTTGACCTTCTCTCTTTATCTTTTTCTTCTTTCCCTCTTTTTTCTCTCTTTTCTTTGTTCTTTCTCCTTTTTTGTTCTTGTTTTTCTGTCTCTCTTCTCTTGACTTCCTATTACTTGCTTATCAATCATGGTGATAGTTTATATCTAGGGTTTAATGCTGTACCTGCAGTACATTCAAATAGCATACTTAGAATTTAATTATATGGTTACTTGTTGATAGCTACTCATCACATTTTGAGTATTTACTCCGCAGCATAAGCTATTTAAATTGGTTTTAAAAAATTAATATGTAATATACATGTGTTTCTTTTTCTTTCTTGTATCTCAAAAACCTTTTGCAAATTTAAAAATAAAATAAAAATAACAGCATGTCAGAGATTTATATGAAAAAGTGCATGTTAAGATAATCCCTTCTATGGCTAATGGTCAACCTACATATTCATGATTAGATCATAAAATAACCATGCTGTGGAAATAGAACATACATTTGGATATTTTGGTCAGATGAAGGAAGATCTGACCTAAGATTCTAAACAACATGTCCGCCCCGTGACAGAGCTATATAGAGCATAGAGGGCTCAATACAGTACTTTATTTCTATTCTTTAATTAAAGCATGTTTATTTAAAATGCCTCCACTTGTTACAGTCTTCAGTTGAACATAACTTAAGTTTTTGCAGAAAGTTATTTATTAAGAAATACATTATGTTATAGAAAGTACTGTGGGTGTGTATTTTTAGTTTTATTCAATGTCATAAAAGCACTGAATTGAAGAAAACCTTACACAGGCATAAGATAAGTATTACTTATTCCTTATTTTTCCCAGAGGTGATAACTATCCGTGCTATTCCTGTTATCATGGATGATTACTTGAGACACACAAAGATCAGCAAAACTGGAATTCTGAATAGAATCAGTATTTTTCAGATTTCAACCATTGTTCTATAAACAATACTGATAAACTAGTTTCATTTGTCGTCTGCCCAGATTTAAAAAAACCCCATAGTAATACAATACTCATTACAACAAAAGCTCTCAATAAGACAATGCTATACAAATATGCACATAGATGAGACCAAACGTTACACAATAGTTCATTAGCTGCACATTAAGCCGTATTTAAAAAAAAACCATAGTATGCTTATGCAAAGGTTTGCTAATAGATTTACTTTAAGCTTTATGGCAAACTCACAGAAGGGCAGCTGTAAGCAATTATATAAACAAGATAAGTGTTGTTTAAAAAGTGATAAGAACTGGAATTATACAAACCTGTACACAATACGTCTGTGATTAGGGAAGGGCACAAATTCCTGTCCCAAAACCTAAATGAAAGTAGGCATCAAGATAGCCTCTGATTAGTGGTCTATATATTGTAAGCTTGTGATCTGGGGTCTGTACCTCATGTATTGGTCTGTCTCTGTTAGTCTAACGTAGTCTGTAATTCCCTTTTATGCTCTGTACCAAGTGCCGTGAGCTTGTTAGAGCTATGTCAGTAAATGTTAATCTAAATGTAATATAATATAAAGGAGCCTCAATCAACCTAAACATTGGTTGTACTGTGAATGTTGACCATAAAAATACTAGAAAATTAACAAAAAATGGTGTTAGCAGAATTGCAAGAATATGTATTAATTAAGAGAAAATAGGGCCAAATAATAATAAGTATAAAGCAGACTCCCAACAAATTTCGTAGTCTGTGCTGAGTCCACCGGTTTCATACTCTTTTCTTGCGCCAGCACAGTTAATCAAATATAAATAAATCAGGTGCTAAGAAGCTCTTGGTTAGTGTCGGAGAATCTCTGCTAAACAATGTTTGGCGCAGGTCCATTTGCCGCACTGTGTGGGGATTTATAAAAAGGTGCAATCGCCGTTATAACAAACGGTAATCGCGCCTTTTTAAACCTCTTTTAACATTTTGCAGTGCGGGACTTTTTTTTTTTTATACATGACCCACATTGTGTTTTTAATGTGTCTGTTGTGTCTCTAGTTTATGACATCACATTGTAGCTTAATATGCAAATTACATATTTTCAATTCAAAAGTTGTTCATTTGCATATTAAGCCACAGGGGATGTCTTAACCGGACACATTTAAAGCTACTTTTTTTCCTCATACTGAATACATTTGCGTGCAATTCTACTAACACAATGTATAGATTATGTTTGATAATATTCTGTGCTCTACATTCACAGTATACATAATATTCAGGTGACAGTGTTCCTTTAAGGCCTGTATTTGGGAAATCTGAGCTTTTCAGGAAGGTTTTTGCTTGAATACCCTTAAGATAAGCGGTGAGTGATTGGATTTTCTTTTTATTCTGATCTGTGTATTATTGTACAATTAACTTACCATGGTAAAAAAAAAAAACAACACTATAATATTTGGGGGGGAAAGTAAATAGTTACAGCACATTGACAAATGGAAAAATGTCAGTCTGCACGTTCTTGCTTGCGATCCTTCAATCAGTGTGGTTAAACAAAATTCAAGATTTAACAGGTACATGGCAGCTTCATCCAGACAGCAAAGATTAGTTACGCCAACATCTGTAAAACAAGGCAGAGATGCTTTCTCGTAAATCAGAGGTAACTTGTAAATGATTTAACCTGAAGGTCAGTGATCGGAATGCAGAAAAATACTCTGGGGGCTGCTCATCTGGCATGTGGATCACACACGCATGCACCCAGCCATGTCAAACGACAAATACAAACAATACAACATACAGATATATTCAGTATAAATAATAACAACAAAGTGTTTAGCCAGGAAGAGTATGTCCTGGGGATGTTACATTTGCCCAACATCCATGGAATGTAGCTATTATCCAGTTTAATGGTGCACACTATATAAGTCAGAAAGATTGAGTTTACCCTGCTAGCAACTGAACCTGCCATCCTGAGGATTCAACAGATTCTATAGTTGGTGCATTAGCCCACTGAGAAATCATATGCCGTAGAAATCAGCAAACAAGTGTTAAAATAAATCTTCTTTGCCCAGGGGTGCAAATCACCAAAGTTCAGCCAAAGCCAAAAGTACTTAACAACACAAGTGAGGCACAGCAGGACTGTAATGCTCGAATAATGTGACCTTTAATTTACCACAATAACATGGAAGCATTTTCTTAAAAAATAACTCCCAAAAAATGTATTGGTGTATTAAACATAAAATTATTCACGCTTTGCTGGGATACTGAGTTTCATTTGCCTTTGCATACTTTGTCATATTTCAGAGAGCTATATAATAGGCAAACAAAACATACGGTACAAACAAAAGGTAATATAAGAAGTTAGACATACTGTGACAAAAGGGGAAGAAAGTCTTGCTCAAACACGCTTTCTGCCTTGAAATAACCAAAGTAGCATAAATCAGTTGCCTTCCTTCTTGCAGATGCTTTTGGTATGCGCAGGACTCCACCAAAACCAAAATTATACTTTATTTATTATTATTAGCTCTCTAATGCTATTACTACAAATTATTATACCTTGCATAACCGTATTTAATTTGGCTTTTATCTTTTCACCTTCGTAACCTCTTAACGGCTATTGGAGTTTTTGTTCTTAAAGAAAAACTAAACTTTTTTAGCCCTTGCTTCAGGGTTAAAATGTTAGTTTTCCTAATCCTGAGTAAACTTGCCGTGTATCTTTATAGATACACATGGGTGCTCTCTCAGCTCTGCCTTTGCACATTCAGGACTTCCCCCTGCACCTCAATACCTGAAACATCACCTGCATTGCACATCCAGGAGTTACTCCTGCACCCCTGGACATGCCCCATCACCTACATTGCACATCCAGGACTATCCCCTGCACCCCAGAACATGCTCCCTGACCCACATTGCACATCCAGGACGTACCCCTGCACCCCAGGACATGCCCCATCACCTACATTGCACATCCAGGACTAACCCCTGCACCCCAGGACATGCCCCATCACCTACATTGCACATCCAGACTTACCCCTGCACCCCAGGACATGCCCCATCACCTACATTGCACATCCAGGACTAACCCCTGCACCCCAGGACATGCCCCATCACCTACATTGAACATCCAGGACTTACCCCTGCACCCCAGGACATGCCCCATCACCTACATTGCACACCCAGGACTAACCCCTGCACCCCAGGACATGCTCCCTGACCCACATTGCAGGACTTACCCCTGCACCCCAGAACATGCCTCATCAGCCATATTGCACATCCAGGACTTAACCCTGCATCCCAGGACTGCTGCTTCCTGTTGTCTAGTGGAGGCAGCCAGATGTCTGTGCAGCAGCACAGACATTCCCATGCTGACTCTTGCACAGCCACGCTGTTCTTAAGTCTAAGCGCCAGCAGGTCTCTTGACCTCAGAGCGGCTCAAGCAGAGCGTGAGGCAGCATGAGAATGTCTGTGCTGCTTTGCAGACATCCAGGTGGCTGCTCGCCGCAGAGATGCTGGGGAGATCTTTTGATTTCCCAAGCCAGTGCCTCTGCTGGCAAGTGTTTTTATTTTTTTTTGCTGCCGGGCTCATTACTGGTTTATCACCCCTTGATGACAGCTCTTCACGTGGGTCGCAATAAGCTGCTGTTCAAAGGAGTTCTACGTCCCCGTAGTCATTTGGGTCATGTGTTTTAGGACGGTCATTATACGTGAACAGTTTAGGGGTGTCACCAACTAATATACTAGTATAGTGAACACATGGGAAACTAAGACAGCACAAGCTGAGTTTATAGGACTAGAATTATTTCCATTTTATGCGCATTGCATATGCCTAGTCAATATACTGGAAAATACAATTCAAACAGGTGCATATGTAAAGGTAATACAAGAAGAATACAGATCCAACATACTAAAAGTCAAGACTTTTATGGACACAGTAAACCTGAAAAAAGTTAAGCAAAAAACTTTTAAAAAACCTGTGAATGAAAAATTCTGTAAAATAAGCTATAACAAAAGCTTCTTGTAGAGGTGACAGCTAATAAAAGTAATTTATCATTGTGTACACTCTCACCTAGGCAAAGCACATGATTAATGGTAAACAAAAATTAAATAAGCGAGACACTGATAAGTTTCTAAATATGGACCAAAACTCACACAGAGGCACATTGTCTGACATATCTGTCCTGAGAGAGAAGCACACAATAAAATAAACTATTTATAGAAAAGCATTAAAAAATCACAAAGGGGAAGTTACACATGCACACAAGAGCATAAACGTATATATAAGTATATACCATATTTGCTCGATTATAAGACGACCCTGATTATAAGACGACCCCCCAAACTTTGGATATTCCTTTAGGAAAAAAACTAAAAGCCTGAATATAAGACTACCCTATAGGAAAAAAGTTAAACTTGTATATATTCACATGTAAATTGCTTTTTTAATAAAATATTATATAAAAAAAATGCATTTCTTGTGTTTATTTCCTTTTATGTGCCAATGCTGCCTCTCTCTTTCCCTTGCCCCCAGCTTTGTCTCACTCCCCACTCCCCCCTTGCCTGTCTCTTTCCCCCCACATGTTTCTCTCTGCCCCCCTCCCTCCCTTTGTTGCTCTGTCCCCCCCTTCCTCTGTCTCTCCCCCCCCTTCCTGCTCTGTCCCCCCTGTCTCTCAGCCCCCCTCCCTCCCTCCCCCTGTCTCTCTGCCACCCTCCCTTCCCCTTACCTCGATCCCTGGTGGCTAGTGGGGGCAGCCGGGGGATGTCTGCACGATACGTGCAGACATCCTCCATGCTGCCCGACACGGCAGTCTATTATGACGGACAGCTGGTCCGTCATAATAGTCTGCCGTGTCGGGCAGCATGGAGGATGTCTGCACGTATCGTGCAGACATCCCCCAGCTGCCCGATTTACCCTGGTGGCTAGCGGGGCAGCAGAGGAAGTCTGCGTGATGAGCGCAGACCTCCCCTGCTGCCGCCCGGCACGCTCGCCGGGACTTCTGTGACGAAAGCGGAAGTACCCGGCTTCTTCACAGAAGCCCCGGCGGTCGTGCCGGGCGGAAGCAGGGGAGTCTGCGCTCATTGCGCAGACATCCCCTGCTGTTAGAGAGGGGGATCCAGGTCCCCTGCAGCTCTGCTGGGGACCTGGATCCATGTCTTATAGTCTGACCTCAATTTGAGGTCAGATTATAAGACGACCTCGATTATAAGACATTTGCTCTGAAAAAAACCTCGTCTTATAATCGAGCAAATACGGTACATATACATATACAGTATATATAATTTGCCACTTAGCTGACAATGATATTATTTGTAGGAGATGTAAAAACGAAGGATTTATAAAAGTCTGTGTTACGGATAAAATGCGAATGGTTACTGTATCTCAACTTTATTCAGCTTTCCCACACACACACGGGGTGAGTAGCAGATAGGAGGACACCATAAGCAGTTAACCTCTTTGCACCTAAGGACACTCTATGCCGTCCTAAACACAGGGCTCAAGCGCTCCTTAGGATGGCATAAAACATCCTCTTTTTACCAGCAGGACCCCCACGATGAGCTGTGCTGCGGATCCCAATGCAGTGACTGCTTAAGTATCTCCTCAGTTTGAGGGGCCACTTTCTGTGCCCTCAGTGTGACAGGGAAAATGAACCAACCCTAAAGGTGAGCACCACTTACATAGATACATACTATTTGTCAGCAGATTTGAACAATTTCGGCCCAGTTTCTGACTAAATAAAATAAAAATCGGAATACTTTAATTGCTCCCGGGCCGTATTTTATATCTAGGATGACCATATGTCTATCCCATGCATTCTTAAACTTCTTCACTGTATTAACGTCTAACACTTCTACTGGTAGACTATTCCGTGCATCCACTACCCTCTCAGTAAAGTAATACTTCCTTATATTACTTTTAAACCCTTTAATTTAAGACTATGTCCTCTTGTTGTGGTAGGCTTTCTTCTAAATATAATCTCCTCCTTGACTGTGTTCCCTTTCATGTATTTAAACGTTTCTATCGTGACCCAAACATACACAGTTAAGAAATATGCTGAGGGCTTGTCCAAGGCCCGCTGAATATGTATTACATATAACAACCCCCCAAATAGGTAATACCTGGGGGCTTGGCCACAGGCCCCAGAAATTATAATTTTACCCCTCCCCATCCCTACACCCCTGGCCAAGCCCCTCAGACTACATAATAACAAAAAATAAATACAAATTAAATAAAATGTGCCCCCTTATTTGGGGGCTGCCCCAGATAATGGAGCACATTTTATTGTGGGGAGGGGGGGGGGGGGATTTATTAATGATGTGGCCCGGTGGCCTTTGACATGCCCCCGGATATTATCTATCTGGAGGGGGTTGTTATTGGTAAAACATATCTGCGAGTGTAATTATGCCCCTTCATACCTGTTTGGTTTGGGGGGTTCCCAAACCTTTTTTTTAAGAAGACACCTGTTATGGGTGGTATATATAATTAAACCTCATGGCTATGTTTTTATTTTTTGGACAAATAAACTTCTAAGATTTAGCTCTGTTAAAGATTTATGTGAACTACTATTTGTAGCCTGGAGGTGCACGGATTTTTTTCTGAATTTATTATTATTATTTATATTTACCATGTTTAGCGTATTCATTTGGTGTTTTATTTCATGTATTTTGGTCGATCTTTTGTTAGTAGGGAGAGTTTATGGTCTGGTTCTAACTCATAAAGTGATTTATATATAAAGAGGCTGAATCACATCCACTATTCTTATTTGCTATGGCACCCAATTTTATGATATATCCCCTCATTTCTGAGTTGTAGGAACAACAGATGACATGGGGACCTCAGATATCCCCTGAGGAAGTCTAAAGGACGAAATGCGTTGGGTGAGCTCTGCTTCTCAATTTGGAGACTACAAACTTTGTCCTGTGTGGACTTATCCTGTTCCGAAATTACTTGGACATTACATCCAGCCCCGAGGCGCCCGGATGACTGGAGCAAGTGACTGAGTATTTTTCTATTTTTCTGCTTTTTAACCTGTGTTGTATTTGTATGGTGGATTGCTTCCACTATATCTCAGTTTTTTGTGGAATAACTTGCTGCTAAATACCCTGGATTTGGATCAAGAGGCTCTTCATTTTCACATGTCTAATTGGAGGAGGTGATCCCTTGGAAGGGGGCAAGTATTCCACTGTCATATATTTACCTGATTCCATGCTCCTGGGTTTCTAAGGAGCTATACATTGTGAGTCCATTTCTTACGACCATCATTTTACGTATATGTGTACAGTACATATTGCACTATTTTTTGTACTTTTCATTCACAGATGTACTCCCTATCAAGGTCATAAGTATAACTTTTTTTGATCTTTGTTTTATTACACGTGTTTAGCACATTGATGTTATTTTACAGTGTTGCATATCACTTGTTATTTGTATTCACAGCTTTATTTAAGCATATTATTTCTTTTTTTCATGTTTATGCACTTATAATTGCACAGACCTTGTCGATACTGTGTGTATTTTTTTCATGTGTTGTATCACATACTATTATAGAGTTTATTTTATTTATCTATATTTAAGTGTCCAAACACTAAGGGCCTGACTCTCCTTTCCCCTCTTTAGCGGCTGAACAATATTTATTATTTATTCTCTTGGAAATAATAATCCGAGATCTGCTTAATATAATATGTATTTTCTTTACAACATAGTAGCAGATCGTTCGTTGCCCACTCTCTCGGAGACATCTCCCTAGAAATGTCTTTAATTTTCCATAATATTGTATTGTGATCTGACCAGGTCACTTCCTTTATAAGTACTCTTTTCAGTTGATTCTCGAATATGAACATTGTCGATATGAAAAATGGGTATGATCACTCTCTGGCAATGAATATTCCTCTAAATATCATATAGGCTAGATCTCTTAAAGAGAGTGGCAAACAAATTTGACATTCTCACAAGTTTTATCCATGTAATTCAAGTTTCTTTACCACATTCTCGTTACACTTTTGTCCAAATTTGTGTCAAAGACACAGTTGAAATCTTCCACAGTAATTTTCAACTTTATCCATAATATTTAGTAAAAAAAGTAATCTGCATTTTATTAGGAACATGTAGATTTACTAAAGTGTACCTCTCTTCTTCTATCTGACATACTAGAATTACCGTATTTGCTCGATTATAAGACGACCCTGATTATAAGACGACCCCCCAAACTTTGGATATTCCATTAGGAAAAAAACTAAAAGCCTGAATATAAGACTACCCTATAGGAAAAAAGTTCAACTTGTATATATTCACATGTAAATTGCTTTTTTAATAAAAAATTATGATATCAAAAAATGTATTTCTAGTTTTTATTTCTTTTTATGTGCCAATGCTGCCTTTCTCTTTCCCTTGCCCCCATTTTTCTCTCTCCCCCCTCCCCTTGTCTGTCTCTTAACCCCCTCACTCCCCTTGTCTCTGTCTCTTAACCCCTTCCCTCCCCTTGTCTCTGTCTCTTAACCCCCTCACTCCCCTTGTCTCTGTCTCTTAACCCCTTCCCTCCCCTTGTCTGTCTCTTAACCCCTTCCCTCCCCTTGTCTCTGTCTCTTAACCCCTTCCCTCCCCTTGTCTCTGTCTCTTAACCCCCTCCCTCCCCTTGACTCTGTCTCTGCCCCCCTCCCTCCCCCCTGTCTCTCTGTCCCCCCTGTCTCTCTGTCCCCCTCCCTCCCTCCCCCTGTCTCTCTGCCCCGCTCCCTCCCTTCCCCTTACCTTGATCCCTGGTGGCTAGTGGGGGCAGCCGGGGGATGTCTGCACGATACTTGCAGACATCCTCCATGCTGCCCGACACGGCAGTCTATTATGACGGACAGCTGTCCGTCATAATAGTCTGCCGTGTCGGGCAGCATGGAGGATGTCTGCACGTATCGTGCAGACAACCCCCAGCTGTCCACTTTTCCCTGGTGGCTAGTGGGGCAGCAGAGGATGTCTGCGCGATGAGCACAGACCTCCCCTGCTGCCGCCCGGCACGCTCGCCGGGACTTCTGTGACGAAAGCGGAAGTACCCGGCTTCTTCACAGAAGCCCCGGCGGTCGTGCCGGGCAGAAGCAGGGGAGTCTGCGCTCGTTGCGCAGACATCCCCTGCTGCTAGAGAGGGGGATCCAGGTCCCCTGCAGCTCTGCTGGGGACCTGGATCCATGTCTTATAATCTGACCTCAATTTGAGGTCAGATTATAAGAAGACCTCGATTATAAGACGAGGGGTAGTTTTCAGATTTTTTTTTCTGAAAAAAACCTCGTCTTATAATCGAGCAAATACGGTATATATCTCGTATTACAGTCACAATTTTAACAACTTATTACTAGAGTGTGGCCATCTTAATCCAATAAAAATCAATAAAATCAGTTTGTCATGACCTCCCTGAAGTAAACCAATTTTGTTTCTGATTTGGCAATCCATGTGATTTTAGATGTTCAACAATCCTATCCTTTAACATAGTTTCCATTAATCCCCCATTATTGGTGTAAGACTTACTGTACTCCCTACTAATTTTCTTCTGAATGGGCGCAACATTCGCTAATTTCTATTCTACTGGGACTTCTCCCCTTAACAGTGATTGGTTGAATAAATCTGTAAACGCTTTTTCTAGTACATTTATAATTGTGCTATACTAAACTTCTGGATTCGGGATATTTCTGAAGGGTACCACAAAGACCCTGATTGGTTCTCTGCCTTCGTGTCCTTGGTTCCCAATCACTTGACTTGAACAGAACAAGGAACAAAAAAAAAAATCGCATTTTTGGTACTTTTGACAGTAAGAACAAAGGAACCTTTATGTGTTGAGAGGTTAAGGAGCGACTAAACCCTCCAGATCAAGTTTTAATCTTCTGCCTGACTAAAACACTTATTGAATGGTGATTTTTGTGAATGGCGAGCTCATGGAGCTACAGCTCCACAACATGCCAGTGGTGATGGTGTTCAGTGTTTAATACACCAAACACACTTCCATCTTAGAAGAAATGATGGTGTGATTGATGTGCCATAGACATAATGATGCAGCTGCTTGTCTGGCTCTTTCAAATGTCATATAGCAGAACACAGTCAAATAGCATCCACTTAATCTTAGTCTTTGGCTAAATAATTCCCAAGCAGATTGCAAATCCTTGACCTAGATTAATTATAGGATTTGTTCTCATGGACTTCTGTGTTAGACTCCAGAGTATGCTGGGCACTGGCATGTATTTCATGATTGCAGTAAAGCTGTATAACATACTCTACATCCTTGGTAAAGTACTAAGCATGGGTATAGCTATTGTGCTTGGACCTCAGTAAAGTGTCTCAGCAAATTCCTGGCATCTTGGAGTCTATATTCTGCAGTACACAATGGTCCTATTTAGACAGTTAAATAAGGTGGTTTAATTTTCTCAATTACATAAAATATTTGTATTATATATGCAAAGATAGACCATACAAAGTTCTATTGCTTTTTTGTCTTTGGTTATACTATTCATACCAGCTGATGAAAATATATTTTTGATTATCTTTGCACTGGCTGCTTCACAGTACAATAAATAACAGATAGATGCCAGGCTCCCTGTTAAAGAAATAACTGGCTTTAGTGGTAAGTTAACAGGTATTGACTATTCAATGTCCGCCACATTAATTAAATTGGCCCCCCATGGGGCTTTGGGGACACTATGCTCTCTAAGCCCTATTTAAATAAAAATAAATTCCTTTGTCACCCCCCCCCCCCCCCCCTTGTGCCAGGGAGGCTGGCCAAATGCCCCTGGTACAATAAATAAAATGTTATTAAATCAAATCTTTCCTACCCCCCTTACCTCTACCATACCCAGGTATGCCCAACATACCTGTAAAAAAAAAAAAGGGAGATTGTGAATAAGAGCATTTATGTAAAACACCGTTATTCCCTCTGTGCTTTAACGCACAGTATTTCTGTGGTCCCCATTCAAGTTAAATCACTGGTTATTCCTTCAGGTATTTCAACTTTAACTTTTGCATCCTCCCCAATATGTGACGGTTACTCTGTAGTAAAGTAATATACAGCATAGGATGAATACAGCAATGAAGGATTATGGGAGCTAATAAACTAACCAACCTCAACCATTAAAACGAGCCTTTAAGATATGAAAATACTTTCTGTTTAAATTTTTATTTATTTTCTGCCAATACTTGGAATAGAAGATATATAGATGCATATTTTATTTTTTATTGAGTTGCAATTAAAAAGATCTTTGTGAAACCAGGTTAAGTATTTACATATAATGTTTTGGACATCAGTTAAACACATCATGTGAATAGATGTTGCTTATATCACTGATTCTATAATTACAGTATTTATGACATCAACTAAAAACCAGAAGCTAGCAAAAGCTGATTGCATAAGGGAAAAAAATAAGGTTTGTACTGTATATCTTATACTGATTGCATTATGCAAGGAAACAGCTAATCAGTTTCTTTTGCTTCTATTTTAGCAAACAATAAATAAGTAAACAGATCCCAAGAAGGTGACCTTTATATTGGATACGTGTATTAAATTAAGTTTTCCTTTTATTAGCAAATCTATCTTAGAAATTAGATTGGGCTTGGATATGGCTTGATAACTTTGCATGAGATAGAAGCACAAATATATCTATAATGACGGCAAATATTAACCAACTGGACTCTTAAACCTGCCCATTCTCTTCATATCTGATACGTACTTTTAATTCCTGATCTGTGTCTACTCTTATTGCACTCTACAGAGATCTCTTAGTTTATGTTAGAATTTTTTATATACAATACCAACAATGCAAGCTTGTTAAATAAATGAAAGAGTGTTAGAGACTCAATTAGATGGATGGAGATAGACTGATACTCCTGATGAGAGAAAAGGTAGGTATCAGTTAAGCAGGTTGGACCAGGGAAGACCTATTGTGTGTGTGTGGTAGTTGGATATGATACAAGCATCATCTTCTTCATTAATTCCCCTTCTTGCCTTCTCTAGTGTCTAGACTGAGTGGCATTGGCTGGATTGTTTTGTACATTTTTCCATTTTGTGTTGTATTTTACTTATCAGTGTTCATTATTGTTTACCGTTAATCATCAAAAAAAGATGAAAACAGTTTTAAAAAAAGCACCCAAGATACAGTAACCAATTACTACTTAAGTTGAACACATACTCCATATATCCTCATACATACTCCACATATCCTCATACATATCCATATATCCTCATACATACTCCATATATCCTCATACATACTCCATATATCCTCATACATACTCCATATATCCTCATACATACTCCAAATATCCTCATACATATCCATATATCCTCATACATACTCCACATATCCTCATACATATCCATATATCCTCATACATACTCCATATATCCTCATACATTCTCCATATATCCTCACACATACTCCATATATCCTCACACATACTCCATATACCCTCATACATACTCCATATATCCTCATACATACTCTATATCCTCATACATACTCCATATATCCTCATACATACTCCATATATCCTCATACATACTCCATATATCCTCATACATACTCCATATATCCTCATACATACTCTATATCCTCACACATACTCCATATACCCTCATACATACTCCATATATCCTCATACAAGCTCTATATCCTCATACATACTCCATATATCCTCATACATACTCCATATATCCTCATACATACTCCATATATCCTCATACATACTCTATATCCTCATACATACTCTATATCCTCATACATACTCCATATATCTCATCCTTACGTAGAGCGGTTGGGACACTGCCGAGCACCTGTGAACTGGATTCTGCCTCTTCTGTGAGTAAGCCTACCTCTTGCCTGGATCGATTTGTAAAATTATTAATCTTGTGTTATGTTTTGCTACATAATACACAATAACATTAAAAAGATGGCGCTAGGTTTCTTCTGGATGGATGGAAGTACATCTGATTTGTACTACAGTTTCTCTCCCTAAATGTGTGGTTCTGCTTCACTATTGTGACTCTTCATTGAGTTATAATCACAAACACTGGGTTCCAAATATTTGGTACTGTTTGTACTCATTCCGTTATCAGTGTAAACCTTATAACCTTTCGCTCCAATCTTCAAATTAGACATGCAGTTCAAGTAAGGGATATTTTCATATCTTGCTTTATAGTTTACTCTTTATCATATCTGTTGACTGCCCCATCGAAGTCTATTTAATTTGTTCCATTTATAAGTGAAAAGACAACTAGCATATTGAAATAAAGGCATTGTTTTAAACAACATTATCTTCTTTCAGGAAACTGCTTATCAAATCTCTTAAACATACACCATTTGTAAAATACATCTCTCCATATGGACATTTTTGTGTCATCTTAGAGCTGATTATTCTATACCTCGGTGGTGGGGAGTAGTCACTAATAGTTAACTGACAAGTTTATTAAGGCTTAATTTTTGCACTTTGGTGACCAGTTCCCTGTGTAAGTACATTGATGTGGGGGTCAAGTGCTCAATTGGATTTGTAAGTATTAGAAAATAATACTTTCTTATATGAATAAGATAATTTTCTATTTTCTATAACAGAATCATTTGGTACTCTTCTTACCCTTGAGTTTTTCTGCAAGGTAATAAAAAAGGTCCTTTCCATAATTAATTATTGTGCTTCAAACACAAATGGTCGTGCAATGTTTCGAAATGAGCAAGTAAAAGGTCACTTTTTCTTTCAAAAGCA
Organism: Pelodytes ibericus; assembly: GCA_036172795.1. NCBI lineage: Eukaryota > Metazoa > Chordata > Amphibia > Anura > Pelodytidae > Pelodytes > Pelodytes ibericus. Next base: position 191,253,005 of record CM069859.1, read on the forward strand.
ATTTTTAATGTTTAAATGAAAACAACTCCAATTAAGGATATCAAATTCCAATTAAGGATAGAAAATTAAAACTAAACAACATATGTCATGTAATGGAAACATATGTATTATTTAAAAAAATATATTGCAGAAACAAGTGCAATGGTTTTACCAAGACATGCCTAATATATATATATATATTAAGCTTATAAGGAACACAGTATATTCAAACAATAGTGCCTGTTTTATCAATATAAATCTTAATTAGTCCCAACCCCTCCTGTGTACACTAATTAAGATGATAAAACAAAATATAGGAAGACCTCTGGATATCAGAAAGGTAACACATTTTCTAGGTGTTATTTTCTATCTCCAGTAGCGCAGTATAACTTTTTATTTATTCTCATCCTTTCCCATAGTGCACCATATTTACCATTTAAGTGCTAATGTTGTTAAAAACAATAATAATTCGGATTTCTTTTTCTTTAGCACTTTTTTTTTATCCTGTGAGAATACATAAACGGACAATCCAAATGTGAGTTCCTGTTATCTAGATGAGATGACTGAATTCCTGATGAAAGAGGCGAGTCTAAAGCTTTTCTTTTGTTTCATTTCTGAAATGATTGTACATCTCTGAGTGAGTGCCCTGATTTTGGGCACTGACAGCAGTCACACACTAGCAAGGCACAGGGAATGAGATGAAGTGTAAGGCATCAGGAGCGCTTTCAAGTTTTATGACCCTTAAAGGCCAACAATTTTAAAATATATTCTCCATTTAATTGGAGCTTGTCCCCTCTGTGTCTTAACTGGGGCTTCACAGGTTTATCATTGGGCAAGTCTCTTGAGTCCAGTCAATATGAAAGTGAGACCTTTAGCTAAGAAAAATACTGGCCATGCTATTGCCTAAAAAAAACGTAACATTGGCTTCAAGACAATTATTATCTCTAGTTTGAACAAGTAAAGCTGCTCAGTAAATAGTGAATCTTCAAACACATTTTTGGACCATATTTTTCCTTAATAAAACCAGGGACTTCATGTAGAAGCCCACTAGGGAGTAACCTCTGAGTCTCACTAACAAAAACGTACATTTTCTATTGAAAAGGATATTTTTTAATGTTATTTTCAGTGTGCCAGGTTAGTGTGTCAGGTTACAGTGTGCCAGGTTGCATCAGGAATAGTTGGAGATAGTTCTAGTCTAACATCATCTCTATATAGAATTTGATACAGCATCCTACGTGGATGGGCCAAAGGACCTACACTCAGCTAATTTCCCTTCCTCCTATTATGCTACAGTTGTGAAGTGTATATTAGTCACTTAGCCCATATCTTAAAATACTGTCATATAACGGCTCCTACATTTAACGGGCAATTAATGCAGATTCTTATAATCCTTCAAAGAAACTTTGCATATATAAAATGGCACTTAATAAGTTATCGCTGTGTAGCCCCTAGCATATGGGCAATGGTTTAGATACAGACACATTTCACATGACAAAAACAAGCTGAAAACAAAACGATCAGTACAAATATTAAGCAGATTATTACGATCATCTGTTAGTGCTGTCATTTCTGTGCGTTCCAGGCCAAAAACCAGCCTGTGAATGTTAGGGGCTCGTGCCCCTGCTTCACGGTAATAATTGGAATGCCTTTATCTCTTCCTGATGGGTCCGTCGCAATATACTCTTTAGCTGGAAAGACAGGAGTGAAAAGTTACATCAACCAGTGATATATAAAAAACAAAAAATCATCTTGTGGATTGATATGCAAATTACACATTTTCCACTGAAAGCTCATATCAAGCCACAAGATGATGTCATAAGCTTAAAACATATTTTTATCTTACTCTATACATTTTCTTGCAATTCTGCAATCACAAAACATATCTTTATTTATTATTCTCCACATTCACAGAGTAAACAGTGTTTAGGTGACAGAGCCCCCTTTAACATACAGACACATTTTAAATCTGCTTTTAAGACAGGATACTAATTTAGAACAAATATATATCTAAATAAAAAATATTATTCGTTCCATACCTGTTTTCAGAGATTCTTTCTTCTCAACTTCATTTGCATCTTTCCCAATCCATAAAAATAACTAAGTGTGAGAAATACAGGGTTAAAGGCTTAGTAATTCGAATTTAAACACATCATTTACCAAAGATGAAACTATATTTATCCTGCTTGTCTTCAGCAAAGTACCCCAAAAAAATCGCCAAGATGAAAAGACTGAAATCAATTCACGTATTCTATTACTTAATACTCATTTATTGTTTTGTGATAATATATAATTGACATAAGTGAGACTGTGTTGGTTTCAAATCATATCCATAAATGGCAGCGAGAAAAATACATAGTATTCTTCAAACATTACCTGTTCCCAGGTATCCAGCAACATGACATCATCTTCCGCCAAATCATCCTGATTAAATTCTCCGGGGACCTCCTCAACCTGCACATTGAAGTTGAATAATAAATAAGCACCAAAATCACCACTTTCTGTTCCTGGCCAACGATCACAAGGTAATCGGTAGCCAGGGACACAATGGCAGAGACCATTTCAGGCCAGTGGGCCCCTGCCAAAAAATCGTGAGACCTCCCGACGTCACGTGTGATGTCACAGAGGAGTCCCCGAACTTACCGAGATTTTGTAAAATGTAGCAGGTGTTCGCTTTGAGCATCAGCTACATTTTCTCTGTCAGACTGAGGCCACTCAAAGTAAAAATAGGTAGACATAGAACGAAAGGGGTTAAATGATGTTGTATGGACCTTCACAGACCTTATCATTCATAACTAACAATAATAAAGTACTTAACAAGGAGAGATACGTTGGGGGTTTTCTCTTGCTTTAAAGCATGTCATGGGGATGTTCCCCATCAAGGAAAGATATCTTTGTTGGGGACAGAGTGGGACTATTTTAGGTTATTTATTTTCTTGAGTGGTATTTACGATATTTAGTATTTCCTCTGTTTTTAACTTTTTAGTGTTTATTACACTAACTGAAGAGGAGCAAGGTTTATTTTTGGCTATTTGCCTTTATTTATGGCGTGCATACATATATATATATATATATATATATATATATATATATATATATATTTCATATTTAGTGTGCAGTCATAATTTGGTGAAAAAAAAAGGAATACTCACCACAAATCTCCCGGTCTTATTGGAACAGCCGTATAGCTTTGGTGGGTGGTTTTCAAGCTGTGACTCCAGTAAAGAGGATGTCTGGTATGGTTTCTTACCTCCCAGGGAACTCCAGAAATCATCTTTGAAAAGAAGCCATGGACACAAGACTTTAAAATCTGCTGTCTGATTCTACCACCATTCTATACATACAAGAATAAACCTTTTCTTCACATTAGCTGCTATGTCACATGATCAGCCAGGCTGACAATATCAAGGATAATAGTCAACAGCAGTTGCGGTGGTAAAAGTGGTCTAGCCTTGAACTCTGCACAGAGCATGAGAGGGCAGAACTCTTTTTGCTAATTTTTTCTAAACAGTGAATCGTGGGGTTAATGAAAACTGAACTGCAAATTTAGACCAAATCAGTAGACATGGAAAAATAGATAATTTTGCAACTGGTTTCTCACTGTTGTCCAGAAACAAAGGAAACATAAGGGTTTACTCGATAAAGAGGGAATTGAGACAGGAATTTCAAACTTAAGGCCACAGTAGCTGAGTTGGAAAATTTCTCCCATTCAGTTGCATTCAGTCTGCAACTCGACTACTTTGGCCTAAAGTTTGAAATTCCCATCACAATTCCCTGCAATTCTCGCTTTATTAAGTAGACCCTATCATTTCCAGAGGCATTGTCAAGAAAGGAAACTTAATTACATCACATGCAGAAATGCATGCATTCTACATTCACTAGCATGACAAAAATTATTCAAAGTGGCTAAACCCTCGACAGTCATTTGTAATCAGGTACAGGTTCACTTCTGTGCAGTTAAAATGGCTACCCCTAAAAAGTACAGTTACCCATGATTTGTGGAAGACTCCTTGGCAATGCTGATTGGTGCGCCTATCTCAGGGGAAGAGATGATGGGGAGTGATGGCCTACTCAGGGTTTATTTATGAAGGAGGGAAGTGCAGGGTAGTGATAAGGGGATGTCAAACTTAAGGCAATTACCTCAGGAATAAAGCATTTAATTTCCTATCAGTCTCTGTGAAGAATGACATATTGTCCATAATATTTATTTTGTTGCATTTTGATTCCTATTCTTTCTTTTAGAAACTATTACAATGTTTCACTTCCCGTGGGATGCACCTTGTATGCCGACAAATGATCCCAAAGTGACTCATGTAATTAAGCGTAATAATGACTGTGGAATCCACTATAATTACATTGCACAATGAACTGGCTGGGTAACAATTACATGGCCGTGCATACCTTTTACAGTCACAATTAACTGTGTCAAGTGCAAGTTGCAACATATTCAAATTCAAGTTTGGGCAGTGTGGTTTGTTTTCCAGCATATTGAAGTATGACGAGGGAATAACATCAGTTCTAGTCAAGGAGACCCAGACAAGTATTTATCTTGCCAATTTGCTAACATTTGCACTATGGTTGTTTTTGAACTACATATCCCATGATGCACAATCACCCTTAAAAGGGAAGTTCCACCTAGACAAGTGGTGGCGAACCTATGGCATGCGTGTCACAGTAAGCATGCAGACAGTCCCAGTGTGGCACAGTGAATGGGTGAGAGAGCAGGCAGCCTGATATCTGTGCGTTGCCCAGATGCACATATATCCTCTCATGCTGCATCTCGTGCTCCCTGCTTGTTGTCAGACGTCAAAGCATCAGGGGTCACATGACCTCCTGCCGCTCAGACTACAGATACATGTGGGAGAGGGAGACAAAGCCTGAGAGGATGTCTGTGCTGGGGATGCAATCTGGGTGCTGCGCAAATGCTGGGGATGCAATCTGGGTGCTGAATATGTACTGGAGATGCAATCTGGGTGGTGAATATGTACTGGAGATGCAATCTGGGTGCTGAAAAAGTACTGGAGATGCAATCTGGGTGCTGAACAAGTACTGGAGATGCAATCTGGGTGCTGAACAAGTGCTGGAGATGCAAGCTATGTGTGCAATCTGGAAGTTCTTGCAAGACCCGTGGGTGCTCTGGTAAGAACTGTCTACAATGCACACAAGTAAATGCGCAAATAAGTGTGTAAGTGTGCATTATTGGCACTTTGTATGCATTACTTGCATTGTGTCAGAAGATTGGGCACTCAGTGGAACTGCCCCTTTAAGGCTGCCTTATAGCCAACAGAGCATTATGGGATATGTAGTTCTAAAACACCCGCAGTGCTAGTTATCACTTGTGTATAAAAACTCTATTAACAGTAATTCAGCATCAAATAAAGTAAAAAAAATAAGGGTTGCCAACAGAAACAAACAAAACAGCTGCAACTCACTGAGCAAAATGATTCGATTAATTAAATAAATGAGGAAATTCTTTTTGCGTTAGCCAAACTATGTTTTGTTATATGGGTGCGAATGAATGAGAAAATTTGAATGTGCGAGGTGAGTGTGAAACAACTAGGAACAACTGTGAACATCTTCTGGATCAACTGAAAGGGAAGTGTTACAACTTGATGGGTTTATATATCTTTTAAACTCAGTTATTGCAGTTAAAGGGATTCAGCATGCTAATGATAAATGCATCTTCCGGGGCAGTAATCACTAAGCTGTAGACCAATCTATCGCTCTTCATTTTACTCAATGTAGCCATGAATTATGCATTTTTCATAAGCATCCCTTAATAACAAAGGCACTAGTAAGATCTCTGCTCATCCCTGTTTTCTGTATGCAGAGCACAGCTCTAGTTATCAGGATAGGAAGACATGTTACATGTTAGATAGTCTCTTGTTTTGGACTGTGAGCACTCTGTGTCTCCGAGGATATAAGGATTGTGAAGTTAGCACAATGGGACAATAGACACTCACTCTGTTTTGTTTTTTTGGGATGTATTTAGTAACAGGATGGGGAAATGCTAGTCCAAATGTACCCAGCATGCCACAAACCTTTCATTCGACACACTCTACATTATGCTCTTTCTTCTGCTTAATCAGATTAATGTGAGATAATTAGCATAAAGAGCATCAATTAATAATCTAATTAGCATTCCTGTGAAGAGCTCCACTATAGTTTATTTGGACAGATGCTGTGTGTTTTAATAGACAGACAGAATCCGCTATTTAATATAACCCTTTTGCTGCCAGAACGGTAAGCAAGCCATATGTGTATGTTTTAGTTTATATGGCCCGGTTTGCTCTAGAAGGGGTTGCTCACCCTACTGGCAAGTCTTGGATGTTAAAGGGATTCTGTTGCCTAAAAACATTAATTATGCTGTGAATGTAGAGTGGAAAAATAAAAATATGAATGATCTATACATTGTATTAGCAGAATCACATACGAATGCATAAAATGATTGGAAAGTGTACTGTAAATATGTTTATGAGATCAACCAAAAATGCGCATCCTCGCTTCTGACGGATCGCGCATGCGAGGTAGTTATTTTGCGCATGCGCGATGGCCACCGTCAGTATCCAAGATGGTCGCCGCCGGTCACCAAAATGCTGCCGCAAATGTTACGCTACCTGCAAGTAGGATGTGCATCTGATCCATCCAGGAAGTACTATGGGCCAGTGGTAGCTATAAAAAAAGTTATTTCCTCTTGTCATTCACCTTTTTCTGCACTGTTGTTATTAGCAGTGCAAAAGCTATTTAAAGAAACATTTTTTTGTTTCACTAAAGTTGTCCTTGTATATGCAAATTAACCACTTTCAGTGGGAAAGCCACGAGGTGATGTCACAAACAGGAGACACCACAGGCGCTTAACGTATACATTGTCTGCAATTCTGCTAAACACAATGTATAGACATGTTTGATATTCAGGTATTTTGTACATCCACAGTGTAAAACAATGTTAGGATGACAGAGTCCCTTTAAAGTGAAGATATTCCTACCCTGCACAGGCCTAGTTTTAACATCCATCCAGTCATTAAACTGTTAATCCCCCCCGTCCTCGGGCTGAACGTGCCGGAGATATGAAACAATCTTTCCATGAGGGACAAAACACAAACCTGGTTCCTGTCCTTCTGTGATCCCTGTAGCTCTGCATTTTAGGATGTTGGCGATATAGTCAGCTCCCTCTTCCTCTTCGCCGCTCGCTCCTTTTCCTATCCATTTATAGCCAGAGTTATTCTTTAGTTTCAAAACAAACACATCATTGGAATTAAGCAGGCTGGCGTCGGCGTCCACCTACAGCAACAGGAAAACACATTCATGAAAGTACTTTGCATATTTAACGAAGCCTCTGCCAGAAAGCAGTGCAAATATTATTACCACAGACAATTTGCCACAGGCCTGTCACATCCCAACATAGTGATAGGTGTTCACAGAAGGGTCTGTGCTTGACAGACACAAGTTCAGGTATATGGCTCCAAACATTTTAATGTGCCAAAAAAGAGCACCTCTGAGGAGGTATGGGTGAAAATGTGGACAGGAAGGTACTTATCTTTTTACAGTTAGAAGTAGGGTTGCAACCCTGCTGGTAGATTGGTTACATATTGAAGCTAGGGTTGCCACCTGGCCGGTATTTTACATCATGGCCAATGTTAAGTCTATGGAGATGGTAGCAAGGCCGGTATTTTTCTGAAGAAAAGGTGGCAACCCTACTTGAGGCCAATGTTAAGTCTATGGAGACATGGCTGGTATTTTATTTTAAAGAAAAGATGGAATCCGTAGTTCCCCCTTCTCCATGACAGCTTCCATGTCATTATACCTGACTAGACTCTGAAGCTGCAGTTGCTCCTGGTAGCCATTTTAGTCACTCTTCGATAAGATCAAGCTAAATCACTTCATTAGTGCATGTGCAAAGAGCTCTACTCCCAGCATCAGTGAGCTGTGTAGCATCTTCCTTTGGTCAGATGTTCAAACCTGATTAGTGGCCTTACTATGTATGCTTTCAGGAAGATACTGTATAAATTAATATGAAACATTGATAAAAATACATTCTCTGAGTTTCCAGAAAAGAAAAGAAAAACTCTGGTCTGAAAAAAAACAAACTTATTTTCTGTGGTATTATTTTGTTTGTTTTTGCACTATGCTTTATACTATCATTCAAACAAGGCTATAGTGTTTGGCCAATGAAGAAGCATGTTGCTAGGATCATTGCCTTCAATACGCACCACATATATAAAAGTAATTTCTTAATGTGACCCAGAAAGCAGCCTAAGAAATAAAGACCGGTGAGTCTGACATGGGAGAGAAAAAATTATTGGATCATTCAAAATGTTATTCTACATATATTACTTAACTACTACAACAACAAATCAACATGGTCTTATGAAACTGTATTTACATTCCTTGCCTCTGAGTAACTTAATAGGAACTTGGATCAATTAAAAGCTGTAGTAGCAGTGTATTTAGTTTAGCAAGAATCTCATCCATTACCGATGGTAGGTGTAAGGTTTGTTTATTTGTGATGTGACTTAAAGGCAATCTAATTATCACATACAAAGTAGGTCAATATAGGGACCTCTCAGAAGAGATAGTAATCTCCTGTAATGTGAAAAACCTCAAAGCACACATTTAATTCACACTAACACAGTGTTATTACGGGAAACATAGCACTGGAAGTTAATTTGCTTGATATTTTTTTTGTATGATTTTTATAAAACCTGTACACTAAAGTGCCCTCACAATACAGGAAGATGTAAAAATTATAAATATTTCTGTGACTGAAGTTTAACTTTTTATCGTTTCCAATGGGGGAGATTCACCCTGATGAGATAAGTTACAAGTTGAAGAGGCAGTAAACCCCCTTTTTTTTTTAAATAAGGAAAAAAAGTCAACTTTTTGGTGCACCACTCAAAAGATATTCTCCCTTTGCACCCTCACTCCATGTCTGCAGGGAGAGAAAGTTCAACGACCTGTATATGTGTGACTGAAACTGTGTTCGGCCTTACAGACACTGCACATATTCACCTCTGCCTAGGGTTGCTACCTTTTCTTCAGAATAACACCGGCCTTGCTACTGTCTCCATAGACTAAACATTGGCCTGGTGCCAATTTTTTTACCGGCCTGCCGGTAAAATACCAGCCAGGTGGCAAACCTAACTCTGCCAGATCGCGGAAAACCATCTCCGTGACAGCCTGGAAGTCCGCATCTGACGTAAATGGAAATTGCTTCTAAACGGCGCTCAACGGTAGATACTTCCTGTGCCGTTAAAAAGACCACATGGTGGATCAAGCTCCTCTTTAAATTTAGCTTTATCATTTTCCCCCATTATAGCTTAATACTATCCCCCCCCCCTCCCCCCATTATTACTGAAGGCAATGGTTATCAGAATAATTAACAGATCACAACTTTTCTTTGGTTTTATTCCACTGTCAGGCCAACACTGCAATGTTTTAGTTTGTATTGACCATTGTAAAGTCTTTAGTTACAGCACTGTACATGTAGAAACACACACACACAAGGCTTCTTGTGACAGGTAGCCTAATGGATTACTTCCTGTTTGCAAATGACCATAGAAACCCTGCAAACATACAAACAAAAGCTAGCTGGATCATTGCTAAAATAGCACATGTGACATAGGATCATTCATGTAATACAAAGCTGGGAGTCTGAACAAATACATGTTGTCTTATTGTTACCTCAACTATACGAGTGATGTACGACAGGTTTCTGCGGACTTGGAAAAGGCGTATAGTCCTAGGAGGGGCCTGACCTCCGCTCCTGGATGTCCCTTCTTTGTATATAATAAGTGGCTTGGCTTTAAACAAGCTCAGTAAATGTGCAGGCTCCTTTCCTTGGGTGACACGAACCTTGAACAGATATACAGGGAAAAAATGAATCATCATGTAATATGAGAAATATAAAACTGTTCTTTAAAAGAAGAGAGAAAACAAATGCATATAAACAATTCAACAGAAAGTAACACATATTAACAGAAAAAACATTCTATTTTAATAAAACAAAAATGTACAGTGATTTTCAGGATGTAAAATGCATTGATGCTGCCTTCACTAATGTTTTGTTTTCACTTGTGACAGAGACATGTAACGGCTTACGTTTTGCATCTTTTTCATAATTTAAAAAGCAAAGAAGAAATCAAACAGGCATGAATTTGTGGTTGGGATTCAAGATGAATACTAATACAAAATGGAAAAAAGTCAGGATAATATCTGAAGGTCTTTGTCAATGTCAAGCATGCACTGAAATTTCAACATTCCAATTTGAGGATCGGTTAACGAGATAAGAACATGAAGGCCTATTATAAGCAGAACACATTTAAATGCCGAGCTAATTAAAGAATGGATTTAGAACATGCAGATGTTTGTACACAGAACAGAGACAGAGCAGGACAGACTACGTGTTTCAGATTACGTCTTATTGTTAAATAGATTTAATAGCTCAATTGATACTTTTGTGAAAGCAGATAAGTGACCTACTTTACAACAAAGGATAACTGCAGCAATATAGTGCAAGAAAAGATATTACAGTCCGCCTGAAAAAAGGACATTCACTCCAAACACAAAGAGATCATGGGACAGCGTCTTTGTATATCTTAGTAACCAATGGGAAACTCGACTAATCCTGTGTGTTTGAGTTTTGTAAGCATAGCACTCATCTTGTTCCTGTAGGGGAAATGCACTTAGTTATACCTGGCACTGCTTCCCATTTTATAACATTTCAATAGTGCACAATGATTAGAGGTTTTTTAGAGAGCTGAACAGTGGTATGCATTTTGATCCATGCTTTTAACAAATAATAATAAATAGTTTATCTTCTACACAGTGGAAATTAGGCAGATGTCATTGTGGAAACTGACAGAATTAAACTGGGACAATTTGTATTAGTATTCGGTTAAAACTGTGAGTAGTGTTACACATTGTATTGCAATCCATCAATTGATGGTTGAAGAATACAAATATTGTATTCTGGTATTTATTCAGAAATCTATAGATTACAGTAGTCAATAATAAGTATAGAAAAAAAAATCATAATCCATAATTTGCTAGTCATATGTGTGTCTGTATGGGGGGCAAAAGAAACTTAAAACTACTGCAATTAAATGATGCTGCATCAAGTTATCCAGGGTTTTTCATTTATTTTAGTATTGTTCATTAAGCTATATTGTACGCCCTTTCATAGCACAATACACAAAGTTAGCTGAGAAGTAATGTCCCTAGGAGCTGGATACCCATTCATTGAGCGAGTAGAACTGGGAAGGGGAGCTGGGTGTACAACACTGTGTCACATGTCACCAGCAGAGAGACACACCTTCACCCAATCCCAGCCATATTGTTAATTTGCGGCACTTTTAGTTCTGCCCATGTACCACCCATTTTTTATATCATCAGTAAGTGTGGGTGGGATTCACATTTTGCCCTCTCCCTGTAGTAATAATAGCTATGGACACTCATGGTTAGCCATTTGCTTAGCACTAAGTGAATCGAAAAAAAAATAAATACTACAGGACTGTAACCATTGGCCTACATGAAATCTATAGAATAAAACTATCTGATAAATAACAGCGTGAACAGTGTCATGTTTGGAGTAATAAAGTACATAAGGAATAAGTAAGAGGAACAAGAGTGAAGGAGAAATGCATGCAAAACCAGCATCACTGGAGGACATGTAGAGATGGTCAATAGATGGGAAGGAAATGATAGGTCTGTAGATACAAGACATAAACCTGGAATCTCAGAGGCCTCAGCTATGCATGGACCAAACCATGAAGTGACTGGTATAAATGGTTTCACTGGTGAGAGACATCTTGTTATTCTCATATTTCACTGCAGGATGGTTTGTTAAAATACTGGTGGCCCTTCCCTCTCTATACATGTCTGCAATGTAAATGTAATCTCTTAAATGTTATCACTTTGATCTTTTCTTACTTGGGTGGGTCCTTCCCATGCAGTCCTGACTTAATGACATTAATGACAGCATATCTCAGCATGATATCCGTTAAAAGAAGATTGTGTTGCTCTTGAGCAGTAGAGGTACCATTCTACTGCCGACGTTCCAACACTTATCCAATGTTTTTATATTGAGGGACACATACCATGCAGAAGCTTGGGGGGCCGGACATTATTACTTTCATGGGGTAATACTATGAAAAGTATGAGCTTTTTAGATAGGATACGGGCTGCAAAAAAACATCCAAAGACACTTGCAGGCGTCAGGCCACCGTGTTGGTCTTATCTATGATTAAAAGTTACACATTAACAACATTTTATTTGTCTTTTTTATGTAAATCCTATAAAAAAAAATATGGGGGAAACCTGTCTCCCCCATCTTTCTTTGTGCATCAGCAGTAGTCAGACTTTAAGGAGTTAGTCTTCAGAAGCCAGTGTTTGTGATTATGAGAAATGTAAGCAGCTCTACATAAAGCCAGGCAACATCTGGCACACTGGCTGCAATAGTCAACTCCCATTATGTACATCCTGAACTGGAAAATACTGGCACTTTATCCAGGGATTAAATTCCCATCAGGCACCTGAGTCAATTAGCCAATTTACAGGTCCACTGCAGGAAGCAACATCAACCCAAACTCAGCTAACCTCAGTAGTAATGCAGGTTAAGGGGCAAGCCGCTGGTGCAAATTGTATCTATTGTCTGGTTTTTTTTATGGAATTCTAGATTCAGAAAACAGATTGGGCAGACAGAAGGCATTCTTAGGGTCTTAAGGAAAATAAACATCATCCATAGATAATCTGGATTAGCTCAGGGTGGTTTTAAAATAAGGCAGAAATGGTGTTCGTGTAATAAGAGGGGTTTAAATAAATGTGGGAAGTTGAGTGAGAATAGGGAAATGAAAATAATAATTATGTGATATTGCCCTACATAGGTCAGATGTTACAAAATACCAATTTTAGTGGCATACTTTAACTGTACGAATGGGAATTTGAGGTCAATATTTCAAGTCTTGTATTTATTGTGATCTGCTTGTGACACCTGGTGGCCAAAGTAAATACTACACCAGAAACAGAATTTCTCACTTTTACAACTGATTTTACATTATTATTATTATTATTATTTGTTCAGTAGGATTATTTCCATTAAGACTGAATTGCAACCTGTCCAAAAGTAACATTGGATGTATTTATATTTCACTGACTTAGTGGAACATAATACTTGATCTCTCTTGTATTTTTATTGCAATATTTAAACTATTCCAGGAAATCAACTTTTGCCATCTTGTTATAGAAACCATGAATTCTCAAATCTGAGATACAATATCAGAGAGCAGAGAAAGAGACTTTGCTGCTCTCTCCAACTAGGCTGATGACTATCACATACATAGTTTAAGTGTGATATTAATATAAATGATGGCTATCTGCTTTTGTATCTGGTGCTGCTTTGGCACTACAAGCCAGGTTCAGGTCTCAGCAGGACAGGATACGGAAGTACCCAAATGTTATATTCAAACAACTTCTTAATGCTACATTAGCTTGTTACAAGCCCCACACTTGCTTACGTTACATTAGGAGTATGATGGCATCATTGATTCTTAAGGGGTTAATAGCGAATATGTTTTACCTTTAGTAAAGCTATATTTAAAAAACTATAATATCATAATAGTGTTTGGTTCTGAGACATTCAGTATAGTGGCGTCCCAAAGTGGTGCAGACCACACCAGGCTACACTTCCAGCGGGGGTGACACCCGTGCTGCCAGCATCCTCCCGCAGCACATGATGCTGCTGATCTTTTTTTTTCTTTTTTCTGGCAGCCGCATCCAGCTGCCGTATAAAAAAAATGTTTAAAGAAAAAATTGACACCGCATATGACCTTACATCATGACTGAGTTCCCCTCCTCCGTGCAGGAGTGTAGAAGACTGCATGGAGGAGATGTCCGGGGACACGGAGCAGCCAGTAGGTGAGTACTGGGGAAGGGTATAGGAGGTTGGTATGCAATGAGCACAATACCGCTGGCATATTAATGTCAAAAGAACACTGGCGTATATTAAATGGCAAAGTATTACTGGCATATATTAAATGGCAAAATAATACTGGCATATTAAATGGCAAAATAATACTGCCATATATTAAATGGAAAAATAATACTGGCATTTATTAAATGGAAAAATAATACTGGCATATTATTGGGCAAATTGGCTGCGGCATATTAATGGCAAAATGATACTGGCATATTATTGGGTAAATTGGCTGTGGCATATTTATGGGCAAAATAATACTGGCATATTATTGGGCAAATTGGTTGTGGCATATTTATGGGCAAACTAACACCGGCATATTAATGAGAAAACTGGCTTGCCAATTTTAATTGGCAAGGTGATGCTGTGGCATGGTCTGTGGGGCAAAATAATATGTACTATGGGAAAAGTGAAACTGGCTTGTTCTGCAGGGGCAGTTTTGTGGGGCAGAGTAACACTGTGGTATATTCTGTGGGGCATTGACACGGTGACATGCCAAATCGGGTAGGTGTAATTTGAGTGCAAGCCAAATGTTGTGGTTGCAATATAGGTGCATGGCAAGTGCTGTGGGTACTGTATGGTGCTGTTTCAAGTTTTTTAAATGCAATGTGGGTGCAGAGGAAGGGAATAAAAACAAGGAATGCAATTTGTCAATAACATTTTTATTACATATGAAAATAGTTGATTATAATATTAAAAAGTTCAAGTAAGTATAAATGCAACTAGTTATAGAGAGAGAGATAGAGAGTGATGTCTGTGTGTAAAGATATTTATTGTTTTAGAATTGTATAATTGTCACCTCGCTGGGCCCCCATGTGTGGTATAATTAAGGGGCTTTTTTGTGTGGCATAATTATGGGGCGCTTGTGTGTGGCATAACTATGGGGCTCTCGTGTGTGACATAATTAAGGGGCTCCCAAAGTCCCATTTGGGAAAGCAAAGCCAAGTTCCTTCTTTATGTTCTTTTATACTTATTTTTTGGTTCATCTTGTACTTGTTATGTTTGTTTTTATCTTTTTTCCCTTTTATATATATTATATCTAAGTATTCAAATCTTTTTATAAGATAAACTATGTAACCTTTTTCTATTTTTGTAATAAAAATAGAAAAAAAGAAAACATTATTTTGAAAACCCCCCATATATATTTATTTATATAAATATATATATATATATATATATATATATATATATATATATATCTATATATATATATATATCTATATATATATATCTATCTGTCTATATATATATATATATCCATGTTTGTCTTGGTTCTGTCATTAATGTACATTTTTGGATTATCCAGATAAAATACTTGATCTAAGCATTAGTTAATTAAATTCCATTGAATAATTCCTAACTATTGCGGCCTATCAGATTTGTCAGCAAGACAGCAAACTATTCAGTAAGAAAACACACTATTAAGTTCTCATTATATTACAGAGCTCTCTCACCCAAGTGTGTCCTTGTTTATCCATATAACAACAGCACCTTGCCAGCTATTTACCATTTTATAGGTCTATTTACACAAACCCTGTTAATTAGATGACTGCTGCCTTATGCTTTAAGACTTCCATTTGTTCTGACACTTTAAGTAAACCAACCTGAACAGCCAAGCCCCCGAGAGACCGATCCAGCTGTACTGTCAGGAAGGCAGATGTTGTTAACTCATCTCTGGTTGCTTGGGATCCTTGCCTAAAGAAAAATAATTTAGATAGTGTCAGAGTAACATTCTGGTAAAAAAATAAAAATAATAGTAATAGTAAAACAGAACTCAGTGCATTGTATAAGTATGGCTGAGAAAGAGACCTAAGAGATCTTGGAAGCTTGCACTCTAAGAGGGGCATATACTAAAAAAACGCAAATATATTTTATGTGCAAATGCTTTGCTCCTATTGCAATGTACTAAACATTTAACACTCAAATAGTACAAAAGTGCAAACTGCAAATATAAATGGGCATAATTGTGTATAAAAACAGGCAATTTTGCGAATATTTTTTCTACCTCTTTTGATAGCACTTGCTAAAAGCTGGTGTAATACACGCAAATAAGAATTATTTTTCACAAAATATTCGCAAAACTCTTTAGCATGCGCAAATGTATTCGCAGTTTATTAGCGCTACCAGAAAAATGGACGCTAAATAAAAATAAACGGAAGAGGCGCAAATCTGGAAAAAAAGGCGCAGAATTTTACAAATAGTCGCAAATTGCTCCTTGCTCATGTTTTACCTACTTTTTTTCCCACTGCACTTGTTCAGTACATGACCCCCTACTCAGTTAGCCAATAAAGGTATCACATCTAAACAACCCTACTTGGTCTATTTACTAATATTTGACTTTTGGGGTCGTGTCAAAAATATCTTTGATCATTTCACCTCCCATTACTTTCAATGGGGAAGATTTGAACCTGGGTTTTTTTTTTCTAAGTCAAACTCGGGTGCCGAATTTGATTTATTCTCAAAAAGTCGACATCCAAAGTCAGATTGTAGTGAACAGACCCATACTTGTCTTCTGCGTTTCTATGGCTAACAAGGTACAAGGTCTCACCTTTTTAATAACAATGTGTGATTCTGGAGCCTAAGTCAGGCAGCTTTTATTTCAGTGTAGTCAAAGTGAGGCAAACGGAACAATTAATAAATTGGGTCGCTCTCTCAAAAAAAAAAACCATATACACTTATACTTTTTCGTTATGTGTGACAGTAAGGAATGGATAATGCCGCACAAATATTTTCACCGGCGACATTCAGTGTGTACAGTGTACTAGATACGACATAGACTCATCCACTTGCACAGCCGTAACTGCGAGGTAATCATGGTCTTTACTCCCTGGAGGAAGGCAATTGTAGAAGGCATACATAGCATAATACATAGCATAGTACATAGCATAATACATAGCATAGTACATAGCATAATACATAGCATAATACATAGCATAGTACATAGCATAATACATAGCATAGTACATAGCATAATACATAGCATAATACATAGCATAGTACATAGCATAATACATAGCATAGTACATAGCATAGTACATAGAATAGTGCATAGTACATAGCATAATACATAGCATAATACATAGCATAGTACATAGCATAATACATAGCATAGTACATAGCATAGTACATAGAATAGTGCATAGTACATAGCATAATACATAGCACAGTTAGAGGGACAATATCAAGTATAGAAACGTACCATGTGTAAATGATCTGTCCTTTTGGATAAGTATACAAGATAATGTAACAGTCTCCACCATAGAACTGTCCATAAGTGCTAGCATCTACTGGAACCCTGCCATTGCTTTCAACACGCCATATCTGTAAGACACAAGCAAACTCAGTGTTAGAAAACGGCATAGAAGAATGGCTATTATAAAATATAATCCAGCATGAGCGCACTTCTATTATACTACTTAAACACCAGTTCTACCTCTTAATTAAAACTAATATAATCAACCATGCACCACAAACAAAACAGTTTGTCACAATGGACTATGAGGATGGGCATTTTTAATAATAATAACAAACTAGTAGGCATACCCACATGTCTCTCAGTTATTAATTATGTTGAGGGCAACATGATTATTATTTTTTTTTTATTAACTGTTTTTAATTTGCTTAAAGGGACTGTCTGGTGCCCAAAATATATCTTTCAAATATAAATGTAAATTAATGTGCTTTTAAAGTACTTTAAAATGCATGTCTTACATTTTGCATTGCTTAAAATATAAAAATACTTATAGCTAGATAAAATTGTGAAATTACAGCAGTTTGTAAGAAACAAGGACTGCCCACACTAGATGAGTAAAAGTTATTTTTTTTTTTTTTTTGCTGCAGGGACCAATTAGAATAATACCATTTAAATGAATGGAATATCCTGTCTCTAGTGATGTCATCAGACAATGTGTTGCACTGTTAAGAGATCCTACTCTGTGCAAAAGCAAGGTCACTCAGAGGCCACACAATAGTTTCAATTTGAGGAGGACAGGAAGTGACTAAATGAAACAAAACTGTATATCCTCAGTGTCTATAGAATCAGTGCTGCCTGCAGAAAACATGCAGAGTAATCACTGGGGAGGGCTTAAGTCAAATATAAAAAATGTGATTTATACTGAATGACTGCATCAAATCACACAGGGATGAAATCATGTGCACTATACAAGCAGTGATCTTCATCTTGCACCAAAGTGAGTTTGGGGACTAGACTGTCCCTTTAACCTTACCTAACTCGTATGGGTTCATCCATTATTGTTTTTAAAAAAAAAAATCAACAACTGCAGTTAACTTCCTCAATAAGGCCGATTGGGGACAAACTATTCAAATAATGTATCCACCAACACTAAGCTTTTTTTTAAAATCTCTTTATTTGTGCAAATAAATAAACATACATGTCTTTTGGTCTATTTACTTCTTGTTACATTTTGTTAGCTGAATTGCAAAGGAATGTCTACATCAGGAGAAAAATTAGTTTTAAATGTATATGTGGATATGTAAATAACTGGTTTTCAATGGAAAATGTGTAGTGGATGGGGGGGGGGGGGGGGGGGGACAACAGAGCAATTTTCTCTAAGATTGGGTTTACTTACAAGTCATGGGACATGTTTTGTTTAACCCTTGCTTCCTTGAAAGAAGCAAGGGTTAAACAAGTTTCAATGTCCCTTTAAGTGTTATCTGTCATATGCATTACATTGTTTATTATGGCGATGGGTATATGTAGCCCTTCCACTTTCAAAATAAATCCTGTGCCTCTCTGCTGTACTGAGAGGCCAGTCTCCTGCCTTTACTGCCATTTGCATGGATATCAAGCTTTCCCAGACTATCCTGCTGATAGGCTTGGAGGGGTGGCCTCAAGTGTTCAGTCCTGACCCGGCCCTCATAGATAATGCTCTGAAAGTACACGCACTCACGCACACCCCAAAGCACTGTAGTCAGTGTCACATACACAGTGCATTGCTCACATTCCCTTCAAGGATGTCAAACCTGACCTCTGTGAAAGAGGAGCCGGCTGCATCATAAGAGAGCTTTAACACAGCAGGTATGGGGATATACTAGCTCTCCATTAGCATTTCAGACTGGTCCCATCCAAAAGGGAAATCCAGATCAACATTACTTGGCAGGTCTCCTCTGCATGAGGAACACAGCAAACATAGACATACGTTTCGGCCTTTACTGGCCTCATCAGTGTGGTACGGCTGGTGCAGCAAGCAGGGACCCACGGCTGGGCGGGACCCACGGCTGGGCGGGACCCACGGCTGGGCATGCTCAAAAACTCAGAGACAAGCAAAGAAGTGAGGCTAATGCCTCGGTTGCCTCATCCTCTTTGCAGCTCTTTCAAAGCATATGTATAAAAGTGGAAATAAAACCATGTATTTGGAAAGTCTAATTGGTAATTTATTGGCTAGAATTAATGAGTGGCTGTGCTATTGGCTGAATTAATAAAAAAGACAGACATACCTGCACATCTCCTGAGCCGTCGTCCACCATGTTGTGCTGAGCTGCCATTTCAGGAGACTCATGTAACTTGGAAGCATCAAATTCGATCTGCTGGATGTTGGCAATCCTTTCTGTGACAAACACTTTTCCAAATCCTTCACTCTGATCCCTATCTCTCCAGTCTTTGAAAAATTGTTTGAAGATTGGGGTTTCTCCTCCTTCTGGAAACACTTGAATCTAAGGTAATTGATTTAATGCGCAAATCATTATTCGCTGTTATCTCAATTAAATGATAATATCCCTAAGCACAGAAGTAATTTAGAATGTAACAGTTTCCGATTTAACATTAATTATAAAAATACCACTTTCTTCCCCTTATATTTTCTCTCTCCTTCCTCTCTCCAACTATATATCCAAAAAACATGAAAAAAATAATTTTTAACCTAATATAGTCTTAAATCAGAAGGGCAATCATTTAAAAGTAATAACAGGAAATGTTGCTCTATTGAGAGGGTAGTGGAAGCATGGACTAGCCTTCCGGCAGAAATGGAGATTATTAAAATAAAGTAGTTTCAGTATTCATGGGATAATGCTATCCCAGGTATAAGATAAGGCCAGGGATTAATGAAAGTTTTCAGATTTTATTTTTTTTTAGTCAGAAATTGGGCGGACTAGATGGGGTGAATGGTTCTCATCTGCCGGCACATTCTATGTTTCTATGTTACGGTCTATTACAACCCAACAAAATCATTTTGTCATACAGCTAATTGCCACCAGGTGGCACTACACACAAATGATTCTACATTTTTCGATGAAAGTCGAAATTATTGGAAGCCCTGAAGTTATAAACACAGGTGTAGCCCAGCCATACACATACCTCCCAACATTCAGCTCCACCAAAATGGGATGCTGGAAGGCGGGGCATAAGACAGAGGTGAAATGTCAATGAACATTTACTGGACTTTGTGATGGATAATTTAATGATATTCTATGGACGTTTAAAGACTTTGCCATGGAAACTAGTGTTCTTGTATCCCCGGTTGCCTCTTCACTATGTTACAGGTATTAATCCGTTAATTACACTAGGACGTTCCATGCCGTCCTATTTTTTTTGTCCCAAAAGACGCTAGATCGGCATAGAACGTTCTTTATTTAACAGCCCGCAGGCCCCCACCTTGCGCTGTGCTCGGATCCTGCTGTAGGGATTTGCAGCGGGATCTCACCTGTCAGATGAAGCCACTTTTACGAAATCGCAAACTTCTGGGCACGCCTCTGTGACGTCACAAATGTTACGATTTTTGGCAGAGAACCACAGGGCACTGATAAGACCCTGATCGGGCCTCTGCAATTGTCTCCCTGGCTACTGATCACCTTGTGATCGGGCCAGGAACAAAAAGTGGTGTTTTGACCATGATTTACCAAGGGGTTAATACCCCAAAGTGTAAATGAGACCAGTGCGAACAGGTGACATGATTTCTCCCTGCTCCTCTACCCTGGTTGACCATGGATCGCATCCATTGCTGGAGCCTCCCACCAGTCCCTTAAAATTAAAGCTCCCTACCAATGGGCTCATTGTCGGAGTACCTGGGTGTTAGGTGGGTAGTTCATTTGCTTTAGGAATTCTTCAGCGGTCTTCATCGCGGCCTTTCTCTCGTTAACATTAGCATCTTTACCTGTAAAGCAACGTGTCTCATCAATTTCCAGCTTAGAGGTTTACCGATGCACATGACAAGAGACAGCCCATTAACCCAGCAGTGAGCTCAAACAAGAACAGAGCAACGATTTAATAAAGGTTCAATTCTTTCAACTGGCCTAACAGGATTATAAAAACCCAGCATTTGTTTGTTTTATCCAGGAAGAGATTCAATAAACTTCTAGATTACAAAGCAACACCATAGTCTGCGTAAATGTTTATCTGGCACAGAACACGATCTTGCTCTATGTATATTGAATGTCACCCTGATTTTGTGTATATAGGGGGTCTATTTACCAAACAGGAAACTGTCAACTTAATTTCAAAAATCTGGTGACAAAGTTAAAGTAGAAAGAGGACAGTTAGAGACGATTTCTGCCCCTGCTGATTTTTGCATCACCATTGTCACTTCATTACAATTTACTGTTTAGTCAGTAGAAGAAACAGAAATATATGTATTTTATTGGTTTCAGATATACTGTCTGTATGAAAATGCTATAACAGATATTGGCCTAGATGCAATGGCCCTTGTTATTGAAATAAATGTTAGCGGTAAAATAACGGGCATTCATGATTCAATGCTCAACGCAAAGGGGATGGGTTGGGTCATCACGCACAGAAGGTTAGTATTATTAGGGTTTAGGATTCGGATTAGTATTAGGCTTTAGGGTTAGACTTTAGGATTAGTATTAGGGCTTAATTTTAGGAGTTAGTATTTGGGTTTGGGGTTAGTATTAATTAGAGTTAGTATTAGGAGTTAGTATTAGGAGTTAGCATGGTGTTCGAGATTAGTATTAGGCTTTAGGGTTAGACCTTAGGATTAGTATTAGGGCTTAATTTTAGGAGTTAGTATTTGGGTTTGGTGTTAGTATTAATTAGAGTTAGTATTAGGAGTTAGCATGGCGCCCGGGATTAGTATTAGGCTTTAGCGTTAGACCTTAGGATTAGTATTAGGGCTTAATTTTAGGAGTTAATATTTGGGTTTGGGGTTAGTATTAATTAGATTTAGTATTAGGAGTTAGCATGGCGTCCGGGATTAGTATTAGGAGATAGTATTTGTGTTCCGGGTTCGTATTAGAAGTTGTTATTGGAGTTCAGGGTTAGTATTAGGGTTAATATTGGGAGTTATTATTGGAGTTCGGGTTAGTATTAGTATACTAACTCTATATATATCCCTATATAGTTAGGGACATGAAATACAAAGGGCATCTTGTCTACTAATGCTCACTATATTCATTACTTCCCCATTGCTTCAGCAATGACAGTATTTATATGTGGAATAAGGATGTGGTTGCAGATGACGCATGCTAGGTTCTCATTCAAAGGATGCCTCAACACTATCTAAAACTTATCATAAAAAAATAGATTTGCTGCTTATTATAATCACTGTGCTCTGTTGGTCCTCAAATGGTTTTGTGGATTTAGGACTTATTTAAATGAAATATTATTGTTTTGCTGATTGACCTTAAAGTAGTCAATGTATTTCTGTTTTTGAACAAAAATATAAGAACCCCTGAAACAGTGATGGCAAAACCCAACACTACAGGTGTTTGAGAACTACATATCCCATGATTCTCAGTCAGTCTGACTGACTGAGCATTGTGGGATATGTATGCCAAGGTTAGTCATCACTGCCCTGGAACAGGCACACTACTGTGTTTTAAGCAATAGTTTTCTTTTATAAAGTCTATTCATTAAAGACAGAAGTTGCCTTAGTCAACACATCATATTAGTTAAAACCACTCTTATATGAGTATATGCAATACTCCCTGTTATGTACTGCGTCTGGTATGCATGCTATTACATTTGCAATATTGTTATCCCATTCTAGCTTTTTTTACTGAGTAGTACTTTATTTTAACTTATACAATAATAAAAATACAGACTTGTGGAGGAGTGAGTAAAATGGCTGCACCCCTTATCGTTAAATACTGCTTACTCCGATGACCTGGCACTGGGTTTTGGCTGGAACTATTTCGGCAAATGACCTGGCACTAATTCAGGGACACATTTGCATGGCGAACAGTGACCTCAATCCGAGGACTATCCCCTTAAACCGGGGACATTTGCTCACCCTGCCATAACAGCGCTATCTCAGAATACCATTTTTTTGAAGCCCCAATATTTCAATTTCTGTAGATTTTTTATTTGTATATTATCTGTCAAGAAAACTAGTGGAGATGTGTCACTGCTATAGCCTTCTTTTTGTACGTGCTCATGGGAGTGGTCAGAAATTATAAATAACATATTAAAAATAGGTCTAGAAATAACAAGTGTAACTTACTATTCAATCGCTATCCGAGTGTGAAGGAAGACTGTACAGATTTAAACGTTATGGTTTGACAGTGTTTGTTTACACTAGATTATTGAGCTGATTTATACAGAAAATCCAGTCATTAGTTTAATTTGGAAGTAGCCTCAATGAAAATAAACATGGAGAGGAAATCTGACCTTTCCACACAAAGATCTTCTTGTCAGCAGCATGGTCCAGAATAAAGCACTCCTCAGAGAGCAGCATGCCATGGGAAAAGGGATTTTCCTCCGCAACCACTGACACTTTCATGGAACCGCTAGCATCAGACACCTAAGAAACAAAGAGTTAGAAGTAACTGCGTGAAGAAATCTAGCCACTTTTAAAGAGGCAGCACCACCATTTTGATGTTTTGTCAGAGCCACTTGATAAACTGCAAGAAAGAGGTTTATTGTTCCTTGTTTAAAAAGAGAACTAGAGTGAATTCCATGTACTTATTTGAGGAGACTCTGTCAGGCCAAACATTGCTTATATCGTATATGTAGAGAATACAACAAAATTATGAAAATGATCTATATCTAAAGATTTAAAGTATTTAAAGTGTCTGTGGTGTCTTTTGCTTATGACATCACTTGTGGTTTGAAATGCAAAATGAATTAATTTTCAATAGGAAACGTGTCATTTGCAAATCAAGCCACAAGGTGATGTCACAAACAGGAGACCCCACAAAACATATTTTTCTCTTATTTTATGCATTTGCAACAGTATTTTTTATTGTCTACATTCATAATATAAGCAATGTTTAGGTTCATAGTATCCCTTTGTGTATAGTGCTGTCTTAGGCTACGGCATAAAGTTGTAAAAAAAAATAAAATAGAAACAACTTATCATAGATTGCTTACTTGTGGAATATTTTACTATTAAAGACTGGCAGGGAAAGATTGTCACTTTCTTTAGCTTAAAGGGGCAGTTCCACCTTTCTTTTTTTCCTGTAGGTTATACATGTTTTGAACTATGTTGAAAAGCACTTATTGTTATAGAAGACTACTCACCTGTAGTTTTTTTTATTAAAACCTGCCTCCTGTTTGCTCCATTCCAATTTTTTAAGGTCCCAGTGAAATTATTTGCAGTGTAAAAATGAATGATTAAAAAAAGTAAGAATACATTCTTTTTCCATCTCACAAATACACACATCTGATGACTTTGAATGTATCACATACACTATAGTATGAGAGCTCGCAATAATCTTATCCTACTGTATTTATCTACACCATGAACTATTTTGGCTTTTGGCATGCTTTTTATATTGCTTTGAGAAATCACGTGCTGGAATTTATGTGTAAATGATGCCAACATCTGTTGAGAAGCAAAGCAATGTTATCCCTCTAATGTGTGTAACTCGATCCATGTTTAATGTAACACTCACATTTTTCTTTATTTCTACTGGTTTGGTTCCGCCCATGTAACTGGAGCAAAAGTGATAGATGAGCACAAAACATAACCAATACATATATAAATACAATTCTTATTTATTGTTTATAATGAGTGACAAATGTCATGATTGTCTTGCATTATTAGGTACTGCTGTAATTAACATTGATATTTTATTTTTGTGCTGACATATTGTTTAGAATCTTGGGTCAGATCTACCTTCATTGCCCCAATATTCTAAATAACATGGCTGCCTGCTGATAGAACTATGTATAGCAAAGAGGACACCGTGAGGTATTTTATATGTATTCTTTAATTAGAGCATTTCTTTTTAAAATATCTACACTTCATACAACACACTTTGAAAGTAAACGTTTTAACCCCATCACCACTTGATTAGCTATATTAAACACCATGAATATTTCTTGTAACCTGCTGTAACCTTTGGCATTTTGTAGAAGTTTAACTGCTAATTATGCCCATGGGGACATTCCTATTATCAAAATGACCTTGCTTAACCAACCAGAACCGGACTGACGCACGTTCAGTATCCTGCCTTACTGTGACATGATAAATTCTGCAAATTGCATTGAAATTGAACTCATTTCAAAGATAACTTGTTATAGTAATGTATTAGGACTACCAAGTGAGTAACTTTACTTGAACTTAAAAATTCAATGGTAATTCCAAGTTTTGATTATGGCAGGATGTGGTAGTGGTGTTTGGTATTATCAGGTCCAGTAAGATTATGTTGCATTTAACATCTAAATTTTCCACTTTGAACCCTTTGGAAATTGTGTCAAAAAGCCACTTCTGTCAGACTAAAACACCTTTTTCAAGTTACAATAAAAGAAAGATATAACTTTCAGACTGTCATCTACCAGAGCTGCGCTTCCATGATTCCATCATTTCTACTTCCACACACTTCATTCATATATGATACACTCAACACACCTTCTAACTGGGAGTCCATCAATAGATGATTGACATATCCGTAAGCCAATGACAGACAACATCGCTTGGCGGACATTCTCACAGAGCTTTAAGGTAAGTAAGACGAAAGCCTGAATATTTAAGTTTTACTTGGGATATAATTAAATATCCTTCAAATGGTGCAACTAGGACCACTGATCAAACTGAGTTTTAGTCAGGCAGAAGTGACAGTTCGCTTGGTACAAACATTTTTGAGGGATCAACTTCTGTATTGAATCACAAACATATTGCTGCAAATTATCACAACGTTGATAGTAATGGATGTCGAGAATTAAAATCCCCATAGCACTTGACAAAAAATTCAAATAGTAAAACAATCTTACCATATAGAGTTTTGCCATCTTCCTGTTTGAAACATCTGCAACATCGTCATTATCATCTCCCGAAGGTAGGGTTGGCTTGCTTCCTAAAACCTGTATTTAATATTCATTAATATTAGAATTTCAAATGTCACAAATGTAAACTAGAGAACACAGCATTTTTAAAAGCAGTTTTACGTAAGTAGTAAAAAAAATAAAAAAAAGTATATACCATGTTCAGCTACAAGGCTTTAACCCATTGTAGTATCATCCCTAAATGTGTTACATTGTAAACTCTGCCTGTCACCTTCCTAACTTTAGTCATCAGATGTAGTCTCCTCACTGTTTAGAGGACTCTATCATGTGTACCAGCCTTCTTTTCGCAGACTCTATCATGTATTCTCTACTCCAGTAATGGCAAAACTTTTTGAACTTGATTGCCCAACCTTCCTTACGAAGCCAGGATAAAGATATCAAAGTACCTTCTCATTCCATGAATTGTTTCTGCTCATTCTGCTCTCTATCCCTTCCAATATTTTCTTTTGCACAAATGAGTTCAAGTAAAAACTGTGCACTAAAGTGCCGAATATCCACTAACATCAGTCTTAGATCATAACATTTACTGGGTCCTCCATAACTGATGGTAATACTGTAGGCAAATGCTGAGTGCCATGACATGTGGCAACTGTGTCATAGGTTCGCCATCACTGCTCTACTCCCTTATAGGGATTCTAGGTGCCCATTTGCACCTCGTTTTGGTGCTTGAGTCGTCTGGTATGCAAGCACCATGCATCACAAAGAGGTTAAGGAGACATTGTCATGTATACTCTCTTCCCTAAAGTGGACACTGTCATGTCTACTCTTCCCTTAAGGGGACACTGTCATTTGTACTCTCCTCCCTTAAGGGGACACTGTCATGTGTACTCTCCTCCCTTAAGGGCACATTGTCATGCGTATTCTCCTCCCTTAAGGGGACATTGTCATGTGTACTCTCCTCCCTTAAGGGGACATTGTCATGCGTATTCTCCTCCCTTAAGGGGACATTGTCATGTGTACTCTCCTCCCTTAAGGGGACATTGTCATGTGTATTCTCCTCCCTTAAGGGGACACTGTCATGTCTACTCTCTTCTTTTAAGGGGACACTGTCATTTGTACTCTCCTCCCTTAAGGGGACACTGTCATGTCTACTCTCTTCTTTTAAGGGGACACTGTCATTTGTACTCTCCTCCCTTAAGGGGACACTGTCATGTCTACTCTCTTCCCTTAAGGGGACATTGTTAATCTATGAGTAACACTCTACACTTGGAAATGTTATTGAGTTTTGACTCATTGGAAAGGCAAAAATGCTTCAAGCAGTCCCCTATATAACTTCAGTGAGAAACATCATCATATCCTTTGAGATTTTTGTTGTTTTTTGCTTCAAATTGCAATGCATTCTGAATAAGTGCATATATGTGCTCCGGTGTCAAGGGATTGATATTAGAGAATTGGAATGACACTAAAATAAGCTAATGCACCATGTTCTTATTTACCAAGAGATCGGACTTATTCTCCACAAAGGTGTCTGGAAAATATGCATACTCTCTCCCTATTTCTCATTACAAAGTATTATTTTAAAATATCATTATGTCTTGTGATAAATATAAATCCTTAGAAAACATTGACAGATGCTGTCAGTCATAATTTAGCAATGTTCTCTCATTTTATCAGTAAAAGTGCAAAGTCTATGTTGAATATTGGTGTGTCAGCGATAAGGTGTTACAGGAAGCTAGCAAACACTGTTTATTTTTATGGCTGACAGATGGCATGTACCAAGAGGCGGACCTTATCAATACATCTAAATACATCAAAATAACTAATCTATGTCATAGTGATTATGACTTAAATAAAAGAATGGTATAAGATTTGTTATTTTATTCTGCATTCTGTATAACGACAGAGCAGCCATGCTCTATAACGACAAAACAATCATGCTCCATGGGATTAAAATATCCCGAATATGCACATTGTACTTTGCTAGGTTTAGTGGTAAAAAATATATATATATACCATTTTTGCTTGACTGTAAGCAAGGTTTTTTTCTTGCCTTATAATTGTTTTTTTTTATCCAGATAATATCTCTCCTGCAAGTCCTGCACTTCCTTTCCTGTCCATTAGCCCCTGTGACACCACCTTGCACATTATTTGAATTCTCACGATGGTCACGTTTGCACCAATATGGTGCTTTCTTTGTGTACGTGCTGGACAACTTATCAGAAGAAAGCACCCTTCAGGCACACTGTGACTAGGGTTGCCACCTTTTCTTCAGAAAAATACCGGCCTTGGTACTGTCTCCATAGACTTAACATGGGCCTGAAGCCAATTTTTTACCAGCCTTCCGGTAAAATACCGGCCAGGTGGCAACACTAACTGTGACCACACCAAAAGCACACGTCCTGTGTTTAGTGGGGTCACAGGAGATAAATGGCTGGGACGTAGGGGCAGTGGCTGCAGAGAAGATAAGATCTGGATGTGAGTTTTAATTAGAATGCAAGCTCAATTATTCCTATTATAAAGGAAATATGGTATAATAAGAATGTAACATTTGAAAGTATTACCCTGAGAGGGTGGTGGGTGCAAGGAATAGCCTTTAAGCAGAGGTGGAAGAGAATAATACAGTGAAAAAGGCCTAATCATAAACATCAGATAATGACTATGCCCCTTTGTCATCTTCAATGAATATTCATGTTTAAACATAATTCTATGGACATGCTTAAAGGTCACAAAGTCTTTCTACTAATGCACAGCATTGAAATCAGCCCACATTACACCCAGAATTATTATAGAAATAGTGGTGAAAATAAATGCTACATTTTAATCTGTTATGTTCTCAGGAATGAAATTAAGCCAACTAGCAGTCTTGCCAGTGCAGTCATCACAGGAATTCATAAACCACACTGTCATGATTAAATTATTATGTAAGAACAGCGATAACTCATCAGCTGTAATACAGAGACTGCTCAAATAATTCACCAGAAACCCTCATTAGTCACCACCTGCAATGCAAATAGCTCTTTGTCAAAGCAGAAATTCCCATGTCTCTTTACACTGTCCATTGTGATATTTACATGAATGCGGTGACATATTCATGGATTACTGGGATGTTTTTGGACATATAGAATTCATCTTGGGAGTGAAAGTGAATAACTACTAATCCACACTGTATGTAATGGTCATCAGACACAACATTATTTACCTTTCTTAATGAACTGAAGGTTCTTCAAAATATAAGCAGGTTAAATAACCCTTTCTGTGTCAGAGAAGTGGGCAACATTTTGAAAGAACACCATGGAGCTTTTTGGATTAGCATACCTTCCGACATTTCCAATGACCACGTTAGTATTAGTGGGAGTGGCTGAAGGCGTGGCTGTAGGGAAATCATCAAGTTTTTTTATGACCATATAATAACTTTATATACCTGTCACTTCGTATGCCATTTACAGCAGGAACAAATCACTTATACAATATATATCACA
This sequence comes from Pelodytes ibericus, assembly GCA_036172795.1. Lineage (NCBI taxonomy): Eukaryota > Metazoa > Chordata > Amphibia > Anura > Pelodytidae > Pelodytes > Pelodytes ibericus. The sequence goes on from CM069859.1 coordinate 191,282,568, forward strand.
ATATAATATGATATCTTAACACACTCTGAGGTCTATTCACTAAAAGGTGAGTTGCAGGTGAGTTAATGTGAGATGAATATTTAATCTCACAAATTTAGCTTTACATTGTGCAGGGACAATCCTGGTGAGTTTGCTTAGTGGGGGAAACTCACCATGTTTGTTATAGTTAAAATGGTGAGATGGGACAGTCATCTCACCTCATCTCACCTGAAACTCACTTTTTAGTGAATAGCCTCATATGTGTTGCTGTTACATACACTACTTGGAAATAAACTGCTTTAAAGCCCCACACAAAACACTTATACACAACAAACATTCTGTAATCCTTGAAAAGTGGAATACCAGAGTAAGAGAATGTCTGCCCAAATCAGGGACTGTCCCACTAGAAGAGAGACACTTGGGAGGTTTGCGTTAGAAGGCCATCACAAATATTCTATGAAGCTTCTCACTAGCGCCAGGAGTTGTAATACCGTTTCTCATGGAACACTAACTTGTCAAGAATGATCCTGATTGAGTTACCAGTATTAAAGTAGGGATTTCCACTGCAGACTGCTAATTTGAAAACTACCAATCGGAAGAAGACCTTAGTGCCATCTGTATCAAGTCATTGTGAGAACCAGCCTGTGTGACATGATAATGTGTTGCCCATTTGCCCTCACACTCACTGATAGGAATAGCCCTACTTGAATACAGTTGGCTCAATCAGGATGCCTGTAATCCTTGACACAGAAGCTACACAGGCTTAAAGGACAACTAAACTTTTTGTTTTCACTTGTGCTTCTTCTATATAGGTTTGCTAAGACAGTGAAGCAGTTTAGTTTGTGAAGTGTTAGCTATTGGAATCTGTGCAGTGAGTTCTTGTCCTGTGTAAGATTTCTTGAGCTGAATTCTCCCATTCATTAGCTTATATGCTAGAACGGTCTGTCCTTTTAAATGTTCTTAAAGGGTGCCCTTTATAATGATTGTACAGAATTCCAGAATATTAAGCATTTGAATTTAGCCAGGCTGACCCTACTCCTCTGTAATTGTATATGCTTTAGAGAGAAATCCTGAAAACTGACACTACTAAAGGAAGTTAAGTCTAAATGAGCAGGTCCATGACTATTCTGTAGGAATGAGCATCTATGGCAAACTCCTGTGCTATTAGGTTTGTTTGTCCTCCATCAGAACAAATATTTTAATAAGGATAGAAGATTTCTTTTCCCATACAGGCCTGATGTGGTTTGTTTAAGCAGCTGCACCCATTTACATAGAAGCTGGGTATTATGTTATGATCTAAGTCATTTATGGAAATCAGTAATAATAATCTGATGTAAATATGGTTGGCCTTGTATAGCCCTCAATATAGATGTGAAGTACACATAATCCTGGATAATGACACTGACATATTAAAGTAAAAACACGTTTTTGTGTTATTATTTAATTAAACCAAATTAATTGAATCTATTGTTTGTGACATGTGAAAGCCTTTTGATGCTAAGTGATCACTCATTAGGATGCATTGCTGAAAACTGTATATAATATGCCATTCAGCTGTATGTGGACTACAGGCCCCAAAGTTATTTAGGTGTACACGTTTGTCTTACTGCCACAGTTCTGCTATATTGTTCTCACCATGGAATTATATCAATGTAAGCACTTGCCAAGGGACACTGCAAACCAACAAAAAAAATAAGCAATTTAAATTATTGAGTTACTTTAGTGATTTATATAGGTGATTGTGCTTTTTTTTTTTACATATAGGATATTGTGCTTGAGTCTTTATAAATGAATTGATCGACCAGGAAATGTGGGACCAGAGCCCATAGCAGGTAACAGCTGTCAGAAGTTACCCCAAAGCTTACAAAAGGGTCTGAATCAATGTAAACATTCAAATTATTTATTAATATAGTAAAAAATATATATAATTATTTATTAATAACGAACTCTCATTAACTAACTAATAGCGCTATACATTGGATATCATGGTATGTATCTTGTTATATATGTATGTCACATATGCATGCAAGAAACACCCAAGGCAATAACTGATGAACTATAATTTTAAGGCATTCACAAAACATAATTAATTGCAAGCTTATGTCCGATTTAGGGATTCAAGTCTTTGGTGTCTATTGTTTACTTGACATTTTTGTTTTTGCTTATGTTGTTTCTTGGCATTGTAAAAATCATATACCATCTAAGGCACAACAACTATATCTGAAACTATTCTGGAAACATGAAGCGTTCATTGCCTGACACCATTAATTAAAAGGTTCCATAAAAAGGCTGCAAAGAAAATATATTAAGTACACATTCCATAAGATAAGAAAAAGAACAATGAACCATTGAATAAGGTTCTGATCTAATGTGTACATGTGGAATAAGTAACGTTAGTGGCTATAATCTCGTGCGCTGATATCTCATCGACTGAGAATGTCAAGCCACAATCCCCAAACGTGATTATGTAACCAATGCGAGGATGAAAACAAAGGCAATAATCCAACAGAGATCAACCAGTGTTTTATGGAGATTCATCTTAATTAAATACATCTGTTCAGTTAGATGTATAAAATATATTCTATAGACTGCTCCAAATGTGTGGCAGAGTAAACACAGCTATATTAGTCCCAGAATGGCACGTTCAGTGTTCCCTGACTGGAGGGAATTACATTTAAGTTTGCTCTTAGAGCATTAATTAAGGAGCTGCATAAACCTTATGCAGAGGGCAATCAGTCTCTGACCTGTGAAGAGCGGGGGGCTGAGACACAGAAGCTGTGAGCCTGAGAGGCAGGTTACTGAACTACTGGGGCCTGCTTAGCTCTCCAGTAGAATAGAGATGGAACTTTTATGTTAGTCAGACTCCAGAGTGGAGTAGGGTATTCCTTTGTTTTGTGTTACATTTGTTTCAATGTTTTTTTTAATGCCTGAAATACAGCCTGCATGCTGAATAAGGCCTGACACATTTTGGTTAAAATTACCTCCTCTTTGTGATTTATGAACCAAGGCCCACCCAGCCTTCCACACCAGATATGTTAGAGTATTATCTATGTATTCAGGTCTATTTCTCACATGTACTATATTTATGTATAATGATAATAGATTGTTCTGTATACACGCAGGCAAATACCATTAAACTCTCAAAAAGAGGAATTGTCTAAAATTGGCTATTTTCATGCAATTTATTTGACTGTTATACCTACATTAAAATTTTGCCTAGCGTAGCACTTCTGCGTGAAGGTTTGTTAACTATGTGATGTGACCTGGCTGAACTTGAGTTTATGGCTCAGCCTCTGGAACTTGAGGTCTGGTAAGTAAATTAGTATCTGCTAAATGTACAGATACACAAGCCATTTTTGTTTCACAACTTAAACTGTAGCTACAAGCCAAAGTGCAATACCTTATTAAGCTAGAATGTCTTGTATCACTGTTAAGTGCTTGAGCAAGATTATGAAATATCTTTCCTGTGAAGTAGAATCTGGCGTAACCGCTTCTCCATTTAAATATGTACAATTTCCTTTTACAAAAAAAAAAAGATTAAATTACGCTAACATTTTGTAAAAAAAAAAAAGAAAATTACATAAGATGACCCAGGTTAGTTCTTTCTTTAAATCTATTCTATGGAGTACAACCCCCCTGCCCACCACCCAATGAAAAATAAAACAATAAAAAAGAAATTATAAAGTTATTTGGGTCCCAATAAGAAAGACATGATAAAGTAATTTGGGCCCCGATATTAAAAAAAAAAATGATAAAGTTATTTGGGTCCCAGTAAGAAAGAAAAGATAAAGTTATTTGAGTCCCAATAACAAATAAATAATAATTAAGTTATTTGGGTCCCTGTTTAAAAAGAAATGGTAACGTTATTTGTGTCCCAATGAAAGAGAAATGATAAAGTTATTTGTGTCCCAATGAAAGAGAAATGATAAAGTTATTTGTGTCCCAATGAAAGAGAAATGATAAAGTTATTTGTGTCCCAATGAAAGAGAAATGATAAAGTTATTTGGGTCCCAATGAAAGAGAAATGATAAAGTTATTTGGGTCCCAATGAGAAAGAAATGATAAAGTTATTTGGGTCCCAATGAGAAAGAAATGATAAAGTTATTTGGGTCCCAATGAGAAAGAAATGATAAAGTTATTTGGGTCCCAATGAGAAAGAAATGATAAAGTTATTTGGGTCCCAATGAGAAAGAAATGATAAAGTTATTTGGGTCCCAATGAGAAAGAAATGATAAAGTTATTTGGGTCCCAATGAGAAAGAAATGATAAAGTTATTTGGGTCCCAATGAGAAAGAAATGATAAAGTTATTTGGGTCCCAATGAGAAAGAAATGATAAAGTTATTTGGTTCCCAATGAGAAAGAAATGATAAAGTTATTTGGGTCCCAATGAGAAAGAAATGATAAAGTTATTTGGTTCCCAATGAGAAAGAAATTATAAAGTTATTTGGGTCCCAATGAGAAAGAAATTATAAAGTTATTTGGGTCCCGATATAAAAATAAACTTATTGGGGTCAGCTCCAGAACAGAAAGTGAAAAAGCAAAACAGCCACAAGCACGACTGTTAAAAAGTCACTACAATTATTCCAAACTATGTGACCATCGGGAGTATTAGAATTACAGTACATTTATTGAAAATGCTGGATGGTTCCGGTGAATTTCTGTATGTATTTTCTGTAGAGTTGGAGGCAGTAGTGTATCTTCCAAAAGGCAAACAAGGCACTTGCCTAGGGCGGCACTTTTTGCCTTCCCCATAAAAACTAGATCTGGGGGGGTTCCCTAAATGACCCCTGGGACCTGTAACACATATGTTACCTTCAATGAATATTCACATCGCTGACCGACTGCCCTGTGTAACTTCTCTAAAGGAACAGGTTTTTTTATGGGATCAATGAGGCAGAACTGAACTGATGTGCCGCACTGCTCAACCTTGAAAGGGACACTACAGACATCAAACTAAATTTGATGCATTTCAACTGACCTGTATATCATACATACAAATACATGCAGAGAATGTATTAAATAAAGCAGGCGGAGCCCATTTTGACACTGTCTGTTACTTAAATTGATGCTGGGTTATCTGGTTCAAGTCCGTTGTATATTTATTCTCCATATATCTGTTAAGATGTAGTAAAACCTGTTAAATTTAGAATTATATGGTTTCCGTGCTCTTGTTAAGACACCCTTGAGGTTTGTTATATAGTGACTTGACCTTTTATTCTCAAGAGAAAGACGGAATGCTTTTTATTAATCAGACTTTAGGACAATAAATGTGTTCTTTCATTATAATGATTTACGAACAAAGATTTTATGGTGATGGAGAAATGTAAATTGGAAATATCTTTGTGTTTCTGTGCAGCATGTCTTGCAGCATTTTACAGATTATTATATTTAAAGGAATATTAAACGTTACTTTTCACTTGTGTACACAACAGCTTATCCTCTGACCGACAGCTGCCATGCTTCCATAGGAAGCAGGCGGCCGTTTAGTCGGCGGTCAGCAGGGGGGACCTTAACTATGGTAGTCAGAGAGGGGCGAGCCAGGAATTGCTGTGTCTCGCATGTGAGACACAGCAGATAGTAAACTCACATGTATGTATTAAGAAACACATCGGGTTTACTTTCAAAGTCCAGGACATTAAGGGTTAAACAAGGTGCGATGTTCCTTTAAGTCACTGATGTCTAATGCTTTGTATGTTGCTTATAAACAGAATTCTGTAGCTTATGGTCCAGGGTAGCAAAAGTCACCGACTTTTTATACCAGTTTTTTTTATTTGGTCTGTATTTTTTTTATGACACAAAGGTCATATTTTAGAACTGTTTAAGTGTTAGGGATCCTGTTTGCACCCCTTGACACTTCCCTTGAATTGTTCTAGAAAAAGTGTTTGGTAACCGTATTACATAATATTCATTCTACAGAATTGAGATTTTATTTTTTTTATTTTTTATAAATGTTTATTTTAAATACAAAATAAATAATACAGGGCCACATCGTATACAAGTAAATGTAAAATAACAGACAGTAATATAAAAAAATATATGTATATTTTCTAACCCTGTGTTTACAAATGCAGAAAACCATAACGTTTAAATGAAGTTGGGGGAAGCCTGGGATGCTGTTGTCATTTTGAAACCGGTATTGGATACTGCTGCCATACAGAGTGCATGGTGGCATCCTCAGACTGTGAACCAAACCTAGAATTAAGCCTCGATGGATGGGCTGCATGACTAAGCATGGGACAGGCATTCAACTATACATCTTGTAAGATCTTTTAAGAATAGTTAAGAGTCCTCAATGATTTGTGTGGTAGTTTTAGAATCATAAAATGGCTGCTAAGTGGAGTCACTGGATTTAGTTTAAGACTAGATAAGAATCCTCTGTATCATGGGGGGTAGCTGAATAACAGCCCTGGCACAAGCATTGATACAGACTATGGCAGGGCTTGACAAATTTAATTTTATTCTAGGAGCCAGCAAAAATTTTTAAGAGCCAGACAATCACGCAATTCATAAACACACACACACACACCAACCCACGTCACATATACACCCCACACACACACCAACCCACGTCACATATACACCCCCCACACACCAACCCACGTCACATATACACCCCACACACCAACCCACTTCACATATACACATATATACCCCCCCTTCACATATACACCTCCCCCCACACATATACATCTCCCCCCCACACATATACATCTCCCCCCCACACTTCACATATACATCCCTCCCCCCCTTCACTTCACACATATATACCCCCCATCACATATACACCTCCCCCCCACACTTCACATATATACCCACCCTTCACATATACACCTCCCCCCACACTTCACACATATATACCCCCCCTTCACATATACACCCCCCCCCACACTTCACATATATACCCCCCTTCACATATATACCCCCCCTTCACACTTCACATATATACCCCCCCTTCACATATACATCTCCCCCCCACACTTCACATATACATCCCTCCCCCCCACTTCACATATACAACTCAAACATATAAGTTTTTTTTTTCCTTCTTAACTTCTGAGTGCTGGGTGTCGTCTATTGACAACACAGCACTTAGCCGAAAGAGCCATGAAGATCGGCTGCGGCACGAATGTTCCCCCTCCCTGCTGCCTTACCTCATTGCTGGGGAGGGGGAACATTCGTGCCGCAGCCGATCCTCATGGCTCTTTCGGCTGAACACTAACACACGTGTTGCGCGAGGGGGCGGAGCTTGCTGTCTGTCCCCTCGCGCTGCAAAAGACTGATGGCAGCGGCAAGGGGAACATTAGGGCAACGGCTCCCGGGCGCCAGGCTCCATTTCCAGGTCGCCATGGCGACCTGGCGCCCGGGGTTTGTCGAGCCCTGGACTATGGACAAGGTATTAATATACAAAATAAAGGTTTGGGTTCTTTAAATCTTTTCTTAAGTCCTGAATGGCACATGAGAGGTAGTAGTTTGTTAGTGAGGTCATGCTAGGTTTAGCCACCCATCAAGACTGATGTTACGCCTAGTCAGTACTATTAAGGATCGCATGTCATCATTTATAAGGAATACATTCAGATAGCAAGTTCAGCCTGCCAATTTGGTGATGCATTAATATGGTTATATTTGTTAGTTTGTTAAATATACAGTACCATTGTTGCAGTGTTTTCATAAACACAGTAGCCATTATAATCCAGCATGGCTCTGTGTCTTTATTATTGAACAGTCATGTACATACTCAGTACTCTGGTGTTCCATTCAGGAGGAAGAAGCAGTGAGGTAAAAAAAAATATATACCGTATTTGCTCGATTATAAGACGAGGTTTTTTTCAGAAAAAAAAATCTGAAAGCTACCCCTCGTCTTATAATCGAGGTCTTCTTATAATCTGACCTCAAATTGAGGTCAGATTATAAGACATGGATTCAGGTCCCCAGCAGAGCTGCAGGGGACCTGGATCCCCCTCTCTAGCAGCAGGGGATGTCTGCGCAACGAGCGCAGACTCCCCTGCTTCCGCCCGGCACGACCGCCGGGGCTTCTGTGAAGAAGCCGGGAACTTCCGCTTTCGTCACAGAAGTCCCGGCGAGCGTGCCGGGCGGCAGCAGGGGAGGTCTGCGCTCATCGCGCAGACTTCCTCTGCTGCCCCACTAGGCACCAGGGACAATCGGGCAGCTGGGGGATGTCTGCACTATACGTGCAGATATCCTCCATGCTGCCCGACACGGCAGACTATTATGACGGACAGCTGTCCGTCATAATAGACTGCCGTGTCGGGCAGCATGGAGGATGTCTGCAAGTATCGTGCAGACATCCCCCGGCTGCCCCCACTAGCCACCAGGGATCAAGGTAAGGGGAAGGGAGGGAGGGGGGGCAGAGAGACAGGGGGAGGGGGGCAGAGAGACAGGGGGGGGAGGGAGTGAGGGAGGGGGACAGAGAGACAGGGGGGACAGAGAGACAGGGGGGAGGGAGGGGGGCAGAGACAGAGTCAAGGGGAGGGAGGGGGTTAAGAGACAGAGACAAGGGGAGGGAAGGGGTTAAGAGACAGAGACAAGGGGAGTGAGGGGGTTAAGAGACAGAGACAAGGGGAGGGAAGAGGTTAAGAGACAGAGACAAGGGGAGTGAGGGGGTTAAGAGACAGAGACAAGGGGAGGGAAGGGGTTAAGAGACAGAGACAAGGGGAGTGAGGGGGTTAAGAGACAGAGACAAGGGGAGGGAAGGGGTTAAGAGACTGAGACAAGGGGAGTGAGGGGGTTAAGAGACAGAGACAAGGGGAGGGAAGGGGTTAAGAGACAGAGACAAGGGGAGTGAGGGGGTTAAGAGACAGACAAGGGGAGGGGGGAGAGAGAGAAAAATGGGGGCAAGGGAAAGAGAAAGGCAGCATTGGCACATAAAAAGAAATAAAAACTAGAAATACATTTTTTGATATCATAATTTTTTATTAAAAAAGCAATTTACATATGAATATATATAAAGTTGAACTTTTTTCCTATAGGGTAGTCTTATATTCAGGCTTTTAGTTTTTTTCCTAATGGAATATCCAAAGTTTGGGGGGTCGTCTTATAATCAGGGTCGTCTTATAATCGAGCAAATACGGTATATATGTATGTGTATTGACATTGAGACTGCTGTAATTTAAGAGTTAAGATCATGATAGTATGGAATAAAGGTTGGAGAGCTTTAAACTCAGGGAATCCCCAATGATAGTACTGAATCATCCACAAATTACACATACGTGTAAATTATTGCAGGTGGATGTTTAATTTTAAGTTACAAAGTCAACTAACCATTAATAGACATGCTGTAAACATCCTGGAAAAGTCAGTGCTGTGTAGTAAAATCGCGTGTCTGTATAGAAGGCATGGTTAATGTTTCATATTTCAACAAAGGAAACCCATGAACAGGGTAATTACCTACAAGAGACTCTGTACTGTACTGCCCTATGTACTGTATTTGAAGGGAAAAACCTAGTTGCAATAAAAGTTGTATGGTGCATCCCCCAATAATATTAAAAACATGGCTGATAGATCCCAATTGGTGATAAAACCCTTGACAATACACTGTATTAAAACAGCCATTAACAAAGTGGTAACTCATTTGTATAAAACCAACTATGAAACCGGTCCTGGCTCCACTTGGACCTGGACTTTCTTATATTGAGGCCTCAACCAACATTCAAAATAATATAGCAGTTGAACATTCACACAGCATATTTACTGGTAAAAACTGAGGGGGTCACATTGTTTTGGGTGCTGGCCAGTGCCATAATATTAAACCAACACAAGTAATAAGTACATAGCTCCATTGGTACGTCGCCAGATTCCAACCACGGCAGACACGTAATTGGAAAGTGAGTAGACACCAACATGGTGGACATTTACTGCACTTTGTGACAGACAATTTAAGGAAGCTTCACAGATCTTATTATGGTGCCACAGTGTCAACGCAGCTTTAAGGGTGTGTTACCTGAACTTCCCCTGCTAAATTGGAAAGGAAGGGTCTGAGTCTTGAAATCAGGAAACGGCAGAAAAAAAAGTATCAGGCCCTATAAAGAATCTCACCATATAACATGAGTCTGGAGACAATACACTAATAGCTCCAAGATGTGGTGATACTTTAACTTTGCAGTAGTTTTAGTTTTAAGCGGTGTGGAGGTATACATATTAGTATATGCAAGAAATACTGAGTATGGTGGTGCAAAAGTATTACGACATACGTTTTGCACCACTACACCACATTGTTCCAAATACATTGCTTCAGCTTAATCAGGAATTTGTAATGTGTGAAGGTATAACATCAACAAACACGTCTTCTGCTTTTCTTGAATTTTTTATTATATTTTAGAATTACTGGTGTTACAAATTAGACGATAAGGCTCTCAAGTGTACCCGAAATATTAATCAATTATTCATCCCTATACTGCAATCTATAATGTTACAGTATGGATCCTTATTAAGCTCATGTTATGCACCCCAGTATTGACAATATTATGTTTTTGACAGCACTAAATGTACATATAATATAGTTTTGTTTAAGCAAAATGCAAGGGTAGTAGTTGGTGCGATGGGTCAGTTATTGGAACAATACATTTCTCAAGACTTAGCTTAAAGGGACAGGCTTGGCGTATTGCTTCGAACTTGCAATAGGTCCTGGTTTATCCCAAATCTAAGGAACTGACACTCTAGTCTGTCTAACATGCTTCCAGGGACCATTCATGCATGCTCCCTGGAGTTTATTCTTGCCAATAAAGTCAGATATCTCTGCATCAGTTCTTTGTGGAACACAGCACAGATTACTGAAAGGCCATGTCCCTTTAAAAACCTATGAGTTTACCTACCAGGTATTTATCCTACTCTATTTACATGCTAAGCATGCTTCGCTGAGCAAGTAAAAAAAAAATGGAATTGGCATGAGTTGTACTTAGAGCTGTGTTTGTTGTTTCAGGATACTTGCTTGCATTGACTTAAAGAGATAATCCGCTTTCACCATGTGAACAGTCTGCTCCCCAGGACTTCATACAGTCAATCTTGGTTTATGAAAAAGATTAACAATCCCTATCAGTAATAGTGATACATTAATAGTAACCTTAGCTAACATGACTGGATTTTATTTATAGAACTATGAATAATTTAAGAGATTTTATTATCTTCTTCCCAAAGCAGGAGAGGAGCCATCTTCCTGATGTGTACAATGTGATCTATACATTAGGATTTAAAGATGGACAAAAGTTATTTTAAGAAACTTTTAACCAGTCAGAAGACCCCTACTGTCTGATTATTAGAGCTCTTTAACAATGCTTCTAGTGAGCATCATTCAATATAGATCCACATTTTTTGGATGTCTCTCTGACACCATCAGGCTGCCATGTTGTGGAGCTAGTTCTCTGTGACAGGTAGTGCTGCTTCTGTGATGCCGAGAACACGTCCAGGAGTAGGGATATGCCATTGACTGTGTGCTCAGATAAAGCAAGCTGGTGCACCATTCAAAATACAGTCTTATTGAAGGACAAGTGGCTTAGGGTTTAGTTATATCATGGATATTGGTCTAATAAGAGGGTCCATCAGTAATAAAAGAGAGGAGGTATAAATGCAGCATAAGATACATTGTGTATAAGCTATAAGTACCTAAAACTGGAATTTAGGAACAAAGCTGTGTATTTTTCATTCTCCTGCATCTTCCAGTTATAAAAAAATATTTTATTTTGCTTTTGACATTATTTTTAGACATTTTGCCATTGCCATGTGACATGGTCCTGTTATTTGATATAGAATAAGACATTGAGTATGTGGTATTTATCATCCTTTCCTGTCATCATACATGTGCAGATCTTTTTGATGATAAATACCGCCTACTCAGTGTCTTGCACATCATCCAACAGGACCATGTCACATGGCAATGACAATGAGATCACAATGTCTAAAATAATGTCAAAAGCAAAAAAATAATATTAATATATTCAGAAGATCCAGTATAAGTTAAATCATATCCAGTATTGATGGATTCAAAAGAGAAGGATCATCTTTATTAATTCTTATTTTAATAGTGAATTCTTTCACTCATTCATTAAAAATGTTAAGATGCAATTACAAAGAAATTGTTCCTATTATTATTATTTTACTAGTTGTCAGAGTTATAACACACTAAGATCCTTCATGCTACTGCATAATGGACAAACAAGATATAATGGGGGTTATTTATGGGCTACAAGCTCTACAAGTGGAGCAGAGAGTAGGAATGTTCCATTGGTGTTATGGTGATTGCTCCACATTTAGAATGCTGCTCCAGAATTGACTTTTATAAATAACACCTACAATATCAATAACAAGTTCCAATACCTTCCAACTTCTACCCAATGGCACATAGGGACCTGGGGGCGGAGCTTCGGAGGTCGAGTGTCACTCGGACTGGCAGCGCTACTGCACATGCACAGTATGCATTCTCTGATGTCTCAGACAAGCTCCACATGTGTCCCAAAAAAGCAGGGCAAGAGTAGAGTTTGGTGGGACAGAGACTTAAGATCAAAACTGTCCCGCGCATAGACCTATTCAAGAAAATTTGCATTACCAAGGACATTATCACAAAGGTCACTTGAGAAAATTCCAATATGTGAAATCCAGACCTACAACACTAAGTTGTAGCCAAGGCTAACCTTGATTAGACCTCAGTGGTAACTAGCAAATGTGTACTTAAAGTAAAGTAGAGATGACCGGATAGGACCAAGGACATTACCTGAATGGAGGATTATGGAATAAAGTTCTATCAAACCACAGTTTTTAAAAGTACCCGACAAGCGTCAGAATTTCTAAATAGTAGACGAACACCTCTGTGGGTAATTAGTGTAAGCAAAACTGTAGTTTTGCAGGCACTCTACATGATTTGTGAAGTTCAGTTGAACCTTCGACTTAGTACACCAGTACTTGGTGGCAAAACCCTTGTTAGCAATCACAGAGGTCAGACGTTTCTTGTAGTTGGTCACCAGGTTTACACACATCTCAGTAGGAATTTTGTCCCACTCCTTTTTGCAGATCCTCTCCAAGTCATTAAGGTTTCGAGGCTGACGTTTGGCAACACGAACCTTCAGCTCCCTCCATAGATTCTCTATGTGATTAAGTTCTGGAGACTGGCTAGGCCACTCCATGACCTTAATGTGCTTCTTCTTGAGCCACTCTTTTGTTGCCTTGGCTGTGTGTTTTGGGTCATTGTCATGCTAGAATACCCATCCACGACCCATTTTCAATGCCCAGGCTGAGGGAAGGAGGGTCTCACCCAAGATTTGAAGGTACATGGCCCTGTCCATTGTCCCTTTGATGCGGAGCAGTTGTCCTGTCCCCTTAGCAGAAAAACACCCCCAAAACATAGTTTCCACCTCCATGTTTGACGGTGGGGATGGTGTTCTTGGGGTCATAGGCAGCGTTCCTCCTGCTCCAAACATGGCAAGCTGAGTTGATGCCAAAGAGATCGATTTTGGCCTCATCTGACCACAACACTTTCACCTAGTTCTCCTCTAAATCATTCAGATGTTCATTGGCAAACTTCAGACGGGCCTGTACATGTGCTTTTTTGAGCAGGGGGACCTTGCGGGTGCTGCAGGGTTTCAGTCCTTTACAGCGTAGTGTGTTACCAATTGTTTTCTTGGTGACTATGGTCCCAGCTGCCTTGAGATCATTAACAAGATCCTCCCGTGTAGTTCTGGGCTGATTCCTTACCATTCTCATGATCATTGAAACTCCACGAGGTGAGATTTGCATGGAGCACCAGACTGAGGGAGACAGACAGTTATTTTGTGTTTCTTCCATTTGCGAATAATCGCACCAACTGTTGTCACCTTCTCACCAAGCTGCTTGGTGGTGGTCTTGTAGCCCATTACAGCCTTGTGTAGGTCTATGATCTTGTCTCTGACATCCTTGGACAGCTCTTTGGTCTTGGCCATGGTGGAGTGTTTGGAATCTGATTGATTGCTTCTGTGGACAGGTGTCTTTTATACAGATAGCGAGCTGAGAATTGGAGCACTCCCTTTAATGTGCTCCTAATCTCAGCTCGTTACCTATTTAAAGATCAGAAATCTTGCTGATTGATCAAATAGTTATTTCACTCATTAACATCAATGTATGACTTTTTTAACATGAGTTTTTCTGGATTTTCTTTTGTTTTGTTATTCTGTCTCTCAACGTTAAAATACACCCACCATTAAAATTATAGACTGATCATTTCATTGTCAGTGCTCAAATGTTCAAAATCAGCAGGGGATCAAAAAAAAAATCCCTCACTGTATATATACGCAGAATAGTAAGCTGGGCCTGTTTTAACTTTTGCATTTATTGTTTTAACTACTGTGCCACTAAGTAAGTTCATTCATTACAAAACTATTAAAATGTCTGCCCCTTGTAGTAAAACAATTTAGGCAGTAGTTTATTACCTTCCTAAATGATATTAGATATTTCATGAGGACGTGGTTTGCAAATATTAGTTTCTTTTCAGACTTCATGAAGCCGTTTCTTTTGTTTGTTTGCTTATTTTTTTTAGTGCACTTCTGTGAATGATTCAAAAATTCATTAACATTTGAAATTAGTGTTGAGCGAACCCGGACCGCACTATTCGGGTTCGTACCGGACATTACAGTGTCCATGCCACGAACCCGAACATTTCACTGTATGTGCGTGTTGGAGTTTGAGGTTCGATTATAAACCGAAAGTCTTTAAACCGAAAGACATTCGGTTTATAGACTTTAGGTTTATAGAATACATGTAATGCTATTGCTATTCTATAAACCAAAATAGAGTCCCTATTCATACAAATAGGTCAATTGAATGAATTAAGTTATTTCCCTATCCATATTTGCTTGCAGGGCTCTTGTTCTTCTCTTACCCACATTTTAATTCCTTTTGCAGCCCTCTAGCCATTTCCATGACTATTTTAGAGGCATTTTAGTGGCCAAAAGTCCGTGTCCCCATTGACTTCAATGGGGTTCAGGGTCAAGTCTGGGGTCAAGTTCGAGCACGGACCCGGACTTTTTCCAAAGTTTGCTCGAACCCGAACATCTAGGTGTCCGCTCAACTCTATTTGAAGTGTAATCAGCTACTAGTTGTAGTGAGCGAGCACATAATGCTAAAGTGGTCCAGTCATATGAACACATGCTCCAAAGGGGAAATGAAGCCTTCATCAAATGATGTGTGAGTAAGCGTCCTTTAAATCGCATGCTACAAATATATATTAAGCTGCAGAAGTTTTACAGAGCTGACAGAGGTCAATTATATCCCACACCAAAGAGTAACGTTAATAAAGCCCTAAACTCTCCAACACAACTTTAAATAAAAAAAATGTCTGATCAAAAATTTGCTTTGGAGAAATTCTTTTAATGCTGTTCAAAAAGTGATTTCAAAGGCTGCCATGTCACAGAGATGAAGTTCTGGGATAGTTAGTACTGGTTCATGTGATGCTCCCCTACTATTGGCTGGGTGCCACCTGATTGACGTTCACAAAATCAATGTCGGATAGACGGACACTCAACCTGCTTTCTCTGCTGCCACAGAGAGCTTCTCCATTAAATGGCAGCCCCATCCCCCCAGTCTTGCTTGATTAATGGCTCATCATTTAAATGCTACTTATTTAATTAATATACAACTGGAAGCCAAATGTAGTTTCATTAATTCATTCCCTCATTACCCTGTGTTATCTCCCAACAGTCATAAATCTGGGCCCACTACCATTAAGACGATTTTTTTTGTTAAACTAATCCAGTTTAGGATCCTTGGAATTCCCAGATATTTCTTCATGTGTCTCTTTTACATTTACGTCTGAAAATTCTTCCAATGAAAATTTTAAAATTAAAAAAAAAAAATTAAAAAAAAATCCAGCTGCCAGTGAATGACATTACCTTAGTGAGTGCGGATGGTTCACTTCCTTCTTCCACCACTATCAGCTGAGATCTCCCATTTCTCTCATTGTCACGAATCCCATTAGCAACCTGGGCAGCCTTGAAGCGTTCATACTTGTTGCATGTTGACCCACACCACTGATAAATAACCTGAAATGCACAGAGACAATAATATGAAACAATAATGTTACTAGTGGACTACTAGCAAACTAGCCTCTCAGTAGCAGGGGATCATATTGGCTGTAAGCATGAAATACTGAATGAATTTTATACAAGATCATTATGTATCATGCTGTATTCTGCATTAAATATATTAGAAAACAAAGAGATTCCATTTAGATGAACTTTAGGCTTTGACTAAAAAGGCAAATATTGTGTTAGTTAGAAAATATTAGCATACCTCCCAACTTTGCCGCCCGGCGAATGGGGACACAGGGGGTGGAGTTTGTAGAGAGGGTGTCAGTGCTACTGCTCATGTGCAGTAACACTGTCACCCATTTTTGATCATTGCTCTTGAAGCCAGGATCGCTACTGCGCATGCGCACAATGCTGCAGTAAGCCTTGTCTGGTGTCTGGGACACCGGAGAATGCGAACAGGACTGCGGGATTGTGGGCCTAAGTCCCTCTGAGCTCTACATCTGTTCCGAAAAGTAGGACTGTCCGGTTTGGGAGGTATGTATTAGTGACAGTAATCTGTTTTTATATTTACCATTTTATTACTTGTACCCTAAGCAGCCATCCCTCTTAATCAAACTATTGGAATTGTTACTGTTTTCACACTATTAAACTGAATAGATCCTAAATTAACTCCTCATGTAACCTTTACATGCTGCCCTGCTGCATTGACTTCACTGGGAAGCAGTTAATGAATCAAGGTACCTCCCATGCGATCCACTCCTTGATTAATTATCTGCTTTCTCTCAAACACATTCTACATTCTGCAGGTTATGTGTCCAGCGAACCACTGGCTGACCTGCAATCCTAACTGTACACCTAAAGGAATTAAACCTGCAGATGTATGCTTTGCAAGGATCCTGTGCAATATATTTCTGCACACATTGTAATTATAGTTATTATTTGGGAGCCTTCGCGTTTTGCAAGTTTGAAACATTTTAAAATCATGAGCTGGTTGGGAGAGGTCAGCTGAAGCCGCAAACCTGATATTTGTAAATTAAATATATTTAGAATAAAGATATTCATGCATACATGCATACATTTTTATCATTATTGATCTAAAATATGCATTAAAGAAAAAAAAGAAACGCGATGTGTGACATCATATGAATTCACACCACTTGGTCACGTCCTGGGAGGAAGTGGGCAGGTATAGGCAGGTATGACACGTGTTTATACTCAAAGCAAACATTGAGCTAATCATAGAATGGGGTCACTGCTCCCATCTGGAGTCTGGAGATAGAGATTCTCATTTATAAACATAATCAGTAGAGGGGACTTAGTCAACTCGTTTGATTACATATAAAACAAATGAGGGATTCTCACTGCAGTAGCCACTGGCGGTTTGGAAATCAATATCAAAAATTTGAGTCCTGAGCAATTATTGTGTTCTGCACTAGTAACGGCCAGTGACTATGATCAGCCTATATCCTTCAAAGTGGTGCATAGTGTTTGGAAATCAGAGAATAACATGGAAAGTACCTTAAAAATGAAATACAATTTAGTCCTTATAATAGGACAGTGGACCACTAACATTTACACCTGTGCTTCAATTCTAGAAATAAGCTAAGCTTGTTCTGATACACAGGCTTCTTTTGTTATAGAAGAAAAACTGGTAAATCTAGCTAAAGTAAACAAGGCGATGACTCAGCTAATAGCAACCAAACCACCTAGCCGCGTCCGAGCAAGTGACATTTTTTAAATGCCCCAAAAAAACTATTGAATTCTGAGAACAGTTTTTGAAGCGAATGTAAATGTAGAATTTTAAGGGTGTTACAGATTTACACACAGGTAACATAAAACATTTTCTAGCCTTATCTAATATCTAGGATAGCCTGATGCCTATCCCATGTATCCACTACTCTCTCAGTAAAGTAATACTTCCTCATATTACTTTTAAACCTTTGCCCCTCTAATGTAAGACTATGTCCTCTTGTTCTAGTACCTTTCATTCTTTTAAATATACTCTGCTCCTTTACAGTGTTAATTCCCTTTATGTATTTACATGTTTCTAATGTCTCATCCTTCTTCCAAGCTAAACATGTTAAGATCCTTTAACCTTTTCTAGTAAGTCTTGCATCAGCAGTGGGGAAATGAATGGAAACCATGTTAAAGGTTAGGTATACGTAGCACAGGAATTGCCAAACTTCATATAAAGATATGGTCATATTGAGAACATTATGGCAATAAGGAAACTGACGTGAAATGAATAGTCTATTCATTTAAGAGCATGTTACGGAAAAGGTTTCTTGTGTTATTGTTATTTTATAATATTTGAGGTCGGAACAGATGGAGACTTGCATAATCTGTCATGGATTATACACTGCACCTTTTATAGATTAGGCAAAAATATAGGAAATAGGACTGATGCATGACTCCCAAGTGCCCAATTGACAGTTTCCATTTGAAATCCAAATTCCTCAGTACTTTAACTTTGAGGATATGAAAAGGTACATTTGTTATTGAATTAAAGGAAAATCCTAATTAAATTTGGAAATTAATGGGGTCTATTCAGTAAAAAGTGAACCGTGGTGAACTGACAAGAGAACTGCTTAAGTCAGGCATTAGTAAATTCTCCAATCTGCCTGTTTCCAACTCAGTTATTAATACTTGTTTTTTTGCAGTTGCCCTCTGATTTCACTAAGTTTAACATATAATGTAATGAGAAAACACTGATCACACTGGATAAGATGTGCATATTCACAGTGATACTGATGTTGTACACATCCCCGTATGAGAGCCCTGTGGTAGGCTTCCAAACTATGCTGGGAATGCCCATCTTTGAGGAGGAAAAGGTGACTCTCAGGTGAACCCCTGTAAAAGGTATGTTTTAATGGTATATATTTAAGAATATATGTATTTAATTCATGCATATTTATTTTTAAAGTGTCAGCTGTAAAATGAATGATATAACTGATTTTCTTTCTAAGTTGGAAATGTCCTTCAATTGCTAAAATGTATTTTTATTTGATCAAACCCCTTTGGTACCAACATTTCTGGGGGTTCTCATGAATAGATTCTGACATGTTTTAGGAGATATGTACGTGTATTTAAGAGACAATATGGATTTTGAACGAGCCCCAAAAAATAAAAAATAACCTTGACTAGCACTAAAAATTGTAGGCAGGGATGTAACAAACATGGACCATCTCTTTAAAAGCCTCTAGCTGCAGGTTACGCCTATTCGGATGATCTCTCACACTCTTCCTGCATGCCGTCTGATCCAGAATGCAAAAAGTGACATCCTGCATGCTGGATCAGTCTTCTGCAGGTGAGTGGTGTGAGCAGGGGCACAGGCTAGCAGTTTGGGGGATACAATGTCACTGACAGGTAAATATGGCACATAGAAGCTGTTTGGGGGCTAAGATCGGACAGACGATGTTGAGGGGCTAAAAAGGCACAGACAAACATTTTGGGGCGTAAAATAATACAGACTAGCTGTTGGGGATTTAGATGGCATGGGCACACTGTTTGGGAAAACATATGGCACAGACAGGCTCTTGGTGGACAATATTGACCCTGATCAGCTGTTTGGAGACAAAGTTAGCAGTGGCCAATTGTTTGGTGGGAAAGCAGCAATTTTCACTCTGGGGCCCTGTTGTTTTCTACTAACTCCAAGGCAACTTCTGTAATGTATGAAGTCATGACTATAATATTTTGTTAAAAAACAAACTAACACGTGAATTGCAAAAGAATACAGAAATACTGAGAAGGAAATATGGAAATATATAAGTTTAGCAACCCAGAGTCTTCCACTGCCAATGTAACTGTAACAGATGCACGATATACAAAAATATTCTCAGAGTGCTCAGCTTTGTCTGATCACGCTACCAATGCACGAACAAACTAAGCAGATCAAACATCTTCTAATGTGTTTCCCCCTGGGGTGAAAGTGCTTACTCCGCAATTAAATGACTGTTGCATTAGGGTAACCACATCACTGTTTTATTGAACTATGCTTGTACAAAAATGTATATTTTACAGTCTGCTGACTTTATTTTACCCAAAACAAAAAGGTATGCATTTTTAGGGTATCCTTAGCCTATAATCTGGACAATTTAATTTAGTACTGAAAAATAATATGAACTGAGTGCCCAGCTCAGTCTGTTTGCGTGACAAGTGTGCGAACAGACTGAGAAGATTAAACAGAGCACTTGGAGTTCCGGTGGTAGCACAGTCCGTCTTCTAATGTGTTCCCCCGGGAATGAAAGTGCAGCACTAGGGATAGGTGCTTTTTAACATGACTGAGTAACAGCAAAGAAAACTGCTGCACTTTCATTCCCAGGAGGAGCGCATTAGAAGACGGACCACCCTACCACTGGAGCTCCAAGTGCTCTGTTTAATCTACTGTCTGTATGTGTACTGGTAGCGCAAACAGACTAAGCTGAGCACTCGGCCATCCTGAAAGGTAAGCCCCAATTACAAAAAATGTGCTGCCTATAATCAGGTCAATAGGGTACTTTTTTAACTTAACTGAGTGACAGCTTTTGCAATCTCTGCATTAAAGAATAAATAACAAAATGAAAGATAGTAATTCTTGGTTTTCCTACCGATCCCAGATCAACAATAAAGCAGTCTCCGCTGTTAAAGCTGGCCCAGCTTAGAGGGACTTCTGTAGCCCTGACCACTCTTCTTCCTTTAATGTGTAGAAGTCTCTCTGCACTGAGGTCATTGGTCACCACATGCTGGAATCCAGAGGCAACACCACCAGCCTATATTTAGATAAAAGAACCACATATAATACATGAAAAACACCTGAGCAAACGGTCACACGTGTGTAATTGGCTTTACTCAAATTATGAATTTCAGAATAGTAAAAGATTCCAAAAACACAGGTAAAAACTTTTAAAAGGTAAGTAGTGATGTCATAGATAGAGTGATAGTATTTATAGATAGTTGAGAGAGAGAAGCTGTGGACCAGGGCTAGTGGTTGGGGGATGGGACACTTCATCACGGCTGCTTCCGCGCAGCCGCTTCACCACCGACTCTGCACCGCAAGACAGCTCATCGCTGGAGATTTCATCGCGGAACATTTCATCGCTAAAGGTATGTATTTTAGTTATTTTAGTTTATTTTAGTAAGGGTGGTTAGAATTAGGGTTTAGGGGGTTAATTTTAGTATTAGGGTTCGGGGTTAATTTTAGTATTAGGGTTTAGGGGGTTAATTTTAGTATTAGGGTTCGGGGCTTAGTATTGGGGTTCGGGGCTTAGTATTAGGGTTTAGGGTGTTAGTATTAGGGTTTAGGGGGTTAGTATTAGGGTTCGGGGGTTAGTATTAGGGTTCGGGGGTTAGTATTAGGGTTAAGGGGGTTAGTATTAGGGTTCGGGGGTTAGTATTAGGGTTTAGGGGGTTAATTTTAGTATTAGGGTTCGGGGGTTAGTATTAGGGTTCGGAGGTTAATTTTAGTATTGGGGTTTGGGAATCATTTATATGGGGGGGTTGTTTTCGTTTTACTTTTACATTTGTAAGAGCTGACAGTTCAGCGCTGAACTGTCAGCTCCTACATAGCCGCGGCCGCGTTATTCTTCATTGCTGACAGTTCAGCGTTCTAACTGCCGCTCTGAACTGTCAGCAATGAAGATGCGGCAAAGAAGTGTCCTAGACCCGGTGGTTGTTCTCCCATATAAGTAAATTAAGCAGCTGTTTAGGGGCCACAAATTGCTTATTTAACAGATGGAGGGAAACTGTTTATTGCCCTGGAAAACCAAAATATGTTGACAGTAGAAATGCCTTGGCTTTTGGACTGGACTGGGAAAAGCCAGACTTATATACTACTGCTTTTTAATATCCCTCCATCAGTGATTCAAACAAGGACTCTCATGTTGTCTCTATCTTAGTTGAGCCCCTCATTATATGTTGTACTTGCCTCAGTTACACTTTAATGTTAAGATAAATGTTGTAAATCAAAAAGTTCCAAATTACTTGCAAACACCTTTATTACATCAAACTTACTTTGTATTTCAGTCCACCTTTGAAGTAACCAACAAAAGTACTAGATTCATAACCTTGGATTTCTCTGTACTGGACGGGCTTTCCTCCAAGGTAGTCATCCATCTGCACAGTGTATATGGCTGCAGAGGTGCTCTCATCTTGAGAACACTCCTTTCCTGAAATAGAAAGCATAATACCTTACACAATGGAGTATGATCTGTGTGCAATGAGTCAGATAGACTCAGGCTATAAACTGTCTGTTAGGATTAAAAATAAACACATCATATTTTGCATTAATCATCTCTCTAGTCTTTTTTTAAATACATGTATAAAGCAAAATATGAGATGGAAAAAAAACATGCTTCTCTAAGTTATCTTAATAAAATATCAAAATGGCAATAGAGTGGCCAGCAATGACTGCACTTATGTATTGATGGTCTCTGAAGTATTAATCACAGGCACTTAGTGAATGTTGATATCAAACTGATTATTTGCAGTGAGTTCAGTTCACGTAATCTGACACTACGTTCATCTATGAGTAGATAATAATCAGATAAAAATCCACCTGCGTCAGATGTTCCCCTGTAGAGAAAATAACCTATATGATATAAGTCCTGTTTGTGCATCCTGGTCTACGTCCTTACACTCTTATCTAGATTCCTGCACTCTTATCTTGGATCCTACTCTCCTAGGAGCAGGCAGACAGAATGTCATTGTACTTAACCTAAAACATTGCTGCCCGATTGTTGAAGGCCATATAACGTGCCGAAACTTAGGGTGTGAGGGCAAAAACACCACTAATATCATGAGGCAATACAATGGAACTATGAGCGTTATTTAGGGCCACACTAAAACCACGGAGGGCCACAAATTGTAAAGCAATGTTTTAAAATGTTCTGAACCTACATAACTTTATTTTTTAGTATTATACTAGAAGTGGGCCATTCCTGTCACGGTGCTCTAGTTAAAATTGCAAGATGGACACATCTGCCCAACTGACTGGACAATCAATAGACAGCATAATGTTCTTGTAGGATAAATGATTGCCCAAATCTGGCCTAAAAATGATGTGTTGACAGTAATGATAAGCATTCATTTAGCAAAAAGCAAAAACTATATTACTAGGTAATATAAAGAAACTATAACAAATGTGCACGAGTCATCAATAATAAATTGGAACGTTACCTTCTAAAAATAGACAAATGCAAGTAAAAAAGGCTTAAGTGCACTCAATAGACATTTGCCAATATTACATTAGACATTGCATGCAATTTTTATGGCTTGATTATTTTTTTAAGGTTCCCCTATACAGTATCCTAAGTACATAGAGATATACTCTATAACTGAATCAACGTGTTTAAAAAAAAAAAATATATATAGAATATTGCTAAAATATTGTTTATTATTATAGTGGATTGGTAAAGATGCTTTAAAGCATATATTTCTGTTTGAACTGCTTCCTGTAAACAGGGAAGATCTACATTTCCCCATTGGGCAAGGGGATTACTAGTTAGTTTTTTTTTTATAATTGCAAATTTAACCACATATATTTAAAACGCTCAGCAGAATAGACCCACATCTGTTGACTAAACAAATGTGTCAGTCTAGCACATAATGGACAGTTTATTATTACTCTTTCTCATCTGTTATACACAAAATCGTTCCAATATATAAGTGGTTTAATATGATGGAAAGTGTTTTTTAATGCCAGCAGTGGTGGATGATTGAATTATATTTTTGTTTTGTTTTGTTTCCACAGTCAAGTTGAGCCTTTAGGGAGATTTTAAATCATTAACTTACAACAAATCACCATATAGTGGGATATATACTTTATAGCACCAACAATTTACTTTGTGACACTTTGTATAGAGCATAAAGGGAAATCCAAAGTTAGACAGACCGATACGTGAGATAGAGAGCCCTGCTCGAAAGTTTACAATCAAGAGTGGTGGTTCCCAACCTTTTTAAAGATCACGCCCCCATTCCAATTTTCCACAAAGATTGACACCCCCTTTTCTGCTTTTTTTTAAAACCCTTTTGGGTCTCACTTGTCATTCTTCAAGGTCACAGGTTCAAATCCTGGCAAGGTTTTTTAGTCCCAAAAGGAGAAAGGCCCTATATAAATACAACCACATTTCTGTTCTTTCTGTGGCCCACATTTAGCTCCCTATTTGTAAGCCTGTCTCTGGAACAAATAATATTGAATATACACCTCAGCATGCAAAATCATGTCATCACAAGCTCCTCAGATTGGAAAGAGGGACATGTGAAATTTGTCTTGATATAAATGTACAATGTAATACAACTTCTCCTACAGTCAGTACAATCTAGCCCAAGAGAGAGAGAGAAAAGTTTGGGGGGAGGGAGAGACAACGTGGGAGGGAGGGGGAGAGAGATAACACTGGGGGGAGAGAGAGAGAGACAACGCTGGGGAGGGGGATAGAGAGGCAGCATTGGCACATAAAAGTAAATAAAAACAAGAAATGCATTTGTTTAATATCATAATTTTATTAAATATTAAAAATAAATTTACATGTGAATATATACAAGTTAAACTTTTTTCCTATAGGGTAGTCTTATATTCAGGCTTTTCGTTTTTTTCCTAAAGGTATATCCAAAGTTTGGGGGGGTCGTCTTATAATCAGGGTCATCTTATATTCGAGCAAATACGGTATTTAGATTTCATTGAGGTATATGAGGTATAGCAGCAGGGAGGAGGGACATTTTGAAAGATAATCAGATTTTTTTGTTGTTTTTCTTTTAAGATACAAAAAACGGTCACAGACACATATGTCTGTGTATGACTGACTTTGTGTGTGACTGACTGTATGTGTATGTATGACTGACTGACTGACTGCATGTGTATGACTGACTGACTGACTGACTGTATGTGTATCAAAGTATGACTGACTGACTGTATGTTTGTGTGTATGTGACAGTGTGTGATGGGATGTATGTGCCGTGGTCTGGATCCTAGACTTTTTAGCTGGCCTCTAAAACTCAGTTATGTTTGTTAAGCCCTGAAGTAACATATTTGTTTTTCAGCCAGAACAGGGGTTACACAAAAACCGCTAAGCGCACATCTCGCCTGCAGGCTACTGACATCAATAAGGTAGATCACGGTTTGAGCCAATGACCCCAGCAATAAGAAAATAGGTTTTACTGCATCATTATACGGTAACACAACTGTTTTCTGTCTAGTGACTATAGTGTGTGCAATGCTGCATAAATTCATGTTAATGTCTCAAGGTAAAAAAAATATTTTAGCTACATACAACATGAGCCAAAATAGGATTCTGCAGATTTATGTTTGAGTAGATAAGATCTCACAGCCACAGCTAAGCCTTACATATTTTATTTAATGAAACCAAATACCATTTTTAAAATTTAACTTGGCAAGGATACTAACTCAATAAGCAG
Organism: Pelodytes ibericus; assembly: GCA_036172795.1. Taxonomy (NCBI): domain Eukaryota; kingdom Metazoa; phylum Chordata; class Amphibia; order Anura; family Pelodytidae; genus Pelodytes; species Pelodytes ibericus. The sequence goes on from CM069859.1 coordinate 191,307,939, forward strand.
CTTCTTTTGTCTGTTCTCAGTTTGGCTAGAGATACACACAGGGGACAATTACGAATGTGCATGTGGGTATCGTCCCAAGTGCTATTCGTGCTATGTTTTTTTTAGTTTATTTTGTTCCGTTTGGTATACAATGATATTCTTTGTGTAATCTGAGTATGATAAACTCAAAGGGGGTTATTTAAAAAGTAAATTCTGGGGTAAAGTTTGAAAAGTGGAGCAGTCACCATGCAAACAAGTGGAATGTTCCTAGTGAGACCATCTTTTCAACTTTGCCAAAGAACTGAGTTTTATAAATAAAAAATAAATAAAAAAACCCAAAGGCAAACCAGTGAGAATGCCAACATTATTTGGCACTAGGTCCAAATATAGAACACACAGTGCTCCTTTCACACAAAGCCTGCATGTGTTTTCCATTTTTTTTGTGCTAGCAGCAGTTCTGTGGAATATATCGAGCAGGGCACAATTATTTTTACAAGATAAATACACATTATGGAGTGTTATCTACAAGGTCTGTCACGGGTTTTGACTTGTTTTTACAATAAACATGTTGTCACCACGCCTCATTTAACATATTTACAGAAGATGGGTTCATTTGTGAGTTGGTCAAAAAAGACAAAGGAACATAGTCATAAGTGCAGAAATAAGGTTGTGTCAAAATTTGGGGGAATCCTACTGTTCTCTGCTACAATTCCCTGCATCTTCTGTTTGTTCTTCCTTGGCTGAGAGTGCTGGGACTTAATCACCACAGTTATAAGAAAACTGATCTTGTAGATACGTTAGCAAAGACATTTATGAGTCTCCCATTGATAGTAAAATAAATATATATTTACCAAGCCAGAAGTGCAGATCATAATATTTGTGGTTGTTTTTTGATATGGTGTGAAGCACAAGGTATGCATCCCCTACATAGAAGTTTCCATGCAGGCTGTCAGGGACTGGTACTAGATCCATCTTCTCGATCCTCCAGATTTGAAGTCCAGTTTTCTGGCCAGCATTGTCAAACTCTTTGTGGTATAGAACCATACTGCCTTGTGAAGTAAAGACTCTTGACTGGGGCTTTAGTCTGCAGCTGGCTTGTGTTAGTTCTCTACAAGCTTTATTTCTGATGCACAAGCAAACTTACTGCAAATGAACAGAGCTTTATGGCTCAGGACAGGAAGGGGAATGCTTGGGAGAGGTGTGTCTTGTAATAATCTTTCTGCTGGAATATATCGTGCATTCGATTCAGCAGTTTCTCAGACATAAACATACATGTGGAGCACACACTGCATCCCATTCATAGTGACATTCCCATTATGTCACGGAACTGTTTGCTATTTAAAAGCACAAAAAAACTGGTACTGAGGTGAAAAATACGTTTTACATGAGGCTTTATAAGATTTTGGTAAATGCAATATAAAAGTCAGAAAAAGAAAAAAAAAATACATGTAACAGTAACAAGGGAAACACTGGAGTAAAATAAAGTGCATTATTTTCCACAAAATGATGTGGCCCAGAAAATGTTCCTAAGGGTCATCTGATGGGGACAACTCCTGTGTATATTCAGTAATGCTAATACTCTTCTCACACATCCCCAAAGTGAATTTAGCATAGTGATGTGCTATAAGGTTATATATTTTCCTATATAATTTAACCCCTTAAAGGGACACTCCCACCAAAAAATGAAAAGGTTTTACTTTTTTTTTTTTTTGTATTGTTGATTTCAGATAAGTCTTTTGTTTTTCTTACGTGACTAGTAGGGTTGCCACCTTTTTCTACAAAAAAATACCGGTCTTGCTGGTGCCTTCATAGACTTAACATTGACATCAAGCCAATTTTTTTTACCAGCCTGCCGGTAAAATACCAGCTGGGTGGCAACCCTAGACTAAATTTAATAAAATATGTAAATATTGAAATATAGTGTTTTTGGGTGCCACCCCCTAGTGACTTTAAAGCACACATTTCTCACTTTGGGGCTTGGGACACAGAATGCAGTCTATAAGTCTGAATTCTGATCATAAACTTGCATTGAATGGGAGGGTAACGTAACTATTACATCACAAGGGGCAACAGTTGTAAAGTAAATTGAGACAGTTGTAAATTGAGACTTGCTGGAAGATTTTGGATGATATTGCATCATGGGAATTATTCACAAAATGGATGCTGGAGATAAACACCTAATTTTATTTTTCCTTTTATATGCAATGAATTCAGTCATATAAAAAAAAAAAAAACAGTGGCAAATTATTTATATATGTGTTTGTTTTAAATGACAAGGTTATCTAGTTAAATTTTATGTAAGTGGTAGTGTCCCTTTAAGGACAGACCCTTTGAAACATGTTTGGCCATTCTGGACAATGGCTATTTTAACATTTCTGTGTTGTTTGTGTTTAGCTGTAATTTACTTCTTTGTCATTTGCTGTACCCACACAAATTATATATTGTTTTCATCAGACATGAATTCACAGATTTAGGTATATCACTGCCACACAACACCCCAATATGTGTTCAGCAACATCTCCTGAGTACAGCGATACCACCCATGCATAGGTTTGTCAACTTGTTTGGGGGTTAAAAGGCCACATTTGAGAGATATGTAGAGCAAAGAAGGGGTTAATGGCTCTTTGTAGTACGCTAATAAATTACAGTACAAAAAAAAGAACCCCTAAAAATGCACAGACAAGAAAAAATGTGCTGCTGTGCAGGGATCAGTGGCAGGGAAGGGGTAAATACACAGGGTACACTTTTCAAAGGGTATGTCTTTTATAAAAGCCCTTGGGTCTCACAATTGTGTAACATTTTATTTAATGTATTACAATTAAAAGCTTACATTATACAGATCTGTCTCTCTCCCATTCTAAAACTCAAGTAAGGAGAGGGAGGCAGGTCTACACAGGTCAGACCAATATTTACAAATATTGATATGACCAGGCGAATGTTGATGCTCATCTGAGCAATCACCAAACCACCTTTGCCAATGATCGGCTGTTACTGATAGCTATACAGGCGCTCAGACAGCTTAAAAAAAATGTTTGCGTTAAACTTAATCCTGTAGCGGACATAATTATCCCCTAGCGGGTGTAACAATTTTTTTTTTAAATGCTTCTGCGGCCAGATCCCTGCATTTGCGCCAGATTGCTAAGGCAATGATCTACGGCAAGCAAAGGGTTAATAGCTCTTAAAAGAGCCTTTGTCATACTGTAATAAATTACAATATAAAAATGAACCAATAAAAAATGCACATACTGCAAAAAATGTGCTTCTGTGTTAGTTCACTGGCAGGGAATGGCTTTTATAAAAGCCCTAGGTTATTAAAATTGTATGAAATATTATTTAATTTATTACATTTAAAAAATGACATGATCTGTCTCCCTCACTAAAACTATAGTGAGGAGAGAGAGGCAGATCAACACTTGTCAAAGACAATATTAGTAAATATTGCCTTTGACTGTATCATCAGAGTAGTTATCATACTTGCCGGCACACAGATCACACTGATCTGTTGTGCCGGTGTTCTGACAAAAAACTAGAGCAAATTCTACTGCACAGGCGGAGTAGAATTGACTCACCGAAAAAAAAAATCATCATTAAGCTGTAACTTTGCCATAACAGTGCATGCCCGTGGAGCGAACACCAACTCCGGCCCCCTTCACGCCCCCTTCGGATCAGCTGCGTTGACAGGTAAAGTAGGAGCGCATACGCACTTCGTTTGAAGCATGTCACTTATTAGCGTAGCAATCACTGTATAGTTGGTAAAGCTCCTATCGGTGACATGCAACGCTAGTAATTGGAAGTCAGACACAGGGGACAGAGGGGGACACACGGGGGGGCTGTCTCATCTTGTTGGGAGTTGTGAGCACCTCCTTAGACTCCCGTGTGTCCCCCTCTGCCCGGAAGCCGGAGGTGGTGTGCGCCCTCGTGCATGTGCTGTTCTGGGAAAATTACAGCTGAATGAGGATTTTTTTTTTTAATGTTGGCCAATGCCTCTACACAGAGGCATTGTAGCAACATTGAAATAGTAAAGAAAGCAACCTTTGGTTGCTTTCTTTGATCTTTTTATTTATGACGTGCCAGGCACACCATGTGTCACTAAGGACACATTTTTGCATGATGTGCCTTGCATGTCAAATGTCGAGAAGGGATTAAATAGTAAACACAGGAGGTATTGGCTCCCATTTTGTGAAATTGGGGTATTTTTAACAAATAGGGGTCTATTTTTCATCTCACCAATTTAGCTATACATTGAGTTTACTTAGCAGGGGGAAAATCACCAAGTTTGGCCCTGCACAATGGATAGTTAATTGGTGAGAGGAAATGCATTGTTGCCATTTAAAAAAAATATTCCAGGGACACTTTGCAGCACAGCCAGAGGCGGCTCTCTAATTAGGTAAGTTAGGTGGCCGCCTAAGGCCTTGTGCTTGTGGGGGCCCCGCGGCTGACTCACCTAATAGCCTTCGGGGTGACAGGGGAGCTTAACACTACCTGTGTGTTGTGTGTAGCAGGCAGTGATAAGCCCCCTGTCACACTAACATCAGTGCCATTGCGTTGGCACTATAAGGGGCGGCATGCCGCCTTTACTTTTTTTTTTCGTTGGTGTTCGTGTGCAATCCTGGATGTCCTCATGGAGTGCACGCTTTTACCTTCTGAAGAGGAACGCTCCGCTCCCACTGTCACCAACAAGCAGCAACAGAAGCTGAACTTTGCAACCCTCTCCTTCTCCTTGCAGGTGCCCTGACAGGTAACTAAGCAGGGAGGGAGGGGGACATGTCGATCTGGGTGAAAAAAAACAAATGGTCCCCCCCACAGCCCTGATGCTCGTTATCTCAGTCATCTAATGATGATCATAAAACCAACAAAACTAATCTGCTGGTGTGTCTGTGTGTGAGTGAGTACTGGATAAAAGTTTGAGTGTGTGTGTGGGTGCTGGCTGAGTGTGTCTGTGAGTTACTGTGTGCTGGCTGAGTGTGTATGTGAGTGTTTACTGAGTTTGAGTGTGTCTGAGTATTTGCTGAGTGTGTCTTTGAGTGTTTGTTTGCTAAATGTTAGTGTGTCTGTGAGTGTTTGTTTGCTGAGTGTGAGTGTTTGTTTGCTAAGTGTGTCTGTGAGTGTTTGATGAGTGTGTCTATGAGTGTTTGCTTGCTGAGTGGTTCTGTGAGTGTTTGCTTGCTGAGTGTGAATGTAAGTGCATGCTGTTTTAGTGTGTGCATGCTGGCTGAGTGTGAGAGTGTGTGTGCTGGCTGAGTGTATATGTGAGTTACTGTGTGCTGGCTGAGTGTGTCTATGAGTGCTTTTTTTGCTGGCTGTGTTTGTGTGACTGTGGGCACAATAATGGCACTGATAAGCTGTTTGGGGAAAGATATGGCCCGGCCAAGCTATTTGTGTACAAAGATGGCAGTGGCATGTTTAAGGACAATGATAGCAGTGATTAGATGTTTGGGGACACTGATGGAATTGATGAGCTTTCTGGGCACAAATATGGCACTAATAAGATGTTTGGGAACAATGATGGCAGTGACAGTGTGTTTGTGGAGAATGATGGCCCAGACGAGCTGTTTGGGCACATAGACAGTATTGTATCTTCCACAAGGCAAACAAGGCACTCGCCTAGGGCGGCACTTTGCCAGAGGGCGGCACTTTACCAGAGGGTGTTAAAGCACAATTCTGGTGCTTGGAACATTCTCGCTCCCTCCCCCACCGTTCAGCAAGCTTTAGCTCCTTCCAGTTAATTGGGGTGATGGGGGCATATAATGGGGGTTATGGGGCATTTCGTGAGTGTATAACGTGGGTAATGAGGCATGTCGTATCTGTGCAACGTGGGGGGGGGGGGGGTGCCCGAATTTTGTCTGCCTAGGGCAGCACAAAGCCAAGATACACCACTGCACATAGATGGCCCTGTGGGTGCTACAATGTGGTACTGTGATGTGTGTGTGTGTGTGTGTGTGTGTGTGTGTGTGTGTGTGTATCTGATCAGCATATGAATGTGTTTATATTTTCTAGTGTATCTGATCAAATGTCTCCAAAATGAGACCACTAACACCCATATACACACTCATATGCTGATCAGGTACAAACACATACACACTCATATGCGGATCAGATACACACACACATATAGTGTATGTGTGTGCTAGTTTGTGTATCTGATCAGCATTTGAGCACTTTTATTTATAGATATTTCTAGAATAATTATGAGACAAATAAAATTTGAGGGGTGGTGAATTCCCAATTGCTGGTATTTAAGGTTGGTCTTAAAAAATGTTATTCATTCAGTTAATTTTTCTTATTGCATGCATACCTTTTTTTAATTATGAGTGTCAGTGAGGGCCTCATGTTCAAGTGTCGCCTAAGGCCTCAAGGTCTAGAGCTGCCTCTGAGCACAGCTATCAATTATTTACTTGAAAATATACCACACCCACTCCCCAAAGCCGTGCCCACTATGCCCAACTCACATAATTAGCATATTTTAGCTACACCTAGTTATTATGGTGCAGATTATATTACTAAATTCTCACCACAATTTGTCATTGCACGTCAAATTCACATTATGCCAGATACATAGCACTGCACCATCTGCCAGTCACAGGCAGTGATAAGGTAGAGATAACAGATGATAAAAAAATGATTTTCAAATATGCATTCCTTGTATTTATTACCTTCCTCTGCCAACCTTTACGACATTTCTCCTGCCCTCCTTCAATTATTGCCACCACTTCCCTTGACATTTCATTCATAGCAACTGAATGCACCCACAAAACTTGCCAACACACCCAGTTTTCACCCACAGATCTTGTTAGAGCACCAAGATTGCACATACAGTTCTCTCCAAGCACCCAGATTGCACCCTAAGCTCTTTCACAGCACCCAGATTAAACGAACTTGCACCCACAGGGCTTTCCTGAACTTCCAGCTTGCATCCACATGTATTGCCAGTTTACTTAGATTGGATCTAGCTCCTAGATTGCAACCACAGATCTTGCCAGAGCATACAGCTTGCATCCACAGGTCTTGACAGAGCACCCAGCTTTTACCCACAGATAATGCCAGAGCACCCATGCCTTGCCACATCACCCAGCTTGCACCCACATGTCATCCCAGAGCACCTAGATTGGATCTAGCTCCTAGATTGCAACCACAGATCTTGCCAGAGCATACAGCTTGCATCCACAGGTCTTGACAGAGCACCCAGCTTTTACCCACAGGTAATGCCAGAGCACCCATGCCTTGCCACATCACCCAGCTTGCACCCACATGAATTGCCAGATTACTTAGATTGGATCTAGCTCCTAGATTGCAACCACAGATCTTGCCAGAGCATACAGCTTGCATCCACAGGTCTTGACAGAGCACCCAGCTTTTACCCACAGATAATGCCAGAGCACCCATGCCTTGCCACATCACCCAGCTTGCACCCACATGTCATCCCAGAGCACCTAGATTGCATTCAATAAGGTACTTTATTTGAACACTCTCATTAAAGCATTTGTATATAAACTATGCAACACTTTTTTTTTTGCTACAGTTGTCATTTAACGTGCAGTGAGAATTTTACCTGAAAATAGGCCCTGCATCAATAACACCAAGAACATCCACATTGGACATCCCCATTTATCTCTATGGGAGTTATCTGCTTGACTCCCAAGAGGAGCAGGACATACTAATTTGACAAGAGAGTCTGTAGTGAGCATTGATCCCTGTGAGACCTCAAGCAGAAGGAAAGTTGTTGAGGTAATTATTAAGGGGGCAGTCCCACCTTGTGTCTGAACATGTATAGTTTTACATCATGTAAAGTAAATAAAAGGAAACTGATCTGTCTTATCAGTTTTTTTTTATCATCTCTTTCAACTTTTCCTCCTGCAATTAGCACAGGATAACTATCCAATTAGCAGTGGATAACAGCAGCAGCATCTGAAAGAGATACAGATAACTAACAATCCTGCTTCCTACAAACCTCATATACTGTGCTAGAAAATCTAGGCATAATGAACCTAATAAATCACCACATGGAAGACCTGTCACGTGTCACAGTGCAGTGTGACTGTCAGTTTATCAGAAAGGCAAATTTTTCTTTGACAGAAAACTAATAAACCATTGTCGGGGTCGCAAAGTTGGTGTTTTGCACAATGTACTAATAAATCTTTGATTTGTTTTGGAATGCCTTTTTTTGCATATTTTCTTTTGTAGATGTTACAAGCCATTCCCCACCGTACTACAAATTCATCATTTTAATTTTATTTTAGAGTGCAGGCAAGCCCTGTGAATGCAATTTAAGTACTATGGTCTATTCTGGGGCAAGTCCTGTGAATGCAATCTAAGTGATGGAGTAAGCCCTGGGTGGTGGGGAAAGTCCTGTGACTACTCTTCATACTGGGGTTAATATACCCACCCAGCATGTACACAAGGTTATATCTCACACACTGCCCTAATATATACCCCAGCACAGGGTAATATTTGCCACCAGAATGTACACAAGGTTATGTCTCACACACTGCTCTGATAAATACCTCTGCACAGGGCAATTAATATAACTTTGTGTACATCCTGGTGGCTATGTCTTGCCCTGTGCAGGGCAAAATGATACACTCTTCAAATGTGCTTTAAAATGTATGGCTTTCCCTTTTATAAACAAGTAAATAATGACATTTTGCTATGGGGCAGTTATAATGATGCAAATCTATGGGGCTGGTATACAATTTTTCCAGGGCTATTTTTTATTCCCAGTCCAGCATTATATCTGACTCCCATGAGAGCCATACCGTATGCCCCTTATTGTCTGTCCAGCTATATACTGACAGGATCCATTAAATAACCATTCATTTTCTTGTTATTTATATACTTTTTAAAATTTTCGGTAAAATAACAGCGGTGGAATTATATTACACACAATCTCATATTCATGTTTTGGGCCCAAACAGCGCTTTGCTATGGTTCTGCTCTGTCAATGCAAATCCATAGAGCTCCTTGACCTAGATGTACCAGCCACATGCATGTCAGATACACAGCATGAGAAAAAGGTGGAAGTCCACTAAACACACTATATTTCCCCTTTTTGTGATAGGATTCAGACACACAAAATGACATCCTCTTTTTTTTTTTTTTTACTTAATTTTATCACATCTAAGCTTTTTTACAAAATCTTATATTTGCAGTTACAGTCTTGTGGCTTTGCTGTTCCAGATTTTCTTTCTAGTTCAGACACTGAAAGAAGGAAACAGGGGAGAATAAAATGGTGAGAGTATTAGGGTTAGACAGTGTGGGTAATGGAATAGAGAATCAATTATGGAGAAGTAGAAAGAGCTAGTCAAGCACATTTGATGTGTGGGTGCTGGCTCCCCAGCTGAAAGTGCGTTTTGTATCTCAGACATTCATTCAGCATTATATTTAGGTTCTGTGCTTCTCTAGGCCTGACTAAACTCATGCACCCCCCAACCCTCATTGGACACACCCCTCCTTCATGAAGTTGCAGTCCTTCCTTGCATAAACTTTCCAGTATGTCAGAATGCCCAAACATCAATTTCCACAGCACCATATCACCCTCACATCCCTTTGCACAGTACCAGTTCGATCCCTGGTGGTCTAGTGGGGTAACCTGGATGTCTGTGCTACCACCAACAATGGTAGCACTGGCTCTCCTGTCATCCCCTTTAGTCTTAACAATTCTGCAGTGTTTGTATTTAGCTTTAATTTTCCTCTTTCTCATATACTGTACCCAGACAAATGATATTAAATAAAAACAAATTGCATTCCTTGTGTTTGTTTCCTTCCTCTGCTCAGACTATTTCTCTTGCCCGCCTTTCATTTTTTGTCCCACATCCCTTGCCATTGCACTCACAAGTCCCAGTTTGCACCCATGGAACTTGCCACAACAGCCCTTTGCACTCATGGACCTTGCCATAGACCCCAACTTTCACTCACTAGTCTTTTTAGAAAACCAACAGAGCACCAAGATTACGCACACGGGTCTTGTCAGAGCACCCAGATTTCATCCACAGGTCTAGGCAGAGCCCCCAGCTTGCACCCACAGGTCTAGCCAGAGCACTCACAAGTCTTGTCAGAGCACCCACAGGTCTTACTAGAGAACCAAGATTACACACACACAGTTCTTGCCAGCAGGGCTGGCCGTTGGGGTATGTGACCTGTGCGGCCACACAGGGCACAACTCCTATGGGTGACCCAGAGGATGCATCTGTCTACCGGTGCCTCCTACGCTCCCCATGGAGCAAAAAAGTATTTTTATGTTAGGTACCGATCAGCACCATCACTATTAGCGTGCAGCCTCTGAGTAACAGGGACCTGCACAGTCACTCCCTGCCCTGTGAGAAGCAGAGTCCTGCTGCTGTCAATCATCACAGAGCCAATCAAAGGGATAAATATGAAATATCTGTAGTAGGAGCAGTTAATATGTGTATATTTTGCAAAGTGTGGACTATGCATATAATTAAGTCATGGACCAGACCACATTTAATGTGATGCATTTATTTGCCTATGGTGGACTTTGAATAAACAAATATTCTGTTTAAAGAGTAGTAGATTAGTGTATAGAAAAAAATCATTGTTCAGTTGTTTGCAATAGGTGTACTAGGTTGCATCCTTACTATAACATCAGTTTTTCACACATTAACTCCTTCAGTGCAAGGAAGGTCTTATACAAAGGAATAAAAAATATCTGACATTAAAAAAGAACAGTGGCAACATTGAGACTTTGAGATTGATTTTAATTAATCTTTTTAGTAAATATGATAAAAAATGCTATTTCAACAACTTTCTGGTGTCTTCAGCCTGTTTTAATCCTGGATATATAAACATGTTACACAAATCTGAGTTTATTTAACCCCTTAACGACAGATGACGTGCCAGGCACGTCACAGCAAATCGAGGACTTGCCGACAGGTGACGTGCCTGGCACGTCATGCACTAAACTGAGTAAAGAAAGCGACCAGCGGTCGCTTTCTTTACTCTAACGGTGTTGCTACAATGCCTCTAGGTAGAGGCATTGTGCAACACCCCCCAAATGTGCAGGGGCGCGCTACGATCACTCCACGGAGTGATCGTAGCAGCCATTTAAAAATGGCTGCGCCCACTGCACACATGTGCTTAGAAAGCGAACGATCGTTCGCTTTCTAAGCATCTGCGGTGTTTCTAAAGTGCCTCGCTAGCGAGGCACTTAGTAACACCTTGATGCTCCCCAGAGCCGATGGTGGTCGCTCTCCTGAGCGACCCCATCGGCTCAGTAGAAGGGAACGCTGCCTGTACAGGCAGCGCTTCCCTTCTAATGGCAAGAGCATCGGAAGTGAAAGTATTTCACTTCCGATGAGCTAGGGGGAGCCAATCAATGCCGGCACAACAGATCTATGTGATCTGTGTGCAGGCATGTATGGTAAGTGCTCTGATGAGCACTTATCATACTGTCAAAGGCAATATTAGTAAATATTGCCTTTGACAAGTATTGATCTGCCTCCCTCACCTTACTAGTTTTAGTAAGGGAGAGAGACAGATCAGATAAAGTAAAAAATAAAATAAAATAATAAAAAAAATATTTAATACAATTTTAAACACCAAGGGCTTTTATAAAAGCCATTTAACCCCTTCCCTGCCATTGATCGCTGTGTACGCAGTGATCATACACAGCAGCACATTTTTTGCTGTCTGCATTTTTTAGGGGTTCATTTTTTTTTTACTGTAATTCATTACAGTATAAAAAAAAGCTCTTTTAAGAGAGATTAACCCCTTTCTTGCTGTAGATCACTGCCTAAGCAGCGATCTGACGCAAATTCAGCAATCTTGCTGCAGAAGCATTTTTAATTTTTTTTAAACTTTTTTATTACACCCGTCACGTGTTAATTATACCCGCTAGGGGACTACGTTTAACGTAAAAAAATTTTTTTTAGCTGTCTGACCGCATGTATAGCGATCAGTAACAGCTGATAAGTGACAAAGGCGGGTTGGCGTTTGCTTAGATGAGCATCACCATTCGTCTGGTTAGATCAATATTTGTAAATATTTGATCTGACCCGTGTAGATCTGCCTCCCTCTCACTTGAGTTTTAGTGAGGGAGGGAGACAGAGCTGTATAATGTAAGTTTTTAATTATAATATATTTAATTGAATTGAGACCCAAAGGCTTTTATAAAAGCCGTTTCAAGTATTTAACCCCTTCCCTGCAATTGATCGCTGTGTACGCAGTGATCTTACACAGCAGCACATTTTTTGCTGTCTGTGCATTTTTTTAGGGGTTATTTTTTTTTACTTTGATTTATTACAGTATATCAAAGGCTCTTTTAAGAGCTATTAACCCCTTCCTTGCCGTATATCACTTCCTAAGCAGCACATATGGTCACTGCCTAAGCAGTGCATATGGTCACTGCCTAAGCAGCGCATATGGAGCAATCTAGTCGCAGAAGGATTTTTTTTTGCTATCAGCATTTTTTTTGTCAGACTCGCTAGGGGTTAGTTATACCCACTAGGGGATTACGTGTATTCCTTTTGAAGCTGTCTGAACGCGTGTATAGCGATCAGTAACAGCCGATCAGTGGCAAAGGTGGTTTGGTGATTTCTCAGATGAGCATCACCATTCGTCTGGTTCGTAAATATTGTTCTGACCCATATGGATCTGCCTCCCTCTCCTCACTTGAGTTTTAGTGAGGGAAAGAGACAGATCTGTATAACATAATTTTTTAATTGTAATAAATTAAATAAAATGTTAAAAAATTGCGCACCTTCACAATGTGGCCCTTTTAGCCCCCAAACAACCCGACAAACCTATGCATGGGTGGTATCCCTGCACTCAGGAGATGTTGTTGAACACATATTGGGTTATTGTTTGGCAGTGACACATACCAAAATCTGTGAATTTATGTCTAAAATACAATATTTGTGAAAAAAAAACACACAAAAATGACTACCACAAACTTTGACAAAGGCTGGTGGTAGAATTAGTGCATGGAAAGTGTTAAAATACCACCATTTGAAATAGCGTAGGGTGTCTACTTTTAAAAAATATATGGGTTGATGGGGCAAAATACACTGGCTGTTTTCAAATATGTCCTTTTACCCCCCAAACAACCCAACAAACCTATGCATGGGTGGTATCCCTGTACTCAAGAGATGTTGCTGAACACTTATTGGGGTGTTATTTGGCAGTGACACATACCAAAATCTGTAAATTCATGTCTGAAGTACAAGGTTTGTGAAAAAAAAACACAAAAAAATTACTACCACAAACTTTGACAAAGGCTGGTGGTAGAATTAGTGCATGGAAAGTGTTAAAATACCACCATTTGAGATAGCCTAGGGTGTCTACTTTTAAAAAATATATGGGTTGATGGGGTAAAATACACTGGCTGGTTTCAAATATGTCCCAAATGGGACATGGGTGCAGGCTGTCTGCATGTAAAAATTTCAAGTTGGAAAACAAAAAACTGCACCTCACAAATTTGGCATTTTAGCCCCCAAACAACCCAACAAACCTATGCATGGGTGGTATCCCTGTACTCAGGAGAAATAGTAGAATCTATTTAGCATGTTTTTTCGTTCGCTTTTGTCGATGAGGAGAAGTTGTTTCAAATAAAAACAAAGAAATTTGTGTATTTTTTATTTTTTAACATATTTTATTAATTTTTTTTAATAATATGATAAGATATTATCAAAAATATGGCATCCATAGAAAGCCCTTTTTGTCCCGATAAAAACAATATATAATATGTGTGGGTACAGCAAATGACGAGGAAGAAAATTACTGCTAAACACAAACAGCACAGAAATGTTAAAATAGCCATTGTCCAGAAAGGACAAAAATGTTTCAAAGGCTCTGTCCTTAAGGGGTTAAAGGAACATTATTTATACAAAAATAGTTTTTTTAATGGCTAAATATAAAACAGGCCATGGGAAAACTAATTTTGGCTCCATGTCATCCTGGAATTAATATGCCTTGCCCAGTGCACCCTCCCCCCAACCCCCCCCACCCCACGTTGCACACCCACAACATGCCCCATCACCCCCATTACATGCCCCCATCACACTGATTAATTGGAAGGAGCCAAAGCTTGCTGAACAGTGGGGGAGCGAGTGAAAATGACCGGAGCACCAGTAGTGCTCTGGCAGAGTGCCGCCCTCTGGCAGAGTGCCGCCCTCTGGCAAAGTGCCGCCCTAGGCGAGTGCCTTGTTTGCCTTGTGGAAGATACACTATTGGCCTTGCCGCACAAACAAGGAACCAGTCGCAAGGTATGGCCCTGATTACAGTGAACACTGATTCACTCCTTTGATAGACAAGTAGACTTTTCTATTAAAATTCAATAGCGTTTATCAGAGGTTAGCAGTAATATGTGCTCTTAGAAGTAATATATGCCAAGACAGATAGCTAAGTAGTTACATTTGTACATATCCATCTGCCTTAGTGATTAGTTCATTTATCACAATATTTCAAGGTGATATCACATACCTCCCAATATGCATCATTAAGTAACATGGAAGTCCATGGGCTGTGATTTGGAGACAGAGTGTTAGGAGTACCACACATGCACTGTATAGAACCTCTGCTCATTCTCTAGTGTTCCGAACATCAGAGAATAGAAATCCGGAACATGGTTTGATTTCATAAAAATGAGACACTGCAGACACCTTTAAATCATATTTTTTTCTATTAGTTTATGCATGAGCTTATAGATCATTTTTCAGCATTGTTATAATCAATGTTTAGGTGACAGAGTACCTAAACGTGGCTTCTACCTTGAAGACAGCTGTGTGAAGTCTTAACCCCTTAGTGACATGACTTTTTTGGCTTGTCCGACGCTTGATGACATGGACTGTTTTAACATTTCTGAGGTGTTTGTGTTTTGCTGTAATTTATTTCTGTCTCATTTAGTGTACCCGCACAAACTATATATTGTTTTTATCGTTATAAGAAGGGCTTTCTTTTGATACCATTATTTTGATAATAGCATATAATTTGATGTAAAAAAAATAATAAAATATGGCAAAAAAATTGAAAAAATACTTTTTTTATGACTTTTATTTGAAAAATCGTATACTCATGTACAAGAGACAACAAAAAAACACTGCTAAAAAGTTTCTAATATATGTCCTGAGTTCAGAAATAGCCCATGTTTTTATGTTTTTGTGCTTTTTTATTCATGTTACAGGGCCAGTACTATAAGTGGTGCAAAGCTATTTTAAAATCCTTTCTTTCAAAATTAGCGATAGTGACATTGTAACACTGATTTCTGTACTAAATCCATGAATGACCCCCAACATGTACATATTTTTGAAAACTAGACAACTCAGGGCATTTAACTTGGGGTATTTTGACACATTTCATGTAGCCATTTTACCACCAATCTATGCCAAAGTTTGCAGCAAAAAATCTTTTTTTTTAATTTTTCACATATATTGCAATTTAGGTAAACATTACCTTAAAATGTGAAGGGATATTTCCAAATAACACCTCAATATGTGTTCAGCAACATCTCCTGAGTACAGGGATACCACCCATGCATAGGTTTGTTGGTTTGTTTTGGGGCTAAAAGGCCACATTTAGGGGGTGCGCATTTTGGTTTTCCAACTTGGAATTCTGACATGCAGAAAACTTGTGCCCATGTCCCATTTGGGACATTTTTGAAGCCAGAAAGTGTATTCTACCCCACAAAACCATATATATTTTTAAACTAGACACCCTAGGGTATTTCAAATGGTAGTATTTTAACACTTTCCATGCACTAATTATACTACCAGCCTATGTCAATGTTTTGGGTAGTAATTTTTTTTCACATACATTGTACTTTGTGCATGAATTCACAGATCCTGTTATATGTCAGTGCCAAACAACACCTCAATATGTGTTCAGCAACATCTCCTGAGTACAGGGATACCCCCCATGTATAGGTTGGTTAGGTTATTTGGGGGTTAAAAGGCCACATTTGAGAGGTGCGCTTTTTGGTTTTCCAACTTGGAATTCTGACGTGCAGAAAACCTGCTCCCATGTCCCATTTGGGACATTTTTGAAGCCAAAAAGTGTATTCTATCCCACAAAACCATATATTTTTGAAAACTAGACACCCTAGGGTATTTCAAATGGTAGTATTTTAACACTTTCCATGCACTAATTATACTACCAGCCTATGTCAATGTTATGGATAGTAATTTTTTTTCACATACATAGTACTTTGGGCATGAATTCACAGATCCTGTTATATGTCAGTGCCAAACAACACCTCAATATGTGTTCAGCAACATCTCCTGAGTACAGGGATACCACCCATGTATAGGTTGGTTAGGTTATTTGGGGGTTAAAAGGCCACATTTGAGAGGTGCGCTTTTTGGTTTTCCAACTTGGAATTCTGACGTGCAGAAAACCTGCGCCGGTGTCCCATTTGGGACATTTTTGAAGCCAAAAAGTGTATTCTATCCCACAAAACCATATATTTTTGAAAACTAGACACCCTAGGGTATTTCAAATGGTAGTATTTTAACACTTTCCATGCACTAATTCTACCACCAGCCTATGTCAATGTTATGGATAGTAATTTGTTTTTCACATTCATTGTACATCGGGCATGAATTCATAGATCCTATTATGTGTCAGTGCCACAAAACACATTAATATGTGTTCAGCAACATCTCCTGAGTACAGGGATACCACCCATGTGTAGGTTAGTTAGATTATTTGGGGGCTAAAAGGCCATGTTTAGGGGGGGTGCATTTCCAACTTGGAATTTTGACATGTAGTCAGCCTGCGCCCATGTTCCATTTGGGACACTTTTGAAGCCTGTCAAAGTATTTTACCCCATAAAACCATATATTTTGGAAAACTAGACATCCTAGGGTTTTTAAAATTGTGGTATTTTAACACTTTCCAAGTGCTAATTCTACCACCAACCTATGTCAAAGGGTTGGGATGTCATTTTTTCCCCACACACATTGTAGTTCAGGCAGGAATTTTCAGATTCTGGTATTTGCCACTGCCAACCAACACCTCAATATGTGTTCAGCAACATCTCCTGAGTACAGGGATACCCCCCATGCATAGGTTTGTTGGTTTGTATTGGGTCTAAAATTCCACATTTAGGGGGTGCGCAATTCCAACCTGGAATTTTGACATGTAGTCAGCCTGCGCCCATGTTCCATTTGGAACATTTTTGAAGCCGTCCAATGAATTTTACCCCATCAAACCATATATTTTTGGAAAATAGACATCCTAAGGTATTTCAAATGGTGGTATTTTAATACTGTATAGGTACTAATTCTACCACCAGCCTTTGTAAAAGTTTGTGGTAGTACTTTTTTGGGAGGTTTTTTTCCACATGCATTGTACTTCAGGCATGAATTCACAGATTCTGGTATATGTCACTGCCAAACAACAACCCAATATGTGTTCAGCAACATCTCCCGAGTACAGGGATAGCACCCATGCATAGGTTTGTTGGTTTGTTTTTGGCTAGAAGGCAACATTTGTGAGATGCGCATCTCAAAATTCCAACTTGGAATTTTGACATGTAGTCAACCTGCGTACGTGTCCTTTATGGGATATATCTTTGAAGCCAGCCAATGTAATTTACCCCCACCAAACCATATATTTTTTTATCGGTAGACCCCCATCACTACTTGTGGCAAGGGCTCAGCAGCCACCGATACATCGCTAGATGATGTATCAGAAAGCTGAATAGGGTCAAAATCGAACCCTGAGTCCGCGGCCTCAGAATCAGTGCGTAAGCAGTGATCTCGAGCAAAGAAGGGGTTAATAGCTCTTAGAAGAGCCTATCTAGTACTGTAATACATTACAGTACAAAGAAATTAATCCATAAAACAGTGCAGACAGAAAAATATACTGTTGCTGTGCAAGATTACTGCTTACACAGTGATGAATGGCAGGGAAGGGGTTAATACACAGTGAAAGACTTTCATAAAACCTGACAATTTTATAAAATGTTATTTTATATCACTAATACTGATCTGTCTCTTTCCGTCACAAAAATGTTAGTGAGGAGAGGGAGGCAGATCAATATTTGTGAATATTGATCCGACCAATTTTGATCTGACCAGGGCGAATGGTGAGCTTAATTGAGAAATCACCAAACCGCCTTTGCCACTAATTCGCTGTTACTGATCGCTATGCGCTCAGGCAGCTTAAAAAAAAAAAAACTCAAATATTTTTACTTTACATGTAATCCCCTAGCGGGTATGTGTAAAAAAAATAAAATAAAAATATGCAGACAGATAAAAATTGCTTTGGCGTCAATATCATTGCGTAAGCAGTGATCGACGGCAAAGAAGGGGTTAATAACTCTTAGAAGAGCCTTTTTAGTACTGTAATAAATTACAGTACAAAAAAAATTAACCCCTAAAAAATGCACAAACGGCAAAAATAAATGCGCTGATGTGCACGATCACTGCTTATGCAAGATCAGTGGCAGGGAAGGGGTTAAACGCAGGGAATTGCTTTAATAAATTTTTTTTTATTGATTTAATATTTGTGTGTTGTGTGTTTATTGTTTTTTTTTACTTTTAGAACTTTGATCTGTCTCTCTCCCTCACTAAAAAAATGTGAGGAGAGGGAGGCAGATCATAACTGGTCAGATCAATATAGGGTTAATATTGATCTGACCAGTCAGTGGGGATGTTCAGCAGAACATCCCCACTGCCTGTAAGTGTGCCTGGCAGTCACTGATTGCCTCTGTGAAGAGGCAATCGTGTGACAGCCAGAGAGCACAGGAAGCAGGTACTTCCTGCCTCCTGTGCTCTTGCCCTTAGAAGGGCAGCGCCATCTTGGTCACTCAGTGACCAAGATCGGGCATTTTTTTTTTGTGTTTCTGATTGCCTCGACTTGCGAGGCAATCAGAAACACTTTCTGAGCATAGGAAGCGAAAGATTCGCTTCCTATGCTCATTTTTTAAATGCCCGCGTTTTAAAGGCACTGTGCCTTTAAAACCGGCATTTCTATCGCTCTCCGGAGCGATCGAAATGCCGACGGGCATTTTTTTTAGCATTGTACGATGCTTCCACACGGAAGCATCGTTACAATACCATCAGAGCACTGAAAGCGGAAAAACTCCGCTTTCAGTGCTCGTTTTGACACAGGACGGACTAGGTCCGTCCTGTGTCACTAACGCTTCGCCACACAGGACGGACCTAGTCCGTCCTGTGTCGCGAAGGGGTTAAAAGAATTAGTCTCCCTTTGTTTTCTATGCTGTGGGTTTGGGTAATTAATCTTATTGCATCTTCGTCACACTAAGGGACAACTTTTTTTCTTAATAGGTAACCACAATAAAATTGGTTGCAACACTTAAAGGTGTAAAGGCTGTATAGGTGTATAGGCTTCATAAATATATTTATAAGTTAGTATTCAATTTTCTAGACAGTGACTTCATAGGATTTATAATACAAAAATAGCACTTAAATAAACAGTTCTGTAAACAATGGGGCTAGTATTGTATTTAAAACTGTCCAATTTACTGTGGAAGGAGAGGTGATTAAATCCCATAACTGCAACTTCAATCAGAGAAAAAAAAACTAATAAATGTAGTTTGAAACTGACACTTTTGTCAGTTTTTGCAATTTGTGTTTATAGTAGCTTGCAGTATTTAACTTGAACTTTACCTTTTGCAATCTAGGGATTTAGGGGTAATCAATTTCGAGGTCTTAAAGATAGGTAGGTGTAACGGGATGACTACCCAAGACCGGTAGCACCTCTGTCCGTTGTGGGAAATCACCTCCTTAGCCCCCGTTTTAAGTTCAGCATCCACCCAGCAAGTCTTTCCTGGAGCCTTGCTCTTTGTACCCAAATAGCAGACAGGACCACTAGCAGTTAGGTACAGCAAGAATGAAGAACCTTTATTTGTGAAAAAAAACACAGACATATACACACAATATAACATCAACTAGGGGGGAGGCACAGGGATCCAATTATAACATGTAAGCCTCAAACAATAGAAACCCTAACTTAAAACAGGTAATTAACCACAGTATAACTTTACATAAAATAAACATGCCATCTTTAGATACAGACATCCAGACTACAATGGACAATAGATGGCTCACAGGACATTAAACACTTATTGATTGGATAACTACACAATTCAACACTAACATATGATAACATTTCTTAACCTGGGGGAAACACAATTAATAGAGCAAAGGGCCTCCAAGAACCCCAGTCACGCAGACTGTCATGATTCACTTCATGACAGGTACTGTGACAGCAGGCAATGTAATGGAGCAGCAGGAAATGCTAGCAGAATGCTTGTTTGCATAGGGAGAGGTATTAGCAGTAGAAAGAGGGAAGTGCTCATGCCATTGTACAGAGCGCTTGTGAGACCCCACTTTGAGCATTGTAAGCAGTACTGGAGACTGCCCGGTGTTCAGTCATAGATGCCAGGCAGAAGTGTCGGGCAGCATCGGAGAGTGTCTGACCAATGCGAGGCTGCGCAATCCATTGGCCGCCCCCACATGTCATCAGGACGTTTGTAGATGGCTAAGTCTGGGGGTTACAAACTGGCAAAAAAAGAAATAAAAACAAGAAATTCATTTTTTCAGGATTTGGATGCATGGATTGCAGGAAAGGTTAAAGAATCTTGACATGTATATAGGGCTGCCACCTGGCATGTAATTTACCGGCACAGCCGGTATTTGGGGTCTTGGGGCCGGGGCCGGTATAGCTAATATACCAGCAAAGCAAAGCCCGGAATTTCGGTTGGTGTAGCAGCTTTATGCTGCTGCAGTCTCTCCCCCACGTGCAGAGCTTTCCTCCTTCCAGGACACTGTCCCGGAATCAGAGGATTCGGCTCTTGCGGGGGAGAGAGACTTTCACACACAGACTGTCACTGTCTCTCTCACAGACTGTCTCTCTCTCTCACAGACTGTCTCTCTCTCACACAGTGTGTGTGAGATAGTATGTGCGAGAACGCTAGTTTGCGAGTGTGAGAGACAGCTTGTGTGTGCATATGATATACATATATATATATATATATATATATATATACACACACAAGCTTCTCACTGGCATGATATACAAATAATATATCATTTCAGTGATAATCCGCCGCCTTTGTGGCTCCACCCTTCATGGTCCCTCCCTCTTGTAGCTCCACCCACACATATGGCCGGCATTTTTTTGAGGAAAAGGTGGCAAACCTACATGTATAGCGTGGATAAAAGACAAGACGGGGATATGATAGAAACATTTATATACATAAAAGAAATCAACACAGTAAAGGTTCAGAGTACATTTAAAAAGAAGAAAAACTACAAGTGGACATAGTCTTAAATTAGCTGTCCTAAAATTGGGCAGACCAAATGTGCCGAATGGTTCTTATCTGCCTACACATTATATGTTTACACTTGATATGTCAGCCTGCACTATGCATGTACCACTCTCTCGCCATTCATCATTATCACTCATTCATGGTGATTTTAGAATTATTCATTTTATTAATCTTAATTAGGAGAATAACCCCATTACCAGTCAATCGCTAGGCAATCACACAATCTGCACAACCAAACTCTGAGTGGAGGCAGAGCATGCTATTTTTTTTTCAGACTCAGGTATGTAACTTCATGCATATTAACCATGCACAAATATTGCAAGCTTTATGCAGCATGCGTCACCAAATGCATTAAAACTCGTTTAGACCTTTCATGAAGCCATGTTTCTCATCTGGTTTAAAGAGAATCCTAAACATAATTTATACTGTGATTATTGAGAATAAAAAATGTAAAAAATGATCTATACATTGTTGCATTCGCCAACTACCATTTTAATGCACCATAAACTATAGGATTAAGTATAGCAGGAAAAAAAGGCTGTAGCAAATGACATTAATTAGGAAATGGATGGGCCAACATTATAGTTCACCTTTGTATTATTTTATGTGTATGTTGGTAGTAGACAGGGACTTATAGATAATATAATTCAAAATGGTCTGTAGAGTGCGGAAGTTTAAGAGAATATGAGAACATACGCTTAAAGGAGATGATTGTTAAGTGATTACATATGTTGACTAAAGGTGGAAGCGTGTAATCAATGAATAGTAAACGAGGCACATATGACCTTAGGCCTTTACTAAAATGAAAAAGAAAAAAATATAACAGTTCTTATGGAAAGAATGTGGCATGATTCTTAACAATGTCACTAAGCACAGCAGGACATAATGATGATGTTAATAATGTATGAGATAAATGCTCGTGGAAAAATAAGAAAAATGTAACTCCACTATATTAGCCTGAAAGCCCCTGTGGGTTAGGTTATGCATTTGCCAAATATTATCACCCACTGACTGCTCTTATCTTTAATGTTTGCTACTTTGTAGTAACTGCTATATGTTATACTCTTCTGACATATTAAAAATGTGGTACCTGTGCTCATATAACTGATGTTACAGGTACTGAAATGATAAAAAAAAACACTCACGTGTCTACCAATATGCGTCGATAATCCGCACTGAAATGGTGCCTATGAATTGCTGACAGATTCAGAGAACATCGGTGGCACATTGGGACCTGAATGTCGCGCTACCCAGGTGGCCACAAAGAGCCTCCGAGCATGTATGCAATCCGGACATCATAGATATGATTCCACACCAATACACCGAACTGTGGTGATAGCCTCTATCCTTCCCAAAGACTTATATTGGGAGGACAGAGACTCATCTTGGGATGACTTCGCTATTGCAAAAATATCTGAAGTGCTCCCAAAACAAATAAAAAGGATAAAAATGCACACCCCTGGTAAATACCTGCAGTTTATTGCAAACATTTGCTTTTGCATTGAAGTTGGATGCCTGACTTCTGAGAGCTACTTCTTCTGTTCCTGATCCTCTGCTAAAACTATTTTTGAATGGCTATCCTGTTCAGGAACTGGGAGACTGAACCTGAAAGGTTCAACCAGCAGAGGAATGTTTTTCAGCATCTCCTGAGACCCTTTGGCTATAAAAAAGAAGAGAGGAGAATCGGGCGCTAGTGTTTGGACACTTCAATGTAAATGGATAAATAAAATAAACTCTATAGTGATGTGTGATATAACACATAAAACGTGCACACAATATCGACAAGGTCTTGTGCAATTATGAGTGTATAAACAGAGAATGATATGCTAACATGAAGTTGTGATTATAAAATGACAAGTGGTATGCAACACTGCAAAATAACACCAAAGTGCTAAACACGTGTATTCAAAAATCAATAAAAAATTATACTTATGATTTTGATAGGAAATGCATCTGTGAATAAAAATACAAAAAATAGTGCAATATGTACTGTACACATATACGTCAAATGATGGTCGTAAGAAAAGGACTCACAATGTATAACTCCTTAGAAAACCCAGGAGCATGGAATCAGGTTAGTATATGACAGTGGAATACTTGCCCCCTTCCCAGGGATCACCTCCTCCAATAGGACATGGAATAATGGAGAACCTCTTAATCCAGATCCAGGGTATTCAGTAACAATTTATTCCACAGAAAAAACAGAAACTGTGATGTAGTGGAAGCAATCCACAATAAACACACAGATAAAAAGCAGGAAAAAACTCAGTCACTTGCTCCAGTTATCCGTGCGCCTCGGGGCTGGATGCAAAGTCCAAGTAATTAATAGTCCACACAGGACAAAGTTTTTGTAGTCTCCAAATTGAGAAGCAGAGCTCACCCAACGCGTTTCGTCCTTTGGACTTCCTCAGGGGATATGACAAAAACCGGAATTTATTCACCCTTATATACACTTCCGTATTGAAAACGTCATTACAGTTTAAATAATGAGCAAATGTCCGTACAAGTAAAAAAACACACATTAAAACACATTAAAAGTAGCAAAATGTAGTTCCATTCATAAAAAACGTTCGTATAATCATAAACCGAACTGAAAAAACTTTCGCGTTAGCTTAATACGAAAGCTATGTGTATTGTATTCATTGAATTCGTATTGCGCATGCATATTGTGTTCGGATTCGGATAAAAAGACTCTAAGCCGAAAGATTGCAAAATCCGAATGCGTTAAACCGAACAGGGGTAATGTATCCATTCATAAAATGTGAAGTCTATTCGTATATGTTATGGGCGAAAAGTGACATAGTTCGTATTAGCTCAATTCGAATTACGCATGCGTATTAGTTAAAACGAATTCTTATAGTATACAGATATTCCATGTGTTAGAATGAATGGAAATACCTTTACTACACCTGGAAGCATAATATAAATGCTGTATTTGAGACCACACCAATCTACATAACGTTAAGAATTCCTATAAAAGGATTTTTGACATAAATATAATATAAAAAATGGATAAAACAAAATATCTTGAGCAGAAAATTTTTTTTTTTTAAAACATTTTTAAAAAACAATTTTTATTTATATAAGAATAAAACTATTATTTGTAAAACATTTTTTTTTTTTTTTTTTGGTAAATGAATACCCTAAAAGACAATTTTAATTGTATTTAAGAATAAAAACTATTTGTTATAAAAATGAAGAAAAATGGAATAATAAAAGAATAAAAGAATACCCCATTTTAGAAAATATATATATACACATATATATATATACATATATACACATATATACAAACTCTTATAAGAAAGCCCTAAGCTCGAAATCCAGATTTATTCCTTTAGGATTTAAGGTTTGCAAGTTATATATCCAGAAAGCCTCTCTCTGGAGAAGCTTTCTGGATCTATTGCCTCTTTTCCAGGTCTGAGGAATTGTCTCAATACCCATGAATTTAATATTCTCTGGGCTACCTTTTGGACACCCATGACAGTGGTTTGGCAGACTGTATTTAAATCTATCACATTCTTTATTCATCATTCCTAAATGTTCAAAAATACGGACCTTAAGGGGTCTTTTTGTCTGTCCTATATATTGTGCACCACAACCACATTCTACCAGGTATATAACAAAAGTGGTGTTGCAATTTATGAAACTTTTTACCTTATATTCTTTACCTGTAGTTTTAGATTGGAAAGTAGTTCTTTTTCTTATTTGGTGTGTACAAGCCTTGCAATTGCCACACTTATAAAAACCACTGGTTTTATTACTCGTGAGCCAGCTTGACCCATTGATCTTGGGTTCTGTTCTAATGACACTTGGAGCAAGGGCTGTTTTTAAATTAGGTGCCTTTTTAAAAATAACCACTGGTTTATCTGGTACTATAGGGGCCAAAATTTCGTCTCCCTTTATCACATTCCAATGTTTAATTAAGATTTGTCTGATCTGAGGGGCTGCTATATTATATTCTGAAATGAATGACATCCCATAATCACTTGTTAGTTGTCCATTTTTCCCAGTGTTAGGAGTTAGTATAGTATCTCTATCTGTTTGTTCTATTTCTTGTTGTGCTTTTTCAAGTATCTCTTCCTTATAGTTGTTTGGGATAAATCTCTCCTTTAAGATTTTGGTTTGTTCCCTGTATACTTCTACATCACTACAGTTTCTTCGTATTCTTCTAAATTGGCCTTTAGGTATGTTATTAAGCCAATTTGGATGATGACAGCTTTTTTTATCTATATAATTGTTGCTGTCAACTTTTTTGAAGAACGTTTTAGATTTTAAAAGGTTGTCTTGAATATAGAAATTGAGGTCCAGAAAATCTATGGTTTCTGTACTCTGTGCAAAAGTGAAAATCAGTCCGTGTTGGTTATCGTTAATATAACTCTTGAACTCTGAGAGATCTGTGTCTGTGCCTTCCCAAATAAAAAAGACATCATCGATATATCTCCTCCATAAGAAAAGGTTTGTCTTGAAGGGGTTGGAGTCTCCCAGAAAATTCGACTCCCCTGCTCCCATAAATAGGTTGGCATAACTGGGTGCAAAACGCGTGCCCATAGCTGTGCCACGTTGCTGCAGAAAAAAAGACCCCTCAAAGTAAAAATAGTTGTATTTCAATATGAAGTTGATCGATTCCATGATAAAGTCTGCTTGTTCTTTGTTCATATTTTCGTCTTTTTCCAAAGTATGTTTTATAGATTCCAGACCTTTATCATGTTCTATTGATGTATATAAAGCGGACACATCTGCAGTTACTAAGATATAGTTGGGTTTCCACTTTTCGCCCATAACATATACGAATAGACTTCACATTTTATGAATGGATACATTACCCCTGTTCGGTTTAACGCATTCGGATTTTGCAATCTTTCGGCTTAGAGTCTTTTTATCCGAATCCGAACACAATACGCATGCGTAATACGAATTCAATGAATACAATACACATAGCTTTCGTATTAAGCTAAAGCAAAAGTTTTTTCAGTTCGGTTTATGATTATACGAACGTTTTTTATGAATGGAACTACATATTGCTACTTTTAATGTGTTTTAATGTGTGTTTTTTTACTTGTACGGACATTTGCTCATTATTTAAACTGTAATGACGTTTTCAATACGGAAGTGTATATAAGGGTGAATAAATTCCGGTTTTTGTCATATCCCCTGAGGAAGTCCAAAGGACGAAACGCGTTGGGTGAGCTCTGCTTCTCAATTTGGAGACTACAAAAACTTTGTCCTGTGTGGACTATTAATTACTTGGACTTTGCATCCAGCCCCGAGGCGCACGGATAACTGGAGCAAGTGACTGAGTTTTTTCCTGCTTTTTATCTGTGTGTTTATTGTGGATTGCTTCCACTACATCACAGTTTCTGTTTTTTCTGTGGAATAAATTGTTACTGAATACCCTGGATCTGGATTAAGAGGTTCTCCATTATTCCATGTCCTATTGGAGGAGGTGATCCCTGGGAAGGGGGCAAGTATTCCACTGTCATATACTAACCTGATTCCATGCTCCTGGGTTTTCTAAGGAGTTATACATTGTGAGTCCTTTTCTTACGACCATCATTTGACGTATATGTGTACAGTACATATTGCACTATTTTTTGTATTTTTATTCACAGATACATTTCCTATCAAAATCATAAGTATAATTTTTTATTGATTTTTGAATACACGTGTTTAGCACTTTGGTGTTATTTTGCAGTGTTGCATACCACTTGTCATTTTATAATCACAACTTCATGTTAGCATATCATTCTCTGTTTATACACTCATAATTGCACAAGACCTTGTCGATATTGTGTGCACGTTTTATGTGTTATATCACACATCACTATAGAGTTTATTTTATTTATCCATTTACATTGAAGTGTCCAAACACTAGCGCCCGATTCTCCTCTCTTCTTTTTTGTACTTTCATGCAGTTTTTTGGAAGCTGTCTGTTTTGTGGAGTCAGGCTGCTGGAGATAGTGGACACCGAGTTTCATTGTGTATAGTATTACATCTGAAAAACACTACTTTTGCTCGTCCCTGTTCTGTTCTTTTTACCCTTTGGCTATAGCCAGATTACTTCAGCTAAGTGGCTCCCATAAAGGGCCCACTCCTCTTTAGTCAACCTCTCTAGGGTGTTTGTTTCTTCTTTAGTCCCCTACTCAAGGGTGATCCTGCCTTAGTCACCCCCTCTAGGATGTTCCTGTTTTAGCCACCCTCTCTAGGGTGTTCCTGCCTAGTTACCCTCCTCAGGCCTCACCCTTTCCTAAGGCCTCATCCCCTGTTTTACTCTCTCTACCCCTACCTCTGCTTTTTCTACAGTCCCTGCTAAAGCTCTTTTTATACTGCAGTTCCTACTAAAACCCTTTTCCTATTCTGCAGTCCCTTTCTAAAGTCTTCTTTTGTCACTGCTTCAGTCCTTATTCCAATCCTTATCTCTTTGTTTCTATATCTGTTCTCACCCTGCACAATGAATAACAACATGCAACCAGACACCTACTCTATCCCTGCACTGAAACTCCTACCTGACCCGGTGAAGGCCCTGACAATGTCCTTGAAAAATGATTACCACCTGTCTACCCAAAGGCCCCCTAAGCTCCCAAAATAAAAATAATTACCCCTTGGGGTTTGGGTGCTGGCCAAAACCACCAAACCCCTAAATATTTAAATTAGTAGCCCCTTAAGGTTTTGGGAACTGGCCAAAGACTGCCAGCATGCCTTCATTTTAAAATTAGTAGCCTTTTTGAGGTACAGGGGGTTTGGCTTTACCACTGGTTGAGTTTTGATGGTAGAGCTGAGTTAAGGAGGCTTCTGATTGGCTGACAGAGTCCTCCAATAAGATGTCCTCATCATTCAAGACCTACCAGGCAGGGTTTTTTTTGCTGGTGTCCTCATTGGGCCAAAGATGAGGACTCGACTGCATCACAGATCGTCACTGGATGCAGGAACAGGTATAATTTTATTCACAGATTTTTTTTACAGGTATTTTTTCATTGATATGTCCCTCCCTACCTGGGCATGGAAGAGGTAGGGAATTTTTATATACATTTCATGTGGTTCGGAGACTCCCAAATAAAATGGTGTATTTTATAATATTTAGTATACACCATCACCCCCTTTTTCCTCCCTCAAAAGCTCTCTCGTCAATGGAGGAAGCAGCCATTTTAACCTACGATCTGCTCTATAGAGATTTGGTCAATAGAAGAAGCTGCACAGCACACTGATCTGATCTGTATTATTACTTTAATAATTTAACATATTCTAATATAATTGCAATAGCTTTTTAATATTAAATAGACATTTCACCATCAGTATAACATTTATTGTAACATACTATGCATGAACATTAGATTCGCAATATGTACTTGATATAACCCAAACTAGTAGTCAGGTTCTTTTAATACAAGTTGTGTTTGGCTCTGACTGTATTAAATAGCTGCTTAGACAATCTTAGTATTCCCCGAGGCTCCTCTTGGCATGTCTTCCAGGACTTGGAGTCTGCACGGTAAAAGGCAATCCTTACTTAGATCAAAGAAACTTTGGTAAATAATTATTCTTGGCTATGGAAATGTTTCCTGCAAGAGGATTGCAAACAAAACATAAAGAGTAAACTACAGTACAATACAAAAAAAATTCTATGTCTTCTAAAATGTATATTCAAAATATAAAACCATACAATAAGGTAGCAGAATAACTAGTGTGGTTACGTTTACATTTCAGGTGTCCTAGTTTTATATGCTATATAATCATTTTTATTTATGGGTCTAGTGTGTACACATATTTATAATTTATTTTTGTACTAATACATTTTAATATTTTGGTATTATTTAGATTTTTGGTCATTACTCCCTTTTTTTTATTTTGGTTCTTTATAACAGGATACTTAATCTGATACTCTGAGCCATTAATTTAGCTACATGCACATCAGCGTAAAAAAATTTTCAGTCAACGTATCAGACATTTTGGGGCCCTTTGCTAAACAAATAGTCCGGCCCCCCACTCCGGACGTTTAAACCTATAGTACTGCTCATTTGTCGGAGCCTCACACTTATATGAAGGCTTCTCTTCCGCCTGGTACGCTTTGTGGAAGGACATCCCTTCCTCTCTTATCACAGTTCGCCCTATGCGCACCAAGCAGTACTGTGGCCTTTAATACTGCAGCTGCCCTATACCCTACCAACCAGGAGACATTGCCATGCCCAGTCCCTGATACAGCCAGGCGTCAGGCCTCCTGAAGGGATAATGGTGCTCGTTACTTGATCGACAGCACATAATAATTAAAAATAAATAAATACCGGACATGCTCAAAAATAAGATTATGTCCATTATAAGGCGACCCCCAAATCTTTTGAATTATGGAAAAAGAAAAAACAAAGCTATAGGGAAAAACATTTTTTGCTAGTAAATATACTTTCATTCATCAGGATTTCAGTGCATTGACATCCTCTGGCGGCTGGCCCTCAGGACAGCAGGACCCCTTACTGGGGTACTTGCTGTAACTCACCCCAACCCCCCTTCCTGATGGCGACACTGAATGCTAATAACCTTTCCTTCCTTTTGGTATACAACACAAAAACATATTAATGGGCAATTATAGTTTGTTAAGGATATTGGATACTTGCCAGTTACAAGAGTAGGACCTGGAGAATATATTTTTACATCACGTTAAATATCACACTGCGTGCAGAGAACACAGAGTGAGGTTTTTCCAGTAAAACAGTAATGAATAGTGGCTAAGGGAATGCAAAGACTTCTTTTTTCCCAATTTAGTGAAGTATAGAAAATGAGTATGCCAATACTGTATGTATTTCCACCAGGAAATGCAGGTAGTAGATGCATGAAATAGCCTTAGTGGGAGTGGTAGAGATTTATACAGTGAATAAATCTAAGATTGCCTGAGATAAGCAGAAGGATATCCTGAGCGTGAAATAAGTTTGTCTTATAATCAGACCTCAAATAGAAGTCTGACTATAAGACTAGGATCCAGGTTCTATGTAGAGCTGCAGGAGACTAGGATCCTCCTTGCATGCAGCCACTGGATGTCTGTGTACTGCGCAGAGAAGTGTTTTTTAAATGTTTTTTCACTTTTCTCACATATTAAGGTCTACATTTGTGTTATTTTTTAACATTTTCGTGTATTTTAGTAGAAAACTAATAAAATGTTTTATTATAAGGAGAGACTTCCATTTCCCTTATTTCTAGGTCCTGTGAGTGCAAAATAATCTACCTTAGTTTTGCCTGTGGAATCCATCTGAACAAACAGTTAAATATGAAAAGCATACCCACACGTTTAACACAAATGAAATAAAATGAAGATTTTGTATTCAGTCATATTTATTATAATAAAAATAATTAAACATGGGTAAAAAAAAAAAAATCGAAATTAGCCTCATATGGAAAAATAATGAAGGCATTTTTGGGATTTTTTTTTATTGAACAAAAAAAATATTTCCTAATGTGATTAGTACAAGAGTCATGTCAGTTATTATGATAGATTTTTCCGTATCATATGAAAATGAAGAAACCGAAATATGTAATCTGAGATTAAAATGGAAGGAAACTAATTAGAGATTAAAGCGTTGCTTACAGATAATAAACTGCATTTTAAAATAATTTCGTTTTATATTGCAAGGCAGGCATTAATGTAACTTAAAATATCATTTTAGCAAGCGACTTCTTCTCGCCTGTTGAGCTGTACATTTTATTGGGTCTACTCAATAAAGAGAGAATTGTAGGGAATTTAGGCAGTAATTTCAAGCTTCAGGACAAAAAAACTGAGTTGGAAAAATTCTCCCAATCAGCTGAATTGGAGAATTTTTCCAACTCTGCTACATTGGTCTAAAGTTTGAAATTCCCATCTTAATTCCCAGCAATTCTCTCTTTATTGAGTAGACGTTTTAAGAATTAGAACATAATTAAGCCATACTCAAACTGAAGAAAAATGGTTCAGTTCTCTGTCATTTTCTTTGATAAGTTTGATATGAGTTGAGTTGTGGGGATACTTAAAGACGCAGTAAATGGCAAATAGAAGAATTATTGAGATATTTCCCCAAAAATGCTGACACTGGGTATTAGGGTAAAACATATATTTTATTGCTTTTAGTAAGAAATCACTGCTCGCCAAAATTCATCACAGTGCAATCCAGGATTTCTTCAAGCAATAAAAGCTGTTTTACCATTTTAATCAGAGCATCAGCATTTGTCTGGGACACTTCCATCTCTAGGAAATATCTACCTAATTCTTCCACTTATCTACAGAATTTCTATTTAGGGCCATATTTATCAAGACAAAACTGGTGCTATTTCAGGAATAAGGGCTAAAATAATAGTAGTAACCATGGATACCAATGGATTATTATGGCAGTTTGCTCAAAATGTAGCACCTTTTTTTTAAAACTAGCACCACTTTTGCCTTAATAAATATGGCCCCTAGGGGTTATGTACTAAACAAGTCAGTGGGGAAAAAAGTAGGTAAAATATGAGCAGTTTGCGACTATTTGTAACATTTTGCGCTTTTTTCCTGGATTTGTGCCTCTTCCGTTTATTTTTATTTAGCGTGCATTTTCCGGTTGCGTTAATAAATTGCGATTATATTTGCGCATGCTAAAGAGTTTTGCAAATATTTTGTGAAAAATAATTCTTATTTGCGTGTGAACATTACACCAGCTTTTAGCAAGTGCTATCAAAAGAGGTAGAAAAATTATTTGCAAACTTGCCTGTTTTTATTCTCAATTTGATCGTATTTACTATTTGAATGTTTAATGTTTAGTACATTGCAAAAGAAGCAAAGCGCAAAAATAGTTTTGCACATAAAATTTATTTGCATTTTTTTAGTACATTCCCCTCATAGTGTGTTAAATATTAAATTGTAGCAGATACATAGGTTTCTATTCTCCAGATTCTCTATTCAAATCCAATACAATATTTGAAAATACAACCAGTGATAAGATTTACTCAGGTAATATACCTTTATAATAACCATGTATATAATACGGAACTAATAAAGTGGAACTTCCACCTAAAGAGAACTTTACACTAATTAAATAGCATTTAAAATGCATACATGTTGGGTTAACATTATTTTTAAAGATTTTTTAGCAGTTTGTGATACAGGTTGATGATCCCTTATCCAGATATCTGTTATCCAAAATTATCCGATATTCAAACATTTTTGAGGATTTTGACATAAATTGCAAATTCCACACATTCGTGTCAGAAACAGTTTGTTCAGTGTCCAGTAACTTAATCTGTGATTGAGCCTTTCCATGTATGCTCAGATCCCCCCACAAAGGGTAGCACAGGGACATGTGTGCAGTCCTGACGCACCAACGGCAGGTTCCCAGCGATGTCTCACATTACAGCTACATCACCATAAAAGTGTTTTATTTGCTCTATTCAGTATTTTCATTGAGAGGCTTTAATATATCTTAACAGGTGATCAGTTATCCAAAATGATCCATTCTCCAAAATACTTCTGTAATTCAACCTGCAATGCATTTCTAGCCACCAGCAAGGCTGTTGTTTTTTTCCTAAGCTTAACATGTCCCCAATATCGTAATATTTAACCCCTTCGCAACAATGGATGTGTCAGGCATGTCCAGCCGGGAACTCTGTTCCTGACAATGGATGTGCCTAACACGTTCCTGCGGTGGAACGAGCAGTTTTCGCGATCGTTGATCGTGAAAACAGCTCTGGCGGTGCTTGTCTATTGCCTCGATGTGGAGGCTATAGCCAGCACCGAAATTTGACCTCTGGGGCACCTACGATCGCCCCACGGAGCAGACTTAATTATCTTAAATCTAGGATTAGGGTTAGATTAGCTGTTAGGGTTAAAATTAAATTAGGGTTGGCATAAGGGATAGGGTTAAAATTAAATAAAAATATAATAAGGGATAGCATAAGTGTTAGAGTTGGGGTTTAGGGTTACATTTTGGGTTCTGTTTGGGGTCAAAAGGTCAATATAGGAAAAAAACAAAAAACACTATTTTGGTTTTTGCACCATAACATGCCTATTTCTGAACTCAGGACAACATTTATAAACTATTTAGATGGGGTCTTTTTTAATGATTGTTTTTGTGTAAATTATATTTTAGGTCAAAGTTAGAAAAAGTGTTTTAAAAAAAAAGTTTTTCATCATATTTTATGATTTTTTTTGTAGTAAATTATAAGATATGATGAACATAATAGTATTGAATGAAAGCCCTTCTTATGACGATAAAAACAACACCCCAGAAATGTAACAGCAGCCCTTGTCACCAAGGGAAAGTCAAGGTAAAAATGTCTTGTCAAAAAGGGGTTAAAGGGATGCATTAATTAAATCTGATTTAAACATCTTTTGAATGGTGCCCCATGCTGCACATATTTATTTAGACTTCCAGGCTGGCATCTCCTGGCACTGTACTCCATGACATGATCTCTGCTATTGGTGTATTGGAATGTCAGACACGGTCTATCTTGAAGGAGAGACTTATCTTCTATAAGCTACACTATGTGTTAGCGCATTAATACATGACTGTGGCACCCATATGCCGATAACAAAGACCATCGGTCTGTGAGCTGGCAGCCCTGCATGTTTTTGACACCTAGCTTAAAAAAACAAATGATCAGGAAAATGGGCAGTTCTGCCTGATTAAAATGTCTTTAGAACAATACAAAATGCATTTTAGTCAGGCAGGACTTTGTGTTTGGGCTTTAACAGCTGAAAGGTAGGAAACTTGAAGAGTTTTTCCAACACTACTATTTTGGCCTTATTTTGCAATTCCCTTGTCAGTTCACCACAGTTCACTATTTAGGAACACATACTTCAAAATAAAGATAAAGTAATCAGTGGAAAACAGGGGCGTATCGTGCCCCTGAGTGACAGGCATGCTGCCAGTCCTGTCACTCAGGGGCAAGATGTATCTCGTCTATTTACAGCCAGCACACAAACTCCCAGAAATACACGGGTTACATCCGAGGGGCCGACTGCAGCAGCAAATTCGACAAGCATTAAAAGTATACGAACTCTGTTGCCGAATTTGCACCTGCCATCCGACTCCCTGATGTATTTCTGGGGTTTGTGTGCTCTCTGTCTCGAGCACACAAAACCCAGAAATACACAGTGCGGCTGCTCCGTGCTAGGTGTGTGACGCACACCTAGCACAAATGGAGCATCCACGACGGGTGGAAACATTCCAATAATAATGATGTCTCAACTTTTTCCATTTAAGAACTTTGCCCAAGGATTGCCCATTATTCTGATCGTCCTCTGAGTTTAGAAGAGGGGTATCATTTTCCAGCCCTCTAGCTGCTGATGGCCTACATCTCCCACAATACTGTGCCAGTTAAGAAGCTGTTGGAGGGACACAGTATGACAGTCCTGGATTACAGGCAAGTTGCTTGATACTTAATATATGGCATGTCAAATACCATCTGAAACATTGATAACGTTATAAACCATATAGGAGTCTATCCACTAAAAATGAAAGTGCAAACATCAGGCATTAATAGGCAAATTTGAAATATAGTTGAATTGGAGAATTATCCAACTCCACTATTAATGCCTGATATTTGCAGATCATTTGCTGGTTCACTTTTAGTGAACAACCTCACAGGCATTTTATATGCTGTATTGATTAATGACAGCTAGGCTTCAGGTGACATTGTAATTATATTGAGACATATTCTTGAAGTACACCTCCAGTTTATATTTTAACTATATATATTTATATTTTAACTTTGCCATTTCATGGAATCCCAGGCCAGAAACCATCCTGTAAATGTAGGTGGTTCAAATCCTTGCTTCACAGTCGTGATTGGAATTCTCTTGTCCCTCCCAGAAGGATCACTCTCAATGTATTTGTGGGCTGTAAAAGATAAACAAAAAGAAATGTATTATTTTTAAAATGTGCACGTCTACTGTAGATAACAACATCGCCTTTCTGGCAGGAAATGTAATTTTATTGATATACTATATTTGCTGACAATGTTAGCAGATCTGTAGCTCAAGTTATAATCTTGCTTGAAGGCCTATTCATGGGTGTGGCAAGTGAACACATGCATACACAACTCTACAGGTTCAACTCGTGGGTTTCCAGTGCAGTGCATGTGTGCAGCACTCTGGGATGGAACACAGTGCATTCTGGGTGATGCTTGTGCATGCATCGTTTAATGCTAGGCTATGCTTGTAGCTTCTGTTTAGAAGCCATCAGAATGGCAATGGCTTACGAGTAGGAGCCGCAAAGTTATTATAACTTACCATGCACTGCTAAATGCCATGCACTTTAAATAGATAAGAACTGAATATGCACAGCTAGCCTCTGGTTTTAAATTGTCACAATGTTTTAACCATATATTTATTAAGACGATCCATTGCGTGTGTGTGATTATTGAAACAAACACAAAAACAGTACAGCATTATTATTACATACATGAATTTCTTTTGTAACCAAATGTGCTAATGTTGGACTGTCTGAAGCCCAAATACAATAGTTTCCTTACAATGCCAAATATCTTGGAACCTTTCGTTAGAGACACAAAGTATATTGACCTCTCTACATTAACATGAGATATCACTTACGGTATTACCAATTTTTAACTCTATTGTTTTTGTTCCAATTATTTAATGAACTCAGATCACTAATTATGTGCAGTTAGCTTTAAACATTTTATCCCAATCCTTTGTAATAAGTTACTTTTCAGAATAACATGGTATGAAGGATAAAGCTAAGATGTAGGCAAAAGAGAGGCCAGATCAATGTAGATAACCACTGAGTCAGTATAAATATAGTAAAGTGGCCAAATTACCTGCAAGCAAAGATTCCCTTTTCTCCCGTTCATTGGAGTCTTTACCAAGCCATAAAAATATCTGTAGGTAAATATGAGAAAATATGAACCACAGAAGAATCCCTTCATTAAATTTACATTACACATTCCATTTTAATCTACATAAGCCCTCTTGCTACTGTAGGTGATAGTTAACACCTCTGTTACTATTTACAATAATTGATACTTCTATGTACAATTTTCCTAATGCATTTCAATAAATGTGAGGAGATGTTTGACTGGAAACTAATTAACAGTGAAAGTACCTCATACATTGATAACTTTGATCATTTTGACAGTGGTTTGCGCCAAGCTGATTCTCGTTAGCAGGACACTCCCATAATGTAGATTGGGCGGGATGATGTGACCAGCATCCCTGTATTGATCCTATTGCTTCAATACTGCTTTAAGTACTAATGGTCACACAACTGTTTTCTTGTACTATTATTAAATAACTGCACGAGGACTAACTTGACCTCACAAACTTGTAATAACTACAAAATAAAATGTAATTATTTTTGTTGCATATAATGCCCAAAGTACAAAGCTGAAATATGGAATTTTTTTTAATTCCACCCAACATCTCAACATTTATTAGTATAGTTTCCAACAAAATTGTACCCAATGAAAAGCGTAATTTACTTTCACAGCATAAAACAACTGGCAAACTGGTACTGTATGTACGATGGAGTCTGTTCTCTAAAAAGAGGACTGTGTGAAATAACAAATGAATGGCAAAAGTCAGGCTTTAATAGCCTAGTTGGGAATATTCTCCAACTTGTCTGTCTTTGCAGCTCAGCTATTAATGTCTGACTTTTGCAGTTCACTTGTTCTTTCACTTATCAGTTCTATACAATTCACTTGCAAGTGAACAGACATAAGTATTTTTTTGTAAATATACATCAGTTCTCAAATCGTTCACACAACTCGGACAATTCATCTCCAATGATGATACCAATGTGTTACAATCTCAAGGTGGCATCCATTAAATGGGTATTATAACACAGGGGGTGAAGAAGTGGGTAGCAAATGAGATCCTTGAGATGAATTACTTATTTTATAATATTATTTTAAATACATCTCATGCTGATTTCACATTTTGTTTTTAGTAAAAAAAAAAAAAAATACTATTTCTTTTGTATATGATGTGTTTATCTTTAACCACAACTGTGGTCCAGTAGGGGTCACTTTATTGTCATAATTTGTTTGTTTAGTATAAATAAATACCTGTTCCCAAGTATCCAGCATCATTACATCATCTTCTGCTAGATCCTCCTGAGTAAATTCACCAGGTACCTCTTCAATCTAATAAAACATATATATTTAAATCCACACACACTGTACATACACTATAGGGTCTCCTCAAATGCACTGTTTAGTCCCAAATTGGATTTTGGTCAGGCACTTTAGCGAATTTCACAAATCTCCCAAATGCTATTCAATATCCCTGAAATCGAGTCTGGATAATCGACATTTTGGACCATTGGGGAAACCGAAGCATCGGAAGCATCCGAAGCATTCTGATCAGGACATTTACACTATTAAAAACATACGTTTTTGGACAAAAGAATTGGGGCACCTAACCATTACACCAACACGGACTTTTATTACATTCTAAATACATATACATAAGTATGTAATAGCTTTTGCATCCTGCATTACAATATGTAGAAGTCATATGTGACCACTGACCAGACTGACCAGAAGGAAATCAGTTAACTGATCTACGATTAGATCCCACAGAACCACGCTGATTAATGAAGTGATTTATTTCTGGCCACATATAACTTCTACATTTTGCAAGGCAAAATAGCTGGCTGAGGTGACAACCCTAGTTGAGATATGCACACATATATTAATTGTGCACATTAGCTTTTTTCACTGTGCTTTTTGTTAAGGTTGGTCAAGCAAAAGTTTGTGATATATACAGAAGCATTTGACTAGCTTTTCTTCTGGGTCTACTCACGATAAATCGGCCTGTTTTATCAGAGCAACCAAACAGTCTTGGTGGATGATCTTCAAGAGATGTTTCAAGCAGTGGTGAAGTCTGATAAATCTTTTTACCTCCAAGTGTTGTCCAGAACACATCTGTAGAAATGATATATTAAAAAGTCCTTTTACATGTCAACAAAAGGAAGCCAGGTCCAAGATTGAGAGAGTTTATTTTGCTCCAGTGAAGAATAGACTGATATCAGTTATATCCTACTCCACAAACTATAATGTGTGAAAAATGCGTCAAGAAATACTGAAAATACCCACAGCTAAAGCTCCCTTTTTCCTACCTCAGTGATAACCAAGTGTCTTGTCTTTAAGCTTTGCAAACTATGTTCTTGCCTATAAGTAAAAGCCATAATGAGGCTTGAAACGCGTTAGAAGGTTCTTGTCTGTCTTCCTCCCCACTGCTACTATCTCTGTATGCATGGGAGTCCGCAGGGGGGGGGCAAATTTTGCAATTCCCCTTTTTTTTTATTATTATTTTTTTTTTCTCAGTATGTAGCCTCTAGTTGTCCCTAGGGGACTGCACACCAGTTGCTGGGGTAGGAGGTGGCACCCAAAGCTGTTGCTCTCTGCAACTCTGCTTGCTGTAATACTGGTCTCCCATCCACATTGGTGCAGGTCTCTGCAGCTGTCAGTCATGCTGCATGGAGAGCCAATAACAGAGGTGCCCGGGGATATGAAGTTATAGCCCCGCCCCTCAGCCCTCCATGTGGCAGCATGGCTGACAGAAGAGAGCCTGCAGGGGAAGAGCTTATAATAGCTTTAAGGTACATGGAAGAGTGGGGTAAATCCAGGGAGGTCCCTCCCATTTCCCTGAGGTCTCCATTTGTCCAGTCTGAGCAGCTCCTCTGACCAGGCTCTGCTCACATCAACATGGTGACAAGGGGATGGGGCAGAAAAAATAATGGAGGATAAAATGATGTGATAGATGGAGGCAGATTGCAAACAAAATGGGATGACATGGGGCAGAAAAGATAATAGAGGATGAAAAGATGTGATTGATTGGAGCAGAATACAGACAAAATTGTGACATGGGGCAGAAAAGATAAAATGTAGGTGAAAAGAGGTCACTGACATGGAGGAATAAAACACATAAAATGATGGGGAAAGAGATGGCAAACATGGAGGAATAAAACATATAAAAAAGGGGGAAAGAGATAAAGAAATGTCATGGATTTAGGAATTTGGGTGTTTAGGGAATCTGTTGCTTTGTGTTTATATTGTGTGCTATAGTGTTGTGTCTGGTGCTGTGGGGTTATATTGTGTGCTATAGTGTTGTGTCTGGTGCTGTGGGGTTATATTGTGTGCTATAGTGTATCTGGTGCTGTGAGGTTATATTGTGTGCTATAGTGTTGTATCTGGTGCTGTGGGGTTATATTGTGTGCTTTAGTGTTGTATCTGGTGCTGTGGAGTTATATTGTGTGCTATAGTGTTGTATCTGGTGCTGTGGGGTTATATTGTGTGCTATAGTGTTGTATCTGGTGCTGTGGGGTTATATTGTGTGCTATAGTGTTGTATTTGGTGCTGTGGGGTTATATTGTGTGCTATAGTGTATCTGGTGCTGTGGGATTATATTTTGTGCTATAGTGTTGTATCTGGTGCTGTTGGGTTATATTGTGTGCTATAGTGTTGTATCTGTTGCTGTGGGGTTATATTGTGTGCTATAGTGTTGTATCTGTTGCGTATGCTTATATTGTGTGCTATAGTGTTGTATCTGGTGCTGAGAGGTTATATTGTGTGCTATAGTGTTGTGTCTGGTGCTGAGAGGTTATATTGTGTGCTATAGTGTTGTGTCTGGTGCTGTGGGGTTATATTGTGTGCTATAGTGTTGTATCTGGTGCTGTTGGGTTATATTGTGTGCTATAGTGTTGTATCTGGTGCTATGGGGTTATATCTTTGCTATGTTGTTCTATATGTTGCTGTGGAGTTTCAGCTAGAGCTCTGGATATTTATCTGGTGCTGTGGTTTATATCTTGTGTCATGGGTTTTTAGCTGGTACTGTGGGTTAATATCTGGTGTTGTGGGTCCATACCTGGCACAGTGGCTCTATATTTGGTGCAGTGAGGCTATATCTAGTGTGGTTGGTTTATATCTGGTGCTGTGGATCTGTATCTGGTGCAGGGTTTATCAACCCTTTGCATGCCTTCACAGATAATGACAAAGCTCCTCCACTTCATGATAACTTGTCAAAAAGAGGCGCAGCGCAGAAAGGATGACGGTAAAATTATGCCCCCCCCCCCCTGAAAAAATTTCTGCGGATGCCCATGTCTGTATGGATGTTACAATTAAAGAGGATAATTTATTACTGATTTGCCTTAGTGATGTTTGTTCACACCCACTTCAGACCTGGAGTCTTTTCAGTGGTTTCTAGATTTGCTATGATAGAGTCAACAGAAGTTTTTTTATAACTTATTTGTTTTCTCTATTTATTACTCTCTGCGTCATAAAAAAAACCCAATACCAACCCCTCTTTCCAGTTTTGAGCCCACGGTGA
This sequence comes from Pelodytes ibericus, assembly GCA_036172795.1. Classification (NCBI taxonomy): domain Eukaryota; kingdom Metazoa; phylum Chordata; class Amphibia; order Anura; family Pelodytidae; genus Pelodytes; species Pelodytes ibericus. The sequence goes on from CM069859.1 coordinate 191,348,441, forward strand.
TTACATAGCTCTGACAGTCAGTCTATAGTCAACATTGTAGGTACCACTACCTAAAGCACTGTACTGGGTTTTATGGGACCTGGTACACTAAATGCAGGACAAGCATAGCATTGGAGATTGGGAGACCCATATGCACATACACATAATAAGAAGGTGTACCTGGTTCCTGGCCTTCTGCAAATTTGGTGCCACTGCATTTAAGAACTTTGACTAAGTACTCAGCTCCCTTAATCTCATCTTCATTTGCACCTTTTCCAATCCAAATTATGGCAGAATTATTTTTCAATTTCAGGACAAATGCATCATTGGAATTTAGGGTTGATGAGTCATTTTCAAGCTGAAAAAAGTCACATAACCAGTTATTAAATCGAAAGTGACAGAATTGAAAGAAAAAGTACCAGCCTTATACATTTACCTGATTTCATTCTAACACTTTGTAAAAACCATGTATAAACACGGCACACATGTAGATAATGCCAAATAATAGAGTTATCATCGTGTTTGCCTATGTATAGAGCAGTGTCCCAACAAATTTCAGGCTTTTGCACTGCCTCTTCCGGTTATGTACTTTCTGGTTGTACCGGTGTAACCAGTATATAAAAAAATATTCAGGCTATGACAAGCTCCTGATTAGTGTCAAAGAACCACTGCCAACAAGTGAAAAGTGTTGGGATTTATAAAAAAAAAAAGGCACAATATAGCAAATGGTGATTACACCTTTTTTCTACCCTTCCTGACATTTTTCAGTGCGGGAGTGTTTATACATGACCCCTACTGTGTTGGGTTTTCCAACTTCCCCAGGGAAACACTGGCTATTTTGACAAGAAAAAGTATTGGTATTAGTGCTGTGTTTTTAAATTTTCCATAGTGATAAGTAACTATCGGCATTTCACTGCTGTGAGTGAATTTCCATCAGTGTTAATCTAAACATTTTTATCCTGTTTATATAATGTATACAATTTTAACTCTCTCATGAGTAAGCTGACATACTCTAATAGCATCATTTGCATTTTACAATACACTAACATTTATTTATAAAGAGCCTACATAATTTATAAAGTAGAGGAACTTAATTTGAAGACAAATAATACATAGATTTTAACTTGAAATCATTGCTGGGCCAGAAGGGGTTCTGTGATGTAAATTCAAACCTTGACTAATCTCGCTGATTATGCCCAAGCCAGGTTTTGAAAAAAAAAATATGAAGTTACCCATGGATCAATTCCTTTCAGCCATATCACAAAGACTACAGCTTAACGGCTCATGTTTTATCAACTAATGAAAATAGGGAGGAAACTTACTCATTGTGTTAGTTTGTATCTAACAAGGAATATAAAATTGTCACAGTATGAAATATAAAAAAATGGAACAGGTATGAGGTAGATGGCGCTAAAGAGAATATTGCACAAGCAGCAACTTGTCTAGCAGCTATCCCAAAGTACTGCAACAGAATACGTATACAAGAAAAATATATGTATACAGATATGTATCTTGTATACAGTATGAAATATATATTTTATATTTTCCTATAGTCGTAGCTATTTACCAAGTTCTAACTTGTTATCAATAAATTACATTTGTATGAAATAGAAATGGTTAAAATATCTCTGTACCTCAACTATCCTGGTTATGGAACCTAAGTTTTTTCGTATTTGGAAGAGGCGTACTGGACGTGGAGGTGTCTGACCTTCCTTTCTGGATGTCCCGTCTTTGTATATAATAAGCGGTTTGTCTTTGAAGATACTCAGTAAATGTGCAGGTTCCTTTCCTTGGGAAACGCGAGTCTTGAAAAATGGAGATAAAAAAATAAATATTTATGTTTTATTAGACTAGACATTATCTTGTTTGATTAAGATTTTTTCAAGGTAGGGAGAGAGCTATTTTTAAAAATAGTATATAAACATTTTTTATTGTAATAATACGCAACATATTATTATGCTAAATATATTTTCTCAACATTGCTTGTGTTTTTATTTAATATTATTTGGGGTAGATTCGATGTCCCCCGTTATTTGTAAAAGTGGTGTTAGTGGGTTTTTTGATACAATGTTCCCCCGCTAAGAGGGACAACAGATGCACTTATAGCAGGGAGGGAGTAATACAAAAGTAGATAAATACAATGTCCCAGGAGCCGGCAGCCCCAAATCCACAGCAATCAGCCCCGCAAAAAACAGCACAGGTGAGTGAAGCTCGATGACGGCGTTCTCAGCCGTAAATAATGATTAGAAAGGTCAATTTTAGCAGTCGGTGCACCTCTCCATGTGCCGAGAAAGTAGATAAAATATGCAGACTTGATAGTAAAATCTTCAAAGTTTAATGGCAAAAATCTGAAAACAAGCGCAGTCTCACGCGTTTCGCCCGTGAGGCTTAATCATAGACTGACAAATAAAACAACAGATCGACTTAAGAACATTACTGAGAACACCCTTAGAGTGTTCTTATTGGTTGATATACAATTCACAAGTGAATCACATTAAAAACAAAAATAGTTACATTACCCGCCAATTCAATGCAAGTCTATTGTCAAAATTCTGAGTGCATTATGTGTCCCCAGCTCCAAAGTGAGATACTAGTGCTGTAAAGTCAGTGGGGGGTTTGGCACCCAAAAACACAATATTTCTCAAAATGGCAGCTCCCAGCCACACTTGTTTAGTAAAAATATTTCATAAAATAAACTCTCGTAACAAAAACAAAGGTCTGAAATCAACAATGCAAAATAAAAAAAATTATGTTGGGAGTGTCCCTTTAAGAGATACACACATGAGTTACTCCAGACTTCATAGAGCGATCCAGTTGAACTGTGAGAAAGGCAGAGAATGTAATCTCATCTTTTGTTGCATGTGTTCCTTGCCTGAAATAAAAGAAGATATCATGCTACAACGTAAAAGCTTAAAAACAGGAAATAGCTTATTTCAAAGAAGTTTTAGATAACCTACCAATAAATACTATAGATTAGAATATTCTGAGTTGAAAGACTTGTTGAGGCATTACATTTAATTCTCATCTCATTTTTGTCAGCATAATATATAGAGATGAGATATGAAGGTGTTAAACTTCAACCCTATACTGCCGGCTTATTAACTGACTTTATGAAAGATATAGGCCATCCACCGGAAGGTAATAATGTAAGCTATTTTATCTTTACTACTAATACAGGAAACTATTCCTTGGTATATATAACAGACATTTTTCCTTGTTTCCTTTTTTCTTTCTTTAACCCTTTCTTCCTTTTTGCTACTCCCGTATTTTAGAGATTAATGCTATCAGGAGCAGGAAGGCCACAATGTCACAAATGTAATCCTAGAATAAAAACTGGTGTCGTATAAACTGATTACAGCTCAAAATGTGCATTCAATTCTCAGATTTCTATGCTAGGTGTACCTACCTGGAATTGCCTTTGTCTAAAACATGTGCTGCTGTAATTCTATACTATGTAGGTATTCTAAATGTCCACCATGATTAGCATTGTGTGCTTTCAATTTGCTCAAGTATGTTAAAAGTGATTAGCTAACTCAGTCATTTTATATTTATTTCTTTTATGTATTAGATAAAAATGCTGTATGATAAAGCTTCCACCTTGTCAAATAATTCTTGATTTTATACCAGGAAAGGATACTGTAGAAAGGATTTCCTTAATAAGAAAATAATGTAGTGTAGCATAGTGTCACAAGAGGGCGCCAGCATATCTTTATTCTATCGGTTTTACAAGGAAGGTTAGTGCGATTTATTTAATTTCAACTCAATGTTTTTTCATTAAGTGTTTGTCGTTTTTTTACTGACCAGGTATAGATGATCTTTCCTTTTGCACAAGAATACAAAATAATATAACAGTCTCCACCATAGAATTGTCCATAGGTCTCTCTGTCCACTGGCACTCTCCCATTGCTTTCAACACGCCATATCTAAGCAATATATAAATCACATGTTTATTCGTTAAGAGTCAGAAATGGTTGCAGGGCTGGTAGCTATTTTTTCCATATCTCCCATGAAGTCCTATTATAGACAAGTTGGTCATTAATGCCTGATTTTTGGAGTTCACTTGCAGCTGACCTGTCAGTTCACTTGTGGTGAAGAGGCCTAAATTAGTGTTTAAACAACAAATATTGTGGTTTTCAATTAGTTAGTGTAAATATTTTTGTTTTCAGGCTGTAATTAAGTTTCCAGTTAACAAGATTAGCTGCCTAAAGGTTACAAGGTCATGTAAACATTCTTGAATTTGCCCTGTCCTCCTTCATCATGCCCCCTAAGCCATTCCCCATCACGTTTAATACATTTCCTCTTCCTCGTTTACTGCTGTTGATCCAAAAGAAGGCAAAATAAACCCCCCTCTATTTCAGCTATTTCAAATTCTGCTTCGATGGGGAAAATAAATGACCTTAAATCCAAATGGCCATCAGATTTCTCCTTGGATCAATAAGCACTTAATAAATATTAATGCCTATACTAACATACATAGCTCTGGTTCATTAAAATAGAATTAAAACGTATCTTACATGTGTTTCAAAAACTTTAATATAATATTAAAATTTTATAGGCCTCTACAACATTTTTGTGGTGGAATTTGCTGGGTCAAACATGATTAATGCAAAACAATTATCCTTTTTAGTCAGTATCATAACTATAGGACTGGCAGCTAGAAATAGGCCTTGACTCGAAATGGGCCAACAGGCTATGCAGTTCAACAGTATTACCGGGATCCTACTGTTCTAATAATCAGTGTCACAAGAAAGTAGTGACAAGATACCTCTAGTATCTCTCTAGATTTCTCTAGTTTCAGTACAAGGTGCTCGTCTGTCTTATTTAATGGCAGTTTTTCTCCTCAGATTAATTAGCAGGTTGACTGCAGCAAGCTTACTGATCTATATTTTCGGGGTTTTCGTGTCAACCCACAGGTTCTATTCAGCACAGTGGATATTCTTCAATATGTGCATAGCTACATGTGAAGGTTTTAGACTTTCAAGTTCTGTATATGTTTGCTAAGCACTAGCACACCCATAAGCCAATAATAAAATGTATAATTACATTTTATAATATAAACATTTCCTTAAACATTCATCTAAAGAGATTGTTATAAATCATGTACTGGCTATATTGTACTGTGTTATATTTTTATGTCCAGTTTTACCTCAAATTCTCCAGAACCGTCATCTATCATGTTGTGTTGAGCGGCCATCTTTGGAGTTTCATGCAATTTTTTAGGATCAAACTGAATTTGCTTCACAATTGCTATTTTGCTCTGAGATGTCACTTTTCCAAACCCTTCACTTTGATCTTTATCTTTCCAATCTTTGAAGTGCTGTTTAAATATTGGAGTTTCCCCTTCTTCTGGCAACACTATTATCTAAAATGAAAACACATAATTACAGGAGGATTTTTTTGCGATTAGCTGTTATTTTAAGTGTTCCTGTGTTATTACTTACAAAGAAAAAAATCCAGATCACCAGTAAATATATTTAGAAGAAACAATGGCAGTGCAACTGGGCTGTCATTGTACATACAGTATGCTATCACAATGCTTAGCAGAATGCCTGGTGTATTTTCAACTGCATTTGTGGAATGGTAGCCCAGAGATGATTTCATTTTTCTGATGCCAGAGATGTTCAGGATTTGTAAAAAATAATGAGACTGCTCACCAAAAGGAAGGTTGAGTAGGCAAGGAGTGGGCACAGGGTCGGCCTTAGGTGTTCCCACGCCCCTGTGCGAGCCTCCCCCGTGGCACCCCCCCCTCATGCCTGTCTCTATCCTTTTCCTACATGTATGTGTCTCTCCCTTCCCATGTTTGTCCCCTTTTTCTTGGCGGGCGCCCCCTGGGGTGTAGCGCCCTGTGAGCTTGCCCAGGTCGCACACCCCTAAGGCCGGCCCTGAGTGGACACAGCTGAGAGCAAGACCTTCTAGTCAAACCAAGTAGGACGCTTCACATTGTGGGATGTTGCACTAGACCTGAGGGTCGTAATCCTGGTAATGACAGCACACAAACCCCGAAAATATCTAAAATATAACCGAGAGGCTGACCGCTGAATGAATTCAGCATCAGAGTCACTCACTCTGTTGTCGATTCGCCCAGCAAGGAATGTAACTGAATGAGGCCTCGTCAGCTAAAATGTCTGGCTTTTGAAATAAAATTAAAAATGACAGTGCAGTTAAGGGCTTTATTCATTAAACAGAGAATTGCAGGGAATTAAGTGACTTTCAATTTTAAGGTCAAAGCTGAATTGGAGAATTTTTCCAGATTTGGCTAATGTGGCCTTAAGTTTTAAGTAAAAGAAAAAAATTGGAACTAGCATAAGAAATAGTGTTTGCTTATATATCTTCTATAAAGTGTAATTATGTTGATCAAACATGACCTGTGCTATGAGGGCCCAGCTGCTCCTAATTATCATCAGTAGGTGCAAATAATACCTGAGTTGTGGGAGGATAATTCATTTTCTTTATAAAATCTTCTGCCGTCTTCAAAGCAGCCTTTTTTTCATTAGGATTGGCCTTCTTACCTACAAAAAAAAACAGTGCACAATAATTCCTTCAGAGCTTGGGGGTTTAACACAATCATTGATGTTTCCAGGACCAGCCAATACACCATTTGGTAGCTTAGGAGTTAAAGAGCCACTAAGCTTTAAACAGAACTTTTGCTTCTTTAATAGGTAAGCATGGGGACCAAATGGCATGTACTGTAAAAAAATACATGCCCTTTACATGCACGCTTCATTACAAAGAATACAGACTTATCTGGCCACTGACTGTCACCCATTGACATTCAGTTTAGGGCTCAGTAAATACTATCAGTTTAATCTGATTATAGTAATTGATTACTCAGTGGAGGGCAGGCAGGAAGGGCCCCCACATGCTGCTCTCTTAACTGATACAAACAGCTATGGCTGCAACACTTTCCTCTTCTAAATAACCTATTATGTAGCACTTTCTATCTTTCTTTCCAATTGTCTAGTCTGTTTAACAATATCTGTATCTTATTTGTCTACAATCTGTTTTATATATTTTTTTCGTTCTCTGGGGATAACAGGTGGACTGATGAAGTTGGATCATGGACCACTAAATAGTTTTTGCTCCTCTGGACCAAAAGTTAACTTCTGATGATTTGCAACGGGTGCTGGTGGTGAAATGTCTTGTACCTCTAGGCCCTAGAAGTTTAGTTATTTTACAAGTTTGGACAAGCTCTTTAATTGTACACCCCACCTACAAGTTAGCAGATTTGTTTAAACATCTGAGCAAATTGTAGCTCTGTCATTATCTAGCCAGTTTTCTTTCTTCAAATATTGGACTCACCTTTCCATACAAAGATATTTTTGTCTGCACTGTCTAGCACAAAGCACTCCTCAGACAGTAGCAATGACATAGAAAATGGGCTTTCCTCTGAGACCATGGTTACTTCCATGGATCCTTTAGCATCTGAAACCTAAAATGAAAATAACTGATAGTTTATGTGGAAGAGGGGATGTAACACACCTTTACAGTACCCACTAAAGCACATAAATGTACTGAAATCTTTTGTTGGCATTTAAAAAAAAAAAAGAAGTTTAACAGTTTTTAACCCTTGGATGACAAAGAACGTGCCAGGCAAGTCATGACAAACAATTCAGTTGCTGACATTGTAATTCTGCAATCGGGCTATAACTGGCATGCCTGAGTGCCTCAGGACCAAGCCATACCAGCCATGTCAGCAGAGGCCCTCTCTTTCACATTCGGTTTCTTTTATAGCCATTGTTTCCTCTTATTTTTAATAGTTGGTTTGCACAGGAACATTCTCTTTTTTTCAGGCTTTCTTTAACTACCTCAGGACAAGAGCTTTTCTGTTATGTGTGTGTTGCCACCAAATAGGTCCAGTGTCCCCAAAACAGCCTGCCTGTGCCATCTTTGCCACAAAACAGATTCAGTGCACTGAAAAAAGCCTGCCTGTGCCATCTTTGAACAAAACATGGCCACAGCCAGATACCCATTATATCATGCCTATTAAAACATGGCCACAGCCAGATGCCCATTATATCATGCCCACAGCCATCTCCCTATTAAAACATGCCCACAGTCAGGTGCCCATTATATCATGCCCACAGCCATCTTTGAACAAAACATGGCCACAGCCAGATGCCCATTATATCATGCCCACAGCCATCTTTGAACAAAACATGGCCACAGCCAGATGCCCATTATATCATGCCCACAGCCATCTTTGAACAAAACATGGCCACAGCCAGATGCCCATTATATCATGCCCACAGCCATCTCCCTATTAAAACATGGCCACAGCCAGATCCCCATTATATCATGCCCACAGCCAGCTCCCTATTAAAACATGGCCACAGCCAGATGCCCATTATATCATGCCCACAGCCATCTCCCTATTAAAACATGGCCACAGCCAGATGCCCATTATATCATGCCCACAGCCATCTCCCTATTAAAACATGGCCACAGCCAGATCCCCATTATATCATGCCCACAGCCATCTCCCTATTAAAACATGGCCACAGCCAGATCCCCATTATATCATGCCCACAGCCATCTCCCTATTAAAACATGGCCACAGTCAGGTGCCCATTATATCATGCCCACAGCCATCTCCCTATTAAAACATGGCCACAGCCAGATGCCCATTATATCATGCCCACAGCCAGCTCCCTATTAAAACATGGCCACAGTCAGGTGCCCATTATATCATGCCCACAGTCAGCTCCCTATTAAAACATGGCCACAGTCAGGTGCCCATTATATCATGCCCACAGTCAGGTGCCCATTATATCATGCCCACAGCCATCTCCCCATTAAAACATGGCCACAGCCAGCTCCCTATTAAAACATGGCCACAGCCAGATGCCCATTATATCATGCCCACAGCCATCTCCCTATTAAAACATGGCCACAGCCAGATCCCCATTATATCATGCCCACAGCCAGCTCCCTATTAAAACATGGCCACAGCCAGCTGCCCATTGAAACATGCCCACAGTCAGGTGCCCATTGAAACATGGCCACAGCCAGATGCCCATTATATCATGCCTATTAAAACATGCCCACAGCCAGATCCCCATTATATCATGCCCACAGCCAGCTCCCTATTAAAACATGGCCACAGTCAGGTGCCCATTATATCATGCCCACAGCCATCTCCCTGTTAAAACATGGCCACAGCCAGCTCCCTATTAAAACATGGCCACAGCCAGATGCCCATTATATCATGCCCACAGCCATCTCCCCATTAAAACATGGCCACAGCCAGCTGCCCATTATATCATGCCCACAGCCATCTCCCTATTAAAACATGGCCACAGCCAGCTCCCTATTAAAACATGGCCACAGCCAGATGCCCATTATATCATGCCCACAGCCATCTCCCCATTAAAACATGGCCACAGCCAGATGCCCATTATATCATGCCCACAGCCATCTCCCCATTAAAACATGGCCACAGCCAGCTGCCCATTGAAACATGCCCACAGTCAGGTGCCCACTAAAACATGCCCACAGTCATGTGCCCATTAAACTCTGTGGGGGACCTGGATCCTAGGCTTATACTCAAACCTCTATATGAGATGAGGGATCTTTTTCTGAAAAAAAAAAAAACTTGTCTTAAATTTGAGCAAATACGATATTAAACACATGCACAACATTCAGACAATTACCTGTGGACCTACACCATTAATGAACTCCATAAATTGAATATTTGTGATTCTGTATCTGCTTAACAATATTGTTTGTGGTGCATCTTAGTGTGTTTTTTCCCTTTGTTTTATTTTTCACTATAAAGCTTTCAGTATAGACCTTCTGTTTGGTTTTCAATACTATAAAGATAAGAATGTGTTGTCTTCTGTCATATTAACTGATGCATATCTCCTGTCTCGCAGAAGAAACCCAGTATTATGATGGAAAGGACTCTAGCAGGTTATTTGACTTATGATTCATTTCAGCATCCAGGTGCATGTCCACAGTGAGTCTAGTTTATTATGCAAATTTGTATTATCCCCCCTTTCAATGATGTTCTCGGTACATTTATTACCACCTCACATTGTATAGTCTTGGTTTGGTGTTTACAATGGAACACTGATTTTTTTCGTTAATCTTCCCATTCATCTCAAACGGAAAAGAACCAAGCACAGACATGTTTAAACCAGTGTGACCCTGTCAACATTTATTCAGTGACACTTATGAAAAATACATATTCAGGGCTTTCCAATTTGAAGACAGCATTTTACAGAATAAAGCCCTGGACTTTACATTGATCATAACCATCCCTGAATCCCATTTAAACATAGCTGTGCATAGTTTTTTAGCACTATGTGCAGATCAGTAAGCAAATGTCTTATTTCATTTAGACTTTTGCTAGTGTTTATTACACACATACAGTATGTCTATTTAGTGCCAGGAAATCAACTGGAACAGAAAGCTCAGAGAAGGAGAGATACGAAGCGCCTACACCTATATAGAACAAGAAATATTTAACAAAATATACAAACCCAGAGAGAATAATAAGTATAATAATGAAGATGGAACTCTCAGGTGTGATCAGGACATCAATTAGGGAATAAATAAATAAAACAGCTGCTGGTCTCAAAATATCACAGTGGAATGCCACTGTAAAGAAAGGGGGGAGAGAAATGCATAAAAAGGAAAATAGACAGCGCTATATCATAATAAGTAGGAATATAATATAAAATAAAAATGAAATACACACCTGAATATGATAAAAAGGTACAAATTTAATACAAAAGAAAATACATACACTTATAAAATAAAAATAGAATAATACATAGATATAAATACAATTATAAATATAATGGTATGATAGATATGTACAAACAGAACAGAAAGCTCATCGATATCTTGTAAAATGCAAGATATACAATAGAAATGCAACACAATAAAAATGCAATACAATAGAAGCAGAAAGGAAAATATAGCATTTTCTGAACTTGTGATCGATGGCCAGGATCAAAAAGTGTCGTTTTGGTGCTTGCGTCCTCTGGGACACAAACAACATGCGTCACAAAGGGGTTATATAGTAATTAAAGTGCCAATGCAGAGCAAAAAAAACTACAACTAACTATACAGCTATGTGTTGCTTAATATCCACAATAGTTTCCATGGAATAGGACTTAAAGTGAATTGGACGTTATGTGAAAAACACCATAAAGCATTAACCGGACATCCATAATATATAACGTTACGCTTTTTATCTGCGGATGTATATGCAACCTGACAAATGGACATTACGCGCCTCTTATCTAGATATATTAGCCGAACTGCAAGGACAGGCATGTATTAATGGGGCAATATTACCTGCAGTATATTATTAGATAAATGCTACATCATGTAAAGTATAGAAACAGACCTGTCTGAATAACTCTTGCTATCTCCTTAAAACTGCAAATAAAATAGAAAGGACTGATTGCTTGATGACTAACTCTCGAAAACCTTCACTGTTTTTCAATGTAAAACTACAGTGGATCTGTACATTCTTAAAAGTAAAAATAAGTGTATTTCACACACATTAAACACGTGTACAACATACAGAAAATAATCTAGGTGAAACTGCCCTGTTAGAGGAAATCAAGGGAGGAGAGAGAAGAGACCATTGCCGTCTACCACGTCTCAGATAGAAAAGGGGCAATAAAAGACCAGTGAAAAGAGGGTAAAACATGCCCAATCACTTCTCTATCTGTGTCTTGTCTGTCTTTCTATCCAATTGTCTTGTCTATCAAATCTTGTACCTTATTTGTCAACATATGTGTCTTTCCTGTCTATCTGTGTCTCTGTCTGAAATGAACGGGCTTATTAAGTTGCACCGTGGGCCACTTAATTGTTTTAGACCCCATGGGTCAAAAGGTGCCAGTCCTCTCCTGGAGGCAATGTTTTAGATGTGTATTTGCTGTCAGTGTTTTAAATCTTTTTGTCTCACGACATTCATGTTACATATTTTCAATTAAACCAGTTAATTTTCATATGACAATACAATGTGATCCTGAAAACAGAAGGCAGAACAGACAGATATAAAATACATCTTTATTTTGATGGATACATTGGCTCACTATTTTGGGTCTTGTGTCTTCTGAGACGCAAGCACCATGCGTCACTAAGGGGTTAAGCGATGTTTAGTTGATGTAATCTCTAACACATTGTCAAACATCTAACTATTACTGGACCTCTTGCTAGACAGACCTCATTCTGTATCGGGTAAAACAGATATAACAGCTTTACTTCCTAAACAGAATTTAAATCTTATCTTACCATGTGCAGTTTTGCCTTTTTCCGGTGAGAGACATCCGCAGCAGTATCAGTATCGTCATCTCCCTCAGGCAACTGAGGTTTGGAACCCAAAATCTAAACAAATGATATGGAAAGAGTTAACAACAGCTTCTTGGCACTTAAGAAGGAACAAGAGAAAAATCAGCTACTTCAAGGTTATTTCATGTATTCATTTTAAGAGAAAACTTATGATGAACAAATAAGGAGAACATTGGTCTCATAATGCAGGCCTGAAATGTGTATGTTTCAGAAATGTCATGTGTCCTAAGTAGAGTTGAGCGGACACCTGGATGTTCGGGTTCGGTGGGTTCGGCCGAACTTCGAAAAAAAGTCCGGGTTCGGGCTCGAACTTGACCCGGAACTTGACCCCGAACCCGAACGCCATTGAAGTCAATGGGGACCCGAACTTTTGGCCACTAAAATTCCTCTAAAAAAGTTCTGGAAAAAGCTAGAGGGCTAAAAAAGGAAGTAAAATGGGGGTAAGAGTAGGACAAGTGCCCTGCAAACAAATATGGATAGGGAAATAACTTAAAATAACATAAAATACACACAAATAAAAAATACAGCTGAGCCATAAAATAGCACTAGATGGAATCTTTGATTTTAGCTTTGGAAGAACATAATTCTAAATCTAAAGCATGGCTGCCAGGAGGATCAACAGAATTATCCATTTGAGAGAGGGTTGGAGTGCAGGGTATTCTCTTTCAGTTTATACTAAGTGACCCATAGATTGAGGAAGCGGTGAACGTGGCGGTGTAGGTGGAAGCGGCGCTGGAGGAGGAGGAGGTAGCCAGAATTTTTCAAAGTGCGCTGTAAGCACAGTATTGGACTGTTCTATTTGACTCTCAGATATGAAGTGCACCGCAAGACGCAAATGTACTATTTACCACCCAAAACTATTAGAATCTTTCAAATTGCGCTGTAAGCACAGTATTGGACTGTTCTATTTGACTCTCAGATATGAAGTGCACCGCAAGACGCAAATGTACTATTTAGCACCCAAAACAATTAGAATTTTTCAAAGTGCGCTGTAAGCACAGTATTGGACTGTTCTATTTGACTCTCAGATATGAAGTGCACCACAAGACGCAAATGTAGTATTTACCACCCAAAACTATTAGAATTTTTCAAAGTGCGCTGTAAGCACAGTATTTGAAGGTTCTATTTGACTCTCAGATATGAAGTGCACGGCAAGACACAAATGTACTATTTACCAACCAAAACTATTATTTGACTGTTCTATTTGACTCTCAGATGTAATACATGTAATGCTAATGCTATTCTATAAACCAAAATAGTGTCCCCATTCATACGGATAGGTCAATTGACCTATTCGTATGAATGGGGACTCTATTTCGGTTTATAGAATATCAATAGCATTACATGTATTCCATAAACCGAAAGTCTATAAACCGAATGTCTTTCGGTTTATAGACTTTCGGTTTATGGAATACATGTAATGCTATTGGCTTTCTATAAACCGAAATAGAGTCCCCATTCATAAGAATTTCCATTGAATGAGGGTTGCTGAGGGAATTGCACTGTTTCCCTGTTAGATGTTAAATCCAATACACAATTTAAAATACAAACTTATAGAGATGATATCTTTAATATAAAACTGCTGGCTCATCCTGTGCATCTCACTTTTATTTTATCTTGTTTTTGTGTTTGTTTACTTTACTATACATATGTTTTTTTATACATTTTTGTACATGTTTTCTTTCATTTAACTAGATTTATATAAGCTATGTATTTAATTCTAAATATTATAATCTATGTACTAAAAATAACAGATGTTGTATTAACAAAATTGTATGTAAAAATACATGTATGTTGTATTCAATAAAGAAAATATACAAAAGGTAAGTAAAGTTTTTTTTTTCCTTCTTCCTCTATGGATTTCCTTATTTGCATTCTATCACTGAGATAATTTGTCATTTTTTTTGCCCTTTGGCCTTTAACATCATTAACTCATAAACTCAAACTTTGATTTCTTCAGTTAGATATAACCAGACAAGCAAAATAACAGACTGAAATGAGCTATTTTATAAGTCAACAAATCTGGATACAAATCCAGTAAATATTGGGAACATCATAGATCTGAGTTTAATAGAACTCTATTGGGTCTATTCACTAAAATTCAACTTTGGAAGTTGACTTTCATTTTGAGACTAAGTCAAATTCGGCCCCTCGAGTTTGACTTAGAAAAAAAACCTAGGTTTGAATCTTTCCCACTGAAAGTTATGGGAGGCGAAATGATCAAAGTTATTTTTGAGACCAAGTCAAATTCGGGTTTGACTTGGTCTCAAAAAGGAAAGTCGACCTCCAAAGAAAAACACGATCCATTCTAACTCCATATCAGCCAACAATATGCATTTTACTTATAGCAAGTTACATGACTGTGTCATTTATTTTAGAACTAGTGTGCATTATAGAATGCAAATAATACAACTGAATGATTTACCTTTATAAGAGCAAGGGATTCGCTTCCTTCTTCTACTACTGTTAGCTTAGCTCTTCCTTTTCTTTCATTGTCACGAATTCCAGTTGCAACTTGTGAAGCCTTTAATCGCTCGTACTTGTTGCATTTAGCCCCACACCACTGATAAATATCCTGTGATAAATAAATAACAGCTGCAGTATGAACACAAAAGATTTAGTACATCACGAATATTCCTAATCCAACCATACAAAATTCTGGACATCCTTCACCCCCCCATAACTTAGTAGGGTTTTTCTCACCATTGGGTTTCTTTGTTAATTCTACATAGCGATATTGTCTGCTCCTGCAGCACAGTTTGACTTAATTATTGTTGATTATCATTTAAGATGTTTTACAATCTGGAACTCTGCTATTTCCCTACAGATAAGTGTATCAAGGTGTACATTGGAGGTGAAAGGACATTCTCTTCTGACATGTGCACTTACTGTTAGTATCAAATAGATCATTGTTTTCAAAGTTCACTGTAGAGGTGCATCTTGTTGCTCTGATTCTCATCAGAAGTGTTTAAACTGAGATTAGAGGGATGTTTTTGTCCCCAATAAATCTATACCAGGAACAACTGAAAGTGAAGGTCATATTATGTACAGAAGCTTCATTAACCTACACCTGACTATACAGTGCACCACACCTTTAATGTCTGAAAATCCCTATGAAAATAGTGACATTTAGCTATTGATTTTATATCATACTCACAGCTCCAATGTCGATAATAAAGCAGTCTCCGCTGTTAAAGCTGGCCCAGGTTAGAGGGACTTCTGTAGCCCTGACCAATCTTCTTCCTTTAATGTGTAGAAGTCTCTGTGCACTGAGGTCATTGGTCACCACATGCTGGAATCCAGACGCGACACCACCAGCCTAAAACATAAAGGGCACTGTTAACATACCATCAACTTAATAAAGTGTGTAATTATGTCAAAAAACATAAAACATAATTAAGATTAATCTTCAGCTATTTTTCTATCAAAACATTATTTTCATAAAGTCATTAATGAGAGTAAAAACTGTAGTGAGGCACCAACCATATCTGTAGATAAGGGCAGAATAAAACATGCTCTGTGCTTATCATATTCTAGAAAAGTGGATCTCTTATGTAGTGCCACCATCATGGTCATATGTAGTTAGATCCTATCACTCAATACTCCCATGTGACCACTTTGACCAGCTCTGGAAAAGAGTCCACTGTCTTTTTAGAATGTAGTTTACTATTCTGTACTTTTTTAGAATTGGACTTGGAATTCTTGTAACTGTATTTTATTTGGATTAACTTTAACTCTTTCATCACATTTGGGTCAAAATGTTGTTATAAGCACAGTTATTAATTCATGTAGATTACAATTTCTGTAGATTTGACTTGCAGAAGATCCCTTTTCCTACTGGTATTCTGCGTGCTTTTGTATGTGATCTTACATTGTGTATCATCCTCATAACCTTTGTTTTGTTTGTACACTTTGTCTTCTGACCTTGTGTTCTGAATATTACTCTGAGCTTATATTGACTCTCATATACAAACATGCTATATTGGATTTAGCTCATATGGAGACTGGAAGCTATTCACAGAAAGTGAGATGAACATTTTCATCTCACCGACTTAACTAAACATTATGCACGAACATATGTTCATCTCACCTCAACTCATCTTTACCTCTTGTTTAGTAAATAGCTCCCACGGTGATCAATGTATTAGACTAAAATAACATTGAACCTAATATAGTTTCTAAACGATTTATTAAATATAAGAAAGAAAATACTATGAAGTTGGATTGTGTACCTGGTACTTGACTCCACTCTTAAAGTAGCCAAGAAAAGCGTTAGACTCATATCCTTGCAGTTCTCTGTATTGGACTGGTCGTCCACCAAGGTATTCATCCATCTGCACAGTAAATAGGACAGCAGCTGTGCTCTCATCTTGGGTGCATTCATTGCCTGAAACATTAACCATGTAATAAGTGTACAAACAATATGTAGTATAACAATAGAATTGTGTTGGCAATATTATTGGAAGAAGATATCCACCCCACCTGGGTATAGGTATATGTAGGGGATAATAGGTCTCATATATGTGCTTTTCCCAAATTCATCTTTGGCAAAAAAAAAAAAGCAAAAAGATATTTTTTATCTGCTGTCTTTATGTTCCTCAGTCAGCACATAGAAGGCTTATCAATAAACTGAAATCTTTTGGTTTGGATTTCAATATTGTTGAATGGATTAGACAATGGCTGAGTGACAGGCAACAGAGGGTTGTAGTCAATGGGGTATATTCGATGCAAGGTCTTGTTATTAGTGGGGTACCTCAGGGATCTGTACTTGGACCCATTCTCTTTAATATTTTTATTAGCGATATTGCAGAAGGTCTTGTTGGCAAAGTATGTCTTTTTGCTGATGAAACAAAGATTTGCAGCAGGGTTGATATTCATGGAGGGATAAGCCAAATGGCAAATGATTTAGCTAAACTAGAGAAATGGTCAGAGCAGTGGCAACTGACATTTAATGTGAACAAGTGCAAGATTATGCACCTTGGGCGTAAAAACCCAAAAGCAGAATATAGACTATTTGGTACAGTCCTAACCTCAACATCTGAGGAAAGGGATTTAGGAGTAATAATTTCAGAGGACTTGAAGGTAGGTAGGCAATGCAATAGAGCAGCAGGAAATGCTAGCAGAATGCTTGGTTACATAGGGAGAGGTATTAGCAGTAGGAAGAGGGAAGTGCTCATGCCATTGTACAGAGCACTGGTGAGACCTCACTTGGAGTATTGTACGCAGTACTGGAGACCCTATCTCCAGAAGGATATTGATACTTTGGAGAGAGTTCAGAGAAGGGCTACTAAACTGGATCATGGGTTGAAGGATAAAACTTACCAGGAAAGGTTAAAGCATCTTAACATGTATAGCTTGGAGGAAAGACGTAACAGGGGGGATTTGATATAAACATTTAAATACATAAAGGGAATCAACACAGTAAAGTAAGAGAGTATATTTAAAAGAAGAAAAACTACCACAACTAGAGGACATAGTCTTAAATTAGAGGGGCAACAATTTAAAAGTAATATCAGGAAGTATTACTTTACTGAGAGGGTAGTGGATGTATGGAATAGCCTTCCAGCGGAAGTGGTAGAGGTAAACACAGTCAAGGATTTTAAGCATGCGTGGGATAGACACAAGGCTATCCTAGCTATAAGACCGGGAACGGGGGACTAATAAAAGTTCTAAAAAAAAATTGGGCAGACTAGATGGACCGAATGGTTCTTATCTGCCGACACATTCTATGTTTCTATGTTTCTATCGTGACTGACAGTGCCAGGGATGACATCATATCCTGTAATGTAGAGTCACTGTTATTCTGGAACTTCATCAGAGCAGAAGAGCAATATTTCTTATGAAATGTACAGATCTCACCACCTCCTCTTACCCCGTCACCACCCTGGATATAATAACCTATTCTCATTGAACAATCTGAACAGAAAATTGGGTTGATAAGCTGTATTTGGACCAGCAAGAAATGTTGAAGTATTGGTTCCTCCAAAAGTGACTGATTGCGCCTCATCTCTAATTGGGAACTTATTTTCTATATACATTTTGTTATGAAGTACAATGGGTATTGCAAGGTTGGAAATACAGTTCTGTAATTTATGTAATTTTTGGAAAACAGGTTAATGTAATTGTGATATTATTATATATCATAACATGTGACGGAACCAATGTGGAATAGGGATTCTCCACAGTTCATTGGATTTAAGAGGAGCTAGTCTGCAGCAAGTACACTTAAAGCTAATCTGTCAATTTTTCAAGTTTAGTATTTAAATACAGTCCAAGAAGTTGCACCTAAAAGTTGCTAACAGGCTCCACTTACTGACAATTGATATATTAGTATTTGAATAGACATCACCTTTATTGTGCCTGTTATCAATGATTTCATACTGGAATCTTATCATAGGCTTTCCCAATTTGAATTTCATACTACTTTACATATTTCCTGGACTTTAGAAGCAGTTAATAAACACTTTTTTTGTGTAATTTTTAACTGTGGGGATAAGGTCCATCTTGAGTAATATACAATCTGTATTATTTTTGATAGTTACGTGACATCATTTAAAAAAAAATCTTTATTCATCAATAGAGTGTGGAATTCTGACACTCAGCTGTAAATGTAATAAGTGTTTTTATACTCTGAATGTAGAAAATAAATTATGATCTATGCATTGCAAGTAAGTGCATACATTAAGGGAAGTATGTTTTAAATGTGTATGACAGTTCATGACCTCAATCCTGACTTGATGTGCAAATTAACTACTTTCAATGGGAAATGTACGATTACTATATTAAGCCACAAGGTGATCAGCAGGAGTCACCATAGACACATTTTAAACACCCCTTTCTCTTAATTTATACATTTGCACACAATTCTACTCACAAGAACTAGAGATCAAGACTGTAAAGACAGGAGGCACTGATTGACACTCAACATTAAGATCTGTGTCTTTAATGCATAGTGGACCTTGAGGACAGGTGACCTTCAGAAGGCACCAGAAAATGCATGTAGGGACCACTACTGGATAATTGAAGTTAAAGAAAAAGTTAGAAGTCGTGTTTATTTAATAGATGCTTTTTCTGCTTTTTCTCCCCCTCTGAAAGTTGTTTCAGTACAGAAGATTTTGCATTGCAACACAACCTGGTCTAGAGTTTGTGGAAACCCCAGTTATAGGGATGCCATTGATCTAAGCGAAGGTCGACTTTGGAGGCTGACTTTCATTTTTGAGACTAAGTCAAATTCGGCAACCTCCAAAGGCGACCTCCTCGAGCTTTTATCGTATGTTAGTGAATAGACCCATCTGAATCATCACTACGCACAGGCAGCGCTGACTAAGATCTGCAATTTGAAGGCGGCGAAGCTGCCTGCGCATCTCTAAAAGACAAGTGGAGGGTGCATGGTGGAATGAGAGACATAGAGGGGAGGGTGAGATACGTGGGTGGGGAAGAGAGAGGCATATCGGGATGTAAGAGAGATGTTTGGAGTTGAGAGATCTATGGGGAAGAATGAGCGAGAGATATTGGGAGGTGAGAGACAGACATGGGTGGGGAAGAGAGACAAATAGGGAAGAGATAACAATATGTGGAGGTAAGGAGGAGCGACAGACACGGGGAAGCTAAGGGGATGGGTGATAAGGAGGTAAAGGGGTATCAAGGCAATGCATTTGAGTTGATGTTTTACTGTTTAATGTGAACACATATGACATTTTAGAGACATTAAACTTGTTTAGTGAATGTAGCACTTAAAAATTATGAAATGGTGCAAGCTTTAATATGTAACTAAATTACATTAGTGTGCAAGCTTTATTATCTAACCAAATTCCATTAGCGTACACACTTTATTGATTAAATGAATCCCATTAGAGTGCAAGCGTTATTTGCTAACTAGATTAGAACACATTATTTAGTGGCTAACTGAATTCCATCATAATGCAAGCTTTATTGGCTAACTGAAAAATATGAAAGTGCAAGCTTTAATAGTTAACTAAATTACATTAGAATGCAATCTTTATTCGCTAACTGAAACAGAGCACAAGCTTTACTGGCTAGTTTAATTTTATTAGAATGCAATATTTATTGGCTAACTGAAAGACATCAGAGTACAAGCTTTATTATCTAAACCAAATTACATTAGAGTACAAGATGTATAATCTAACTGAATTATTTTTATGGTGCAAGCTGTATTTTCTAACTGAATTACTTAAGAGTGCAACCTTTGTTGGCTTACTGATCTCTGGAACATTTTAGGGACTCCCTACAACATGTATTCATCCTTCCTTTACCTTTTGGGATATAGTTGGGTTGTGATGATACAGTCTGTAGATGCATTTTACATATATATTTCATCAGAGAAAATAAGTTTGCACACTTTTGCAGAAGCACACATGTGCTTATCTCTTTGCAGATGGTATATAACTACTATATAATTTGAGCAGTGCCCCATATAATACATGCTTGCCCCCTTGGATGTTGTTATATACTGCACTTTTATCAAATGTGCCATGGGCTCTAGCCCAGATCTTTTGGACACTGAGCATCTTCCCTGATGTACACCATGTAATATTTGTAGCCATACCTTGCATGTGCTAATAGCATGTTATGATAATGTTCTTTATATACTCACCAAGCCAGAAATGCAGATGATACATTTTGTAGAGACCCCGATCTATCGTATTAAGTACCACATAGGCATCCCCCACATAGAAATTACCATGCAGGTTCTCAGGAATTGGCACAAGTTCCATTTTCTCAATTCTCCAAATTTGTGTTCCATGTTTCTCTCCAGCTTTCTTAAACTCTTTGTGGGTGACAACCATGGTTTCTTCTCGCTGGCTTCAGTCGTTTGCTATTGTGAAGTGAAAATGTAACTGTACAGTGACTTTGTCTGTGTCTGTCTATGCAGACTGCTTTTATCTTCTGCAGTCATGACTTTATGGCACAAAGCTGATGAGGCGTATCCTCCTCCTTCAATAACACTTGCTCCACTTGAGGAAACGCCAATGCATGGAACTAAAAGTCTCACTTCTACATTATCAGCAAACATCTTACTGTGTAATATGCAAAGTATTTCAGAAGAAGCTGGTTTTATTATATGAATTTATGATGAGAGTATGTTGTGCGATTGTATGTTGTGTTTATGTGTGCTTTTATTTCAATATTGCAATATTTTGCGTATTTTAAAGAGACCTAAATACAAATGTCTTGCTGCTGGTACAATAATGACTGGAATTTTTTTTTTATTATACATTTTTAATTTATTTTAGTAAAAACAACAAACGAAAATATAGGAATAATGAAATCAAGAGGGCAGCCAGTAATGAACAGTTACAATATCATATATAAAATATTGAATAATTACATATTCCATACAAAAAAAGTCTATTGACGTATTATTCATGGAGATTTAAAATTAATCAAATAAAATACAACCTGTTCCCATGACGGATAAAGAACTTGGATAGGATAAAACATAAAAAGGGATGACAGAGAGAACAGAAAGAAAACACAGGAAACATCTTAGAAGGGTAAGAATTAATTCACCTTGCTAAACTTCACTAAATAAGATGTCCATGGTTCCAACCTTATAAAATGTGCAAAAAACATTCTAAGAACAAAATAATAGTTTTTCCGCAATCATAGTTAGAATTAAAATTAAACTTACTTCCTCAATTGTTGGGGGAAGTGCTTTTTTTTTTTTTTCATTTTCAGGCTATATATGTCAAAGCAGCCGAAAACGTGAAGTAATAATATGAAGTTTAATTTTGAAACTGTATTGGGACGAAATCTCCGTATGGCTAGATTTGGTGATGGAGGATTCCCCAGCTCTATGAACTCATTAGCTATGGCAAAAATGCAAAATTTAGAAAGATGTGTACATGACCATATAGGTGCCATAGTAACAATTTTATTGCAGTTCCTTCAACAATACTTACTTTTTGCAGCATCACATTTTGATAATTTGTAAGGAACATAATTCCAGTGGTATAACATTTTCCAATATCCGAAGTTGCTGTGGGGTAGTACTCACTGTACAAAGTAAAAAAACATTTCACTTTCACATATGCAGACAATTTTGTACAGAATCCAGAAAAAAATACGCACATTTTCTGCAATAGAAAAGATATTCGCAAACGTGCCTGTTTTTATTCGTAATTTGCACATATTTACTGCATGTGTTACATTTTTAGTACATTGCAAAAGGAGCAAAGCACAAATATTGTTCTGCACATAAAATATATTTTTTTAGTACATGCACCGCTACGTATTTGTCGGCAACAAAATAGTCAATCCTAGAAAAGGAATCAGGTGGACTCTAGAAGTCTCTATCACCTGGGTGAGACGTCCGCCAAATGTTGGACCATGCATGCCCACCAATCAGAGGTATCAACTCCTTCACCTTTTTTTGCAATTGGTTTGGCCCTCTTGGTCTTTCTATTTATTGTGGAATGCATGATTGGGTCAATACTTAAATTAAAATCTCCACCTACCAGATCCTTAAAAAGGACAGATCCTTTTTTAATGCTGTCAAATAAAGGGACAGTCTAGTCCCCAAATTCACTTTGGTGCAAGATGAAGATTACTGCTTGTATAGTACACAGGCTTTTTATCAAGTATAATTTGATATAGGCATTCTACATAAATCACATTTTTACATTTGACTCAAGCCCTCCCCCAGTGATTATTCTGCATGTTTATGGTAGCACTGAGGATATAGTTTTGTTTCATTTAGTCACTTCCTGTGCTCCTGAAATTGAATACATTGTGTGGACTGTGATAAACTTGCTCTTGCACACAGTAGGATCTCTTAACAGTGCAACACATTGTCTGATGACATCACTAGAGAGACAGACAATTCCATTCAGATGAATCACATTATTCTCGTTGGCAGGGCCGGCCTTTGGGTTGTGCGACCCAGGCGCCACTTAAAAAAAATAAAAAAAGTTTGTCAGTAGAGTCATTGGTTGGGACATCAGAAGATATCCCCTCACCAGCCCTCTGCTCGGCAGCACTGGAGGATTCGAGGAGGGGGCAGACCTCACCAGGTGAGAGGTTCGCCCCCACCCTGTGAAGCAGAGCAGCATCTGCTTCACGAGGGAGTCGCAAGCAGCATAATCTCCATGTGTTAAACGCACACAGAGCTCAGTAAGTGCTGCTCACGCTCCCCGTGCTTAGTGATTTCTAAGTGATCACTATGTGCGGGAAGCGTGAGTAGCACTTACTTACTTAATTTATTAAAAATTATAAACAGATACTTTTTCTATATTAAAGGGACTGTATCACCTAAACATTATTTTTACTGTGAATGTAGAGAACAAAAAATTATTGAAAATGGTCTACACATTATGTTAACAAAATTGCAAGCAAATGCAATAAATTAGGAGAAAATTCTGTTTAATCTGTGGACATTATAAGCATGAACACCTAACCCAAATACTAACCCTAAAAGTAACCCCTAACCCCAATATTAACAGTAAAAATAATCCATAACCCTAAAATGAACCTTCAGTTCTGTGAGGAAATGGCCGTGCTGAACTGTCAGTTGCTGGAAGTCCGTGATCAAAACGAGGAAAGCACAGCAGAGAACAGTTTGGTTCGGTCTCTCGTTGCTACTGTTGTACCTTTTCTTTCTTCCTTTGTCGACGACCCATGGTGGCAGTGGGTCTAGGGGTAAGACATTTTACGGATTTTTCTGGTGTTACCATGTATATTTTCCAATTTACTCTGAAAATGTGTGGAGTTCCACAGACGTGCAACCAGTGCTGTATTTACCAGCGCCCCCCAGCACTGGAAAAAACCCCAAAAAAACCTGGCCCTTTAAAAAAAAAAAAAAAAAAGACCACGCTTGCAGGCAGAGACGGAGGTGAGAGGGGATCGGAAGATCCCCCATCACCATCGCTCTGCCTGCCAGGCTGCACGGGGAGCCGAACAGGCAGCACAGAGAAACCTCCGTGCTGCCTGTTCGGCTCCACATGCAGTGTGACACGGAAGTGCCGACTAACGTCATACGAGCGCCCGGTCACGTGACCTGTCGGCACAATCGTCGGGAAGCCGAACAGGCAGCATGGAGGGACCATGCTGCCTGCCACTAGCCACCAGGGAAAGGTAAGTGCTGATGGGAGTCAGAGTGTGTGTGATGGGAGACAGTGTGTGTGACTGAGTGTGATGGGAGTCAGAGTGTGTGTGATGGGAGACAGTGTGTGTGATGGGAGTCAGTGTGTGTGACTGAGTGTGATGGGAGTAGGGGTGTGTGACTGAGTGTGATGGGAGTAGGAGTGTGTGACTGAGTGTGATGGGAGTAGGAGTGTGTGTGTGATGGGAGTATGAGCTTGATGTGAGTCTGAATGTTATGTGTGATGTGGGGTCATGAAATGGAGGTGATGGGGCATGTCTTATGTGTGTAACGTGGGTGTGCAGCTTGGGTAGGGGGGTGCCCGGATTTTGTCTGCCTAGGGCAGCACAAAATCAAGATACACCACTGCGTGCAACCATTCCCCTCAGAGTCTTGACTCCGCCCCAGGGAGCAGGCTTCTAATGTCCCAGCTATGCCATAATAATCTTAGTTCTGCCTTCTGTGTTCTGTGTTCATATTCCACACCAACCTGACTCTCCAGCCTTCTGCAATGATGGCTCCTATGTTATTCTTCATATATGAAGGGCAGGCATTAGAACAAATTGTTCAGCAAAGTTACATTTTGTAAAGCTTTGAATGGAGTCTGCTTATTTGGAATGTTGTCTAATTGGTTAAGTTCCAAATGGCACAAATTATTGATTAGATAAGAGGCCATTCACTAATTTTCAAGAATAGCACGAGGAGGTTGAATTGGGAGGTTGAATTTGACTTAAATAGAAATAAAAAGTCAAACTCCCACCTCAAACTTTGCTGTTCACTAAAATAATGAAGGTAGTTTGACTTGGGAGGCGAGTTAGACTTTGTCGTTCAACCCCCCCCCCCCCCCCCCCCCACAACTTGCCATCTTTAGAAGTGGCAACTTGCATTAAAAAAATGAAAAATTACGTTTATATAAATAAAAATAACATGGTTTTGTGAAAGACAGGTCTTGTAAAACAAACGTAATAATATTCTATGAAGATGTCAGTAAAAATATAGCTCTACGTGTGGCAGTTGATGTGATCTATTTAGACTTTGCTTACGCATTTGATACAGTTCCACATAAAAGGTTACTCTACAAATTGAGAGAAATAGGTTTTGGTGCAAATGTATGTATTTGGATTGAAAATTGGCTAAAAGATAGAATGCAGAGGGTTGTTGTACCTCAGGGGTCTTTTTAGGCCCACTTCTTTTTAATTTGTTTATTAATGATCTTCCAAGTTGTGTTGAGAGCCGTGTCTCAGTGTTTGCTGATGACGCTAAATTAGGTAAGGTAATACAGACTAATCTTGATGTTTGTTCTTTACAGGAAGATTTGGACAGAGTGGGGGACTGGGCAATTAAGTGGCAAATGAGGTTCATTATAGACAAATGTAAAGTTATGCATTATGGGAATGAGAATAACAAAGCAACATATACTTTAAATGGTTTTTAGATAACAGACTTAGCAACAGTGCTCAGTGCCAATCAGCAGCTGCAAGGGCCAATAAGATATTTGCATGTATAAAACGAGGTATAGATTCACAGGAGGAGGATATCATCTTGCCTCTTTACAAGTCAATTTTAAGACCTCACCTTGAGTATGCAGTTCAATTCTTGGCACCAATCCTTTAAAAAGATATTATGGAACTAGAAAAAGTGCAAAGGAGAGCTACAAAATTAATAAGGGGACTGGAGGATCTTAATTATGAAGAGAGACTTAAAAAATTGCATTTATAAATTGCATTTATATACGTTGTTATGGAACTTTCTGCCAAGAGAGGTAGTGCTATCAACTACAATAGATGCATTTAAAAATGGTCTGGATGTTTTTTTTTGTTTTTTTTAGAAAAGCAGAACATACAGGTCTATTAATAATAAAATCAGCATTAATAATAGATCTTATTGATCCATGGAGAGATTTGATTGCCCTTTGGAGTCACGAAGGAATTTTTCCCCCTAGGAGGCAAAATTCAAAAATAACTTCATTGGGGTTTTTGCCTTCTTTTGGATCAAAAGCTGGAATGATAGGTAGAAGGGTTGAACTTGATGGACTTGTGTCTTTTTGCAACCAAAATGACTATGTTACTATGTAACCCCTTATTGTCGACATCCCGTCTGGGGCTCCTGAAATGGCCCCTGGTTCTCCTAACCCATATGGGAGGGATAAAGCAAGCAGCCCTTGCACCCCTTTGTATTACTGAGAGCCAACAGTGATGGGTGGTGCATTTAACCCCCTGAAGTAATGGAGCTAGTGCTGACCATATGCCCCAAGTTCCCTTATTAACCCCCCAATCCACACTATAATAACGACCCCTGGGGAGTAGAAAGCTAACACCAGAAACAGTAGAGTCAGGAAAGCATTAGAGATATTAGGCTTTATTTATTATAATTTCACTTTATTTATGAACCCGTTGAGTTGAACACTGCACTGCAAGGTATATCTGTCCCACTCAATGACACATCATAGTAGCATTGTTCATATTATCCTGCTATTTAATTCCAAGTCCCTTTGTGTCTGTGGGGAGAAAACCATTGTTAATCATGATATCATACTTATTACAGTTCCATTAAAGTGTCTGAAAAATATTTGTATTCATGGTATCATAGGTATTACAGTTTCATTAAAGTGTCTGAAAAATATTTTTATAAACGAAAGAAAAAGTAACAGATCTACCCCTATCATTTTCTCCGTAATACTTCCTATCTCCTAAAAAGTGCAAATGATGTGGAATAATTCATTGTATGGTATGCTCTCCAAGCCCCTCTTATTTGATGGTGCTAAGTTTAGAGGCCACCGTGAACATATTTTCCAATATAAAACTACAGGATGCGAAAATAAGTGTATTTCACATAAATTAGACATGCATAACAAATGGACCATAAGCTGGGTGGAACTTACACTTTAACTGTGATCTAATTCATAAATTTTATACATTACAAAGTAATTTATTATATCAGTCCTTCTCTACTATGATGTTGTTTTGTCTTACATAACAGAATAAGGATTCCAAAAATGACGTTCAATTTATTCCCTTTTGGAAACAAGATTCCACCATGTAATGTAACAAGTGCAAATATCTTTTAACTCTGATTCATTTGAATTTGTAAATTGATTAAATTGTTGTAGAATATTATATTAACCCCTTCACACTCGATTCAATGGCAATCCGATTAATAAAGTTCTCACCAGTGAATCATGTGCCGAGCCATTTATTGCCAGTTATTGTGTTGTGTGCCTTGAAGACATGGGCATCGTCTTCATGCCGAGCACCATGGATTTCAGTGTGCTTATCCGAATTATTGTTTTGAATTGGTCCTATACTACAGCTCCCATAATTCCGACAGCCTGGAATAGGAATTGAGCTCTGTACATTACTAAATGCACTGTGCGTAATCTACTCACTTCTAACTCGTGTGTAAATTTTTCGTCAACTCGATCCATGAAAGCACTGTACACTCCGCGGCATCTTCTATGTCTCTAGAACAAATTACAAACAGTTTACGGCATGTGTGGCATTAAGAAAAGAACAACTTTTCATCAGACTCACACCTCTTTCTGTGTAGCGCTTCACATTTTCCCAGTTTACAAGTTTGTGTAGACCATGTGGAAGTGGCTTGATTTGGATATTAGATATGATGCAATTAAAAAAAGATTTTAGTTAAAGGGACTTTGTCAACCAAACTTTGCTCAAACTGTGAATGTAGAGAATAACAAATAAGCTACACATTGTGTTGGCAGAACAGACGCATAAAAGAAAAGAAAAATATTTTTTAAACAAATATGTGAGATCGCCTGTTTATGACATCAACTGTTTGATATGCAAATTAACTACTTTTCAATGGGAAATGTGTAATTTGCATATCAAGCCACAAGATGATGTGAATAAGCAGGAGAAACCCCAGACACGTATTCTTAATTTTGCATGTGCATGCAAGTATGCTAAAACAACCGATAGCTCATATATCATAATTTCTTATTCTATCCATTCACACTATGAGTAAAGTATAGGTTGACAGTCCCTTTAGCAATGCTGTGAAGTGAGAGATAATTATGTAATATCTTTGTTATAAACCAAGTAGTTGATATATACCAAGAAAGTAATTAGCTGAGGCAGATCAATCATAATTATAAGATGTAGTAATAATAATAATTTAGTACTATATAATTATTTATATTATGTAAATGCAATTTAATACCTAGCTGACCGTAACTTGTTATTCATTTTTATGATGTAATCCACATACATGATTTATTTATGTATCATGCTTCTGCTAAAAAATGTGGTGAGGTGCCAATCTCAACATGCCAAATGGCAAATAAAAGCATGATTGTTTAAGGGCTGTCATGATAGCTAACTATGGCACTCAGAACAAGGAAGAAAAAAATTTTCATACACCTTTTTCATATCGAAAATAGTTGCTAGTAGAATTTAGTCTTTTTTATGTACTGTAATTTTTTACCCTACTTGTAACATGTTTCTGAACATATGCATGATTATATTTTAGTTTTGCTTGCTTCTATGTGCAGGGTTCAGAGCTGTAAAATATATAATGATGATTTTCTTAAATGTAACAAAACCTGTTGATTTACACATTTACCATCCTGCATCACCTTTGGGGCATCATGGGAGCTGTTTATACTATATAATAATGAATAAAAAATATACTAACTGTAAATGATGCAGACTTAGGTGGCCAAGGAGTCTTGGGTAGAATTAGAGTTGAATCCCATTCAAGATCGGCAGGTTTGTGAGATATAAACATTTTAGTGCTTTGTTTGCTCCTCTTTTCTGGTAAAGGATGCAGTCCATACACTGAAAAAATATCTGATTTAAAAATGCATATACTGAATTATACCAATTAAAGCAAACTTTATCAAGACTGACTACATGAAATGCTCTATATCACTGTCTTTTCTGTAGAGGTATTTTTAGAAAAGTGAACCCCACAGAATCCCACACTCCATTAACCACAAACATTAGGACAGTGTTCCCAATGGTAGGACTACAGTGGACAATCAGAACATTGTTTTTGATATAAGTATTTTAAGTGTTTTTGTTACAATCTTGTATTCATTGAACCCAGAGCCAGATTAAGACTTTGTAGGCCCCTGGGCTACAGGTATTGTGAGGCCCCCAGTAAATACATGAAAAAAGTTTTATTAGTAAATAATAATTCACATGTAAACTGTTTTTCCATATTTAATAATACCTATGATAGAATATAATATAATATAATATAGCATAGAATTACATGTATTCTATAAACCGAAAGTCTATAAACCGAACGACATTCGGTTTATAGACTTTCGGTTTATAGAATACATGTAATGCTATTGGCTATTCTATAAACTGAAAGTCTAAAAACCGAATGACTTTCGGTTTAAAGACTTTTGGTTTATAGCCGAACCTCGAACTCCAACACGGACATACAGTGAAATGTCCGGGTTCGGGTTCATGGCACGGACACCGTAATGTCCGGTACAAACCCGAGCAGCGCGGTTAGGGTTCGCTCAACACTATTCCTATACCATCATCAAAGCACTCATTAACCGCACCCATTACAAGCTTAACTAAGCTGATATGTGCACAAACAGTGCTCTCTACAGCACTGACAGAGTTAACCTGTAAACAAATTATTATTAATATTAGGGGAGACATCAATGCACTCCACCTCCCCCAAAAATAAAAATGATTGCTCCCCATTAAATAAAAGGTATGGCCATAGGGACTGCGGCCCAGCCCAAAGCTTGTGGTCACCAAATAATGTTTGCACCCTAGAACACAGGCTGTAGTATGCCCGTGACCCCCTTTATAAATAAAATAGTTTCTGCCCCAGGGCATGGGGCCGGTGCTATGCTCCAAATAAAATAATATTGTTTCCCCTGGACTCCAGGACTTGGGGCCGGCACTGTGCCCTAAGCCCCAAATAAAATAATAATGCACTCTGGGACTTGTGGCCCGCACTATGCACGAAAAGCCCAATAAAATAAAAGTCACCACTGTAGACCCGTTTGGTCACATGCCCCTGCCACAACACAATAAATAAATAAAATTTGATTTATCCCCTACCCACCACCCCCACCTTGCCCATCTAAGTAGGGCTGGGACTTCAAAAGACTACAGAAGGCGTCTGACTACCTAAGCCTCCCTCTTCCAACCCTACTATTCTGGGATTTGAAAATTAGCCAAATTTGAGAAAATTGTTGTTATTCCCTCACCTCAATACCACTGCTTTAACGTATTTCTGCTGTCCCTGTTGCATTACATGATAATAATTGTGTCATCATGACTGATCGGTGTTATCAATACGGAACAGATATGCTCAAGGTGAATGTGTGATTTATTGGAACAAATACTTTCTAGGTTTCTCATGTACGGATTGTAAAGTACAATGTCACACCTTGTTGGTTGGTCATAAAGCTAAGGACTTTGTTCAATTTGGATCTTTTCATTTTGGAACGAAGAGCAACAATTTACAACTGCAAATTCCAAACATTAAGATTACTAAAGGTTGTATTGTAATAGACGTGAAAACACATTTCTATCATACCTTGTTTGCATATCAATGACCAGAATCCCTTGCAGAACTGGATCCCAGAGATTGATAGGAAACAGGCCTGCTATATTGTCAGGAATGCATAGATAAAGTTCTACTGGCTGCACTGTATCTATATATGAAAGTAACATTCATGACATTCACTAGAATCTCTGCGTCCAAAAATGGCATGTAGCAGGAAGTTTATTATCTTCACTCTGGAGGGCAATTTCTCAGAAGACACAGGGAGACTTTTCTCATCCTACCCCCCCTTCAGGCATAATTCTATAATGAATGTAACATAGGAATATAGAATGTGTTGGCAGATAAGAACCATTTGGCCCATCTAGTCTGCCCAGTTTTCTAAATACTTTTTTTAGTCCCTAGCCCTATCTTATATCTAGGATAGCCTTGTGCCTATCCCACGCCTGCTTAAACTCCTTCACTGTGTTTACCTCTACCATTTCCACTGGAAGGCTATTCCATACATCCACTACCTTCTCAGGAAAATAATACTTCCTGATATTACTTTTAAATCTTTTCCCCTCTAATTTAAGACAATGTCCTCTTGTTGTGGTAGTTTTTCTTCTTTTAACTGTACTCTCCTCATTTTCTGTGTTGATTCTCTTTATGTATTTAAATGTTTCTATCATATCCCCCCTGTTACGTCTTTCCTCC
Organism: Pelodytes ibericus; assembly: GCA_036172795.1. Classification (NCBI taxonomy): domain Eukaryota; kingdom Metazoa; phylum Chordata; class Amphibia; order Anura; family Pelodytidae; genus Pelodytes; species Pelodytes ibericus. The sequence goes on from CM069859.1 coordinate 191,380,026, forward strand.
AAGCTATACATGTTAAGATCCAAAATGTAGGCTATTTGCCAATGGTCATAAGTATAGCAGACGTGTCATGCATCCTAGAGGTTATTAAAGAATAGCCGCACAACCATCAATTACTGAAAATTTACCACAACCACTGTCCCCATAGCTCCACCCACTCTACCTAACCCACATAGCATATTGTAGCCCCACCTAGTTATTAAGGTGCAGATCAAATCTCAAAAATTCCCACCAACTAGAGCCTATTTTAGGTAAAAGATGTCCCTGCACGTTAAACCATTGTTGTGCCAGATCCATAGCACCCCATCATTTTTGTGTGTGTTTAAAATAGTGAAATTGCATTTTTAAACCACAACGGAAAAATGCACTGTTTATAGTAAGACGTGTATAAAAAGACAGAGAGCTGGTCTCTCTTGCATGTTATTTTAATTAATGTAATACATTTGGTTAAACTTTTAATACTCATGTGCGACCCCCCCCCAACACACACACACACACACATTTTTAATAGTTCTGTGTGTATTGCCCTGACCAATGTTTGTATTACATGGTGTATTTTTTAGTTTCATGGGTTTGAGACATATGCTTGTGTTTGGGATATTTTGCAGTGCTATAGCATACCTCCCAAGCCTCCCTAAATAGGAGGGACAGATCCTACTTTTTCACCTAAATCCCACTCTCCCTCTTTCCTCCTCTGGTGTTCTTCTTTTATGGTGTATCCCAGTGTATCACAAGCTCCAAAGCAATAAAACTCACAGCGAAAAGTGTTTAAACTGCATTCAATGTGTTATTATGTCAATTTGTGTTAATTGAATGCTTTTTCCTATTCTAAATAACTTCCCAAATTACATTAATCCACTCCAACAAAAAAAACTGTCCCTCCTTGTCCATTTGCACTATTGGGAGCTATGCAAATGTAGGGTGTTAAATATAAGAGAGAGCCATAAATACTTTCCATGGTAATAAAGAATAAGAAATAATTAAAGAAACCAAATAACTAGAATTTTTCTTAAAGTACAGGTTATAAAGTGTAAATTACCACAGGTTTTACATCTTTATAGCAAAGAAAAATTAACTTGCTTAAAGTGTTGGTAATTTAATGAGATAAGCATAAAACATATACTCCATCACTTAGGGCCTTATTTATCAAGACCAAACTGGTGATATTTCAGGACGTTTGCTTCAAATTTAGCACTTTTCTGAATTAGCACCTTTTTTGCCTTGATAAATCTGGCCCTTAGTATGAATTTATCCTAAAGTGGTAATGTCAACAAATGTTTTAGTTTCTTAACCCCCTAGTGACAAGACATTTTCACCTTGACTTTCCCTTGGTGACAATGGCTGTTTTGACATTTCTAGGGTGTTTGTGTTTAGATGTAATTTTTTCCTTTCTCACATACAGTACCCACACAAATTATATGTTGTTTTTATCGTCATAAGAAGGGCTTTCATTAGATACCATTATGTTCATCATATCTTATCATTTACTACAAAAAAAATCATAAAATATGATGAAAAATTAAAAAAAAAACACTTTTTCTAACTTTGACCTAAAAAATAATTTACACAAATAAAATCATTAAAAAAGACCCCGTCTAAATAGTTTCTAAATGTTCTCCCGAGTTCAAAAATATGCATGTTTCCATATTTTTCGGTATTTTTTTGCGAGTTATGGGGCAAAAACCAAAAATAGTGTTTTTTGGTTTTTTTCCTATATTGACCTTTTGACCCCAACCCGAACCCAAAATTTAACCCTAACACTAAATTTAACCCCAACTCTAATCCTTATTATATCCCTTAATATTTTTTAACTTTAATTTAATTTTAACCCTTTCCCTTATGCTAAAAAATATTTAATTTTAACCCTATAGGCTAATATAGCTAAATAACCTGTTTTTAATTAATTAAATATGTATTTTAAATATTTTCCATTGCAATGCTACTTAACTACCACTAGGGGCAGTCAAGTAGCATATTCAGAGCGTCGGAAGTGAAGTTACTTTCACTTCCGAAGCTCAGACCGGCAGAGGGCTTAGCCATATTGACGGAGCAGCATGGGGTCCCAAAATAGAAATTTCGGTGCTGGCTATTGCCTCGATGTCGAGGCAATAGACCAGCACTGTTAAAGCGGTTTTCGCGATCGTTGATCGCGAAAACCCCTTCATTCACTGCAGGACGTGCCAGGCACGTCCTTTGTCGTTAAGGGAGTTTCTCCCAGGTCGTGCCTGGCACGTCCTTTGTCGTCAAGGGGTTAAATAAATGACCACATTAATGGGTCTATTTACTAAAATTCGACTTTCAAAGTTGATTTTCATTTTGAGACTAAGGCAAATTCAGCACCCGAGGTTCGAATCTTCCCCAATAAAACTAATGGGAAACAAAAGGTATATAATATTCGTTATTACAGAGAAAGACATACTTACCACAGCTTACATTTTGAGATTTCAACTTAAGGTTCGATGGGTCACGGTAATAACTTGTAACAAAATCAGGTATGTCAACTTCATACTGGATTAGAAAAGAAATATAAGTAAACCAGTTAAAATAAAGGCTGACAGATTTACACCCTGGTGTGGCTGAAGAAGGAAAAGTGGGGACACAGACCAGACATTTTTGATTGCTATAACAGGCTTTTGTTAACAAATATAGGATAAGTTAAGCTTTAGCTATTTATATTTTTAACAATTCAGAAAGTACACAGCTGCCAATTTGCTGGGGCAGTCTCATTTTTGGGGCCTGTCCTGCCAAATTCAGGTCTGTTCCAGCCTTTCTACAGTGTATTGCTCTGTGCACAGGCAGCATTGTGATTAAACAGTGTATGTCTCTAAGACATAGATAGACAGACAAAATGGGAAGGAATCTGCTCCAGACGACTAAGGGTCTACCCAAAATTGACTGATTTGGACGAAATGGATTCAGATCGGACAAGTTAATTGAATTTAAAAAATCTCACAAATCCGGCAACTCAATATCCATGAATTCGGTTCCGAATATGCCATTCAGAAACCGAAGCATCGGAAGCATTTGGATCAGGATAATTTTGCGATAAAGAGCATATATTTTTCGGCTACCCAATATGCACCGATCACCTCCCAAACACGCTGTGTTCGAGACTGTCAACAACCTAACAGCTGTTGACAGTGAACAACAAACAGTGATGTGATACTAACCTATACCAGGTACTATTATTCCACATAAGTTTTTATTACAGTGTGTTAACCCCTTCGTAGCGCTAGGACGTTCTGTGCCATCCTATTTTTCTGGCACTAGGATGGCGTAGAACGTCCTTCAGTCTAACAGTAGATGTTAATACTATGAAGCAGTTTAGGCATGCATGGGATGAGGTCATCCTAGATCTAAGATAAGGCCAGGAACTAATGAGTATTAAGATTATTTATTTAAGAACTTTATTTTAACTTTAGGCAGAAATTGAGCAGACTAGTTGTTTCTGTGTTAATTGAACTGACGAGACTAGGGATCGGCCCATATTACTCATTGTGGACAGTTACCGGAGAGACAATTAAATGATGTTCTATGGACCTTCATTGACCTCTCCATGGACACTGGACGAGTCTAGGACAGTTCATCGCGGCTGCTTCACCACTGACAGTTCAGCAAGTCTGTTTGAAGCGGCAATGTAAGCGTTTACAAACATACACCCCCCAATAAATTAACCCCCCCTAATAAATGACCCCCCTAAAAGTTACCCCTGAACCCTAATACAAAAACTAACCCCCCTGAACCCTAAAACTAAAATTACCCCCGAACACTAATACTAACATTAACCCCCCGAACCCTAATACTAAAATTAACCCTAATACTAATTCTACCCTCACTGAACCCTAATACTAATACCTAACCCCCCATAACCTGATACTAAAATTAACACCTATTAAACATTAATAATACTCACCTTTAGTGATCCCACAATGAACTGTCCCGCGATGATCTCTCGTTCGATGAACTGGCCCATCCCCACACTGGACTCCCTATAAGGCAGGGCTTCACAAATTTCTGAACAATTTAGGAGCCAGACCAACCAATTCAGGAGCCAGTCTGGTTATTTATCAGTGCCAGGGAAATGGAACTTCTGTAGAGTTGTTTATAAAATAATCAATTTAGGAACCAGCAATAGGGAATTCTGGCTTCTGGGATATGTAAAGCCCTGCTGTAAGGACACTTAGTCTATTGTTGGGTGAGACCCAGAAGCTTTCCCAATATGTATAGATGTTGCATTATAATGCGTTACACCCAGCTAAATGGTGACCCCAATTTTTCTGCGGTGAATCAATAGTACACATGCACAGTAGAAATGCCACTACTGAAAGCTTGTGGATCATGTTGCGAAGTAAGGTGACGTGCTTTGTTTCCAAAACAAAACAAATAATATATAAAGCAGCATACAGCTTGAAAACACACAAATGTTTTCCCCTCGTAAGCTATATTCTCTTATCATTTCAGCACTGACACCTTCAGAAGATCTGCCCAATACTAACTGCCAGTCCTTGTTTTAAAGTCAGGGGCGCACAAGTTTTTGTGAATGCCATGATCAGAAATGCATATGTGTAATGGATTACATAAAATTGTTTTATTCAATCATGAAGAACAGTTTGTTAACCATAATACAATGTTTGTGTATTTAGCATTGATACAAAAGCAGTGCAAAAACAGAATAAATCAACTTTAATCGAACAATTATTGTCCCTGCATAATGTATAGTTAAATTGGTGAAATTATGTTCATCTCACCTGCAGCTCACCTTTTAGTGACTAGCCCAATAAGTCTTTCCATAAGTCCTACCTTGTAATGGAGGGTAGACAACATGGACATTAAACTTTTGTAACTAATACAACAAGTCCAAAATACTTAATAGTATTCCTTTTCATCTTTACTCAAGAAATTAGTAGTGACAGTCACATTTGATATGTTTTTGTTCTATGTTTATGAAAATGTAGATATACATTTTACTTACCTGTCTAAAATCATGTGGCTTTGGGTCTTTGTAGGTATCTTTGGGGTATTGGCCTTTTTTAACACACATCAGGCTGGCCTCAAATTGCCCCACATGTTTGAATTTTGTTAGAAATTTGGGGGGCTCCTCTTTTCCACCTATACTGGGAAGGTGATCATCTTCTAATATATGAAGCTTGCTGACATGATTAGGGGCCTGAGGTTTGCTTGCTTGTCTTCTTCCCACCTCATCATGTTCCACTAATTTCCTGGGCAAAGTCAAAGATCTGTACAGCCTGACACTAAAATCTGGGGGCTGCTTCCTCCAGATATCTGGCTTTGCTGTAATCCTTGGTCTCGCAAAATTCTTACTTCGTTCAATGGCCAAATGTTCGTTTGCAGTAAATAGCACTTGATTTGTAAATAAATAACAGTGTTCATTTTCAGGATGCGTTTTATTATTGGTACACATCTTACTTTCTGTTCAAATCAGCTAAAAAAAAAAGGAAAGAACATTTTGGGGATAAATAATTACCACAGATATAGTTTAGTAAAAAAAAAAAAACTTGCTAGCATTGATTTTGAGGGTGTTTATTGAGGTAGGGCACCAACAAATTGGGGGCACAGAGAAGCTCAATCGATTTTATTCCATTTCTCAACTGCTCCTCAAACATTTAACGTGTCAGGTGAATTGTGAGGCCCCAGTGATATAATTTTGAATGTAAATTTACATAAGAGTTGTACATAAAAATAAAGTTAACCTATAAGCTAAGTTGAGCTGCCCCTTTAAATAAAGTGTTAGAAAGTTTTATATATGCCCTGCAAAGTACATTGTTCCACATAGTATCTAAGTAATTCTTAAATCCATTCCCAGACTTGTAACATCTCATTAAAAAACTAGCCACTTTGCAAGTTAATGAATATCAGATATTCAATACTATCACTTACCTCTTAGAATTGAAAACCAAATATCCACATTGTAATGAACATGTTGTAATAAACTTGAAAAAGACATCCAGAAACTTTCTTCAGATGGGGTTGTGAGGATTTTTTTCTTCAAAACTGAGTTGCTAGGATACAAGGCAATTCTTCTGATTTACCATTCACAGAAGAAACCTGGATATGGTGCCTGTGTTGACTGTAAAACTGTATTGAGTCCTAGCAACACTATTGTTCCAGGAATTAGAGTGAGAGTGAATGAGGAAAATAAAGGTATGGGCCCTTTTAATAAAAGAAAAAAATCTTTGGAACAAGAGAAGTTTGGTCATTAAAATGAAAGTTCAAATATATACATTTTTCGTTTGCATTTTAAGACACAATAGTTTAGATGCAAATAATGTGTTCAAAAAGTTATAATTACTATGTCTTAGTTATGTTTTGTTATGCTGCAGATAAAACTTTGTGTTTCATCTTATGGTTTGTTTCCAAACAAACAATGTAATTAGAGCCTAGTCACTCAACTGTTGCCTACAAGTAGCTGATGAACTACAATTCCTATAAACATCATTTAGTAATTGCAGAGAATTATGGTATCAGTAGTTCAGAAATAGCTAGAAGGCTGCAGTTGGACACCTAGAGGATACAGCCCTTCACAATATAATAGAATAGCCAATGCTGGGTGACACATGTAAAGGGTTGAAAGAAAACCATGCGCTAAGACTGTCAATTCATTGAAGTATTGAGTAGTGATATTTGAGGGTCCTGTTTTTTGGGTCCTGTCTCGTCAAAAATGCATGCCGTCTGCACAAGTGGCATTGGGATTAAACGTAAATAGTCTAAATGTGAATCTACACCAGGTAGCGCAAGTGACATTATATAACCCAACTGTCTTGGTCCCAGCCCTTCACTTCCCGTGACTTGGTAGTGACATGCTGACAGATATATGCCTCCCATCTGTCCCACTTTGCATGGGACAGTCTTGATTTTGGGAGGCCGTCCTTTCTGAGCTCTACCTCTGTCGCAGTTTTCAGGACAGAGGCAGGTAGGGTTGCCACCTGGCTGGTATTTTACCGGCAGGCCGGTAAAAAATTGGCATCAGGCCAATGTTAAGTCTATGGAAAGTAGCCGGTATTTTTTTTTTTGAAGAAAAGGTGGCAACCCTAGAGGTAGGCCTCAACGGGAGTTTTCTATACATTTGAGAATATTTGTCCATAATATTGACAAATATTTAAAGTGGTAAATATACTGTCAAAATAGCATATTTATATCTTTCAAAGGGTTAAAAGAAATGTTTGCTTGTCTCTTAGCTAAGTTTATCTAAAAGATTATGTTCATTCACAGTACTGAGCTGCATGCCAGCAGGTCTCTGGTACAACCAATTACATTTCATGCACTGAATTGGCTTGCCAACCTCAGAATATCATTGTAACATCTAATTATTTCATCATAAAATGTTAGAGTTACAATGCAGAATACAATATAATGACAGGTACACGGCTTAAATGACATTCTTATCTGATGCAAACACTGTGACAGACAGAAAATGTAAATAATATTTCTTTTGTTTTATTAGCGCTTTTGTTAGCACTATATGTAAATTAAATGTGCTCACCTATCTTAGTGATATTTATATATTTCTAGAGCTACTCTTTGAAGGAGATACATATTTCTGGTGAAGTATTGTGGTTTTTGTTTGCCTGTAAATTGTAGTCACATAGAATTTAATAGCAAACACAATTTCTATTTTCATTTACTTCCATATGTATTTTTTTTAACATAACATTCAATTCTATTAGCATTTATTCATATAGCACATTCAGTCTACACAGTACTCGATACAGAGCATAAAGCAGTTATGTTTAGTCACATAAATGCTGATCCCATTACTTTTTTTTCAGCTACTTGGCCATTATTTGCTACTCACTCCCACAAGTGACCTGGGAGAAGAGGGAGCCGTACTTGGCTCCAGTGGTGTATATTGGTTTTGTGCTGTCCTAGGCCTAACTAAACTCATGCACCCCCTAATCTAAATTTGCTCCACCGTCAGACTTGCCATTCTGCCCCTCAGGCTTACAATCCTTTTTTTATTTTTTTTTATTTCATGGATGGGTCCAGAAAGAAGTTTACACAGAGACCTGTGGATGTAACTTTCTATCAGTAGGTCTCTGTGCAGGACAGCTTCCAGACCTTCTCAGGGGATAGTTATTGGGAGTATCAACTGTTCAATCAGCTGACATCCTCCCTTTGTTATTTTATTACACCTCTATTCTATCTCGTAATGTTCAGGTTCACCCTTCAAAGAGTAGAGTGAATCAAAGCAAACTGAATCCCAGGGATAGGCAACAGGGACATGTCGTGCCCCTGAGTGACTGGTGTGCTCCCAGTCCGGAGCAGATCTGTCACTCAGGGGCGCAATGTATCGCTTGTATTTGGCTGTTCGCCGCACACAAACCCCCGGAAATACCATATTTGCTTGAATATATATTGTCTTATATTCGAGGTCGTCTTATAATCTGACCTCAAATCGAGGTCATACTATAAGACAGGGATCCAGGTCCCCCGCAGAGCTGCAGTGGACCTGGATCCCCCTCGCTAACAGCTGGTGGATGTCTGCGCAATGCACGCAGACATCCTCCGCTGCCATCTTGCATATCCGTCTGAACTTCTATGATGAAGCCGGAACCTTCCATCCTCTGGCTGCCTCCACTAGCCACCAAAAGTGCAGACATCCTCCATGCTGTCCGACATAATAGATGGAAGTGTCGGGCAGCATGGAGGACGTCTGCACATATCGTGCAGACATCCCCCCGGCTGCCCCACTAGCCACCAGTGAGACAACGTTGGGGGGAGGGAGGGTGAATACAGACAACGGTGAGGGGAGGGAGGGGGGAGACAAACAGACAACATTGGGGGAGACAGACAGCAACATTGGGGGAGGCGGGGGGGGGGGGGGGGGGGCAACAGCCAGACAACGTTGGGGAGAGGGGGAGAGAGAGACAAACAATGTTGGGGGGAGGGGGAAATAGACAGACAACATTGGGGAGATTGACAACAGTGGGGGGAGGGAGGGACAGCATTGGCACATAAAGGTAAATAAAAACAAGAAATTCATTTTTTTTATATTATAATTTTTTAGTAAATATGAAAAAGCAATTTACATGTGGATATATAGAAGTTTAACTTTTTTTCCTATAGGGTAGTCTTATATTCCGGATTTTAGTTTTTTTCCTAAAGGAATATGTAAAGTTTGGGGGGTCGTCTTATAATCAGGGTCGTCTTATATTTGAGCAAATACGGTACATGAGAAACATCCAAGGGGCTGACAGTAGCGGCGAATTTGGCAAACAGAGTCACTCACGCTGTTGCCATTTTGACCAACACTAAAAGTATATGAAACTAAAAGTATACGAATTTTCGGATACTTTTCGTGCTGGTTGAATTGGCAACAGAGTGAGTGAATCTGTTGCCTAATTTGTAGCTGCTGTCTCTCCCGCATGTATTTCCGGGGTTTGTGTGCTCTCTGTTCAAACTCCAGAAATAGACAGCGCGACTCCGTGCTAGGTACACACCTAACACATATGGAGCATACGCGCCTGATAGGCAATGTATCTGTACAAGGACACCAGTGTTATTTGCAAAATCAGTGACGGTCTATAGAACATAATTAAATTGTCCATTACAGATGGCAGTAAATGTACACTATGAGCAGTTTTGGTGCCTACCCCTGCTAACAGTTCATTGGTAAATACAAGCTCACCAATATAAGGTTGGTGATGATTACTGAAAAAAATGCTTTAACATAAAATAGACACCAGATGGCGATATAACACCAAGTGTGCAAAATACATTCCACTCTACACCTCAGCATGCATCAAATGAAAGGCACCGTATAGCAATACCTATATAATGTATTAAAGAGAACGACATAGCACAAGAAATAGCATAAGTAAAACATAAATAAGAATCCTATCAAAATATTTTATTTAAATCAACAATTCCTGAAACATCTTGAATCAAGAAAAATATTAATCTACTATAAAGTTTTATAAGCTCTAATATGAAAGTTACTTGGGTTAAAGTCTCTTTTACTCGTGCTAAAAAAAACAAGAAAACAACGAGATCTTGCTATTCATGCTTCATCTGTTTTACAAGACATGTCAATAGGTCAGACAGATGAGTCGATTTACTCATTTGTGCAATGTATTATTAAAGACTGCACTTTACAGCAAGAAGTCAGATAACATTTGAATGCTTTTTTGGGGGACAGAATACAAGTGGTAAATAGCTCTTAACACAAGTTTATAGCTCTAGTATTTTCAAGTTTGACATCTGTATTGTTGCAATTACTAAGACTATTCTTCAAGTTGAATAGGAAAAACAAGTCTAGCCCCAGCTCTGACACAGGCCAGCCTCCTGACCTGCTGTGTCTTCTTTAAAGGAAGCAAGGGTTAAAAAAAAGTTTCATTGTCCTTTAAGGAAGTCACATGTATGGAACATTTCTCAATATGAGATTCCCATCTAGTACTTGCTGCAGTGCTGTATTTACCGCGAGGCATCCTAGGCGGATGCCTATGGCGGCAAATTTTGGGGGGCGGCAGCGCCCCCCAGCACTGAAAATTTTTTTTTTTTAAAAATGTAAAAAAAAAATCTGGCCCTTTAAAAAAACAAAAAAAAAAACCCCCACCGCGCTTGCAGGCAGAGACGGAGGTGAGAGGAGATCGGAAGATCCCCCCTCACCAAAGCTCTGCCTGCCAGGCTGCACGGGGAGCCGAACAGGCAGCACAGAGAAACCTCCGTGCTGCCTGTCCGGCTCCCCGTGCAGTGTGCCGACACGGAAGTGCCGACAGTCACGTGACGGGCGCGCTGACGTCATACGCGCGCCCGGTCACGTGACCTGTCGGCACAATCGCCGGGAAGCCGAACAGCATGGAGGGACCATGCTGCCTGCCTGCCTGCCAGGGAAAGGTAAGTGCTGATGGGAGACAGTGTGTGTGTGTGTGTGACTGAGTGTGATGGGAGTCAGAGTGTGTGTGTGTGATGGGAGACAGTGTGTGTGGCTGAGTGTGATGGGAGTCAGAGTGTGTGTGATGGGAGACAGTGTGTGTGACTGAGTGTGATGGGAGTCAGAGTGTGTGTGATGGGAGACTGTGTGTGTGACTGAGTGTGATGGGAGACAGTGTGTGTGACTGAGTGTGATGGGAGTCAGAGTGTGTGTGATGGGAGACAGTGTGTGTGGCTGAGTGTGATGGGAGTCAGTGTGTGTGATGGGAGACAGTGTGTGTGGCTGAGTGTGATGGGAGTCAGAGTGTGTGTGATGGGAGACAGTGTGTGTGGCTGAGTGTGATGGGAGTCAGAGTGTGTGTGATGGGAGACAGTGTGTGTGGCTGAGTGTGATGGGAGTCAGAGTGTGTGTGATGGGAGACAGTGTGTGTGACTGAGTGTGATGGGAGTCAGAGTGTGTGTGATGGGAGACTGTGTGTGACTGAGTGTGATGGGAATCAGAGTGTGTGTGATGGGAGACAGTGTGTGACTGTGTGTGATGGGAGTCAGAGTGTGTGTGACTGAGTGTGATGGGAGTCAGAGTGTGCGTGATGGGAGTAGGAGTGTGTGACTGAGTGTGATGGGAGTAGGAGTGTGTGACTGAGTGTGATGGGAGTGTAAGCTTGATGTGAGTCTGAATGATGGGGCATGTCTTAGGTGTGTAACGTGGGTGTGCAGCTTGGGTAGGGGGGTGCCCGGATTTTGTCTGCCTAGGGCAGCACAAAATCAAGATACACCACTGACTTGCTGAATACTGAATAGTGAAAATGTTTGAGTAGACAAATACATACACATTGCTATACCCACCGACAGTGGCGTCCCAAGAGGGTGTGGGGGGGTGCGGACCACACCGGGTGAACAATGGGAAAACAATCACTGGTATATTAATGGGTAAACTAGCACTGGAATATTAATGGGGAAGCTAACACTGGCATATTAATTGGCAAAATAACACTGGCATATTAATGGTAAAATAACACTGGCATTTTAATGGGCAAATAGCACTGGAATATTAATGGACAAATTGGCTGTGGCATATTAAGGGGCAAAATAATACTGGCATATTAATGGGCAAACTAACACTGGCATATTAATGGACACACTAAATACTCTTTAAACTGAGCAGGTTCTTCTGCCTTTCTTTTTTTGAGAGTTATCTCTTCTAAGGAAGTGGACATGTAGGCTAGGAAGTATATTCCTTTATCCACTTTTAGAGATGTGTGCCATTTTCTATTTCTTTTTGCACCCTTGTGTACTGTGAGCAGTAGTGAAGACTGTTTCTTATTGGTGCTGGACTTACCAAATACTGTGTGTGGTTTTATGTTACATAGTTTCATAGTGGTTTAGGTTGAACTTCCCTCCATCAAGCCCAACCCTTTTCCTATTCCATGTTTATCGCTGTTGATCCAAAAGAAGGTAAATAATTTGAATTCTTCTTTCAGTGGGGTCACAATTCCTTCTTGACTTCAATGGCAATCAGATTTTCCTTTAGCTCAACAAGCACTAAATAAATATTAATGCCTATACTAACATTGATAGCCCTCTATGCTCTGGCTCATTTAAAAGTATCCAGGCCACTTTTAAGGCTAACGCATTTTAACGTATATCTAACGTATTTGGACATGGAAAGAATTTGATCTGTAGACCTTCACAGACTTTGCCGTGGACACTGACCTATCCATGGTGACTCTTTGAACAGGTCTACCTTGTAAAAACTTGCCATTTTATTACATTACCTTGGTGCTAATGTGAGTTGATGTGTTTTATACTTTCCATTACGTAGTCTCTACATTTCATAACAGAACAAAAGAGATTGTGTAAGTAAACTGTTCTTCAGCGTTGCCATCCATCTGACTTTACATAGCGCACATAATACTGTACATAACTCTCGCTGGAGTGAAATCTCTTCGACTACTCACACCAGCGTACACATCTCATTATTTCTCAATGTCTAAGCTGTCCATAAGCTTAATCCTCTATATGTTCCTAACTTTCTAGAATGTTTGTGCTGTATTTATAAAAATACTATACACATATATATATATATTGTTCTCCTATGTTTCTGCCATGTTGAGTTAATGAAGCATTACTTTAAACAGCATACCTAGCTGCATCCATTCGGAACAGGGCTTGTTAAAGTAATGCTAATTAATCTGGAAGACATTAGAATACACAGAATGAAACATAAAACAAATCAACTCAATAACCATACAAGTAGCTCAATTAGATTAAGGTTCTCAGGAATATATTTATACATCGAAAACATAGCTAAAGAGAAATAAAGAAACGTAACAAATGACTCAGTAAAACGATATAGCAACGACATGATGTCCATTTTAACAAGCTTTGTTTACCATTTCACTTCAAAATCCTCTGGTGTGCTAAACACACATTACATTTAGCATAAATGTATGCTGCTTTACAGTATGCAGACGTCATATGTGACCAAAGGGAAGTCAATAACCTAATCCAGGAGGTCATCCCTAGAACATTGACTAATTCATTTCCTTCTGATCACCTTTGAATTTTACACACTGTAAGGCAGTATAAAAAGTTATATGTGACCGATTAAAAATGGCCAAAGTGGCAACCATAGGCATGTCGGGAAGTCTCTAGAGGCAATAGCATGGATAGTATTTTTTTTTTAAGAAAAGGTGGCAATCCTACGCATGAATTACAATGGACAAACAGAGCTGTGGTTAGAGTATTTTAGATTTGCTTACCGAAATGAAAGATTATATATTTAAAGGGCCCGTTCATCCTACAGTACCATGGAAAATAATTTTTTTGATAATCATGATAAGTAAAGAAAACAGAGCTAATCTGTCTGATCAACTCTTCCTAACACCTAAAATCTGCAAATAATGTGTAATAGACTTGTAACAGTAGCAACGGTCTCTCTAAGCCCTCCTTATTAATTGTGACTAAATGTAGAGACATCTGTGAAACCATTTTCAATGTAAAACTATTAGAGAAGTGTAAATTGTATATTAGAACACAGAATGGCCCTGTAAGAAATAAATGCACAGGGCAACATGGCTATTCAGTATAGTAAGGGGGACAATTTGGGCTATTCACTAAAAGGTGAGTTAAGGTGAACAGCAGGTGAGTTTAAGTGAATAGCAGGTTAGTTGAAGTAAATAGCATGTGAATAGAGGTGAGATTAACATTTCATCTCACTAATTTAGCTATACATTGTGCAGGAACAATCCTGGATAGTTCCCCCCCTAAGCAAACTAATCAGGTTTGTTCCTGCACAATGTAGAGTTGAATTGGTGAGATGAAAGGTTCATCTCATCTCAACTCACCTGCTACTCACCTCAACTCACTTGCTATTCACTTCAACTTACCTGCTACTCACCTCAACTCACTTGCTATTCACTTCAACGTACCTGCTACTCACCTCAACTCACCTTTTAGTGAATAGCCCCACATGTGTTTTATTCAATATTAGCACAGCTACTGAGTATAGATTTATTTTCTTACATCTTTAGTTAAACTCCCTTGTGTTGATCATGGCCAGACTGAAAAAGGTGCAGTTTTGCTCCAAAAGGGTGTTGCCTAGTTTGTATTGCTAAATGGATCAGCCCTGTCTCTTACTGTTATGGTATCTCCCACTGCAGGGGCCCAGGAAAATAAACAAGAATGTTGTGCGTATGTTTTCTGCTTTCAACCATGGAGTAGATACCTAATACATCAAAAAACATTGTACCAAACAATCACATTTTTTGTAATTAATTACTTAATCAAAGAAAGAACTGCATGGAACTGAGATGGAAATTTCAAACTGAAGGCCAAGGTACCTTAGTTGGAAAATGTTTCCAATGCAGCTGCATTGACCTGGAATTCCCAAATCAATTCCCTGCAATTCTCTCTTTGTTGAGTAGACCCTTTACTTTAATTCATCAGCTTTTTTGTAACATTGATAAAGAATATATCACAATTGCTGCTGATATGGTGTGGGGGGAGGGGTTAAAACAAATGTTCCATTGCTGTACTAGTAACACTGTTACTGCTTGAAGATCCTATTGAAGTTAAGAATAATGGGTGTTGAGTGACCCCTGGAGGATCATTTGGGGATTGCTTAGTAGCAGATCTAAACTCTAAACCCTTTAGCAATCACCTCCCATTTACATACCGACCTTAAGTGTTCTGGTGGTCTGTGCGGGCCTTCCCCATGGTGGCCCCCCTCCTCATGCCTGTATCTTCCCTCTCCCTCCATGTATGTGTTTTTCCCTTCCCATGTTTGTCCCTTTCCTCTTCCTTGCCATATCTATCTATTTCCAACTCCCCCATATCTGTCATCTCTCTCCCCCTCCTCCCCATATCGGTTCTCTCTCCCCCTCCTCCTCAAATCTGTTCTTGCCCCCCTCCTCCGTTCTCGCCCCCTCCTCTGTTATGTCCTCCCCTTCTCTGTTCTCTTCTCCCCCTCCTCTGTTCTCTTCTCTGTCCCTCCTCTGTTCACTTCTCTCCCCCTCCTCCTCTGTTCACTTCTCTCCCCCTCCTCCTCTGTTCACTTCTCTCCCCCTTCCTCCTCTGTTCTCTTCTCTCCCCCTCCTCCTCTGTTCTCTTCTCCCCCCCTCCTTGGTTCTCTTTTCTCCCCCTCCTCCTCTCTTCTCTTCTCTCCCCCTCCTCCTCTGTTCTCTTCTCCCGCCTCCTTGGTTCTCTTTTCTCCCCCTCCTCTGTTCTCTCCCCCTCCTCCTCTGTTCTCTCTCTCCCCCTCCTCCTCTGTTCTCTTCTCACCCTCTGTTCTCTACCCCCCTTACTCAGTTCCACCCCCCTTACTCAGTTCTCTCCACCCCCTCTTATTTCTTCTCCCCCCCCCTCTCTGTTCTCCCTCCCCTTCCCATTTTTACTTACGGGGAGGGGGCGGACCTCACCAGGTGAAAGGTGAAGGTCCTGGCACCACCCTGTGAAGCAGCGCAGTTCCTGCTTCAAGGGGGAGCCGCGGGCAGCATAAGAAAGTGCTGCTCGCACACCCTGCACGCAGTGATAATGCAGGGTACCGGAAATCCAATGCCCTGTGTCATCACTAAGCACAATTTCTTCGGTTGCAGTTGCAAGAACTTACTTCTACACATTCTCCACATCCTTTAGCCCAACCCAACTCATGAGCTGATGAACTGGGCTCCCAAACAGAACAGTTACGTAGCTTTGTTTTAGCTTTGTATCTATTTTCTGGTACTGAATTTAGCTTATGTTTATTATGACCATGATAGTCCCTGACTAATTTGCCTGAACCTTTACTTTCCTCCGTCTATACCCTTGGTAATGCTGTACTTGGTAATGCTGTAATTGGGTCCCCTGACTCTAGTTTTGTAACATCCATCTTGTCCTTTATCACAAAAATGTAACACAATGATTTATAAATGTATACAAGAAAGTTGCTGTGCTCACGTATTCTTTGGCCACATTTATGAAGATGTTTCTTTCACTGTGCTGAATAAGTAATACATGACTGTAAGCTTTTCTCCTGTTTTTTTTATTTTATTTGAGTCTAGGGTATCTGTCATCTGTTACTTCCATTCTACACTCTGAAAGTCCTGGGCTAGCACTCAAATGTACATGAAATCTGTTGTATTATGTTTAAATAGTCACAGGGAACACAGGCATACACAGCTTGCTCACACCTGTACACATTTGGATACAATTTTATGAACTTAATATGTAGTTTGGGAAAGTATTAAACATTTCCATGCCAAATAGTGGAAAATGTATAGAAAATATACAATGGAGCTTTTGTGGAGATAATAATCTACTCAAGTATAGTTGGAAGAGAAGTGGACAATTATTGTCTTACACATGCAGTCATAGTTTTGTGAGATGCTTTTTAAATGTATTTTATAATCAATTTTTATTCTTCATGTGAAATATTCCATAGACATGTCGCTGTTGTTCTAGAGGCAGAGCAGTAATGAGCAGCAATGGCCTTGTACGCAGGACTAATTACACCACACAAAAGCGACTATTCACTAAAAGGTGAGTTTCAGGTGAGTAGAGGGGAGATGAGGTGAGTTGAGATAAGATGAACATTTAATGTCACCAATTTGTCTATACATCCCCAGGTTTGTACAATGTATATTTAAAATGGGGAGATGAAATGTTGATCTCAACTCACCTCGGGTATCGCATTATAATGCATAGTTCTATAATGAGGTTTACCTGTTTTTGCCATGGAACTGTATTGGGGGAAGGGGCAATTTTCTATGCTTTGCATCAGGTACAGAAAAATCTAGCTACTGCTCTGTATAGAGATGTGACTGAAGTGCATAGGACACGGAAATAATAAAAAAAATCCAAGTTTATTATAATTACACTAAAAATGTATACATGCAGAAGGTATGCTACTCAAATGTATATATGATTTACAGTTTACTATGGGGAATTAACAAGGGCTCCCTTGTCAAACCACCTTTCAGTGAACAGACGTTATTTAGGGTCTATTAATCAAAATGCAAAATGAGATGAGACCTCATCTTGACCACCATCCTTCAACCATAGTCAACCCCTACGCAACCCCTCTCTCATATTATCTCATTCTTTAAATATTGCTATTCCCTAAAGTTTTCCAAGGCTGAGATGTGGCTTGAGTTGACATGTAGGAAGTCAATATCGAGATGGTCTACAAGTGTAATGTCTACATCCCATTGACAATAACTGATCTTGCCAAACTCAGGGGAGCAGAATGGAACTTAATGGCTTTTGAAACTAAGTCCACCTCTACCTCCAAACTATACCTTTTCAGTTTTAGAGAATACCAATTTTACATTTCATGGTATGATGCGATCAAGTTTGCAAAGATTCTCTTATGCAAGATGATTTTGGTGAATACCTCAAAGTGGACAAGATGGGAATTCTAGTTCAATTTAAAAGGCAAACTGAACTTAACATCCTATCTCAACCACCTTTTTACAAAGTCATAACATAGTAAATATTACTCATGTTTTCTTGATTAAATAAACAGAAACATAAAAAATAAATGGGGCTTTATAACTAGGACAAAGTTACACAAGTGTTAGAATGCAAAGTGAATATCTATACAATGAGTGGAAAATTATGGGGTGGGTCACTCATATCTATATAAAATATCCAAATAAAATTGTTTAATTATCGGTAGCCAGTGTCAGAAATAACCCCTTTAATGTCACATTATTAAATGCTTGAAGATTACTTTTGTAAAATAATAACATGTGAAAGATCCAGTTAATAAAAAAAACTCCATCTATATCAACAAACACCAACTATATTTTGTTGCACTTTGTTGAAACAAGGTACAAGTTTGGATGGAGAATGTAAAGAGAATGTAAGGAGGCCATAAAAGGTGATCTGTTCCCAGCACAGACAGACCAGCAGTGGAAAAGCACATCTTTCTCTGAGTCATTTCTCTGAATATATAAATTCTCAATTGGTAAATACCAGATCCTAAACATCTGCAGGATGTAAACAAAGATTGTAGTAGTACAACTGTTTATCTGTATGGAAGTCCCCGAAGGAGGAATTACTATTTTCATTTCTGCATATAGCCTTTAAAAGGCTGCGAGTATCTAAATGATTATTTCGATTTCTAACTCCACAGTGAAGACTTCTATTCCTTCGAGCTAATATATAGAATATGTGAAAGGTCATATAATAAATAGTGGGAATGTTGCAGTTCAGTCAATTTCCATTTTAGCGGTTTTTACCATCAAACACAGCTCAAGTAATACGGTCCACCAGATGTGAGGCCTCTTTGGTTCTTAATATGGGGAGAAATGCCAATGATCCTCATGAATAAGCAACTAATAGAGATAAAGAACAGCTCTGCAGCTCTTCAAGACAGATCAGCTTGTATGTATATACATATACAATCAAAATAATATGGATTCATTTATCTTACCCCTTTTCATGCTATTTCATATAAGATTGGCCCTCCAGAAAAGTGTCTTCTTGCCTAGGCTCTGGAACCTGATCGCTTCCATCAATTGGTAGAATCTGACCTACCGCTTTTAAACTCCTACTGAAAATGGATGTTCTGAGGTTTTGATATCATGTCTGTCATGTCCTACTGCTACATAAAGGGAAACATTTTAGTTATGTCAGGAACATGCAGATCATGACTGCCAGTCAGGTATAGGCACCAGTATTGTTCATGGTGGACATGCTGGTCTTTGTGATGGACTGTTTCACAATGTTCTACAGGTGTTCCCAGAGCTTGTCACAGACACTGGAGTCCTTGTATAGGCACGGGAGTCCATGTACAGGCACGGGAGTCCATGTACAGACACGGGAGTCCATGTACAGGCACTGGAGTCCATGTACAGGCACTGGAGTCCATGTACAGACACTGGAGTCCATGTACAGACACTGGAGTCCATGTACAGACACTGGAGTCCATGTACAGGCACTGGAGTCCATGTACAGGCACTGGAGTCCTTGTATAGACAATTTGCCTTATTTTTCAGTGTTCCTAAAATCTCCTTGTTTTTCCACTTTCTCAATTAGATAAGAGTGGATAGATTTGTTCAGGAGCAGAATTCATATAACTTTGTTTGTTTTGGGGAAATTAATTACATTTTGTAATGTATATACAATATTTTATTGATTAATGTCTGTTAATGTTTTCTACAGACAAATAGTTACACTCATGTTACTACAGATATTTTCCAATATTCTACATTTTTCTATAATTATACATAACTCCATGTTGGAGATATGGTTCAGCTAGTAAATTCTCTGTGTGTAATTTTTGAATCCACTAGACGTTAAATTCTATTCCTGGCTGGGCCAACTGAGCTCTTTTATCCTTTTAAAGTCATTAAAATGAGTACCCAAGAAGTTGTTTAATAATAAAATGTATTAAATTAAAATCGAACCAGTTATATTCATTAGCTTATGAAACACGGCAATGATACAATTTGTGAATAGATGAAAACATGCTACATTTCTAGAGATTTGTAAAATAACACTTCCCTAGAAATCCATACTGAACTTTAAATTGAGCATCCTTTCTAGCAAGATTTAGATTTAAACACTTATGATATCATTTGAAACAAAAGCATCCTCATGGGATCTAACATTATCCTACTCAAATCAAGCACACATTTTCCCAAACAGGATATTTCCTCTCTGAAGTATGCTTCAGTCGTACTGATTAGACACGTAACCTCTCCTTGGTTTCAAACTTGTCAACATCCAGAAGCCTTGATATGTCTGTAAGTCACACATTGTTCTTATATAGGTGTTAGGTCGCTGATAGGATTCCTGAAATGACCATAATATTGTCAAGATGTTGGGGGGCAGGAAATCTATGGCTAAACAAGACATGCTTTTATTCAGTAAGTGTTGCATGTCTCTATGGAGCACAGTGATGATTTCAAATACACGATTAGCAATATTAATAGGTGTTTAAGTAGATTATGTTATCAAAATAAATAAATGTTTTTTCTTTGAAAGGTATTAGTTATAATGTCATATGGTAGGCAACATAGTTTGTATCACCACAAATCCGACGCCTAAAAATACTTTACAACAATCAATACAGATTATAAATTCACTTTTTGTGAAATAGTTCAGCAATTTAAAATATGTTTCATAACAATCCATTTAATATTATGTGTACACCATTATATTTGGCAGTATAAGTCTTTTACTCTATTATTTGGTTGCTGCCTGTTTGGTATTTTTCAAAATGTTTGTAACTTATTTGTTAGAGGTGGTGCAGAAATCAGAGACGGGAGCATTAGATTTATGTTTTTTATGTCGGACAAAAATAACGTCCCCAGGATGTTCTTGAAAACCAGAGAGTATCTGAATGCACCTTTCCTGGTTAAACATTGTTATTATTAAAATTATTACAATTAGATGAATGATTTTCATGCCTTTACATCAGAGGTCTCCCAGCTTTTCAGTACGGGGGGCCACATTGTCCATTTTACCCATTTTCACAGGCCAAAGAAAAATTAATTTGAATTTTACTTTTTTCAAAATGTAATTTGGTGTGCATAAGGTTAAGGTGGTAGATGATTCTGTCCATGCTACAGTTAGTGTAGGTACTGATCACCATGGAAAAGGGGAGAAGGTTGTCGGCATTTATGTTTCTTAGTCAATTTTATTTTGGTTTTAAGGCTCCGCTTTTACTCTCCCCATTAGAGATATTTAATATTAAGCATAGGAAGGAGGAAGATGAGGACAGGTGCCGGTTCAGGCTCATACCTAGAACCTTTGGTAACTGGTGGCAGGCATTCTGTCAATGAGCCAGTGTTATTGTCGAGAAAGCTCCTGAACAATGTTATGAGTTGTTCTGTTATCTTGATTCCATTTGGGAACCTTACAGGGTATATGGGGGTACATCTTGGCTGTGCTATGACTTTTGAAGTGTTGGTGCCAGGGATTCCCATGTTTGCCAAATTTTACTGGAAACCACATTCAGATATTAAATTCTTGGGTATTGAAATTGATGCAGATCACCAGTTATGTAGCTTACAAGGAGAGAAGTTGGTGGATCTTAAATCTAACATTTTCTAATTTTTCTCAGCTGAGAAATTGATGCTGAAGAATGTGCAATCCCTTCTGGGCAAATTAAATTTTCCCTGTCAGATCCCCTTGGTGAGCCGACTTTTTTTCACCGAGATTATTGTTGGCCACTGCAGGTTGTGGGGCTCCTCAGCATTATATCAAGTTGTCAATTGATTTAAAAGCTGATGTCAGGGTGTGGGACTCTTTTTTGTCTTCTTATAGACAAGAGGAAGCCTTGTCCGGCACAGATTTAGACTTTTATACAGACGCTTATGGACGTTTAGGTTTTGGCGCTTATTTTCAGGTTTCTGTTGCGCAATTTCATAGCCCGAGAGCTGGGTTTTGTCAGGCTTGACGAAGATCTGGTGTTTTTGAAGTTGTTTCCCTTGTTAGTTTCTGTAGAAAACAAAGTGTTTTTGTTTCATACAGACAATTTTGGTGTAGTACAGGCCATCACCAAATTATTGGCTCCTGTCATTTCACTCTTGAGACACTTTGTGTTGTTATGCCTGAAGTTTAACATATTGCTGCCCATATACCTGGAGTCGCGAATGTCATCGCTGACTCTCGATTCCAGTGGAAACATTTTCGATACCTGGCTCCGATGTCTTATGTTGAGAAGTTCCCATGTTCAGATCATTTGTGGCCGACATGGTTGAGAACTAGGTGGCCACCACAATGTGGGCATTTTACACCAAGGTATGGTCAGATTGGTTCACGTCTTTGTCTCAGTAAGGAAGCCCTGTTGACAACCAGCAGTATGTGCATTTCCTGTCATGGTACCTTTCTATATTACATGAACAAGGGTCATGCCCATCCATCATCTCTAGGGAGATGGCCACATTGGCCTTTTTGTTTAAATTATTGGGTTTTTAATACTTCACCAAAGTGTTAATTGTTAGGCAAACTCTTAAAACTCCTTTGTGCCAGATGACTGATGGCCAGCTCTGAGGGTGGTTTATTCTTCTGACTATGAGACTACATTGTTCCAACTGCATTGTTTCCCTTGGTATTCTATGGCACCATCCATGAGGTTTGGAGAATTGGTCAGCCCTAGCAGGACTAAGCCTGTGGATTTACTGGGCAGGGATGTAGTTATGGCAACTGCACACATCACCTTTTTGATCCATAATGCAAAAACCAATCACATGGGTGAAGGTTTCTGGATCATATTACAGGAAATACAGGTTGGTGATGGTATCTGCCCCGTGGCCAGTTAGAGAAGTTTCCTGTTACTCCGCCATATGGATTTATTCACACCATTGTTGGTTCTCTCTGATTTAACCTTTTTATTCCGTTTTCAGTTTTTGTCCATTTTTAGGAAATGTTTGCTCCATGTGTGTGTTTGCTCAAGTGATGGTCTCCCATCACTTGAGTATAGCACCCATTCCTTTAATATTGGTACTGCCACTGAAGCAGCTAGATGCGGCTTGCCCATTGACACGATAAAGCTCTTTAGGAGATGCCTACAGTTTGTTAGAAGGCCTACATTTGCACCAATATGTTATAAGTGCATTTGGTTTCAGAACGTCCCTGGGAGTAACGTCATAAAGTCATTAGGAAACTGGTATTGTGCTAGGGTTGCATCAGTTTTTGAAGTATAAATGATATCAGTATTGAGTATGGTCTTTACACGTTCATTTTATATCTATAAATTCTGTAATACAGGCACAGGTACTTGCGAGTCTTGCTGATAGGCTTAAAATGGTTAACAGTGTCGGGGATATAAGGGTGTTTAAGTATCGTGTTTTTATATGTATTTGGTTATTGTTAATATATATTTATATTTACTAAAAGCTGTGGCCCCCTCCAAACACTTTCCAAAGAATAAATGTGTCATGTACTTATTGGGGTGAGTCTGGGTTATGGCCCAAAATAGACATTCCCTAGAAATAAGGTCTAAAATAACTGTTACAAAAAAAGAAGGATGTTAGCACGCTGTGGTATTGAAACCAAAGTAGGTAATATATAGAACCATTCTTAGAGTCTACCCTTGGTGTCTAAAAAATATTTAGAAAGACACTGGTGCTGTTAGAAAATCCAGCAACCCCTCAAGACTAGGGATTAAGTTTGGTGTAATACTCTGATTTTAGATATGGAATGTAGTTAAAAATGTAATGTAGTTAAATTAAAATAAAAAGCTTTATTTAGAACCAATTTTTTTTTTAAAAGTCCTATTTGAGTTACCTGCACTGTCCAGACATCCTGCTGAACTGTCACTAATTGCAAACTGACTTTAATTGTTTAATCTTGATTTTTCTTTATTATTTTTTATTTTTCACTTAGGGAATCACTCTAATTAATGTTGGTTTTTGAGTTATCTTATGGTGTTTTTTTCTTTTTTTTTCATGTTTAATTTCTTTATTTCGTTTCAAGTAAAAAAAGACAATTCAAACATTAACATACAGTCTAAGGTGCAATTATTCAGTACGGATTTGGGAATCAACTTAGCATATTATACATTCCAAAATATTGTGAAGAGAAAATCTTCCCTTGATAGTCTTTTTCATTTAAAGTGCTCAATAGTATTAATATTTAAACCCACAGCATTTCCCTCATTTGATTACATATCTATCACCTCTTGACAAAATCTGTAAGGTGCATTATCATTTTATGTCTGAAATGCTTAGTTCCTTTCTAAGCTTATCTCTTGTTACTTTATTTTCTTTTACAACATGCCTTACTCACATTTAACCTAGACATTTGTACATCACTGGAAACCTCTTGCATTTTTACTTGTTTTTAGGCTCAAGAGATAGGATTTCCAACCAATATTCCCATTTCCTAGATGTATCCCCTCTAATTGAACTGGTAAGATATCCCCCTTTCTATTTTTATTTGGAATAGTAGCTGGTTTTTTATTTCATCCCAAAAGGGTACTTTTATTGAGTTCCAATTCCTAGCCAGTAACAACTTGGCAGCCATAAGTATATGTATTATACATTCTTTTATTTTTTTTGGTAACGGCTGGTGTAATATATGGGGCAAGTATCCTTCTGGTTTTAATGGCAGATCCGTTATGTCCCTGATTTTATCTCTAATCATTTCTCACATACCCTGAATCTTTTCACACCACCACCATATGTGGTACATATCTCCTCTCTATCCCACATCTCCAACATTTATCCATATTTTCTAAATACATCTTAGCCAGTAGTGATGGCACCAGAAACCAGTGATCCATTATCTTATAATTAATTTTATCCAAATTCAGGCAGTGAACTGTTTTGTATGTCAATCTTATAGAGGATATCCAGTTTTCGTGTGAACATTCGTATCCTAGATCATTGCTCCATTGGGTCCATCCTTGTATGTTTACTTCTGATTTAATCCTCTTTATCAAGCTTACACATGTAGAAATCATCATTTTTCATATTTTTCTGTAAAATAATTATATGTTCTAGTATTCGCTCGTATTCATTTTTAGTTTTTCTTACATATTTCTCCATAAAATGTTTTATCCTAAGGTACGAATATAACTCCTTATTAAGAATACCCATTTCTTCTGAGATTTGGCCAAATTATTTTATTCCTTCAGGGTTGGATAGGTCTACTATTCTATAGATTCCCTTCTCATGCCATGTTCAAATCTTGTACATTGGTTCCAATTACTTTCAGCGGTGCCACAGATAATATTTGGTTATTTATTTTCAATATTTTCCTACGTTTATTCCAGCTGTTTACTAAATCTTTTCATATTATACTGTTTGTTATTTAATTTTTTTTTTTTTTTTGTCATCACATCGTCTCCCTTTATTTGCCAAAATAATGTCCCTAGTTCTTGGAATTTAACCAAACTCTGTTGCACCCTGAACCAGCTTTGTTATTCTGCTCTTATTTGCTGTGGGGCTATAGATAGTGCTATCTTACATGCCACCAAGTAATCTTCCACTATTGGCAGACCTAATCCCCCATATATTGTTTCCAATGCCATACATCTTAACCCAATACTAGGATGAGAATTTTGCCACACAAATCTGACTGTAGAAACCCGATCCAACTCTATATATATATGTATCCAAATTGATCATTTGAAACATATATGTCCATTTTGGCACTATGTAAGATTTAAGGATATTAATCTTCCCTCACTTATGGTGTTTTTTTTATTTATAATTTCATTTATGTTTTCATTAGCATCTTTTAGGAGGGCACTATTGCAAAACACACCCAACTTTTTTAAAATTCTGTTCTAAAAAATGCTTTCTATTTTAATCTATTTAACTACATTCCATCTCTAAAATCAGAGTCTTACACCTAAGTTAAACCTTAGTTTTGAGGGGCTGTTGGATTATCTAACAGTACCTCCCCAGTGTTTTTCTAAAATAACAGTTAACATTACATTACATTAACAATTATTTATATATTGCTAACAAATGACTATAATTCATTGAAATTTTCGTTAACTGACTAAAATATAACTAAAATGTTAGGGGGGACTTTTGCATTTACCTTTTTGGATTTCTGGTTCTGGTTCCCATGAATCTCTGCTAAAGTCCTGTGATCTGACTCTATCTGCAGCTGGATTGGCTGAGACACAGGCTCCATGTGCCTGTCTGCCCCCTGGAACAATGCCCTACAAACTGCAGAGGAAGAGGATACTCTCCATCTGATTCGCCTGGTACTGTCACAAGAAAGTTAACTTAACACTGTGTAGCAGCCTTCTCAGACCCGTTTTCTGCAGGAGATTTAGTCGACTACGATGTACTTGAGATTTAAAACTAAAACTTTTAGTCAAAAGACTATGACTAAAACAATGAAATATATTTAATCTGTTCTGTCTCTAATTTCTAAACTAATTCAGACTAGAGAGCTGTTTTTACATCATGTTATTAAGGTGTTAATTTTCTAAATATTTGGTCAGTAACAGATTGTGTATTTAACCCAAATGTATCCAATAATTACGCAAAATGACATCATTTGTTATGGAATCTCTAGTGTGCACACAGTCCTCAGACTTGCCTATGCTGTTATTTTGTGTGGTACAAAATGTATGCAGGTACATTAAATATTGAATACTGGGGGAAAGGGTTGGACTCTCTTCCTCTCTCGATCAGGAGGTGCTTCATATTGTGATATTTATCATTTACCAATGTGAAGGTTGTCAGCCTGATTATGGATTGCATGAATGAACTACATTTCCAAACTTGAATGTGGTCTTCCATTAATGGAGACAAGTTAATATTAAACACCTGCAAGTCATTACAGATACCCTTTGTTGATTAAGCCATGTGAGATACTGAGGAAACATTTATTTCTAAGATCTTTTATTTGTGTCACCTGATGGATTGCCCAGTGTCACTCAGTTTCCTGTAATTTTTTTCATGTCTGTCTTTTCTGTCTTGACTTGATTTTATGGCTCTTCCCTCCTCTTTGTATTTATTTCAGCAGTTTTAAAATCACGGAAATTTTTAGATATTGGGAGTCAGGTATAAACATGGTACACAGATAGTGTGTATAAAGCAGAAAGAACCCGTTTATTCAACCTTATAGAAGCCATTTATAAGTTTGCTTCTTAAAGGTAGAGAAAAATATGTTTTTGATAGCAAAAAGATAAATATATTTATCCCCAGATCAACTTGGTTTAATCAAGGGTTTATATTAATTAAGAAATATCCCTTTATTTTCTTTTTTTAATGGCATTAATGTCATAACATAACTGGGAGCAATGTATCCCCACAATTTATTGTGCCTAACTCCCTCTATAAAACCCTCCCCTGCCCCCCTTTACAGCTCCTACTGTTTTCTGCCATTAATAGCAATATAATGCAGCTTTCCTATAATCCAAACTCTATTTAACCTGTGAGCACCTGTGAGGGGACATAACCCAGAGACAGCATCGAAGATATTGTTTTTCTAACTATCTGTCTATCTTTGTATTTATTCTCTCTCTCTCTCTCTCTCTCTCTCCATTGTACAATACCTATCTATACATTTTCAGGCGTATAGATAGGTATACAAGCCTTTAACTTGTCCTTAATCCCTCTTCTTCATTTTTATTTGGATTTCTAGTTAACATTTTTGGACAGCATCCAAGATATTGTTTTTCCAACTATCTGTCTATCTTTGTATTTATTTTCTCTCTCTCTCTCTCTCTCTCTCTCTCTCTCTCTCTCTCTCTATCTAGTTTTCATTGTTTGGGAACTTACAGTTCTACTTTTCAAGTACACCAATCTTTAGCCACGTATGCACAGTAAAAACATTACCCTGCAGCAAGGTTTCAAGTTTGTCCTCCATTTCTAAGGGTTTCAGTACTGTGTGAGGACCCTCATTACTGTTTTCAGCTAACATCCTGCACATGAAGAGACACGTTTTATTATTGAAGCACAAGTAACTGAATTTTGAACTTATGACCAACTGGAAAAAAAGCTAATTATCTCAGCAAAAACCTCACTGAGTACAACTGTACATACAAATCATTCAATTAGTGAGGTACTTCAGCAAAACATTTTCATTCATACAATTTAGGCCTAGTCATTTATTTTTAGTACAAGTATGTCTCAGACGTGCCTCAGACA
The DNA here is from genome assembly GCA_036172795.1 of Pelodytes ibericus. Taxonomy (NCBI): domain Eukaryota; kingdom Metazoa; phylum Chordata; class Amphibia; order Anura; family Pelodytidae; genus Pelodytes; species Pelodytes ibericus. The sequence goes on from CM069859.1 coordinate 191,407,964, forward strand.
AATTTTGTATATGCTTCTGTCCAAGAGTGTTTCTTAATAGTTCCAATTAGATTATATTTAAAAAATTCTAGTCTTTCAATGTGCTAATGTAGAAACACAGTTAAACTGACTGAATATTAGGGGTCCCTTTGATTTTAAGCATCATTCATTTTTAGTTTTGCAAATAGAATAGCATAAATATCTGCTTAAAAAGACAATGTCACCTATATATTGCTTGTGAATGCAAAATACAAAAAATGATCAACATAATTCCTTGCACATGTATTAATTGAGGGGAAAATGTATTTTAACTGTGTCTGTGATGTTTCCTGCATACCTACCAAACATCCCTGTTTAGGAGGGACAGTCCCTATTTTGCACCCAAATACCCCTGTCCCTCTTCCCTCCTTTATTGTCCCCCTCAGAATATTTGGTTTGTACAACTGTATCACAGAGCTCCAGAGCAATCCAAATCACCAAACATGTTCATTTGTACTAATTTGTGTTAAAACAAATACTTTATTCTAAGTCTAAATAACTTTCCAGCAAATAGTAATAAAGAAAGCACTTCTACACTTGCAAAAAAATTACACAAATGTATTGTGTTCAAACAGTAAAAAGGATGCAGGGTCTGCACACATACACTGCATCCTTTTCACTGTGTGGACACAATACATTTGTATCATTTTTTTGCAAGTAGTGCTCTCTTACATAACTTTTTGCTGGTTATTCCTCAGTGCTAGTTGAGCACACAACAGTCAGCACCAGTCTTGCATGGGATTATACAATCTTGAATATGATAAAACACTGTATTTATATAAGACGATGTTATGTATATTATGAAATCATGTAATGTAATGTAATGTTCTGAAAAATGACAAAAAAAAAAAAAAAGAACCATACAAACCTTCCCAGCCACTTTGCAGCCCAGAAACCCTTTTTAAATAACTTGCCAACTTACATAATTGGTTATAAATTGGCCAAAAGATTGCTGAAAATGTCCTGCCAATGCCCTCCTCATAGACACATCTTTAGCCACTCCAAGGAAAATAAAAGTTTCCCTCGTCTGCCATTTGAAATGTTGGGGCGTTTGCTCAATATGCAAATAAACTCTTTTCCGTATATAAATCATATAAGCCCACTTGTTTTATGTGGTGTACTTTACATGTTAGATATTTTACTAAAAGATCTGCACAATGTAGGCCGAACTTCAAGCTACACTGTATATACCCCGTTGTGATCCCAAATAACCTTATAATTCGGCCATCATAGTCGATTTAACACTAAATGTTTTCGAAACCGAAAGCAGACCGAAATATAGAAAACTGAAAATAGCCTCTATCATCCCCATAAACTTCTACAGGATGATAGAGACTGATTTTGGGGACACATTCGGCTAATGAAAAGTCCCTGTCTAAGCATCGATCCCTGGCACAGGATGCATAATGAAATCCCTGCTCTGAGAGCGGAGCATTGATTTTAAGAAAAAACAGGGTTTATATGTTAGGGTCCTGAGGCATTTTACCAGCCTATGGAGTCTGGGGGAAAACATTTATTTTATGGGGCCATGGTCCCTGATCTATTTTTGAGCAACTAGGAGCCACCTGGGTGGCTCCCAGCCCCAGTTTTGTTATTAGTCCTATTAGCTATTAGTCCTGGTCCACCAATGTGTTTTTCAGGGGACTGGGGACACTTGTACAGCTCCATTTGTGATGGCAGGTGGTCAGGGTTACCTGCCCTGACCCCCTTATATCTGATCTCCATAGCTGACCGCTGCATGATGTGTAGCCAAAATTGTATGGCTACACAACATGCCGAATCCTTTTCAGAATGGATCGGTGCATATGCGTAAACCGTTAAATATCCTCCACAAGCATCACAAATTCAAGTTGTAGTTATTATCTGTGGTGTATTTGGGCTAGTTCAGTGTATAATTAATTAAATGGCATTTTGAAACTTCATATTAGATGAGGCACTAAAAATGTAACAGTAAGCATTTTTGCATCATAATTATATCAGCTTTACTTTGATAAATAAATCACCCCGTAAATTATTTGGTTTATTTTTATTAACAAACAGCCATGAAACCCAAAAACTAGCAAAATGTGTTGAGTTGCCTTACACCAAGTGATCATATTATGGAATTAATATTGATACAAAAATTGGAGGGCTTGTATCAGGGGCGGGCTGGGCCGGGGGGCAGGGAGGCAATTGCCCCCCAGGCCGCCCTAATGCATGCTAAAAACGGCCGCTGGGCCGTCTTTAACGCTGGACGCCCCAGGAAGTACAGGGCCAGCCTGGGGCAGCTGCCTCTTGAGCCCCGCTGGCCAGGCCCATCATCAGGGGGTGACGGACGATACTGGCGTCCCGGGCCCGGTGGGTCCAGGGGGCCCGGCGGGCCCAGGTCACGCCAGAAAAAAAAAAATCCTCCCTACTTGCCCAGTACTTACTTACCGGTGCTGCAGGTCCGTGGCTGTGAGGGAAGCGTTCTGCGCTCCCCTCCAGCCAATGCGCATTCATTAAAGTTTGTTGAAAAAAAAAGTTTAAACAATCTTTATTGAAGTCGCTTGGCTGGAGGGGAGCGCACAACGCTTCCCTCACAGCCACAGACGGGCAGATGAGAGCACCAGGAGACGGAGACAGAGCAGCAACAAGGAGGTAAGTACTCAATATGGTGGCAAAATCCTGGCATATTGTGGGGGGAAATCCTGGCATATTGAGGGGCAAAATCCTGGTATATTGAGGGGCAAAATCCTGGTATATTGTGGGGCAAAATCCTGACATATTGGGTGGCTAAATCCTGGCATATTGTGAGGCATAATCCTGGCATATTGAGGGGAAAATCCTGGCATATTGAGGAGGCACCATCCTGGTATATTGTGGGTCAAAATCCTGGCATATTGAGGGGACAATACTGGCATATTGAGGGGGCATAATCCTGGCATATTGTGAGGCATAATCCTGGCATATTGAGGGGAAAATCCTGGCATATTGAGGAGGCACCATCCTGGTATATTGTGGGGCAAAATCCTGGCATATTGAGGGGACAATCCTGGCATATTGAGGGGGCATAATCCTGGCATATTGAGGGGGCATAATCTTGGCATATTAAGGGGAAAATCCTGGCATATTGTGGGGGGAAATCCTGGCATATTGAGGGGGAAAATCCTGGCATATTAAGGGGGCATAATCCTGGCATATTCAGGGGGCATAATCTTGGCATATTGAGGCTAAAATCCTGGCATATTGAGGGGCATAATCCTGGCATATTGAGGGGCATAATCCTGGCATATTGAGGGGGGAAATCCTGGCATATTGAGGGGCAAAATCCTGGCATATTGAGGAGGCATAATCCTGGCATATTGTGGGGGAAAATCCTGGCATATTGAGGGGAAAATCCTGGCATATTGAGGGGGCATAATCCTGGCATATTGAGGGGGCATAATCTTGGCATATTGAGGGGAAAATCCTGGCACATTGGGTGGCTAAATCCTGGCATATTGAGGGAGATAATCCTGGCATATTGAGGGGCATAATCCTGGCATATTGAGGGGCATAATCCTGGCATATTGAGGGGACAATCCTGGCATATTGAGTGGAAAATCCTGGCATATTGAGGGGCATAATCCTGGCATAATGAGGGGAAAATCCTGTCATATTGAGGGGAAAATCCTGGCATATTGAGGGGCATAATCCTGGCATATTGTAAGGGAAAATTCTGGCATATTAAGTGGCAAATCCTGGCATATTGTGGGGGAAAATCCTGGCAATATTCGTTATAAAACAAGGAAAAGATGGCCATGGATGGGGAGTCGATTCGGTGGTGCAATGGGCCACTTGACTGGATTTGCCCCCCAGGCCTAAGGCTGCCAGCCCTCCCCTGGCTTGTATAAAAACTCCCACACTGAAAAGTGTGGGGAAGGGGAAGAAAAGGTGCAAAGGCTATTCTTTAATCATAAGGGCAACTGTGCTTTTTTATAAATCCCAATGCTTTTCCGTGAGGGAGAAGGGCAAACACTTTTTGGCAGCACCTGATTCCTTATACATACACTGCTCCAGCGCAATGAGCGCCTGTGCAACACGGAACTGTGAGACAGGTGGAAAATTTGTTTTTTTGGGGAGTTTGATTTGTATTTTTATATATATTTTATATGGGCGCAGTATTTGACGATATGAGCATGTGCGATGAGTTTATAAATGACCTTACTAGTTTTGTCTTATAGCACACATCATGATTTGGGCCTCAAGCAACAACATCTTTTATTGTGACTTGCAATTCTACCTGTGGCCATTAGGAGGAACTGAAGTAAGACGTAACTGTATCTTTAAGTGGCACTGATAACTCATTGAGCTTTCAAAAAGCCAAATAGGCTTTTAGAATTCTACATTATATTTAAAAAACAATATTAATACATCTGTTACCATGGGCACAGTCTGGTACCAATCAAAATGGCTGCTCATCATGTATACATTAGAAAATGATGTGTTTATAACACAAAGCTGATAACAGGAGAGAAGAGTATACTCGTTAAAAAAGATAATTACTACCCACCTAATTTTTCATGTAGTTTTAAGATTTGTTGGGGGGGGGGGGGGGGGGGGAGAAATAAGCATTTTATTTTTGTTACATTATACAACATTTAAGGCTGTTAGTCAAAGATTTAATTTATCCTAAATGAAAAAATAAACTCCTGTTACATTTAGTTTTTAATCAGCATGGTAAAAAGGATGGCATGTATCCAGATGGTGCTAGGAATGTGTGACTGGCCTGTAGAGTTTAAAAAACAGATGTTTACGTATGACTAGCAAATGGTAATCAGCACTGTAAATGTTCGGAGTGCTTTGAAGCTAAAATTGAAGCATTTTATTTGAAGTCTTTCTTACAAAGATCTACAAGCACTTACGTATTAAATAAACTGCCACTAATTTGTACGCTAATCTTTGCAATTTGCACTACCATTTCCATAACAAGGAATGTTTTTACTGTGTGAACAAGCTAACTGAAGAGGCTACTGACTGACTGTAACATTGAATTTAAACATATAAAAAAAAAAAAAAAACTTACAGATGACAATTGCATTTTGTGTATATTTTCCTGACCCAAAAAATAGATTTTGATATTTTTTACAGATTTTGCTTATGGTTAAGAGATTGAATCCATTTTTAAATATGTGGTTATTATGGGTACGTACAGTTGCCTCCCATCGTCCCTGACCACCTGATCAAGTGGGAGGTATGCAGATTAATTTAGAAATATGTCTCTTTTTGTTTCCCCCACTCCATAGGTAACAAGGAAATCCCTGAGGATTAGCCTGAAATCTTGTGAGCAGGACACTCTACCTAATTTATTAGTCTGTCCCTGCAGTGGTGTATCTTGGTTTTGTGAATCCCTAGGCAGACAAAATTTGGGCACCTGTCTACTCATGTTGCACACCCAATCACCCCATGTACTCATGTACCCATCAGCCCATTACATGCCCCCGTTACATGCATCCATCATCCCCAGTGCATGTCCCCAGTACCCATTGCATGACCCCATAACCCCATTACATGCCTCCATCATCCCCATTACATGTTCCCATCACCCCATTACATGCCTCTATCACCCCATTACATGCACCCATCACACCATTACATCGCCCCCAACACCCCATCACATGCCCCCATCACCCCCATTACATGCCTTCATCAACCCCATTACATGCCTCCATCATCCCCATTACATGTCCCCATCATCCCATTACATGCCTCTATCACCCCATTACATGCACCCATCACACCATTACATCACCCCCAACACCCCATTACATCACCCCATCACCCCCATTACATGCCTTCATCAACCCCATTACATGCCCCCATCATGCCCTTACATCACCCCATCACCCCATTACATCACCACCCATCACCCCATTACATGCCTCCATCACCCATCCTACCATGCTGCCTGTTTGGCTCCCCAAGCAGATTGGTCACATGACCCGGCTCGTGTCTGAAATCCCCGTCATATCACACGGGGAGCCGAACAGGCAGCATTGAGGTTTATCTGTGCTATCTGTCTGACTCCCCATGCTGCCTGCTTGCAGGCAGAGTGGTGGTGAAGGGACATCTTCCAAACACCCCAGCCACTGTCTCTCTACTGGCAAGTGAATTTTTTGTTTTCTTAAAGGTATAGCTTTCTTTTTTAAATGTTTTGATTTTGTGCAGCCCCCCAGAGGCATACAAGGCAAGTGCTGCCCTAAGCACTTGCCTTGTTTGCCTCGCGCTAAATACAGTGCTGTGTCTCTGTCCAATAAAGTCTATAATTTCCCTTTTTTGTTCTGTACCACGATCTCTTAAACATGATAGTAATATTGATCATTGTGCCTATTGATTTCAGGCAGTGTACATTTAAACATTCATATTAAATTGTTTGTAATGCGTGTGTAAAAGTGTTGGTTCATCTGTTTGTTTCTTAGTTAGCGAAGCAATACTTTGAATTTATATAGCTTCATTTGTCATACATAGTCCACAACTTTATTCATGAAAGAAGGAATTGCAGGAAATTGACCAATGAATTTCAAACTTAAAGGAACACTGAACTTTATATTTCACTTGTGCTTCTAATATAGAAGCACAGGTGAAAATGTAAGTTGTTCCTATTGTGAGGATATACTGGCGTAGATAGTAAATGGCAGTTTATCCTCTAACCTCATTTTTGCATGGGATAAGCAGGGGGGACCTTAACTAGGTCCCCCCCTGCTGATCCCATGCAAAAATGATGGTCTTTCTTGTGCTAGCAGCGAGAGACCCTCGCATTCGACAATCAGAGTGGGGAGAGTCAAGAACTGCTGTGTCTCGCATGTGAGACACAGCAGATAGTAAACCCGTGTGTATCTATTAAGATACACATCAGGTTTACTTAAAAACCCGGGACATGCTTTTTTTAACGCTTGCTTTCTTGAAGGAAGCAAAGGTTAAAACAAGGTGCCATGTTCCTTTAAGGTCAAAGTAGCCATTTCCTTCTTTCATTTTAGTAATGCTTCATTTACTCCATTTATCCTTATTGGCTTGACTTGGCTCCATAGGTTTGAATGTAGCCAAGTGTGGGAGGTGGTTTTGGCTAAGTTAGTTGAATGTGTAGCTGGATATGGTTCAGTGAATAGTCAAACGGAATTGGTTGTTCATTTCTACACGTTTGACTCACATTCAAACTTTTATGAATCAAACTCATATGTCTTACAATGTAAACCTGTTTGAGTAGGCCCTGAAATTGAATAATAAAGTTTAATAAAATAAACAGTGATCACCTGCATAAAGTAAAATATTAAATCCACAATGAAATTATAGGCATCTTAAATATTAACAACTTTTTTTTTTTACAAATACTAATAAACCTTTTCATCTATTTATCCCCTATTTGTAGCTATTACATATATATTAAGGAATTATTATATTAACAAAAAACTGTTAATTTGAAACAAGTTCAATCAATTAAGTAAAATTATTAATTTTAACATGTTTGAGCCAATGTCTTAAAGAGGTAACAATCCCAAATTTGTAAGAGAGGAAGCCAGTATTTAAAGTTATGCCCTTGGCAGCACAAAAATGTTGTTCCCACTAATTATAAGAGACAAGGGATACATTTTGGTTGTCTAACTATCTGCCTAAACCACAGTGAGCAACCATTCAAATGCTATCAGATGTTATCACATCAGGAAGACAACAAAGCTAAGGAAGTAAATATGTCATTAGGGTCTTCTCATCTTCAAGAGTTAGGGTCATTATTTTCAAAGCCTGTGTCTGTCACTGCATAGAGATAATCCCAAATGCTGCCTCTTGATCAGACTAAACAGTGGGGTTGCTAATAATGCCTCTTACTGTTTTATAGAATAAGTAAGAAGGAGGTAGACAGGCAGTGGTGTGTGGTACATTGCAGGAGGGCTGCATTTTAAAGAGACAACCAATCTGTTTTGTTTTTCGGAAAAAGTACTTGCATGTACCCATAAATAATCCACTTATTATACAGACACCCTTTTAATTTCAGACTCTCTGGGGCCAGGTATAAAACACAGCCAAGGGTCAGGAAAGTATTAGATGCTTTCACGAAAGGTCTAGTTTAGTGATTGCACCTGTTTTTTTTTTATTTTTTATTATACATCACAGCTTATGGGAGCTGAGTAAAAATAGATCTGGTGATGTTTGTTCATCACTTTTAAATGCATTTCTGCATTTTTTTTAAAAATACCTGGGCAATGCAGGACCACAGGAGTACGCTCACATAGTTCTTGTGTCTGGAATTAGGTTATGTACATCAGCCCACATTGTGATAGCCACACTATATCGTGGTACAAGTGAGTTTTCTGACTTAAACAACCCCTATACATGCTAATCTATACGAGGAGTTAATATTCTTGTGTTCTATGTTTTTGGATTAGTGTTGGCTCTCTATTTGTATGACCTTGCCTTAGGTCTCAGTTTTCCCTTTTGGCTTTAATTCTTGATTCCTGAATGTGTGCTGGTCACTCCAACTGTATGGGGATTGTGGGTCTACATTGGGAATATTCTAATCTGCATCCCACTACCATACAAATGTAAACTGCTAATAAGCAGGGGGAGGGATGGGAATGCATGTCAAAACATGCTAACCCTAAATATGTCAAACTCAGTCAACCACCATGCATTGGGAAATGGATATCAATGCATTGTAGGTGCAGAGACATAGAAAGTAACAATATGTGAATATAAATGAATCCTGGCTAAATTAGTATTGCAGTAACATCTCTTACTATTTTGGTGGGGCAAAACCGAGCTGTTACGGTTACACAATGTAATGGTTACTCTAGATCAAACCTGTCTGCAAATTAAACAGATTCTACAGTTGAACACATTCTTCAGAGGGCGCATTAGCCCACTGAGCTATATCTCCCACCATTGGCAGAGTTCTGCCAGGCTCTCATAACTTTTCATAAGACCCTTGTATACCTATTTAACAATTAGCTGAGGTCTGTTACCTGGCCTGCACAAACCTCTCTAGTATCTTCCCCTATAGTCCTGTCTGTGGCCTTATTAAGTGAGACACAGCCAGGGTATGTGGTCATATCCTTCTTCTCTGGTTTATAAGAATGCATGTTGACCGCATGGAGCAGATTGTAAAGGTCTGTGTAGGCCGAGACACAGACACCTTATATTTTTATTAGACCAACATCGAAAAACCCTCCATGATGCCCAGAAATAGATATGCAAGGTTAGGAAGAAATGTTTTACGTAGCTGGTCCTTCAGAAACATGTTTGTAGAAACCTCTTAACCATTAAGGGTTCATTTAAAAAAATAGTTTATATTAATATGTAACCAAGAACAGATAGCCACTGGCTCCGCTACAACAGTCAACTCCGTACATATGCTGCACAGGAGATACATCTGTTGGTGATTAACCAGCAAACTGACTAAAGAACATGACTTGTAACCTGACGAGAAGATATCACAGAGGTAAATATTTGGCTTAAGCACAGAAACATAGATTACCATGGCAAATATGGACTGATTGCTTAAAATTCTCATACTATTTGTTGTTATATCTTTTCCGCAAGCACTCCGCCTTCCAAGAAATTCGAGTAGGTAAGGAAGACAGTGACAAAGAAATACCTTTGAAACCAAGCATTGGTCAAACAGTGCTGGATACATTCATAAAGGGAAAAGAGTGTAAATTAGCAATCGACAAGGTGCATTCCTTGAATAAGATAATATATGTAGTATTTCTGTGGTCTCTTCTATTAATGACATCACCTATGGCTTCGTATGCAAATTATTTACGCTCAGAAGTAATTTGCATATTAAGCCACAAGGTGATGTCATAAAACAACAGACACCACAGATATAATTAAAACATGTTTTCCCCTCATTTATGCATGTGATTGCAATTCTAATAGCACAATATACACATGTAAAAACAATGTTCAAACAAGAGTGTCTATGTAATAAACAGAGAATTACAGGGAGCTGAGAAGGGAATTTCAAACTTTAGCCCAAAGTAACCAAGTTGGAAAATGCTCCAATGCAGCGTTATTAAGCAGACCTTTAGATATTCACAGAGAATTGCCAACATTCACATAAAACTACATTCAATTAACAAAAAATACCACTTAGAAAAAAAATGCAAATACATTTTTTTTATATTCTTCCCTGCTAAATGCATAATGCAAGATTAATAAGATGGGGATCCAGTTAATTAAAAAAGGAGTGTATTCCAAGGTAACTACCTTGATTAATGTAAGATCCTTACATGTTACTAGGAAGAAAACTCTAAAAATTGGGGGACCATATTTTTCCAAATGTATTCCGTCACTCCAAATACCTCACAATAAGTTACAGTTGTTCTCCAAGTAATAACTTCTCCAAAAGAATATTACGGAAAATGATATTAAATGAAAAGACAGATGCTGCTAAACACCATTTGAGGCACCCAAGTTACGAGGACAATACATTCATCAAACAAAACACAATATGTATAGCGTATTTACAGAGCTAATAAGAATACGAGTCAGTTGGGACAAACCTCACTGTCAGATGGGCCACATTTGGTCTGCAGACAGCATGTTATATTCTCCTGCTCTAGCTGACTGGGTTTAGAGCAATTCAATGGTACTGGATAAAAAAGCTCATTAATTGTGAGGAACTGCAAAAGAACAGGATAAGCAGCGCATACAAAGACAGTAATCAAGTCCAGGTGACTAAATGAAAGAGAACATAAACAAAAGGCATCACAGAAATCCCACCAATATGGAGGAGAACAATGCTTCCCTGACTCAGCAATGTTCCTAGGTACTTTTTATTTGAGCAAAAAATAGCTGCAACTAGCTGGTTTGGTGCATTTGCTGTTCACATCCAGTTTTGTACTCATGTTCACAAATTACTGCAGCATGAAAGGGAGACAACAGACTAAGGATATGTTTTACCCTGATTATAATCAGCATACACTAGCTGTGCCAGGCTAGCATATGGTTCTAAAAATCTACTTTTTTTCTAGCTGCACCTCTCTGATTTAAGGTGAAATCAGCCACTGAGAGGATCTGTACACAAGACATGTTCGTTTGTCACCCTAGGGCAACATGTTTGACATGCCTAGTCTAGAGGAAAATAACAAAGATGGCATAGAGGCGTCAGATATCATAAAAGATTAACTATTTGAGTTCCGGATATTTATACAATTAATGTTTAGCGCTTCTCATTAATTGACCATAATGGGAAAAACAAAGTTGTGAGAGACTATTTAACATAGAGGGTAGTAACGTTTTTTGACGGAATTGTTGATCGTATTTGTACCAACAATGGCCGTCGTACACTTTGTAGTGCCCCAGATGAGGTCCAAATAAGCAAACAAGGAGGGGCTACGTTCGGGAGACTTCTCACAAACGACACTAGCAAGAACCAAAAACCCTTGCAGCCAATTTCCGTAGGTACAGGGAAGCTGCCTACCCTTTTCTGAATGGGTTTGTTCCCCCTGCCTATCCACTTAATCCTTGTCCACATAATCATCCTGGTAAATCTTATGCCTGGCCTGGTGGGAGCACTGCATTTGGGGCCTGGGCCCTCTCAAGTATGTTCTTCCAGGAACAGGCTCAGCAGGGACTCCAGTTTCTCAGACTAGCTGGCAGGCATCACAAGACTCAAAGTGCAGCTTATGAAAAACAAGATGCTGTATCCACCTTGTTGTGAAGTCAAAGAGGAGGAGCTGCCAGGGAGCTACACATGTATAAGGTACAACAATGTAACATTTTACAGAACCATTCAAAACAGACCACCACCCCTTAAAAGGTTAGCATGGTCCAGCAGTCATGGTACCCTTTCCTAAAGGTGCAGGGATGTTCTTTCATGACTATATTTAAAATATTCATTACATAATCAGAAATCAACTATTTCATAAGCATTTCATCTTTGTGTGACTTACAATGGCAACTTTTATCTAAAATGTTCTTGTCCATGTCCTTGATTACACAAAACAGCCACTACTAAACATTTTATGCCGCCATACACCAGACAATGCAGTTATATTTCAAATAAAAGATATCTTAACATCCTGCTCCAAATATGTGTTTATAAAACGAAATTCTGTATCACATACTAATGCATCACGAAAGCATTAACAGCTACCTATGGAACTATGTAATAAAATGATTTACAAAAGCATACATCACTGAGACAAAATCCAGTCTAGTTCCAGACAGGACAATAAACTGAAGCAACTTTGACCTCTCACAAAGGCGTAAAATTATCCAGAGTCTGTTTAACCATGGTAAATTCCAGGCATGTGATAATGACTTATTTCACTTCACCCTGGACAGTCAAATGTGACTTGATAGTAATGTTCAGATTCTCTCCTGTTAACATCTCCTTAGGGCTGCTTTGGGAATAGATAATGGTTTTTATTTTATTTTTAGCTAGAATTCAAAATATGAGGCATTTTTGAAGGTCATTTAGTGAGACCTTAAAGTAAAATCTGGCACTATCATAATATTTTAAAATATTTGTTATTGAAGCAGTGTGTTCTTGGAAATCCCCAAATGGTTTGATTCCTTTTCAGTGATCTTGACAGAGCCCAACCAAGTCATGTTCCAGCTTTAAAGCTTCAGTGATGCAAACTAAATGGCATTCATCATCAATATAACTTTTCTGTAAAGATGCTAAGTCATGCTTGACTTTGATAGAAGTAACTGTGCTTATATGATGGAGAATACTTTGCTGCATGTGTTCCAATGCTGTGTCTAAAAACATACAATACTTCTCTTTCTGAATAGCATGGAAGGGGAATTTAACATCCATTTTAGACACGTTATGATATCTCTATTCTTTTTTTAATCTGTTTGTGTGAGTGTGACTTGTAAGTGTGAGTCTGAGTGTGTAAGTATGAATCTTTTAGCATTTATGCCTGGAAATTGTAAAACATTATTTGACACAAGTAAAGTTCTGACTAATAAAAGATTTTATAAAATTGAAGATTTTATTGCAAACAATACCATCCAAACAATACCATCCTAACATACCATGAATTTATAACAAAACTAAATGATGGAAATGACATTATAGAGAAAAATTATAATAATTTATCAAATTTCTTATCCAGAATGCTAAGACATCTTATTAATGATAAGTACACAGATTTTGAAAGCTATCTATCTAAAACACTGGAACTATTTACTCAAAGATGCGTCATACTTATACAAAATGTTCAATATAAGCAATGAGTAACTTTTGTGCAGGTATAGATGAACCGATAGATGATGAAAAGTGGTCAGAAATGTTAGAAAAGACAAAATATTCTGTGTCAGTCTCCTTCAGCGAACATTGTTACACAGGACATATCTCGTGCCAACATTATTAAACAAGAAGAATGCTGGTGCCAATGAAAACTGCTTTAGAGGCTGTGCAGAAAGAGTAGACAACATCCAAATATGGTGGAAATGCCCCAAAATAAAAAGAATAAGGGCCAAATTAAATAACATCACACTGGATGAGCCCTGCCACACCTCAGATAGACCGCTCATTCGAACCCCACCTGAAAACCAAGGTTCAATTAATCCAGCCCTACCTCCATAAGATGAACCACATTCCGTCTGTTGAACCCATGGAGTCCCTTCTCCAATTCCCAGTGATGCACAACTACACCCAGTTTCAATCTGATAAAACTTGCCATAAGCTTATTCACTTTACCCTTGCTCTTACTTAACGCCACCTGGTCCCTAGCGTACCTTCAACTCTGCCAGGGGACTATCTCGGTCAACACAATCTGAATATTTCCCTCTGCTTCCTGTAAACATACAATGTCCCTCTGCATTTCACTGATAAATTCCCTCTGAGGCACCAAATTGTTACCCCCAGCATGAATCAAAACTACATCAGGGATTTTGCCCTGGGTGACCCAGTGATAAATCTCAAACCACACATCACTCCATCTGTAAGCTCGAAAGCCAAACCACTCAACAGACAGAACATGGTCAGCAAAGCCCAGTTGTCGACTGGTCACCCGAACTGCAGCCCTCCTTGAGTGGCCGACAATCCAGGCTACGAGACAGACAACAGAAATATAACACATTAACACCCCTTCTTACACCAACATCCCCTCAGGCCTCAATCTTTTTTATAAGGTTATCCTTAAACCCCAACCGAGCTGCCTCAGTGGCAGCCCCTATCCAAAAAGAATGGGTACCAAAGAGGGAAGGATCGCACCCCACAACCCGCAAACCTTTCTTAAAAACGTGTTGAAACTGGAGAGCGAGCCATCATCCTCATGCACCAACAGAGACCCTCCAATCCCCAACCCCAATCTCATAGATAGAAAACGAGTAACCCACCGTACTGGGCAACAACTGTTCCCTGATAATGAAAATAAAATAATGTCACTACCTTTCCCATGGATATCTGTTTTGGATCTCCACAACATCAGCATCACCTGGTAAGAGACGACCGGGGATCCACTAACTGAATCCTAGCAGTTGTTAATACTCATCACTTCCCCGTGTCTGAAAGCCACAAAGAAAGCTAAAACATAGGCTGTGGAAACCACTTCATATTCGTTATTACAGACAGATGACATAGATATAAACCCTCCAACATAACCACAGACAACGGCCTCCTTTTTTCAGGTGCCCTCTGCCCATATTTAAAACCACGTATGGCTTGTTTGACCAATACATTTTTGTTACAATCAGACCAACCCTGATACTTGAAAAGAAATGCCATAACTGCCATCGCCTTCTCCAAAACCGCAGGAGAAACACCCTCCAACATTAAGCGAAAAAAGGAACCATAATAAAGCATTCATTCTGTCTGTGGCATAACTCTAAGAGCCCACCTGAGTCAGCAATTCTTCCCATTCCACCCACACTTAGTATAGGCTTTCCAAGTAGAAGGGTCCAGCGATGCCCTCAATCAATGCACGAGCATGATGTTCCTAACCTCCACACCTCCTCCAGGTACCACAGCCGAAAACATGTAAACTGAAACTGAGAGAGAGAATCAGTTTCCACGTTAGGCTACCCTGGGTCATGTTGAGCACAAAAGGCAATATATAGTGACATGCAAAGCAGCACCACCTTCCCAAGCAGCCTGACCACAGGTAAAGAAGAGGCCAACAATCTGTTAATAGCCTCCACCACCGCCATGTTATCCGAATAGAAAACCACCCTGCGGTCCTGATACAACGTGCCCCATAACACCAAAGCCACCACTACGGGAAACAGTTCTAAAAATGGCAAGTTTCTAATCAGGGGACTTCTTCTTCCCTCCTCCGGCAATCAGCACACCACACTCTGGCAAAGTAAGCCCCAAACCCCATGCTACAAGTTGCATCAGTAAACAGTGAGTCCTCCGTCTTCGCCCACACCACTCCATGCGTCCTCTGCAGTGGCCATCTCGGTTCCTCGCTCTGGGCGTCAGGCAGTGATTTTTGAGGCCCCAGCTGCATCCTCAGACAGTCTGCACCTCTCGTTCTCGCAGTCGCCCGGATGCCATCCAAGAGTTCTCAGCTCCACATCCATCGTCCCCGTTGCCAGGCAAAGTTTCCAGCAGCAGCACAGCACCGGTAAGGAAAAAACAGCCAAGATCAATGTAGGTGAATCTTTAAAACAAAATGGCTGTTCGCTAAAATGGCTGCAACCTATTTATACTACCCATAGCCCATCCCCACTAACACAGTAGCCCAATCTCATTATCCCATAACATTAACCCTATTCCTAACATTGTCAAGGCCCCCTCTAGTTATGCTCTGCTGCGGGCTCCAAGTAACATTAACACCTTGGAATGCGCTACTCAATCTAAAAATTAATAACCTAACAAAATATGAAAATATATTAATTAGATAATTATGTACGGGTGTAAGAATATATACAGCTAGGGTTGCCACCTGCCCGGTATTTTACCGGCAGGCCGGTAAAAATTTGGCACCAGGCCAATGTTAGGTCTATGGAGACAGTACCAAGGCCGGTATTTTTTTGAAGAAAAGGTGGCAACCCTATATACAGCAGGTAGATGGAATACAATAGATCTATCCTGGTATGATGTGATTACAAGAATAAATAAAATTTGTGTAAATGAAAAGCTGTTGAGTATTGTGAACGACAAATATAAGACATTTCAGAAAATATGGACACCGTGGCTTATGATAGATCTGTTAATCCTAACATCATCTAATTATTGATTAAGCTTAATAATTACAAACCTCTATTTTATTTATTTGAGTTTTTATTTTTTCTTCCTATTATTAATATTAAGTTTTATATCTGATATCATATGCTTTGTAAATACTTGTGATGAATTCTATAATCTGTTAAACAATTTTATATGATGACACCCCCCATGACACAACGTTATATTTAGAAGATAATAGTTTATAATCTAATAAATACAAATAAAGATATATATAGTAAAAACAAAGTGTGTCCATGTATGTCTGTGTGAATCTTTACTCTCTGTATGAGGCTGTGTGAGTAAGTGTGAGTTTGTGTGTGTAAGTTTACACATTTGTGCAATAAGTGAGTGGGGTGCCGCAGTGGCGTAGCGTGGGTTGTCAGCACCCGGGGCAAGGCAAGTAATTTGCGCCCCCTAACCCGTGGATTTTAGCACTCGAGTCTCTTCTACTAGATTAGTTAAAGAAACCCTTACCCCCCAAGCACATGTATTGTTTGTTATGAAAATACTTATGTAATTAAAGTAAAATGCATCTAAATACAAGTTTATTTTCCAACACTTTATTGAGTGCGAACATCGCGCAGAGTGTCCATAGGAAAGCATTGAGAAATGCTTTCCTATGGACACTTTGAATGTGCGCGCAGCCATGCGCATTCAGCTCCAGTGACGTCGGACGGGGAGCTGACGTCAGACAGGGAGGAGAGGTCACCAGCACCGAGGGAGCCTGGCGCTGGATTAAGGTAAGTAACTGAAGGGAATTTAACCCCTTCAGCGCCACGGGAGTGGGACCCTGAGGGTGTGGGCACCCTCAGGGTACTAAAGTGTCAGGAAAACCGCTTTGTTTTCCTGACACTATAGTGATCCTTTAAGAGTTTAAGGGGTTATTTTGGCCTGGGGAAGCCAAATGGTTATACACCTATGCTTTAAACCAGGAGTAGACATCCTTTGCCACTCCAGATGTTGTGGACTACACCTCCCATGATGCTTTGCAAGCCTTAATGGAGATGTAGTCAAAAAACAAAGGGAGTGTCAAAGGTTACCTACCCCTGCACTAAACCAAAAATATATAATACAGTTCCTACCCAATAAATATAATATTTAATGCTATGATATTTAATGCTCTCATCCAACCCCCTTCCCTCCACAGTTCCTAATAAATATATTACAAATATAATTCCCTCACCCCTGTAGCCCCACCTATTTACATTTCCTTCTACATACACACATATATATAGATTATTCATTAGGCCACAAATGTAAAAAATATAATCATTGCCTCATCTCAAATTCCCAAGTCAGATCTTTCCCATTCCCCCCCCCTCTTCCCCTAATACACTGCTGACCCCCCTCCCCCTAATACACTGCTGACCCCTCCCTCCCCTAATACACAGTTGACCCCCATCCCCTAATACATTACTGCCCCCCTTCTTCCCTTCCCCAATACATTACTGCCCCCCTTCTTCCCTTCCCCAATACATTACTGCCCCCCTTCTTCCCTTCCCCAATACATTACTGCCTCCCTTCTTCCCTTCCCCAATACATTACTGCCTCCCTTCTTCCCTTCCCCAATACATTACTGCCCCCCTTCTTCCCTTCCCCAATACATTACTGCCCCCGTCCCCAATACATTACTGCCCCCCTCCCCCATACATTACTTCCCCCCCTCCCCATACATTACTTCCCTCCCTCCCCCATACATTACTTCCCTCCCTCCCCCATACATTACTTCCCCCCCTCCCCATACATTACTGACTCTCCCCTCCCCCATACATTAAATGACCCCCCTCCCCTCCCCCATACATTAAATGACCCCCTCCTCTCCCCCATACATTAAATGAACCCCCCCATACATTTAATAAACCCCCCTCCCACATACATTTAATAAACCCCCCTCCCCTCCCCGATACATTAATGAACCCCCCTCCCCTCCCCCATACATTAATGAACCCCCCTCCCCTCCCCCATACATTAATGACCTCCCTCCCCCATACATTAATGACCTCCCTCCCCCATACATTAATGACCCCCCTCCCCTCCCCCATACATTAATGACCCCCCTCCCCCATACATTAATGACCCCCCCTCCCCCTCTCCAATACATTAATGACCCCCTCCTCAATACATAATACAATAGGTCCCCCAAGCCTTTATTCTTACCTTTACAAATTCCACTTCCAACAGCTCAGGGAAGAAAGGCCGCGATGCAGTTTCAGAAGAGCCTCCGCCGCGCAGCCGCCGGATGTGACGTCACGCCGTCATTTGCCGCTCACATCCGGCGGCTGACAGGAAGTATCGCGCGGCCGCATAGGGCTAGTGCGCCCCCCCAGATATTGCGCCCGGTGCGGCTGGCCCCCCCTGCACCCCCCACGCTACGCCTCTGGGGTGCCGAATACAGTCACCAAGACTCAAAATATTATGCACTTTAAAATGTTGTTTTTTTTTTTCTTTGTTTAGTATATTGGTCGCTTTTCAATTGCTTCACTTGTTTGATTACAGCTAATTGCACACCTGATTGTTTCACATGATTCCTTGTAAGAGTTATTTAAACAGCTTATTGAGCACTTGATCTTTAGCTTATGAATAAGTGCCAGTAGGGGCACGAAACGTGTTAAGCTTTATCCAGCAGTATTTCACTGCACATGTTCCCGTAAGCATGGTTATATTTTATTAACACTTCAAGCAAGTGAGGGCGGACATTTTCAGTATTGTTTTCTATTGACATGTCATAGATTGTGTATGATGCTTCGGCGACATGTACCTTGTAACAAACATCTAGATGTTTAAGTATCTGTTCAATGTGTTGTTGTTTTTATTACACTGAACAAAATTATGAACCCAACACTTTTGTTTTTTCCCCCATTTTTGATGAGCTTAATTCAAAAATCTAAGACTTTTTCTATGCACACAAAGGGGGTATTTCTCTCAAATATTGTTCACAAACCTGTCTAAATCTGTGTTAGTGAGCACTTCTCCTTTGCCGCGATAATCCATCCACCTCACGGGAGTGGCATATCAAGATGCTGATTAGACAGCATGATTATTGCAAAGGTGTGCCTTAGGCTGGCCACAATAAAAGGTAGACATGTGCAAAACTAAAATTTTCGTTTAGTTTTCGTCCATTCGGACGAAAATGTTATTTATTTAGTCTAAAACGAATTTCGTTCATTACTGCATTCGTTTCAGACGAAATTCGTTCATTATTTTCGTTTCGTTTTATTCGTTCGTTTTATAGAATACGTGTAATACTATTGGCTTTCTATAAACCGAACGAGAGCCCCATTCATAAGAAATTCTTATGAATAGGGCTCTCGTTCGGTTCATAGAAAGGCAATAGTACTACACGTTTTCTATAAGCCGAAAGTCTTTCGGTTAATAGAATACATAGAATTACATGAATTACATGAAATTCTTATGAATGGGGATTCTAGTTCGGTTTATAGAAAGCCAATAGTATTACATGCATTCCATAAACCGAAATTCGTTCATTATGTCGGTTTATGGAATGTATATGTAATGCTATTGGTATGCTATAAACCGACTCTATTTCGCATTTTCGTTATTAGTTTTTCGGACGAATGGACGAAAATGCTATTTTTGGACGAAAATGCATTCATCCGAAAACGAATGCACATGTCTAATAAAAGGACACTTTAAAATGACTGTGTTTATAATTTTGTTCAGTGTATATAGAAAACCCTCAGTACTGGTTAAGCTCTTCTGAAATGAATAGCTCAGAACAGAGGATAGAGTGATAATATATAATCCTGTATTTCGATTACATTATTACCTTAATAACTCCCCAGGTAAATTAAAGTTTATATTTTGAATACATTATGTATAATTAAAACAACTCGTCAACACAATATCTTCAAGAGTTAGACGTGTTCTGAATAGAACCTCTTCTTCCAATGTTGTGTTTCCAATGATCCAGCCACTCTATTCTGAAGATGGCCACTGCTTCTCAGTTCAGCATTGGACATGTGGACATGTACATAATTATTCCTGGAGTTCTTGGGCAGGAAGATTCTGCTCTACCAAGACCTCCAGCTCCAACACGTTGCATTAACAGAAAGGTATTGATCACACACGAAAACATTAGCAAAAAGCTAGCACACAGCTGTTTGTCTGTCTATCTATCTAAATATCTATTTATTGAGCGAGGAGGAAATGCGTGAGAAAGGGGGCATACATTAAATACTTTCCTTGTTTTAAATATAAAAAATAGCACGTTTTTCTGGATTTTAGTGTGAGAATGGTGACCCATGCATAGATGTGCACATGTAAGGAGAAATAATAAACACTTATATAGTAGTAGGTTTCACACTTCAATTGTGGCAGGTAAAGTTGAAATTAGAGATCACTGCTTGCTCTGGGTGCACCCACATGGACAACCTCTGTGCTGTGGCAGCTTGAGATGTCTTCATGCCCAGGGTTACAGCTCAGATCATGTTGTGGTCAATAAACAAAAAGCATAGAAGGTGGACACAAGGGGTATGAAGACACTTGCAGCTCAAGCTACCACAGAGATTGTCCATGTTTGTGTACCCAGAACAGACAATGTTCTCTAAGATATAAGAGTTTTTCCTTTACTTTTATCTGCCCCAACTGAAGTGTGAAACCTACTACACTATAACAAGTGGTTATTATTGCTGCTTATTTTTTCCTTTTGTGATACTCATCTGAACATTGATTGGAAGTACCGTATTTGCTCGAATATAAGACGACCCTGATTATAAGATGACCGCCCAAACTTTGGATATTCCTTTAGGAAAAAAACTAAAAGCCTGAATATAAGACTACCCTATAGGAAAAAAAGTTTAACTTGTATATATTCACATGTAAATTGCTTTTTAATATTTAATAAAAATGATGATATTAAACAAATGCATTTATTGTTTTTATTTCCGTTTATGTGCCAATGCTGCCTCTCTCTCCCCCAATGTTATCTCTCTCCCCCTCCCACGTTGTCTCACCCTCCCCCCAAACTTTTCTCTCTCTCCCCCTTTCTCCAATTGTCTTTCTCTTCCCCACCCTTCCTCCAATTGTCTTTCTCTTCCCCACCCTCCCTCCCCTTGTCTTTCTCTTCCCCACCCTCCCTCCCCTTGTCTTTCTCTTCCCCACCCTCCCTCCCCTTGTCTTTCTCTTCCCCACCCTCCCTCCCCTTGTCTTTCTCTTCCCCACCCTCCCTCCCCTTGTCTTTCTCTTCCCCACCCTCCCTCCCCTTGTCTTTCTCTTCCCCTCTCCCTCCCCTTGTCTTTCTCTTCCCCACCCTCTCTCCCAGCTTCATCATAGAAATCCTGGCAGTCGTTCCAGGCAGCAGCAGGGGATGTCTGTCCAGCTCTGTAGGGGACCTGGATCCCAGTCTTATAATCTGACCTCGATTTGAGGTCAGATTACAAGACAACCTCGAATATAAGACAAGGGGACTTTTTCAGAGCATTTGCTCTGAAAAAAACCTAGTCTTATATTCAAGCAAATACAGCATATTTTCTACCCTTATCACATTAGATGTTCTTGATTTTTATATACACTATGGGACAATTGTGAGGACTGTATTGATCTATTGAGTGTTCTGCACACATCTATAATACCCTCTGTGAGTGTACACAGTTAAAAATGAACCCACAAAAACACCAGCACCTGTTTGTATAATTCATGTATAGTTATCTTTCACTGGGTAGTTACATTTACTGAAAATAAAAACAAATGCAAAAGTAAGTGAATAAAAGTAATGCTGTGACCTCTGCATGATGATTAGCTCTAGCAACTGCTTACCAATTGTTTTCCAAGGAATGCATGGCCAATTCATCAACAAGAGATTACTCTATATGTAAAAACAGTGAACATTGGTTTCACAGCAGGTGTTCCAGAGTAACATTGCCAATTCCATTAACTGGATACAAAAACATTTTTTGCAAGAAGGCACATTTCTCACTCTGTTTACTATATATTTATAAGGTTTATATTCAAAGAACGTACCGTATTTACTCGAATATAAGACAACCCTGATTATAAGACGACCCCCAAACTTTGAATATTCCTTTAGGAAAAAAACTGTGCATATGTGTGGCCGATCTACCTTCATTTATATGAGTGGAACAAAACTCTCGCAAGTGGAAGCCGCTACTGGGTCAGGGTTCTAAGGTTGAAAAGTGGAAAGCTAACAACAAACTGTTAAACAGCGAACCTCTTGAAAAGCACTATGATATAATGGCCACCCAAGCATTTACACATCTGTACAATTAGGCAATAATTGCTTGAAATAATACAGCTGCTGCATTACCTTTTGGGAAGAACTGCTGTCAAAATGGCTCTATTAGATTATGACATGAAAACCAGAGAATATCTGAATCTGGTTAAACACTTTGTTATTATTATTGTTATCATCTGTAATTCATTGTGTTCACCCTTCTTACTAACTCATTATATCTATGAATTTGCCTGTTTAAATGATCCAGACCAGAAATCCAGCATATACAGTGTTAGGCATTGTCCAGTATGAAGCTCTCTGCGTAGATTACAATCTAGTGAGGAATATGAAACCTTTTGATGCAGCAGAGTATTCTGTATAACCCATCAGGGGTCACTCTGACCTGGACACTGCATGAATCTTTTATCCATGATCATTGGCTTTTCCTTTGAAATATCCAGAATGTCAAGATTGCAGGGAAACCATTGATTTGAAACTTCCTACCAATGTACTTTATTTACTAGAACATCCGAAAGCTTCTTTAATAAATAATAAAATAATACAATTTGAGGGTGATTACAAAGCATGTGTAATTGTGGAGTAAAGTTCTGGGGCATTGTAAGTTGTTTGGACATGGTGCCAGGAGATGATGTCATGAATAGGAGACGGTGTACACAGACACATTTACTTGCATAATGACATCAAAGAGATCAATCATTAGTTATGCCGTGCATTGTGAGGTGCAATCCTACTGTAAAAAGCTATTTATGACAAAGTTGACCTTCTTAAAAAGGGAGCAGATTGCAAGGCTAGATTGACAGCACCATGGGCCCTCAGGCAACAGTGAGGTCATGGACCCCTTCAAATTATTTTGCCTGAGTTCTCACACATAGGATGCTAAAATGAAATGGTATGAAATTACCTGATTGATCTTATCTGGACTGTACAGATGTCATTTAAACATTCCCAATGTAATAATTGTAGGGTTACAGACCATAGATAACAGATAACCCTGATCTGTTTGTCTAAATACAAGAAAGACAATTTTTAATATAATATAAGGCAATTTGCTTTACTATCATGTAAGCAAGTTTCCGTTTTATACCATATACAGTATGATGACGAATAGAAAAAGTTTTAAAATGTGTACACGAATGAGGTCTAGGACAGTTATTTGTGGCTGCTTCACCGCTGAGAGTTCCGCGTGGCAGTTTGAAAGCTGAATTGTCAGTGGTGAAGATCAACGCGGCCGCTTTATCGCGGCAGTGTAAGCGCTGACAGTACAGCACTGAACTGTCAGCGCTTACAAACATACACCATTTCAATAAAGTAAAACCCCTAATAAATCAACCCCTTCTAAAAGTGACCCAACCCACATACTAACCCCCCAACCAAAACACTAATATTAACACTACCCACAAACCCTAATACTAATACCTAACCCCCCGAACCCTAATATTAACATTAACCCCCAAACCCTAATACCAATACCTAACCCCCTGAACCCTAATACTAACATTAACCCCCAAACCCTAATACCAATACCTAACCCCCCGAACCCTAATACTAATACCTAACCCCTCGAACCCTAATACAAATACCTAACCCCCCACAAACCCTAATACTAACATTAACCCTAATACTAATGCTACCCCCAAACCCTAATACTAATACCTAACCGCCCGAACCCTAATACTAATACCTAAACCCCCATGAAGCCTAATACTAACAATAACCCCCCTGAACCCTAATACTAACATTAACCCCGAACCCTAATACTAATACCTAACCCCCCGAACCCTAATACTTATACCTAACCACCTACAAACCCTAATACCATATTTGCTTGAATATAAGATGACCCTGATTATTAAAAAAAATGCATTTCTTGTTTTTATTTACCTTTTATGTGCCAATGCTGCCCCTACCCCCCAGACTTACCCAATGCTCCCCCCAGCGGTGTCTGTCTCTCTCCCCCACCCTCCCCCCAATGTTGTCTGTCTCTCTCCCCCACCCTACCCCCAATATTGTCTGTCTCTCCACCCCCTACCCCCCAGCTTTGTCTGTCTCTCTCCCCCACCCTCCCCCCAATGTTGTCTGTCTCTCCCACCCTCCCCCCAATGTTGTCTGTGTCTCTCCCCCACCCACCCCCAATGTTGTCTGTGTCTCTCCCCCACCCTCCCCCAATGTTGTTTGCCTCCCCCTCCCTCCCCCCAACATAGCCTCCCTGGTGGCTAGTGGGGGCAGCCGGGGGATGTCTGCAAGATACACGCAGACATCCTCCGCTGCTGCCCGGCACTTCCGTTGGGACTTTTATGATGAAACCGGAAGGACCCGGCTTCATCATAGAAGTCCCTGCGGTTGTGCCGGGCGACAGCGAAGGATGCGCATTGCGCAGACATCCACCGGCTGTTAGGTTATAAAACCTTGTCTTATATTCGAGCAAATACGGTACTAACATTAACCCTAATACAATTGCTAACCCCGAACCGTAATACTAATACCTAACCCCCCGAACCCATTATACAAATACCTAACCCCCCATGAACCCTAATACTAACATTAACCCTAATACTAATGCTACCCCCCGAAACCTAATGCTAATACCTAACTTCCCCCAACCCTAAAATTAACATGAACCCCTATAACACATTAATAATACTCACCCTCAGCCATCCTGCGATGAACTGTGCTGCGATAAAAGATCCGGTGATGACCTCTTGAGCGATGAACTGGCAATCGCGCGAGAGGGGACGGTGAAGCGGCTGCGTTAATGCATCCGAGATTAACTGTCCCATCCCTACCCGAATGTGCATCTTTTATACAAGAATGTCACATGACCAAAGTGGCACACAGTACAGGTAGCAAGGCCTATACACAGGCAATGCCTATCATGCTGATATGAAGTTTAATCAATACACATTACTGTTTAGCATTTTAAACCAATTGAGAAGTAACAGCTGATCTAGACACATTTCTGCCACATTCCATTATCATCAGTGGGTAATTTGGCCCTAAACTAGGCTGGTTCTTTCAAAACAATTTGACAGTCTTGATTTCTTGATGCAGTTGTTAGTAAACATTACAAAATGCTGCCAAAGTCAAACCATTGAATCCTGGCCAATTGGCACATCTGACATTTTAGACCTCTTGTAAAACTGTAACACTCTTGAAAGTTACTACAAAAAAAGCTACCCAATGTCAATAAACAGAATAAAAAAAACATTTTGTAAAGTTGTATATGTGCAAAACTGTATTTAAAGGCACAGTCTAGTCTACAAACTCACTTTGGGCACTGAGCATATCAAGTTTTGTTTCATTTAGTCACTTACTGTGCTCTTGGAATTGAATACATTATGTGGACTACGAGTGACCTTGCTCTTGTACACAGTAGGATCTCTTAACAATGCAACACATTGCCTGATGACATCACTAGAGAGACAGGAAATTCAATTAATTTGAAATAAATTATTCTCATTGGTTCTTGCAGCAAAAAGGAAATTACTTTTACTCAGTTAGTGTGGGCAGTTCTGGTTTCTTACAAACTGCTGTAATTTCATAATTTTATCTAGCTTTCAGTATTTTATATTTTAAGCAATGCAAAATGTAAAACATGCATTTTAAAGTAGTTTGAAAGCACATTAATATGAATTAATATTTGGAAGATTTTGGACACTAGACAGTCCCTTTAAGGACATTCTTTGCACATAACACCATGTATAAACATTGCCGAACATAAAAGTGTCCAAAGACAGAAAAAGACACACTTGCCATTCATTATGTATACAATGTTTGATGGAAGTTCTACAACGCTTTTAACATCACTATTTGGGGATGATCAGATA
The DNA here is from genome assembly GCA_036172795.1 of Pelodytes ibericus. Lineage (NCBI taxonomy): Eukaryota > Metazoa > Chordata > Amphibia > Anura > Pelodytidae > Pelodytes > Pelodytes ibericus. The sequence goes on from CM069859.1 coordinate 191,434,140, forward strand.
CATGTCTGTACAATCATTATTGTAGCATAGCAGTAACCCATGGCAAAGATATTCTCAATTAAAATCTATGTAATTGCTTGAAATTTGGTTAACACAATGTACAGATTTTTGTAAGTTCCCCTTTAAGTGATATTGTGTTTTTTTGCATGATTTTTATTATAAATACTCTGAAAATACTAAAACATTTATATTTGTAAGTAAAAGTTATGGAACTTATTTTTTTATTGCTCTACAATGATGTAAAGAGAGACGCAGAAGAAGAAAAACCTGACAAATTTGAAACTTAAACAATAGTATTGTGATTAATAGTTTTAATCACAATACAATTGTTTTCAATCAGAATGCAATTCACTGTGAATTGACAAGCAAACAATGACAGTCTCCGGTGTACTATAAAATGCTGAAATAAATGTATAAGTAGATACATTTCCATAACCCTTACACAAATTTATCTTTGTCTAATTGTGCTATGTTTCGGATATTGAAATTATGTTTAAGCTTTACTGTCACTTTAAACAACAGACCATGGTGAAGTGTAACAAATGTCACTGTGAAATGTGATGTTGGCTCTGGAGGACAGTTTAGTGATGTGCCTCTATGCAGGCATACAGAATGGAAAAAAACAATCAGTAAATAATAGTTTGCATGTTAACTGTTAGATGAGACAGCTGTTAGCCTCAATATGACTAAATCCGAGGTCAAGCATACATTCCGTAATGGGAAACCAGTCTTGCAGTATCCATCCCTATTTCTCCATAACATTAAGCAGTGCACTGTAAAAAATTGACAAGGCAACTGCAAAAATAATTTCAACTTTTCTGCAATGAAATTAAATTTTAAAATATTTTTTTAGCTTTATGTTTTGTGAGGGTTGCCATTTGCCCTTTTCACCCAGAAATCTCCTCTTTTTGAAGACCTTTAAGTCCATCTGGGTTTTTTATTTAATATTTGAAATTTGAAATAATGTCTGGGTTTGTGGGTTCACCACTGAGAATGGTAGGGGAGTAGGAGAACCAGAGGAATGGGTGCTGAGGGTAAGTACTGTGAGAGCAATGGATGCTGAGGATTACTCTTGTGAGTGCAATGGGTGCTTGGGGTAAGGTCAGCACCCAGATTGCACTCGTAGGACTTGCCCCAGTCCTCATGACTTAGCCCCAGCACCCAAATTACAATCACAGTACTTGACCCAGTACCCAGGATTTACCACAGCACACATATTGCACTCACAGGACTTACCCCAGCACCCATAAATTAACCCAGCACTCAGATTTCACTCACAAGACTTGCCCCAGCACCCCGGACTTACCCCAGCAGCCAGACTTAATTCACAGGAGTTGCCCCAGCACCCTGGACTTACTCCAGTACACAAATTGCACTCACAGGACTTGGCCCAGCACCCAGGACTTACCCCAGCATGCAGATTGCACTTACAGTACTTTCCCCAGCACCCAGGACTTACCCCAGCATGCAGATGGCATCCAGGACTTCTAGCAGCCACAGGTGCGTGTAGAAGGGTAAAGTTGCGGGGTATGACTTATGTCATATCTGGCGGCCGCAAGGCCACATCACATTGGGTGCAAGAGTGCTCTCTCAGCCGCATCTTCCCACAGCAGCCGGAGCCGAATTGATACAGCTGCTGTGGCCGAATTATTACAGAGGCCATGACTGAATTCATAAAGCGGCTGTGGACAAATTCTTAAAACTCTGCCATGGCAGATGGACTTCTGGGCATTCAGGTGCTGTGGCAGGTGATGCAGGTGCATGTCCTCTTTTCTACAATATACTAACATTAGTGTAGTGCATAGACCCCCTCCACTCCCTTGTTTTAATAATTTAGTAAATAATTGGCTTAAATAGTTTATTGTTATGATGCAGACAGTTAATATCCATGAGGTATACAAGTTGCTAAGTAAATGGTTAATTAATCAAAACACTACAAATTGCACTGACATATACCATTGGTTATTTTTTTTTATACACTGAATAAAGAACACTGTAAAATACACACATATTGGCTCTTTAGGTAATATTTCAATGAGAAGATTGTTTGCTGTATTCTTTAGGTGGGATGGCTAACTGTGGAAGCCAGCTGTTTTGAACTATATTTGCCATTATGACTGGTTGATTAGCATAGGGGTCCAAAGCAAGTCAAACGGAATGAGTCATAGTGATGGCTGGGATTTTTGCGAGTTGCAATCTCCTTAAGATATAATGCCACATGATTTCTGTTCCTTGCTATTGTACACATCTGTATAAAAGTGATGTTCAGTGCGTTTTAGTGAACAGGGAATCCATTTCAGATCTTCCCAAAACCTTGTGTTGCTAGTGTGACATGTAGCTGGAGGCGTGCCTGGCTAATATTACAGAGGTGGACACACAAGCCTGCAGTCTGACTTCCTAGCACACTCTAGGTCAGTGCTTGGACTGTGCTCTCCTACCAGACTCTCCTAAACCCTGATCTTAAGTAATGTTAGCAGTTATCTCATCTTTTGACACAAAGTGAGTTTATTCAACTCACCATCTAAAAAACAACTAGGAGTTTTTATTTCTATATTGAGTTCAGAACAAGGATTTGTTTTTATTGCATTTATTATCAGTGTATTGTGGGTTCAACAATGCCACTGATCTCACTGCAGGGATGCCCTACAGCCTGGATATTGGTGATTATTCTACAAACAGTTGCCAGTCAGCAAGGTAAGGGTGTTAATAGCACTGCTCCCATGCCTCATGTAAACAAATACAATCCTTAACTTTTCTATAGAAAATCCAACTTGGTAAAAAAAATAGTAGCATGATTAAATGTCTGTATGGTATACTATGTAGCATGTTTAAGTGATTGCATTGTATACTAAGTAGCATGATTAAGTGATTGTATTGTATAATATGTAATATGTTTAAGTGACTGGATTGTATACTATGTATTGTTTTAAAGTGACTTTATAGTAAAGTATTAAATAATAATAATAGTATGAATAATGCCAGTGATTACAAAAATATATTGTACCCTTGCATTTAATATTGCATAGTGCCATGTTAATGATAATGTTCGGCTGCTATATAAAACTATTTATAATACTCATTACAATTACACATGTGTAGTGTAGAATGATGATCTTGGTGCAGAAGTAACGCTGGGAGAACACTCAGTAGGCTGAAGCATCTGTACAGTTTGGAGTTACAGGTTCAATTTCTGTTGAGGTCAAATTAGTCTTCTGAGGTCTGTAAAATGAATACCATTAAGTTGGGTAACAGTAAAATCAATCTGCTGGATGTTGGGCACTAGCAACAACCTTTAGGACCTACTTGAAAATAAGACAAACTTCAAATTACGCCATTTATTATTATTATTATTATTATTATTATTATTATTATTATTATGCCTCTGTAAAGAATGAATGTATACTATTAAGAGAAATTCTCTCATACAGTGCTAGTCAGTGTATACAGTTGGTGCTGTAAACAAACTCTTATATAAGACAATGACAGTCACTTTCAAGTCTCTTCCTTGATTTCTGCCATACAGGGACAATTATTTCACAAGTACATCACAAAGTATACACACACATGGGGAATCAGACACAGTCACACAATCAGTAGATATAATATAAGTGATACATTTAGACTTCTTCCTAGTGACTATCACTACCTTCTAGCCTAGTCCCAGTCCAATGAAATGAACTATTTGGTCCCAACAAGGGCCAGCTTAAGAAGCTGAGGTGCCCTGTGCAGGCCGCCCTCATGGCAACCCTTCCTAGCTGTCATCAGGTGATAAGGGGCATTGTGGGTGAGGGGAGTGACAAGGTGAATTTTGAGGGAGAGGGCAAGGTGCATTGTGAATGCGGAAAGGGGCAGGGCCTTTTTGAATGAGAGAGTGTCTAAGGGGTAGGAAAGGGATGACTGACTATAGCTATTAGGAGAAGTGATAAAAAGTGCTCCAGTTTTTTTTTAATGTTTTATACATTTTATTGATATTTTTCAAAAATTAACATTTTGTTTTAGATTCACAAGAAAGTATATAAAGAGGGTACCAAAAAAAGAAAAAGGGATGAAGTAATACAAAATCAAATATCACGAAAAATGCAATGTAGCAAATTAACAATATTTGTATTATATCAAACTAATCAATCAAATAATAAATAAACAAAATGGGGACACAAAAAAAGACAAACAAACAATGCATCAAAAGTAGATATATTTAAATCCGCACAACCAATAATCCTGGTGCCGAGGTACAGGGACGTCACCCAAATCCTCAAACGTAATAATAAAGAAAATACACGACCCAGAACTCAGTGTATAAAGTGGGAGTTTTAATCCAAACGCAGGCGACGTTTCAACCTTCACGGGTTTTCTTCAAGCCTTCAAGCTTTTATGTAATATATTTGTACCCAAACAGCTTATCAGTGCCATATTTGTCCCCAAACAGCATATCAGTGCATATCTGTTCTTAAACAGTTTGTCAGTGCCACCTATGTCCCCATATCCATGCTATCTCTTTCCCAAACAGCTTGTCAGTGCCATATTTGTCCTCATGCAGCTTGTCAGTGCCACCTCTGTCCCCATACAGCATATCCATGCCATCTTTTTCCCAAACAGCTTGTCATTGCCATATTTGTCCTCATGCAGATTGTCTGTGACATATTTGTCCCCGTACTGCTTGTTGATGTCAACTTTGCCCCCTAAACAGATTTTCAGTACCATCAGTACCGTATAGCTTGCTAGTGCCATCTCTGCCCCCCGAAACAGCTTGTCTGTGTCATCATAGGCTTCACTTTGTGGTACTTAGGTAAGCAAGTGGGAGGGTGGGTGTCCGTGCAGTATCTTATGCTGCCTTCTGTAGCATTTCGCTCTGTGCAATAACATTTCCTTGTGCTTACTGGGCGTTGTACCCTGTGTATTGCAGGAGTGCAGTGTGGTCTGCAGTGTGCAGGAACACTATAAGGTGGTTACTTAATGTGCGTAGCTCACATGGCACAGAAAAGAAATGCCGTGTGTATAAGAAGTTCTTATTTAGGAATTACACTTTTAGCACTTTTTAGTTGTCAGGACAACAAGAATACCCCACTACAATCCATTATCCCTGTAAATACAAAGGAGAATTAGCATGTGTAAATCAATCATATGGCTACGTGTAGGGTTAACTAAACAAGAACTTCACTGACCTTTGCATTCGTTTATAGCACTCAAATACATTTGAAGCTATAATGGTATGACACCCTTTCATTGGTATGAGGACACTTACCAACTATTTAGGTCTCTTAAAGGTGCGGTGCGTTAAAAAATACACTGTCTCACACACTTGTTGGCATTGTCTATGCCGAACTGTTGCTTGATAGAAGGGGGACTGAACTATTATAGTCCCTTTATTTAAATGTACAGTCTAGTCTCCAAACTCATTTTGGTGCAAGTTGAAGACTCCTGCTTGTATAAAGTAGAGGATTTTTTCCAGTGTGATTTGATGCAGACATTCTTAAAATTTGACTCAAGCCCTCCACCCAGTGTTTACTACAGGTGCGGCAACACTGATTGTGTAGACACTGGGGATATAGATGTTTGTTTTATTTAGTTACTTCCTGTGCTGCTGGAATAGAGTAGATTGTGTGGACTGTGATAAACTTGCTCTTGTACACAGTAGGATCTATTAACATTGTCTGATGACAGCAACAGAGAGACAGGGAATACCTTTCATATTAATAACATTATTCTCACTGGTTACTGCTGCTGCTGCTGCAAAAAAAGGAAATTTACTTTTACTGAGCTAGTGTGGGCAGTTCTGGTTTCTTGCAAACTGCTGTAATTTATAGAATGTGTCGGCAGATAAGAACCATTCGGTCCATCTAGTCTGCCCAATTTTTTTATTTTTTTTTTGAGTACTTTTATTAGTCCCCCGTTCCCGGTCTTATAGCTAGGATAGCCTTGTGTCTATCCCACGCATGCTTAAAATCCTTGACTGTGTTTACCTCTACCACTTCTGCTGGCAGGCTATTCCATACATCCACTACCCTCTCAGTAAAGTAATACTTCCTGATATTACTTTTAAATCGTTGCCCCTCTAATTTAAGACTATGCCCTCTAGTTGTGGTAGTTTTTCTTCTTTTAAATATACTCTCTTCCTTTACTGTGTTGATTCCCTTTATGTATTTAAATGTTTCTATCATATCCCCCCTGTTACGTCTTTCCTCCAAGCTATACATGTTAAGATGCTTTAACCTTTCCTGGTAAGTTTTATCCTTCAACCCATGAACCAGTTTAGTAGCCCTTCTCTGAACTCTCTCCAAAGTATCAATATCCTTCTGGAGATAAGGTCTCCAGTACTGCGTACAATACTCCAAGTGAGGTCTCACCAGTGCTCTGTACAATGGCATGAGCACTTCCCTCTTCCTACTGCTAATACCTCTCCCTATGCAACCAAGCATTCTGCTAGCATTTCCTGCTGCTCTATTGCATTGCCTACCTACCTTCAAGTCCTCTGAAATTATTACTCCTAAATCCCTTTCCTCAGATGTTGAGGTTAAATTTCACAATTTCATCCAGCTGTAAGTATTTTACATTTTAAGCACATTTTGAAAGCACATTAATATGCATTAACATTTGGAAGATGCATTTTGGGCACCAGACAGTCCCTTTAAGTCCAGTTTATTACAGAGCCTAGTTAGAGCAATGTCAATAACATTTAAAACCAAAGGTTTTTGCTTATTTTAAAGTCAATTGCTCCAGGAAGTCTGCTTTTAATCTCTGAAAAAAATGCCTTTAGATTATTATCATCAGTGTTTTTGTAGAATAACAAGGAGCCAATCACAATGCAGCTATTAATCATATGTATCAGTAGTTTTGTCCTTTTTATGTCTCTGTTATTTTCACTCTGCTTTCTCTAAAATGCAAAGCTTTATGCAATAGTAAAGCACTATCTATTTTATTGTATTTGTCTGTTTCCTGGTATACCATTTCATGTAGAAACCTTTATTAATACAGCCATTAGCTGTAAATTACTGGGCATTGAAATGCCATTAACAAAGTTATCAGATGCTGTAAAATTATTACCACCAAATTACTGCACCTGTTAGCAAGACCCTGTACTTACCATGGAGCAATAACACACCTGTTAATAAAAACACAGGGCATCCTACAGCACTGAAAAAGTTATCTTTATCTTTGATAATAAAAATAATAATTTCACTGGGCCCAGGCGGCACTATTTTATATTTATTGTTTTGGGCATGGGGTATTTGGCCAGCCCCTGGTCCCATGAGGTATTCTATTATATTTATTTGATGGGGCCATGGGGATTTGGATTAATGTGCATTAAAAAAGCTTTATCTTTTGCTAGAGTTAATGGTCAGCATTGAATCTGTGCCAGTGTCTTGATTTACTGCCATGTGCCATGACCTTATGTATGAATTGTGTTTTGCAAGCAAATGTGACATTTTGTTGAAAGCAGCTATTACCGTATTTGCTCGATTATAAGAAAAAAAAATCTGAAAACTACCCCTCGTCTTATAATCGAGGTCTTCTTATAATCTGACCTCAAATTGAGGTCAGATTATAAAACATGGATCCAGGTCCCCAGCAGAGCTGCAGGGGACCTGGATCCCCCTCTCTAGCAGCAGGGGATGTCTGCTTCCGCCCGGCACGACCGCCGGGGCTTCTGTGAAGAAGCCGGGTACTTCCGCTTTCGTCACAGAAGTCCCGGCGAGCGTGCCGGGCGGCAGCAGGGGAGGTCTCATCGCGCAGACTTCCTCTGCTGCCCCACTAGGCACCAGGGACAATCGGGCAGCTGGGGGATGTCTGCACTATACGTGCAGATATCCTCCATGCTGCCCGACACGGCAGACTATTATGACGGACAGCTGTCCGTCATAATAGACTGCCGTGTCGGGCAGCATGGAGGATGTCTGCAAGTATCATGCAGACATCCCCCTGCTGCCCCCACTAGCCACCAGGGATCAAGGTAAGGGGAAGGGAGGGAGGGGGGGCAGAGAGACAGGGGGAGGGAGGGAGGGGGGCAGAGAGACAGGGGGAGGGAGGGGGACAGAGAGACAGGGGGGACAGAGAGACAGGGGAGAGGGAGGGGGGCAGAGACAGAGTCAAGGGGAGGGAGGGGGTTAAGAGACAGAGACAAGGGGAGGGAAGGGGTTAAGAGACAGAGACAAGGGGAGTGAGGGGGTTAAGAGACAGAGACAAGGGGAGGGAAGGGGTTAAGAGACAGAGACAAGGGGAGTGAGGGGGTTAAGAGACAGAGACAAGGGGAGGGAAGGGGTTAAGAGACAGAGACAAGGGGAGTGAGGGGGTTAAGAGACAGAGACAAGGGGAGGGAAGGGGTTAAGAGACAGAGACAAGGGGAGTGAGGGGGTTAAGAGACAGAGACAAGGGGAGGGAAGGGGTTAAGAGACAGAGACAAGGGGAGTGAGGGGGTTAAGAGACAGAGACAAGGGGAGGGAAGGGGTTAATAGACAGAGACAAGGGGAGTGAGGGGGTTAAGAGACAGACAAGGGGAGGGGGGAGAGAGAGAAAAATGGGGGCAAGGGAAAGAGAAAGGCAGCATTGGCACATAAAAATAAATAAAAACTAGAAATAAATTTTTTGATATCATAATTTTTTATTAAAAAAGCAATTTACATATGAATATATACAAGTTGAACTTTTTTCCTATAGGGTAGTCTTATATTCAGGCTTTTAGTTTTTTTCCTAATGGAATATCCAAAGTTTGTGGGGTGGTCTTATAATCAGGGTCGTCTTATAATCGAGCAAATACGGTACTTAATCTCATGGAATGTTGCAGTTTTGACAACAAATTTTAATTTGAAGGTTTTGGTGTTTAAAGGGACAGACTAGTCCCCAAACTCACTTTGGTGGAAGATGAAGATCACTGCTTGTATAATGCACAGGCTATTATCCCTGTGTGATTTGATGCAGGCATTCTGTTTAAATCAAATTTTTTATATTTGACTCAAGCCCTCCCCAGTGATTACTCTGCATGTTTACTGCAGGTGCGGCAGTGCTGGTTATATAGACACTGAGGATATAAAGTTTTGTTTCATATAATCACTTCTTGTCCTCCTCAAATTTAATCTATTGTGTGGCCTATGAGTGACCTTGCTCTCGTACACAGTAGGATCTCTTAACAGTGCAACACATTGTCTGATAACATCACTAGAGAGACAGGATATTCTATTCATTTGAATGGCATTATTCTCATTGGTTCCTGCAGCAATAAAAAGTAAATTACTTTTACTCATCTAGTGTGAGCAGTCCTTGTTTCTTGCAAACTGCTGTAATTTCACAATTTCTTCTAGCTGTGAGTATTTTGTATTTTAAGCAATGCAAAATGTAAGACATGCATTTTAAAGTACTTTGAAAGCACATTAATATGCATTTATATTTGGAAGATGCATTTTGGGCACCAGTTAAAACAAAATATGCTGACCTTGTAGGGACATCAACTGGAATTTGTTACAAACAATTTAAAGCTGCTGTTATGTAGCATGAATCTATTTAAGTGCTGAATCGTGTAAAGGGAAGTAAGAGGAATATATCCAGCATTTTATTTTGTTTCTTAATGCTGCCTGTCCCAAAAGTAAAGGAACAAAAAGGTATAGCAATTTCCTGAAGTTTGAACCCTGCCTGCCAGTCATCCTTCTCTATCTGTGACATCAATGCATAAGAAACGTGTGTGGCATCTGGTGTTCCATGTCACCATGTGTATTCACCAGCATTTAATTTTGCACTTGTACTTTTCTACCAAGAAATATCCAAATATTTTTTTTTTTTTTTATCACTGTACGGAGAACTTATACTAAAAGAGGTGATTGCCATCTTTATTTGTATATGTCTACCCAGAATCCCTTCAGTGGTTGTAGCACTGCAAATTTAGGATTTCTGAGGAAAAAGCAAGCCTTCTGACTTGTCTGGTGTGTGTCATTACCCAATCTCATTCCTGCTGAGATCCTGGTAAGGAAAAGCAAATATTACTGCTTGACTGGTTTGTGTAAATTAGTGTTTAATAATACTTCTGCTACCTCCTTAATTTAAAGTGGAAGTCTTTTTCATCACCATAACTGGTGGTGGCCATATTAATGGCTATCATTTTCGAAGATGTTTGATAAGCGGGTGTCCATGTACTTTTGGCCACGTAGTGTATAAATCTGCTTGCATACAGACTGGGCAATGTCTGTCCAACTTATCGGAACGTGGGCAAATAACTCTTGCTACCCATGATCCTTGGAAGCTCAATGAAGAATGTTCAGAATTCCCTTGGTCTTCTACAAGGTCAAGCGAATTTACCCTACATTGGATTGTTAAGTAGAATTGCCATTGATGATAGGTGGAACTCAATGTGGGACAGCCAGGGAAAAAATCAGATATCTTCAGAAGAACACATTTGCTGACCATGTTTTATAATAGGGGTAAGATATCCATAGCTCAGCTGAAATACATTCTACTTACAGTTTATAGTCGTCTACTTTATTTATTTATTTTTTGCAATATTACAATTTATATAGAGTTTCCTATGCATAAATGTTAACTGGAAGCGACAGCATGAAATAAATAAATAATACTGTCTTATGGATAGAAATCCTAGTAAATTAGAGAAGAAAGCAACATGTTTTGTTTGGCTTGTTGACTTTGCTAAACGATTATTAAGTAGATAATGATCAATGATAACCCACAGATGTTAGGAATTTGGGATTCTTTCCAGTAAGCATGTTTTTTTTTCCTTTTCATTGTTTGTACATTTACGTTTCCCTATAATAATTAGACGATTATGGGGAGTTTTCCATATTTTTAATTTCAGAATATTTGTTGTAATTCTATAAGAAAATGCTATGTTATTTTGTATTTAAGGGACATTTTTTTCTTTGAAGTAACCTCTTGGAGATCAAAGGGTGTCTGGAAAACCTCTCAGCTAAACAAATACAGATAAAAATGTCATGTATTGTCCTCATTAATCATTTCAACATGACAAAAATGTTCCCAACTTTTATGGGCTCTACATAGATTGTGTTGTTATTCGTTGACCATTATTTTAAGATTTTGTTGGCATTTCTAATTGGATATACAGATATGTACAATAAATGAGTAATATGTAGTGTTATAATATTTTTATATATATATTTAGTAGCATTAGTAATTAACCCCTGAATATTGAGCTAGGAAGAAGGAAGCTGTGTATGGATTTTTGAAGGTATATACCATAAGAGTAGTTTGCAAACATGCACACCTCCCAACCATTGATGCAGGACACAAGGGGTGTGTCTTAGGAGGCAAAGTACCAGACCTACCGCACTAGTGCAGTATACGATGTTAATGGGCATCCCAAACACCAAAGCATTACGTGATGGAATAGCTGTCCCAAACCTGAACTGGGAGGTATGAAAATGAATACTGAATTGAGCTGTGCAATGCATCCTATATTGAAACATATTAATAAATTGCTGAACATATTGAAATGATAAACACAAGGCATATATTGGTGGGAAGAACATTTCTGACAGCAGAGACTATTTAACCTAAGTTCCACTCCCTATGTCTTGTGCCCTGCTTCACAAGTGATAACACACATTTATTTACTAAAGTCACTAAAGTGACTTAATTTCCAATTTTATAGCCACATTAAAAATGCACACAAAACTGTGTCCCCAACACACAAAAATAAAATGTATATAAATAATAAATGAGTGAAAAATCTTGTTAAGTATATTAACAGTGTTACAGAGGTTTGAAATAGATATTCACGTTGAGTAACCCTTATACGTAGATCAGTTAGCTGAAATCCAAAATGTTTTTGGGATAAGGTTAATTTTATAAAAAGGCATACTCACATTCTTGGAGCTCAGTCTTGTTCAAAACCCTGAACTCTGACTAGTTTTGTTTAAAATTCAGCCCATTTTTTTGACAGGTCCTATGCGAAAGGATTTGGAAATTCGAAACAAGACAGTACGTGACAGTGATAGGCATTTCTAGTGAAAATTCAGACTGTGAAAGCACATAATTAACCTTGTGAAAATCTCTGTGGAGATATCATGCACACTATTTTGGTTGATCATGACAGACAGAACCAACTTTAAATCTTATAAAGGGGACCTTTCATTGTTTGTACATTTACGTTTCCCTATAATAATTAGACGATTATGGGGAGTTTTCCATATTTTTAATTTCAGAATATTTGTTGTAATTCTATAATATAATATTCCAAAGGGAAATGTGTAAAGACCTTTTAATGTGCTTGTTGACTCCTGTTACTCCAATCCCTTCATGGACTCTTTTAAGACCCTGTTCTGTTCCCTACTTCTGTGCCATCTAGCTGTGCTCTGCCACCACCCCTGCCACTTCTATAGCCTGACCAGCAGAAATCCCCTGGATAACCTGGGGGGAAGGTTGGCAACCATGAGAGGTATCCAGGGATGTGCTGCAGTTGACGCTGGCCCTTCTACAAGGGAACTTGGGAACCCTGTTTTGGTACTACGACTTTTACCACAAACTGGTAAAGCAAAGGCGGCAGGCAGGCAGCCAGTCTATTTGCCACGGTTAGGACAGGGTACTGTATTCTGTTTACCATCGTTTGTTCTCTGAATTGTAAGGGTCCATTGTATACCAGGACCAGGTTTATTCGAGAACCTGATAGGGAACTTTTGTTTAGTTCCTGCTACATTGTATGTTAATGTTTTAAATGTTTGTATATAAGCCTACACTGTTCTTAATAAAGTTTTAGAGTTTTTGTTTTCGCCCTAAACTAAGTTTCTGCTAGCGACTGGTTGGCTGGAGATATTGGTGTGTATTGTTCCAAGCTAAGGGGGCACAGATTGGTGGAGATACCAGGAGCTACCAGGGCTATTGTTGTATGGGTCTATCACACCAGTGCTTGTAGAATATCAGTGAATGTCCACTGACACTATAGGGTCTATTCAATAAAGAGGGAATAGCAGGGAATTGAGATGGCAATTTCATAGTTAAGGCCAAAGTAGCTGAGTTATAAAAATTCTCCCATTCAGCTGCATTGGAGAATTTTTCCAAACATCATCTCAAGTCCCTTCAATTCTCTCTTTATTGAGTAGACCCTATAGTGTCAGTGGATAATCACTTATATTCTATGTGCACTGGTGTCATGGACCCATGCTTCTTTGACCTGGGTAACTACACCAACCTGTGCTCCCTTAGCTAGTTCCACTTTGTCTGCACAATAAGGAAAACACACCACCCCTAAATAGCCTCAGTGTGAATAGAAGAAGCTCTACCCACCATGCTTGATCATCATGTGAACAAAACAGGAGGCTATCCCAAAACACCAAGAAAATAAATGATTAACATTAGTATAACTGTGAGCTTACATATGGCGATGGTAACTGCATCCTTGGCAAAATCGTCAATAGAAGCCACAGAGTTCAGATGGATAGAGTGCCAGAAACCACTGTTTAAAGATGGAGGGAGCAGTGCAACAAGGCCTACATAGCAACGTCTAGAGACAAAAACGTCAAACTGTATAACAGATTTATTGTTGTTGCTAGCGTAATAATCGTGTTTATCTCTCTAAGCCTTCCTTATTAAATGTCACTGAATTTAGAACTCGCTGTGAAATTATTTCTGAAACTTTTAATTTCTAAACTCCAGGAGAACTGTACATTTTTAAATTAAAAATAAGTGCATTTTGCATAGTAAATTCCACAGCACTTGCTTATTGTAATAACATTTCATATTATATAATAGCAGTCATAATCTGAGATACAGTTTTAAAGCACATGTGTGTTACCATTATTGGTATAAAGTATGATAGCAGCAAGAACTTTATTGAAGCCTTTTGTTAGTGCCTGTTTATGATTGTACATCTGTGTACTGTCTGCTGTGCTGTTTGTTTACCGGTTTTGTGTATACGGTTCTGCATTTTGTTGGCTGCATGTACACTTACATTCCGTTGAGATGAGTAGATCAGAATAATGATAAACTTAAAGGACTAGTCTTAGCTTACTTGTAAATGTCACCGTTTATTTTACAAATGCATTTTCTTCTTGGCGCCCCTTTCCTAGGGTTGCTACCTTTTAATCAAAATAATATTGGCCTTGTTATTGCCTCAAGAAAAATACTGGCTGGGTGGCAAGCCAGCCCCTTCTTTGTGTGCCATTGCTATTTGTTACTATTTGTATTATTTTTAGTGCGTCTTATTCGCCTTATTCACAGATGGGTGAAACATGCAATAAAATAGTCTCTATTTTTGAAGTAACACAAACGCTGTAAGCTTTGCAACTTTAACCCTACTTAGCATTTTGTAGCCTTACGTCATGAAAATGAACATTTATATTCTGAACAGTTATACGGAATGTCCATCTTGCATGTGTGTGTAACTTCATGTTACATTGTACAGACACAACAACAAGGTTATTTATGGTTTGCTTCAAGTTTGTTTTCCAATTATTAGAAGCAGATCCTCTCCTTCTGTCTAATGTCAATATAAATGTAATAATACGTACTAGACACCTATCAAAAGTATTATATACCATTTCAGTCTTCCAGACCAGATGTTATCGTTATATGGTTTCTTTTATGATACACATTTATCATAAAGGTCTAAAAGACAACTGTCAGCAAACAATTCAGTTACGTTTATGAAATATTGCATCAAATGTGGGCATTTTAAATAGAATTGCATTGATGAAAGTATACAAATAAAAGTGCCTTATTCTCTGCTTGTATTCCTCTATCAAGGAGAGGACATCTTGGGTCAGATGGTTCCATTTTTCTTTCATCTGACCCAAGATTCTAAAGAACATATACACCTCCTGATAGTGCTATATGGAGCAAAGGGAGCTCAACAAAGTACGTATATGTATTCTGTTATTAAAGCCTTTTGTGTTTAAAATGCCTGCACTTCATGCAATAAAAATTGTGGACGAATGTCCTTAAAGGGCTAACACCAAATTTTAAAAGGTTTTCCCAAACCCCTAGATGTTCATGTATATTGTACCTGAGGTGAAATTAAGCCCCTACATCAAAATAACTTATTATTATGATCAATGTTTATGTGATTCTTTCTTTTAGTTACAATAAGTGATATGGTTAATGAGCTAATGCAGCATGTGTAGAATATGCTCAACCCTCAGGGGATGTTAGGCAAAAATAACATTCTCTTGAAAACAAGAGAATATCTGAGCATTTTCTGATTAAATAGTCCGTTATTACTTATTATTATATGTTACTACCTTTACCATTCTAAGTATGTGTATCCTATTAACTAAAGGACGACTCAGACTGTAAACTTGCCTACCATTTCAGTCATTACAAACAATGTATGCTTCTGTATTTTTCTTGGAGTGTGCCATTTAAAGGTCTAGCAAACGAATGCAGCTAAAGGCATGAGAAAAAGTTTGTCCACAACTGAAGGTAATGCTGAATGGCAGGAAACATAATGAATTAATTAATGTAATTGGCTTCTGTTATCAAACACCATAAAACCAAAAGAACCAGCTTTAATTACTTTTGGAAATTGGTTACACGTTGCATTTCTGTAGGTTGTCTAAACTGTGTTTGTGAAGTAAGAGTTACATATTGGCATGTCAAAACTTCTACACAGAAAATACATTTTATTTTCATGCATTAGATTGTTTTTTTTTTGTTTTTTTAATTTAACTTGTTTATTTCAATTCACAAGTTCAAAGACATACAAATATACTGAAATATATGCATGCAATTAGATTGATTTAATGCCTAGAGTGAAACAGCTGCATGATCAGCCCAAAAAAAAAAATAATCCAGGCATTTATTTCTCTTTTTCGCTATACAGTAACCACTTGATGTTTGTCACCATTGAGCTGACATTTTGACAAGTACTATCATTTGTTTCCATGGGTTAAACACTATAGAGCATTTTGAGGCCTAGGCAAGTGAACTGGAACCAATGGTCAACCTGAGGGTGCTAAAAAGACTTTGTGTAATACATCCATCTGGCGACTTTCAGTCAGGTACACGCGCTATCGATTTTACATTTATCACCACTTCAATTTCAAAAGTATTACTTGCTATAAGACACATCCAGATGAAATACAAGCTTGCGTTACATTTTTTATGATAGTTATTTTCAGAACCTATCCTGGGAGGTTTTGCTGACCGTTTTGCTACCATAACTAGTGATTCATTGCCCCCCAGTATTTTATATGCCAGTCATCTAGGGATTTTCAATGGACAGTCTCCAAGGTCACTAAGCTGACAATGCAAGGAGTGCAGAATCAGCAAACATCACATTCTGTCTTTTGAGTAATTCATACTCACTAATTCTGCACAGCTGCCTAATACACGTAACGTTCATGCCAATTTACGCCGCATAATACAACAACACTTGACCAGGGGAGGCAGTTATTTTTTTCCTCCTTTTAGTTAAATATTTGGCTTTCCTATTTAATAAACTGGGACTCATTTACAAAAACCCAGGTCATCATACAGAAGCACAATGCAATAACCACAGTTAACTTCTGAATGCAGATTTTATAAGCACAACATATGTGGTTAGTTTATATTTTTCAATGATAAGAAAATATTTTAATAATGAATAAAACTCTAAACCAATGATTTACAGCCTGGGGGTATTACCTGTCTGAAGTGGCAACTGATGTCACCAAGAGGGCCCAAGTTAATTCTTGGCTAATGGTTATAAGTGTAATGTCTATGAAACTTAAAAGAGTTGTATGCAGTATCTTGGAATCATTTATTTTTGTGGAAGACTTTAAAAAATGTGGGAATAATCCAGGCACAGAATTCAATATATATTCACAAACAGAGATGGCTAAGTGTGGTGAAATGACTGAACAGAAACAGCTAATGTTAGAAGATATTTATCTGACTAAGAGAATAACTGATACAGATAAAGTAAGTCTAAGACTGTGATTAATTTGAAAGAGGTTGTGATCGGAAAAATAATGCAACAGTTGCTGTAAAGAGTGATTACCAAATTCACCAATCTCATGTGTAGAGCTTGCTAGGTCACAAGGATGTGCATACATACACAGGAAAAAGATCTATTCTCTGCTCCATTGAATAATGCTTTATTTTATTCATTTGTAGGTGTCACAAACAAATAAGTAATGTCATTTTTTACCTTACTTGTAATAAGTAAGGTCATTGTAGACTCCATTTTGCCAGGAATGCTACAAAATACTGATAAAACAAGTAGTCAGTACATTCCCTCACTACAGTAATAACTTCTAATAATTTAGGAGTAAACACCTCGTTACTGTTTATAGTTACACTGTTAAGTTTTGTGCATGATACTTGCTGCCTCGAGTCATTTTAATAATGATGGGAAATATATAAATTACCAGAAAATGTAATGACCTCCTATTTCTCAGGGTGTAAAATGATATTCATGGAAATATTTAGCTACTCTTATGTTCTCTATTATGTTTAATTATTTCAGATTTCATTTTTCTGTTGTAATGTGTAATTCGTCTTGGCAGCTCCAGAGTGCTTCTCAAGTGGACATGAGATTCTCCAGAATCCCTACCGAAGTCTGGACTTCGATTCTACGAAGCTGCAACAGTCCGCTATTCATGATTTGATCTGTGACCACTCGTTGTCTGCAGGATGGTATCGCTTTATGATCTTTGATAAACCAGCTGAGATGCCTACCAAGTGCGTGGAGGTATTGGTACAACTAATCTTGATTTTAAGTGTAACAAACTGTGATCAGCAAGGAAAGGGTTAACTTTTTTTTATTTTACAGGAAATGTTTTTTTTTTTCTTCTTTCACTTGCAGGTCTCTCTGTGTGCTTTACTATAAGTATGTGAAGCACAAGGAGTGAATTAGAGGCAAAGTCAATGGGTGAACACATTGACTTGGCCATCTAATTTGCATGTTATCGACTGGAAACTCTCCGATTGGGTCCAGGAACTTTGACTCGGATGCGAGGCAAAGTCCTGGACCTGTTTCAGACTACATGGCTATCATGCTGCAGCTCTTATGACGAGTTAACTCCTCATAAGGTTCCGAAAGGGTTAAACCTTGCCATAATCGTATTTTACAGCTATTATAAGGTACAGATGGCAAGCTGATAGGACGTGTTTCTATGGAGAGGTATAAGATTGATTTCCATGTATAGGACATAAATATTCCAAAATATATATTTTTATAAATGCAATTGATCTGTTCTCTTTGTAAATCTATAAGCTCATGCATACACAATCTCATTTATGATATACATCATTTAGACTGTAAGCTCTCCTTACCATGTGTTTTAGTGTGATGCCTGGCTGACCTGAGCTTTCAGACACGTATTATGAACCAAGGGCCAACCACCAAGCTCATTAGCTTGGGTCACTAACTATGGGCAGATTAGGGAAACCAGAGGCACGTCTTACTGATTGCAGTGTAAGAGAGGTAGGAGGTCTGTGCACCTTTTAGCACAGAGCTCTCTTGGTGTTCATTGTCAGGTACATGTGCTATAATTCATTAGACCACATTGGAGCTCTTGGAAATTGGGTAGCCCCGTTGCCATGAAATACTATTTGACTGAGCTACAGCTATAAAAATGAACATAAGTCGTATTAATCTTATCGATATCAATTCTGAGAGAAGCTTAATGAAGGGAAGCCCTACAATTTCTTACTGAGCAAAATAATGACTACATTGATGATATACATGGTACATGAAGAGCTTGACATCAGTCAGTATGCTTCCTGACCTAAATATAAAAAAATATATATTATTTAAAAAAAATCACATTTTTACTCCAGTGAAATCCAATATTAATTGTGTTCTCATCCAACAGATGAACCATTGTGGAACACAGGCTCCAGTCTGGTTGTCATTACGGGATTCGGAAACTCTTCCTCCTCCCGGGGAGATAAGACATCTCACAGCCTGTGCAACATGGAAGTTTTTCTTCAGTAGTACAAAGGACTGTTGCCTGTTTCGCATCCCAGTAACAGTCAGAAACTGCGGAGAGTTCTTTGTATACCTGTTACAAGCTACTCAAGGGTGTATGGGTTATTGTGCAGAGGGTAAGAGCTGTTTTTATTGGATAATGTTTGTTGAAAGTAACATCTACTCATTTATAACTACTGTGAATGTATTCTTTAAATCAAGAGTAGGGCCACCTCCAACCACTGTTGGCCCTTTTTAAATTGTGTCATTCAAACTCATTTTCATGAACTATCAGCCAGTATGGGACATTAAAAAAGGGACATCTATGCCCATTATGTTTCTGTAACCCATTGACCAGAGTGTCCCATTTACCAGAGGCGAAGGTTTCAATGTTAACCTTAATACAGAAAAAGGTCAGCTGCAAAATAATCCACAGTAGCAGGTCCAGGTAGATGAAAAAAATGCTCTTTTAATTTAATTTGGAACATAAGGACAGACACCAGAACCCCCGGTGATTGAAAGAAAGCCTTGCGCGTTTTGCGCCTTAACTGGGCGCCTACTCATAGGCTAAACAGTAGCGTGAGGCTTTCTTTCTATCACTGGGTGTTCTAGTGTGTGTCATGATGTGCTAAAATAAATTAAAAGAGCTTCTATGGTGGATTATTTTGCAGCTGACCTTTTTCTGTATTGTTGTGCTGCGGCTGGGACACCGAGGGCTGCAGTTCCCACAAGTGAGCACGGATTGTCAATTAGCTGGTTTGGAGCTATACCTTTCATTTTTCTGCTCACTGTTAACCTTCCCCATATTCTTTTGTTGGAGATATATTGTTTGGTGCATGGTTAGGCATTGGGTACATGAATTTCTGCTTTTGACTACTAACCTAGGAAATTCCACTTACCTCCCTCCCTGAGATGCAGTCATGGATGCAGTGTGGCTTGTGGTAAATGTAAGAGGTAATCGTTCAGCTCAGGGAAGCTATTATTATTCAGTTGTGCTTAAAAAAGTATAATAATCTCCAACACTTAAAGATTGATCAGTATGAATAATTTAAAAAAAAAAACCCTCCTGCAGTTTGTACAGGAAATTCAAAATGTAGTGTCTTATTGTCTCTAAACTCTGTGTTAACAACAGTTTTTTGACTGTATAAGGTACAGGCCATAAAGCAACACTTGTTACGCTAGGTCACTGTATTACTCCACCAGTATATCACAAGTTGATAGTGGTGATGAACTAGAAAACACAAGATTCCAATTTGTGGCAGTATTTGCACTGCAGTGCATCATATTTAGTAACAGAGTGTCCGCCAAGTTATTAATTACCTTTATCTTCACGGACACTGGTGTGTTATTTGTTGTTTTCACTCCATTGAATCAGCTAAGTGTGAGTTTGTTTTGAGTTCTCTCTACCTCACAGAAACACACACAACCTTAAAAAAAGTATGTGCTCACATTATTCGGCTGAAATCAGGTACTTACTGGAAAGTTGTGTAAAAACTATGGCTGACTCTTCTACCCAAACTGTTTCTGGACAAGCTCATTATTAGAGTTTATTCAGTACCATTGTAACACATGGCGTAATCATTACTATCCTATATATTATAGTTATATCTTCTGCTCAAAACGTACACATCAAAGAATGGCCAAATGTATAATAATTAGACCTTACAGTAACTAGTTGTAAAACAATTCAGGTCAAAGAAAAAAGAAGAACGCCTCTAAAGTCAGCCCTGTCTCTCCCTGAGGCGTCTCAGTTAAGAAACGAAGCTTCAGATGTCAATCCACAGCGAAGGGAGGTGCCATTGTGTACATTCTGCACCCAAGATTAGTCCCTGGAGAGTGATGTTAAAGAACGCCCAAATCTGGCTAACTGGGAATTTCAGGGGGAGCCAGCAACCAGTATACTAAGATCCAGGATTAATCAAGACAGCGTTATCCTACTTCACTAGACACATTTCAAATATTCTGTATCTAAAAAAATCCTAGTTTTATATACATTTGGCTTCTTCACATATCTAATGTGGCATTAATCTGAAGATATACAACTTCTTCTAGTTCATTTTTAACAAAATAACAATGTTGCACAGTGGCTCTCAATGGGAGCAGGTATTGGGCAGGACCCCACCAGTTTCTCTACAACATTCAAAGAATATGAAAATTCAGCACTCCACTAGGCAATGTTTCAACCCAAATGAGGTTCTTTTTCTGATTGGGTCTAACTGAAAAATCTTGTCATTAAAATAAGTGCTGGCTTTTCGTATTCTTTAAACTTTTCTTAATTGGAATGTTTCATGTGAGTCAATTGCGCTTTCATTTTTTTTTTTTTTTTAATTTTCAGTTGCTTCTGAAACTGGGTCAAAGTGTGATCCTGGGGAATCTAAAGTTAACGGTGTGTGTATAAGTAAGTATTCCTGAATAATGAGCACTATATTATGTAAGGGAGTTTCAGATATAGCATGTCTAACTTTCACATTCTAATATGTTTTTTAGATCGCATATACTTAATTATGTCATTTAAAAGCTTGAAATATATATTTTTTGTTTTCAATTAAAAAAAAATCCTTAAAAGTGTAGTTCCACGTACTGGAATTTTGTCTTATTGTCTGTATGTGGTATATGATTTTGGTATATGTTTAATATACTTATTAAGTTCTATAGTTTAGTTGCACATGGTTTTCACAGGGCCAATATTTTATTTTAATAAATTCTATTAACTGTGAACTCTTTAAACTGTCTATTTTTTTTCTTTTTTATTCCTAAATGTTATAAATATATCTTCTAGAAAATCTTATCATAATACATTGGTTGCAGATTATGGATAATGGAACCCAACCCTGTGTGATGTACTATGTATTAGTATTCTGCTAAAGAAAATATTTATTTATTGAATTTAGATAAACCAACCACAGGAAACGTTTTACCAGAACCACCAAAAACCCCAGAAATTGTGGCTGAGATGATAGGAACCAGCGTTTACCTAAAGTGCTCCTTTAGTTCTCCTGTCACAAACATTTCCTTGGGATTTATCATACAATGGTCCAGACTTTCAGCTGAAGGTAACAAGCTGGAACTGAGGCAGGAGGCCGTTGTCCAGACTTCTTCAACTATAGAATTAGATGGGATAAACGTGAGACTTGGAGATCGGGTGAGACCAAAGTATTTATGGTTATTTGTGGTTTATAAAATGACTTCTGTAAATGTTTATCTAGACTGGTTTATTGTACAGTTCTAAATAAAACAGAGGTTAAACTGCCACTCAGTAGTGGTATAATCAGCACAGATGGGAATCAAGACATCTTCAGATCTTTACACTCATCCTTACACTTCCCTTAAATGTTAAAATGTCTAATCCTAGGTGATACTAAAGGGAGCTATTCACTAATGTGAGTTGAAGGTCATTTGAGGTAAGATGAACACTTTGGGGACTATTCAACCAAAAAGGTGAGTTTTAGGTGAGGTGAGCTGTGTGATGAACATGTCATCTCACCAGTTTAGCTATACATTGTGCAGAGACAAAGCTGGTGAGTTTCCCCTACTAAGTAAGCTCTCCAGGTTTGGACCTGCACACTGTATAGCTAAATTGGTGAGGTGAAATGTTCATCTCAGCTCTCCTGCAACTCTCCTTTTAGTGAATAGCCCCCTTCATCTTGCTTAGCTATGCATTGTGCGTTCTATTACTAAAAGAGCTCAAAAAGAGCTGTACTTCTAGCCAGAGAAACTCACCAGATTTGTACCTGTTAAGTTTGTTAAGTCTGAGACTCAACTCACCTTTACTCACCTGCACGTCACTTTTTGTGAACAGCTCCCAGTTATACCTATTGTCAGTCTAAGGGTCCTATTCATCAAGACAAAACTGGTGCTATTCAGGACTTAGTGCTAAAATAGCAGTAATAACCATAGAAAATCATGTGAATTCTATAGCACTTTGCTCCAAATTTAGCACTTTTTTGAAATAGCACCTTTTTTTGTCTTGATAAATACGTCCGTAAGTGTACAATAAAAGTAAAAATCAGTACTCTTGCTATTAGAAGATCATTTTATCAACATGATTATAGTAAATGGAAAATATTTGTATTTATTCTTAATAACATAATTGGCTTTTATAGCATACCAAATTATATAATGATAATATCCTTACAATTGGCAGACTGAACGCACATGTCTATGTCTGTATTTATGAGGGATATTTAAATCTTTTTTGTTTCTGGTATAGTCTTGCTTCTGATTATTATTTCTACTAATTATGTCCAACTACATTTATTTTATTGTACAAACAGATCTATTGTGATGTTTCCAGCTTTTTCCTTGAGCAACCAGATGTTCACAGTCTCGCAGTAGAAAGCAAGGAATTTTTTGCTGGCATTAAGGTACATTGTTGAATAAACTTTTACAACCTATTATTACTTAAGTACACATTTTTTTGTATACAGTCTTTGTACATGAGTTATGGCATAGTTAAATTTGCATTCCTGCTTTACCAAAGTGTTTTAAGAAATACAGTGTATCTTTGTTGAGCTAAATTGGTGGCCCCCCAAGTATTCTTGGATGCCACAACATTTAAAAATATGTGATTCTTTATTTATTAATGGGATACGCAGAGGGCAGTTTGTGGTTCCAACTATTATTTTTGCTAATGTATCTCCAGGTGTGCAATCAAAGGCTGATTTGTCATGGGGTCCATAAACCATGTCCTGTGGTAAAAAAAAGAACCCAACATATGTAGGCACAATTCAATGTATGATACCAGAGAGTATGTTTTACAAACTTAAAATATTTATTAAACAATAATTTGACAAATATATATCCATCCTAGTTTAATCCTGAAGCCCTCACTATATCAGAAGATGGAAGGGGGTATCATTTGACCATACAGAGCACAGTCCCAATCTCCTGCTCGGAAGTCAGTGAGCTACAGAATGAATGTAAAATCACCCTAAAGATCCACACTGTCAATGAAGGTAAGTGGTTATAATAAATTTTCGTATTTTCTGGAATATATTGAAAGAGTTTAGATGAAACGTGATAAATAGAACACGGTGGCTTACCAGGTCAAACATGAATGTTACGCTGATATGGTGTACCAAATACGGCATGGAAAGAGGAGGCATTTGCTGAAATGACATCTTTATACTACCAAGAGCATATTACATCCAGCATATTTTTGATATAATATGCTTGAATCACAATTTCAAAAGCTGCTTAAAAATATAAAGCAAGAAACAGGAGATTAATATTCAACTTTCAGCCAAAAGGATATTTTACAAGACAAAAGGGATGCCCCCCAAATTTTGTGAGATAAAGGATATATGGGATTCTCTAGCAGGGTAAGCCCTGGGGCTGGGGACACAGGCCCAGGAGGTCCAGAGTCGCTTCAATCAGTGGGGGTAGGCATTGCACGGAGACTCAAAGTCTGCTTTGTCTGGTATGTGAATCTTCTCTCTTTTTTCCCCCTCCTCTCCTTGTTTGTTTAAGTCATGATGCCCAAGATTACTTTTTAAGTGATGTTGGATTGATGTATCTGTAATATTGTATGTTTTTATAACACTGGATGAATTGATACTATTTATTAATTTGTTATTGTCCATATATTTATATCAATAAAAATATATATATATTAAAATGTATATATATATATTTAAAGCAAGGAAGTGTTATTATAAAGGTCCATGAGTATTTGACCTCTACTGGCCTTTACATATGACACTGTGTCATTAAATAATACCTTACCATGGTAAAGACATTGAAACATAATTGTACTATTGTACATACTGGTATTTCTGTGCATTGCAGTTTGAATATATATTCCAAATGAACAAACTATGGAATTCATCAAAGAAGAAAACTTTTAGGCATATTAACTGCTTTAATGAAATACTCTGTTATGAAAATATCAATAAGCTAATAAGCTTCCATCTCTCAGACATGCTGCTTATGTCAGATGCTGAGCTCCCATAATAATGGACCTATTTATGAAGTAAGGAACCTCATACTCTCTATTTCTTAGTGGTTAGTCACCCTAACAAAATTCCCAAGCCAAAAGAGAATGTAGGTTTTAGAAGCACTGGAAGCTTGATCTAACATGATTCATAAATTGACTTTCAAGGAGCTAGAAGGCCTCTCCCTTACATTCCCTCGCTTTGTTTACTGTAGCAGTGAAAAGCAGTGATTGCATTAATGGGATATGACATGACTGATGTCTGCATTCAGTCATTAAACCTGTGATGGAGTGGGCAGGAGGGTTCTCCATCATCAGGGTCACAGGAGCACAAGGTGACAAAGTCCTTGAATGTATTTATTTCAAGTGCTGTTTCATAGAGAAAGGCCCCTTGGACTGAAGGTAAAAATTACCTTGGATATGTTACATAACACATTATTCTGTTGTCCTTAGTCTGTTGAATAGCAGTCACCCTGTAAATGGGAAATGCATAACAATGTCTTGTTTATATGTTGTTTTTCACAGCTGAAGAGAAACATGACTCAGATTTGGCACTTTCCTCTTGTCAAGTGGACCTCCTGGATTCCCTCTGTCAGAACGGAACATGCAGTCAAGCTGTGCTCTATTATTCTGCAGTTTTGGATTTTGTAGCCGATGGAGATAAAGTTACGAGGATTGTGGTTGACCCAATAGTTAGTACAAACTTGCTGTGGAATGGTTACGCTCCACAAAGCACACAGGTAAAAGCATTACTATTTCATTTTATTATCCGTGTTACAGTCCCAGAGCAAAAGTATTATATACAAAATTAACTAAACAGATTCAGACAAGGTACAGGTTTAGTTTAAAGGGACAGTGACATATTTTTTTTCTCTGTTAGTATCAGACTAATCCCCAATATAAAATCCCATTTTGGGACCCCTATAGAGCTAGTACAAAGGATGGGAATAGGCTGTACATGCAATTCTATTAAATGCTAATGAACCAGCTGACCCACAAAAGTTGGTACATATGGAGCAGTGAGGCAGATTCTGGTCTGCTTCGGTACTAAGTCTTTCAATGATCTGTGCAGCGTTCTATGTCAAAACCTTATGCAACAATCGGCACAATATGATATGTTATTTTGTCTTTAGATTACAGTGAAGCACCTTCCTACTGCCTACTGTTATTCTTTCACTGACCCTCATGTGATCACATTTGATGGAAGGTAATACTTTTTATTTTTTATCCTTCTGAATTAGAAAAGTTATTTTTTTTTATCCACATGGGATGGAATGGGGCTTACTTATTTAAATATAACAAAGTTCCGCTATATTCCCGGTGATAGATTTCTTTCATGATAGTAAGTCATTTTATTGCTTCTTTGTTTCCTTTGTCATTGTGTGTGTGTAGAATCTACGACAATTTTAACACCGGAACCTTTGTACTGTACAAGAGTATGTCTCGCGACTTTGAAGTGCAGGTCCGCCAGTGGGACTGTGGAAGCCTTCACCACCCCGCCTCCTGTAATTGTGGCTTTGTTGCTAAAGAAGGAGGTGACATGATTACGTTTGATATGTGTAGCGGTCAGCTTCATGAATCCCAACCTCATTTGTCAGTGAAGAGTCTGGATTCATCAACTACCAACTTTAGAATCACTGAACACTATCTTGGAAGAAAGATCACGGTATTTATTTCAGAAATGAAATTTGTTATTAAGAAATTAGTACATAATTAGTTGGGTTTCTTATGAAAGTCCGCATATATTAGATCAGTAATCTATCGCCTGTTCTTGGGATGAGGTGTAAATCTATTAGATTCATAGAAGCCAATTCACAAGCTGTCAGCCACAAAATATGACCTACAACCTCTAATTATTACATCTTTAAAAAGTACAGTGTTTTAGTGGAGAGAAAAATGTTACATTTAGTCTCAATAATGGTGCAGACTGATAAAAGCATGTTTTGTGTTCTGATTCAATACATTCCATTAAAATCGTTGTAACTTATTAGCTCCTTTTTGTCTTAAAAGTTCAAGGTAGCATTAATGGGTTAATCTGTATTTATTTTCTGCAGCTTAAAGCCCTTTCCAACAGAGACACACTGGCCTTCTTAATTTGGCTCACTGTGATAGTCTTCTCAACCATCTAATCTAATCTGCTGTAGCTGATCCCTTATGTTTGGAAACACATAAAGGAAGGTGACAAATGTGAATACAACTTGGTTACTTCTAACTGTTCCATATTCAGGTTGACCACAGTCACATTTACCCCATTCTATCAATTAGAAGGGGAGCAACTGATTGTTGTCTTGTTTCAAGAGAAAATAGGGGCTGTGATTGTTTCATTTTATCCTTTAGAATCACTTTCACATTTTTTTTTCACACTTTTGGCACCTTCTCTGTTATGTGTGTAATTATATACAATTGTAATTAAAATCCAATTCAGGTTAGTTTTTATGTTTTTTTGGGAGACTTCACAATCAGGTTCAGTATATAGAGAGAAAGGGGCTGCATTACTTGGTGCTGACAGAGCCCACTAGGAGAAAGAGTCTGTTCACCATCTATAAAACAGAACCTCCAAAAACAAAACAAGATATAGATGTTAAGTATGGGTGTTCTATTCTTTATTCCAATAAACCTCTCTATAAAGGAACAAATCTAACCTAGATTCCACAGCCAGTAAACATATTGTGCAGCAACTGTTAATGCCAATTAGATCATAGGGTTGTGGAATACGATTCTGCAGCGCAGACTCATCTCGGTAAACTTGACACGCTGTACAACAAATGTACTTTTGTTGTACAGTATGATTATAACACACATTACTGCGAAATGTTCAAATAGTTCAACTGGCTGACACTTGTCTCCAGGCGTACTCTCCACCTAGCTTGCATAGTACATAAACACTTCTCTAGAACAGCATGCTCACTCTTACATCCTGAATGTCCTACCATCTTAGATCCAACATCAGCCCCTTACTAGCTATCCATCACTTCAAAAAGGAAGCAGGTTGAGCTGTGTTCTCTTTCAGACTTCCTTATACTTGGAATAGGATCCCAGATCATCCAACCCAAAACCCCCGGAAAATTAGTATCTCATAACTTCTAAAAACAGTACCAGTTACTAACTTACAAACTCCTATATATACCATACATGCTTGTTTTCTCTTTTTGGCTTATGTATCAGAAATTATGTACCATGTAACTCTCAAAATATTCTTCCTGGTAAAATACTTTCTAATTAAATAAAATAAACATATAGATTGATTCTGTAGTGACACCAGGTGGTCAGCACAGGTACTACATTACGTTTGGATACAACGGCTAGACTGCCTAAGCATCACTGGTAATGTAGTTCCCAAATATTTGCAGTGTCAAGGTTAGCTTAAGCCACCAGCAAATCTATGTAAAATTGACAGTATTAAGAAACCCAGAAGTTCAATCCTGATCTTAGATGTTAGATGTGAATGGAAATAATGAGATGTGATTTGAATGGAAACAAAACATATATTGTATACTACATGTTTAGTCTTCTGCTATTATTAATGTTTAACTCCATGAAGGGAAACATACATTTTCACAACACATAAAAATACAATGGTCTGACTTATCTCTCAAACGAATACTTATTTTACTCATGCTTCATGCTTGTGAAGCATTCTTGAATTATTTGGTAGGCGTTAGCCATGACTACCTCCTCTGGAAGGATATTCCAGATATCTACTGCTCACTTATGGATGTAGCATTTTCTCACATTATTCCTTGGTCGTCTATAACTCTCATCCCAAATGAGTGTCATCAGCACCTCCAGTCAGAGGTTTCCCATAGAAATGCCTAGTATGCATGTGTGTGATTTTGCAGTGGGCCTCCCTCGACCCAATTTTTCTAAAGTTCCATTGTAAAAAACTGTATCTAAATGTAAACTTTTTAATATTATATGCAATTATTTTTATATTACATTCAATTAATTGTAGATGTAATAAAAATGTTTTTGAAAATTTGCATTTCTTGGTTTTATTCTCTTTTTCTACACCCACATTGCACCTAAAGGACTTAACACAGCACCATACAGTACCCACAGCACTTGGCTTGCACTCATTGCACCCACACAATTTGGCATGTCACAGTGTCAATTTGCCCCACAGAACATACCACAGTGTCACGTTGTCCCACAGAACTGCTCCTGCAGAACAAGCCACAGTGTCACTTTCCCCCATAGCACATGCTATATTGCCCCACAGGACATGCCACAGCATCACTTTACCAATTAAAATAAGCCACTGGCAGGTACCAATTAACATGCCACAGTCACTTTGTCATTAACATATGCAACAGTCAGTTTACCTATTAAAATATGCCACCGTTTGTCCATTAAATATGCCAAAGCTTGGCCAGTATTATTTTGCCATTCATAAGCCACAGCCAATTTGCCCAGTAATATGCCACAGTAAAAACAATGTTTAGTTGATACAGTCTCTTTAAAATCAGCTTTGGAAAATGAAATGCATATTTATTTCTTTGTAGCACTTGGGTTTGATGGATTTTTCTTTTGATTACAAGATGTTTCACAAAGACCTAGTAAAAGACTGGATTTTATCTTGTGCTTTTAAAGTAGCTGGGAAGGTAACAATATAAGTAAAAAAAATACAGGAGTAAAATGGAGTACCCCTAATTTGCAAATAGGCTTTACATGTGTGCAATCTGAATAAAACACTTGTCAAAGGAATGTAACTTCATTTATACCCCAGTGCCAAAGGTAAATGGGCAGAACAAATACACAACGTTTTATAGGGTAGCATTTTATTGTATGAAAAACTCAGCAGTAACTGCAAGTGATTTATTACCAGTGTGCTGTGCAGGAGGTTCTGTAATGTGATTCATGACTTCCACCTATTGAGGGGTTAATTTAATGGCCTGTGGGAAGGTATTAATCTATATGCCAGAAAACAGATGTGTTCAGCATGTCACAGTGGAGAGCCTTCCTGGAAGTTTCTCAAGAGAGCCCACGGTTAAATGAAATAAGCAAATATATGTTTCAGCAACCATTCGCGTGTCACATAGGACAAACTGCTTTAAATGGCCGTCCTATTGTCTGGATATAAATCAGTGAAATAACTCTCATTGGCAGTATTTCAATAGGCTTATAATGTAATATTACACAGAAGATATATTAAAATAACACGTGT
The DNA here is from genome assembly GCA_036172795.1 of Pelodytes ibericus. Classification (NCBI taxonomy): domain Eukaryota; kingdom Metazoa; phylum Chordata; class Amphibia; order Anura; family Pelodytidae; genus Pelodytes; species Pelodytes ibericus. Next base: position 191,464,077 of record CM069859.1, read on the forward strand.
GAAACCACCCATTTACATTAGGATGTTTTCTTTGTTTCTGTTGGCAGAATTTAAAGTAAATACATAGAGTAAGAGGAAAAAAGTGTTGGAAATGTGTCTCGTGTTTATGACATCACCTAATGGCCTCATATGCAAATTCCCCATTTCCTATTAAAGTAGTTAATTTGCCCATCACACCACAAGGTGTTGTCAACGCACTACTTTCTCTTTGCCTTTGTATCTGCATGCTTAGACAATATATATATACTATTTTGTATTTTCTCCTTACAGACAATAAATTATATTGGTTGTGCAGACCCTTTAAAGACATTGTTTATGTAAATAAGTAGGCTTGGTATTTATTAGTGAATACATTCTTTCCATTATATTTCCCTGTAGATATCTTTCTCTTCTGGCGCCTTTATTCGAGCCGATGTGAGTGACTGGGGGATGAGCCTGACACTCAGGGCTCCCAGCTCAGACTTTAAGAGCACACTTGGGCTATGTGGCACTTTTGATGGAAACGTAGACAATGATTTTCATAACAGAGAAGGCGTTCAGATTGCAGAGGCATCTCGCAACCAACTTCATTTTATCATGGAATGGAAGTAAGAGAACTTTATTAGTAAACTAAGTGTGCAACAATCTTTTATTTCTGTGGCTTTACATATTTACCAAAACTATCAGATGCATATAAGGAAAAATATATCAGGAGAAACGTTGTAATGAAACCCAAATATCTGTGTTAACCAGTCAAGAGGCCACTTCTGCCTGATTAATATTGTCTTTTAATTGGTGCATCAATTGTTCATCATTCAAAATCTATTACCCCTTGCAAACCCTAAGACTAGAGGACTGCCAATAGAGCAACAGTGGTCCATGACAGCTTAGACAACCATCCTTCGCCATCATTATGTGCTGTGCATACAGCTGGCTTCTCCCCAACTGGAGGTGTGTTTGGCATGTCATACCTCCGAATGCCAATCACTTGCAGTCTCTAAATCTCCAAAGGAAATAGTTATCACTTATGAGCATTGCTAGGACCTTGCTTCTGGCTGATTAGAAGTGGTTGAAGAGAAGAGGATTGAGCCCCTCTTTAATAAACCATTCCTATTTATATCTTCGAGTCCAAACTTCCCATCCTGTGTATTAGACCATTGCATGGACTTTCTATGACGCAAGTGCTGAGATGAGGTCTGGGATGTAAACCCAGTAAAGTTTGAGGGCAACGGATAAAGCAATCATCAAGAACATTCTAGTGGTTTCCATGTTGTATTCTATAAATACATGAGATTGAGAGATAAATTGACTGCATCTTTTAAACAGCTGTGGTCCGAGATCTGGAATGTGCAACAGCAGCTGAGGATGGCTTGTATGCAGTTACAGAGAGAAACAGAATCCATTCATTTTATGGAATCAAGATATAGCATATTTTTTCTTGTATGTTTTTTTTACCGGCATGTTGTGTGTACCTATTATATAAAACTCACAATATATAATGAGCACTATAGAAATGGGACAGGGCAGCAGAAGCATAGAACCATTAAACCTAACACATGATGCTAGCGAAAACAATTGCATTTATTATTGTTTTATACCTTTAGGATTTCTGCTGGAGAAAGTTTTTTTGATAAACTACCCTCGCCTTCACAATTTCCCAAAAATACAAAATACTGTAGCTGTACAGAAAGGACTGAAATGTACCAGTCTCCAAATATGCTCTACGCTGCCTCTCAAAGTGATGGTGTGCTATGTAGAGAGACTGATAATGTTCACCTTCCAACACTGATACCAGGTCTGGATGTTACTACTGAGTACATCAACACTCCAGAAACAACACGGGATCTCAGCAAGCGTTCCATTGCAGACAGTCCAGGCCATTTCTATGAGTCCAAAAAAAACTCCAGCTCCAGAAGAAAAATAGCAGATACAAAAAACTCAAGGAATAGTCATGTTTCCATTGAGCGTGGTTTTAGAAACAGAATGAAACGTCAGAATTATTATGAATATGTTTCAACATATCCTTATCAAAGCCTCAGCCAAACTGATTTGGAAGGATTCACCTACTTCTTCCCTGAAGACCACTCTATGGATACACCCCAGGAATTTCTACCATCCTGGCCTACACCATCTGGCTTGACACAGTCGTATGTTTTAGAATTTTGCCATCAGACCATTTTTAACTCGAGCATAGGCAAGCTATGTGCAGATTTTCTTGGAACACGTCCGAAGGATGTCATTGATATGTGCGTTACAGATGTGTTGTTGAAAGATGACTTGAACTGGGCAGAAGCTGGGGTGGCCCTCTTGGAAAATGAATGTGAACGAAAACTTTTGGAATTAGGATACCATGATTTGAAAAACGTGAGGAATCCTGTGGATCACATACTTCTGGCTTTAAAATGTCCAGAACACTGCAGTGGAAATGGACAGTGTATGGATTGGGGTTGTGCCTGTTTTGATGGTTTCAGTTCCTACGACTGTAGCATTTTGACTGGTAAGTACTTAGTATTGTGAAAATACACATGCAATGATGGTAAAGGTCAAATGATTCCAGTAACTGATGGAGATTGTCAATGTCTTGACTTTGTTTCAACTCTTGTGAAGACCAGGTGCCTGAGATTTCGGAGCTTGAAAATACCGGACTCTGTGATGTTCGGACTTATGAATGTACATCTGTAAGAGTGTTTGGCCATGGTTTTAAAGAGACACTTACTTTTAAGTGTGAATTTACTAAACAGCAGGTATGTAATTGTGCAAGTGTTTCAACTGACTTCTGACAGTTTGACTGATGACATTGGGAGTGATACACATCAATTATTATGTTACCCTTAGACATTACATTTTGGAGTATTCAGGATTTGTCTCCAAAGTGCACTTTTGGCATAATATTCTAACAGTTGAGCAATATCTGTAGTATGTTCCTGATTGCTCCAGTTCTGGTTCATTTCTCTAGAATTGGCTTGCATGTATCAGTGTCTGTAGTGTGTAGTTCCCTTCTATGCTCTGTACCAAGCGCTTTAATAAATGGTAATAAACCCTAATCATGGACAGAGCTGGTGTGATATCTCAGTTGGTAAATACCCGACTGCAGAACCTGTTTATACCATAAGGTTGCAGGTTTGAATCCTGGCAAGTTTAACTTGGTTTTTATTCCTCAATTGATAGAGTACCATCAACTGGGTAATAATAACATCTATTACTCAGCACTTTAAGTCCCTCTGTTACAAGCAGTTCAGAAAGATGATATGAGGCAACCAAAATTTCCCCAGGTTTCCTTCTATATCGCAGCCCAACAGACCAGAGATCTCAGATGTTAACATCTTCTCCCTTTAGCTATAAATTGTGCAGGGATATACCAGGTTTGTCCCTGCACAATGATTAGATAAATTGGCAAGACAAAAACTGCAACTCACCTTTTAGTGAATAGCCCCCTACATCTTCCTGTCCTGCATGTAATGCCTAAATTAGGAGAAACATGTTTTAAATGTATCTGTGGAGTCTCCTGCTTATGACATCACCTGTGGCACGATATGCAAATTACATATTTCCCATTGAAAATAAGTTCATTTGCATACTGTGCCAAAGGTGATGTCATAAGCAGGAGACTCCACAGATACAGTTAAAAAACATTTTTCTCCAAATTTAGGCTTTTGCGTGCAGTTTTGCTAACACAATGTATTGATCATTTTCAATATTTTTTTATGCTCTACATTCCCTGTGAAAACAATGTTCAGGTGATACAGTTCCTTTAACACTTACATTCTGATGACATCAAAATGTAAGCACTAGACGATAATCTAGTGGGCACTAGACGGTAATCTGACATCACCAAATAAATCGCAAGTTGCTCTGCTTAATATGTATTTTAAATTCTATAAAGCCCATTTATGCATTTCCCTTTGACATTGTGTACTGGTTCAGTAGAGTTACTGCTTTCTGACCATAACCAAAAAAGCAGGCAGTTATTATCACCATTTTCTAAAAATATTCATTACTTGCATCAGTATTCCAGGTAATTTTACACAATCTGAGAAGAGCTGGGTGACAATGAATTATTCTTCATTCTAAAATGTCTGCAAGAGATATGCTTTCCCACAGGGATTATTACAAAAAGGGGGGTACCTAGGTGCCCTAATTCGGGGTGGCCTCTCAGCCTTGTTTTCTGCCTGCTGACTTCCACGAAAAGGTGTGTGATATCAGCCATGTTAACCACACCACAACAAGATCAACCAAGTGTGATATCAACGACTGTGATGATAGACTGTCTCTACCACAAGCCAGGGAGTTTACAGACAGAACCCTGCAGTAAAAGACCCGTGCTTTATCAGTAGTACTAAGGCAAGACAGACTAACCATTGGTGGTTAGTGTCATCAATACAATAAAATTGTGGCTTGCTTGTAAATTGTCAATATGTGTATTTGCCTCAGTTGCAAGCTTTTTAATATTGAATGATGTGCTCTTTATAAATGAACTGTTCTTCACAACTAAACTGTTTATATATGTTTGTACTTTTTTCCCTTGCTCCCAGTATAGTGGTGGAAAATGGATCCTTGTTGACCCAGTTCTGACAGATGCCACTTTCAGAAATAGTAGGACTGTTGACTGTCAGGTTCCGGTAGATGCCCAGCAGGTTGATAGCAATGGCTTGATAGATGATAAACCGATTGCAAAGTGGCAAGTTAAGGTATTCAGACCTCTTTTAAATTATCTTATTTCCAGTCATCAGCTGAAGTAACTCTGTGCCACTATAGCATAATTCACTTCAACTTTGTTACCTTTTGGGATACACATGTTAATCGCATTGCTTGTAATGTGTTGTATACTGGTCACCTTTGTAACATTCAGTGGCTTGGATGGCTGAAGGAGGTGAGGCTGGGCCTAGTAAAGGTGGATTGGCTTGACCATGGGTTAGACTTGACACAAAAGAACCTCGGAGCATCTGAGTAAAAGCTGGTAATTTACCAGATTTGTCTATTTACCATCTCAACACTTTATACAACTTTTTATGAACACTGTTATTACTACTACTAGGTAAATAAGAGAAGAAATTAACTCTGATCATGACTATGATGTTAATAAAAATTATATATAATTATTTCCCAATCAATTTGGATCTCTTGGACTTCTATGGGAAGGATAGAGACTCATGTCGGGGGGAATTCGGCTATTTCGAAAAAAGCCAAAGTCCTCACAAAATAAAATAATTAATAAATAGATATAATAAATTAATAAAACAGGCGCATTGTTGCTAGCAGGCTTCCCCACCAGCCCCACTAAATAAAACATTACCCCTGGGACTAGCAGGCTCCTACGCTAGCCTGACTTAATAAAATATCACCTCCAGGGCCCAGTAGGCTTCCAGCTGACTGCATGTAATAAGGAAATGCCCCTCCCCAGGGCCACATATCTATCCTGCTGGCCACATATATTAAAATAGTGGCCCCTAGGAGCTCACGCATTGTCCCCGGCCCCTCATTAAATACAAATGAACAAAATAAGGTAGAGGTTCTTTTTCACATAGTCGTATAGAATTGCTCTCTTTGTTGTGCAATGTTGAATTTTGATCCCATGCTTTTTTATTTGTAGGTATCGAATGATGGTTATACTTTTAGTAATTTCAAAACATTGACTTTATATGATGGAGCATGCCAAACCTGTAACCCTCTGCCTGATGGACTATGCACATTAAAGGTACACTGCACAAATGCCTTGATTCTTGCTATATATGTAATGAGATTGAACAAACTATGCGCATATTAATTTTTATTTTTTGGTATAATTGTAACATTCATTTTTTTGTTCAAATGAATTATTTATTAAAAAAGCAGACACTATCTGTTCTATTTGGGTGAACTATATAAAGTCAGGGATATAACTCTTTATTTCATGGGTTGATAAAAAAAAATACCTTGGATTAAAATAACATGAGCAGTCTAGTATGTTTATTTATTTCCCTGAAAATATCTTTGCACAAACAGATTTCCATTAGGGTTGCTTCTTAAATCAGCAGTTGGCCAGTTGCCACATAGCTTTCCCGCTCTATTGCTTCTCTGTGATGTTACGCATACTGCCTTACCAGAGACGTGATAGCAGAAAATTAGGTAAACACCGCGGTGTACATTGTCTTCCTTCACACTTTCTTAATTTTAGCATATTTGTGGAGTGTTTTACAGGAGAAAGACAGATGAATGCACAGATGTGCAGTACTATAGATCTTTATCAAAGAGTTACAATATTTATTTATCTCCATTTTTAATACATAAAAAATTCTAACATATAACATTCCCACTTTTTTTTCCCACCCAAAATACAAATGTGAAGGCCTCAACCCATGACTTATACTAACATAATAGAGACAAAACTCACACAGCAGTTGTATTTAATAGCATAAAGAATGCCACCAGTCCTTCAGGCAGAATAAAATTGAGACTACAAGCTTGACAGTGATGGCTGAACAACACTGGTGTTGGGGCCTATAGTTCCCATGATGGCCAGAATGTGGAAAACTTTTACATCTCAGTTTGTTGTCTGAAACTTTGACTAAGCATCTGCTCCCAGATTTGAAAAAGGAGGCCATGAAACACATAGGTTGACACCAGCAATATCTGACTTTGAATCATGCACAGTCTTAACAAAATGCCCCACATCCAGAGCTTCATTTGAATCAGCACATGGGGTGGAACAATAGGGGGTGGAGCAGGTGCAATGCATGAATGGTAAATTGAATTCATAGCAGCTGGAGTAAAATGGCTAACTTTGGCTTAAAGAGAACTCCCTTAAAGAGACAGCATGGGTACGTATTACATATTCAGTTATTAACCCTTCAGCTCATGCAGATTTGAGCCAGGATTATATATTACCTAAACATCACGATGAACCTTTTATCTAGGTAATGCTAAGGCACTGACGTCATTAGATCAAGGACAATCATCACAACTTGGTTCCTAAATGCACTATACCAGCATAGAGTGCTCTGCACATTTAGCACCAGACGCCCCATAAGCTCAGATCACTGACAGGTCATCAGGCATTGCATATATATCAGGTGGAGTGCCAGATATAATCCATGAATAGCAAATTCTAGGTTTGAGTAGGTGATTATTATGACAGCATAGCAGTGGGGTACTTAACAGGGGGGCGGGACAGCAGTGGTCCCAGCAGCCAGCCAGTTGAAGGGTGCCATCAGGAGCGATCTCTTTCCTTCCATGAAAAAGTCATGTTCACCGGGAAGTATTACTTTGGATGCCTCTTATGTGAGGCACAAGTAAGGTAAATAATGAAGATCATCTATCCATATACATTATTTACAACAGAAGCATCCCTTTTACTTATAACTTACACTTTTTCATTATATTTCAGGAGAAAACATGTAACATTGATGGGTTCTGCTATGGTGAGGGGGATCCCAATCCCACCAGCCCGTGCTTACTATGCAAGCCAGATCTCGCAAAGCTAACATGGTCAATTGCTGAAAGTATGACCTTTTATATTAATATTGTGTTTTGTGTGTTCTGAGTTTTTTCTTCTCAGTGAAATGATCTGTTCATATACTTAAACTCTTCATTTACACTATGTTATTTGTGTAATAGGTGGGGTCATGGAATTCTTAAATCCCTGTGCTACTGCTCTGAGACAGTATGATGTAGTACAATGGAAAATGCTGTAGTGCAAATCAAGCAATGGGGCAATCAGGCCAAAAATCTCCTCATGAAACACATCTGGTACATGGTTTTCCAATTGGACAGCTGTTAATTAAAATAAAGATGTTTTCAGTATAACCTACAGCACTGTGTTTATTAGTACTATTAATATCATTAGAATAGCACCAATTAATCATATAACTCTAACTATATGAATTATATGTGGATGTATAACACAACAGGGATATGGGTGAAGGCATTCACATGAGCTCCTTTCCATAGCCCAGTTTTTTAATTTCATCCACTTGGCAAGTTTGGGTTGCTACCAGTTATTTAAAATCCAAACTACTTGGATGAAAGCTGACAACCAGAAAACAGCTGTTTCAGCCTTCCTGGGTCCCATTACTATGAGATAAAGCTTGGAAACTAAAGCATGCTACTGGAATAAGCCTAATACCAAACACATAAATAACATAGGGTGGGTAGAAATGTTACTAAGAAACCACACACTGTAAATGTTTCTGAAAAGAAAACAATTAGCACTTTTTCTCCATCAAGGAGGATGACCAGTTCACCTACAGATTGCCAGGTCATATAATAATGCCTGAAGAAGGAACATGGCAACAGGGTCCTGATATGTTATCATTTTAACTCTGCTTGTTTCTTAGTAATTTCATTGCTCATTGCTGTTAATTTGAACCATGCATCATGAATATACTACAAATAATGAATAACTAAATAGACAGCGCTAAATAATAACAGCATAACATAGGTTATGGTAAAAAAAAAAAAAAATACCATGATAATAAACTGTGTATAAAAAATACACACATACAAATATAAATATAATAAAATATAAATGTTTAACATACAAATAAATAATCTGGACAGGCAATATAAATGATATGAACAAAATCTATAAATCAAAAAACAAAATACATATACAAAAAATTAATAGACCAATAAAACAAATATACATGTTTAAATGCGGAAATACAGTGAACCTCTTAGATAAACAAATTAAATTCCCACAAAGGAATGCATACGGGAATCAAATAAACTGGTAGGTAAGTGAAATTAAAACAAACATATATTACAACTTACTTAAATTCCCGCAGCAGAGATGTGCTGACAAAAATGGAAGGCTTAAACCTGGCCAGGTAGCTTCAAAAAAGAGGGACGCTTTTCGGCTTCTTCCTCAGCCTCCTACAGAAACGTCCACCTCGTATCACTTCAATATTGGTCACATAATTAAATAGAATAATTATATTTATAAAAATAGTAATAATAATTTTTCATACTACAAATATTAATAACATTGTGATGTAATATAGGAAAACCAATGTTGATTCATTTTTTTCCACCACAATGTATGTATTTGTAAAATAGGATTCAGTTTCATGTATTAAGATGTTTGCTCCTGATATTAAGGTTACAGTCAATAAATAAATATTGCTATTGCTATCTCTATGATAAGCTGTGAGAAACCTAACAATTATCTAACAAATTATTGTTTCAGACAACCAGCCTCCTGCAGTTCATTCATTACCTGAAAAAATACAAACTTTTTACAGTGAAAACTTTGTCTACCAGTTCATGGGCTCAGATCCAGAAGGATCTGCCATCTTGTTTACATTAGAATCGGGCCCATCAGGAGCTTCCTTATCTCCGGCAGGTCTGCTTATCTGGAAAGTGATGTCTAAGAGCACACAGACATTTGTATTTTTTGTATCAGACGAATGCAATGCCAAGACCAAATTTACAGTGGAGGTATGTTTTACATTTAAACCAAAATGTTCAGTCTGTTTATCATATAGTGCGTTTATTCCTTTACCATGCCACTAATTATCTGCAGGACCCTATCATTACCTTGCCAAATACATAAAAGTTGCAGACAGTGTGTGAACCCGACCATACCATGTTATTTCTGAAGCCAGCTGTGAATAGTCCAAGAGAAGAGTGAGATGTTTGAAGTTTGAAGGTGATCTTTACACAAGTCATCAACTGTACAAGCTATTTCATGTGACATTTCCTGAACATCAAAGACCAGCCACTTCATATAAGTGCTTTAGCAATTGGTATTGGTAGTTATAAATCCTTATCTACATCCTTTAGAAGATGGGAGATAAAGGAATAATAATAAAAAAAAGAATCTGCACTTATTATACAGTGTTCCTTTTCTTTTATATCTGTGCTAAAGGTATATATAAAATCTTGAAGGACAGCACTTCATAGCTCTTAATCTAGAGAGACAATCTTCAAAAATAGATGGAAACCAAAAGATTAGACTTTATTTTTAGCAGGTCAGGCAAACTGCAATGGAATTTAATGATTTAGTGTTACATTTGCTGCCAACATATACCCTTTATTTAAAAATATAAATTATCCATATTTTTACTTTATACAACTGAAAATAAGAAAGTATTATTTATTTATATATTGTTTATATGGAATGTGGATTTATATTAATAATTTCATTAAAATAAAGTGTCAACACTTCCATTTTTTTTCAATTACTTTTTATAAGACTGTAGCCCATTTCGGTCTGATAAAAAGAGATTTATTTGAATGATTCATGGAAAACAAAAGATCGTTAGTCCTATTTATTTCTGTCCGATTTTGTTCCTTCAGGGTTATCCCCCTTTTCCTTCTCCCCCATAGAAAACCAATATTATTGGTTATTTGATTGGTGGTGTGTGCTTGTTACACCCTAAATCTGTATCAGCATTAATCTATGGAGCAATGGTCATAAGCAATTATTACATGTTAGGGAGGTCTAGTTCTGTTACGTTCAGTGCACAGAACTGAAACCCAGGAGCGGAGATAGAACCACACAGGTATCAGGAAAAACTCTAAGAACCCAAGTGAAGTTGTTTACCCTCCAACCACCTTTACCCTGGGGTTGAGCCAAAGTATGCAGGTAGCCTTGGGTCATGAAGAGGATCCGTCCGCTACCTCAAGAAATCCTAATAACAAGGGTGATTAGTTAGGAGAATGATCACAATGGAAGCTAAGTTCTTAGGGCAAGGGAAAACAGGTAATCAAAAATACAAGCAGGGCAAGGAAGTCAGAATAAACTAAAACATAGAAAGCCAGGTCACAACATGACAAAGGATACACACTCTGGATCAGGATATAGAAGACTAATTAAGGGCAAGGCTGAACTGCAAATGCGTTGATTAATAGCAGGCAGAACAGCCTCAGCAGCTTCAGTGGTAACAAGGTCATCTGAACCATGTGATGAATAGTTAGGTAACTGCACAGGTAGAAGTAAACCATAGCCTGGTGGTCACACATGGAACTGCAGGAAGGCTGTAGTGCAGTGGCTAAGCTGCCGGGATCAAGTCGAAAACCACAGGTTTATATCCTGCTACTGGCGGATGTACGTAGAACCATAACAAACGATTATTATCACCTTTCCAGCTGGATGTGTGTTCGGTGTCCCAGAATATTTTCTCCTCATCTTTTCACTCTGTTTGTGGAGATTGACAAGTGCACACACCAGTGATGTATATCTCTTGAGTATATCTACTCCTTCAAATGACAGCCCCCTATTCCTGTCTGCTCTACATGATATACAGCTTGGTAATTATTTCCCATGTAACTGGCCCACTTTGTCTTTTCCTTCTAGGTTTTCGTCAAACCCTGTGGGTGTTTGAATGGTGGATCTTGTGTAGCAAACATTAACTTCCCTCCTGGAAAGGGGGAATATCTTTGTGTATGCCTACATGGGTATGATGGTGATTACTGCCAACTGGATATTGATGAATGCCAGTCTAATCCTTGTGGTCTTGGTACATGTGTGGACAAAGTAAATGGGTACCACTGTCAATGCCCTCTAGGTCTTAACGGTAAGAAATAAAACAAATAATTATCATAGTTTTTCCATGTCAGTGCTTGACTAGTCCTAAAAGCCAGGGAGACAGGCTCTTAAAACCTGTTGTGCTGGCTCCTAACTTTGTTAATTGTTTTATATAGTACTCATTTGCCTGGCTACTAAAAATGACTAAGCTGGCACCTAAATAGGTCTGTTAAATGGTGTCTTCATATTCTGAATGGCAAATCTCTCTGCCTCTCTTTTCTAGAATTTTAGTGTGAAAGGGCATTACAGCAATACAGCTCACAGTAATGTGTGCTTAGCATGGACACCGGCAGCATTTTTTTTGGGGGGTGGGGTGATGTTACCGTCATCCTTGCTGCACCGTGCCTCATTTTGACAATGTCATGATCCATCTACATCATGTCAATTCATCCTCCATTATCTTTTCTGTCCCATCCTCTTGTCACCATGTTGTCCCGTTTTTTGTATTTTTTTGCAATCTGCCTCCATGTCCATGATCCACCATTCATGTCATTTCACCATTCATTACCTTTTCTGCCCCATGTGACCATTAATGTAATTCATTCACATTTCCTACCTGTATTCTGTAGGCAGATGGCCTGGTTTTCCACCTGTTGCTCTGCTCTCTCGCTGCACGCATGTGAGGGAAGCTGCAGTGCTCCACCCTGATCCTCAAGTGACCCTGCCATGCTTATCTTACACATTTGCCCAACAAAACATACCACAGTGTCACTTTGTCCCTCAGAACTGCCCCTCAGAACATGCCACAGCAACACTTTGCCAATTGAAATAAGCCACTGTCAGGCACCAATTAACATGCTACAGTCTCTTTGTCATTACCATATGCAACAGTCAGTTTGTTTATTAAAATATGCCACCGTTTGTCTATTAAAGTATTATTTTGCCAATAATATGCCATCCAATTTGCCCATTATCATGCCAGTATTATTTTGTCATAAATATGCCAGTATTACTTTTGCCATTAATATGCCAGTGTTATTATATTAATAAGCCACAGCCAATTTGCCCAATAATGTGCCAGTATTATTTTGCCATTAATAAGCCACGGTCAGTTTGGCCAGTAATATGCCAGTGCTATTTTGCCATTAATAAGCCACAGCCAATTTGCCCAATAATATGCCAGTATTATTTTGCCATTAAAATGCCACAACCAATTTTCCCAATAATATGCCATTATTATTTTGCCATTATTAAACCACAACCAATTTGCCCAATAATTTGCCAGTATTATTTTGCCTAATAATATGCCAGTATTACTTTGTCATTAATAAGTCACAACCAATGCGCCCAATACTATGCAAGTATTATTTTGCCATTAATAAGCCACAGCCAATCTTCCCAATAATATGCCAGTATTATTTTGCCATTAATGAGCCACAGCCAATTTGCCCATTAGTATGTCAGTATTATTTTGCCATTAATATGCCAGTGTTACATAGCCATTAATAAGCCACAACCAATCTTCCCAATAATATGCCAGTATTATTTTGCCATTAATAAGCCACAGTCAATGTGACCAATAATATGTCAGTATTATTTTTCCCAGTAATATGCCAGTATTATTTTGTCATTAATGAGCCACAGCCAATTTGCCCATTAGTATGCCAGTATTATTTTGCCATTAATATGCCAGTATTACTTAGCTATTAATAAGCCACAACCAATCTTCCCAATAATATGCCAGTATTACTTTGTCATTAATAAGCCACAACCACTTTGCCCAATAATATGCCAGTGTTATTTTGCCATTAATAAGCCACAACCAATTTGCCCAATAATATGCCAGTATTATTTTGCCATTAATATGCCACAACAAATTTGCCCAATAATATGCCAGTATTATTTTGCCAAATAATATGCCAGTATTACTTTGTCATTAATAAGCCATAACCAATTTGCCCAATACTATGCAAGTATTATTTTGCCATTAATAACCCACAGCCAATCTTCCCAATAATATGCCAGTATGATTTTGCCATTAATGTGCCACAGCCAATTTGCCCTTTAGTATGCCAGTATTATTTTGCCATTACTATGCCAGTATTATTTTGCCATTAATAAGCCACAGCCAATTTTCCCAGTAATATGCCAGTATTATTTTGCCATTAATAAGCTACTACCAATTTGCCCATTAGTATGCCAGCGTTAGGTTTTCTATTAATATGCACATTATATCAAACATATAATAATATAGTAGATTCTCCAGATGGTACATTATCACCACTAAATTAGCTTGCGTAACTAATTAATATTTTCATCTTCTAACTGACTTTACTAACTTTATAAATAACTATCTATAGATGATTCTATAAATTAAGTAAATTATATTGATGAATTGCACTATCCCTATCCCAGGGCCCAAAACACTCTCCTAAAATCAAAATGCTTTTATCATTTGAAATGTTGGGCGATATGCACAGATACAGGTAAGTACAGATGTAAGATAAATACCTTGTGGCTAGCATCAGAGCTGTGCGGGGTAATCAGTTATCCACATTAATTGGTGTCTGTGAATGTTTTGAAAAATATGCGTCCTTAACTAGAGCGTCATACTTTAATTTACTGGAAAGGGGTCCACAAATATTCTTGCACTCGGGTGATTTAGCTGAAATGTTCTACATCTGCTTGTTATTCCTTTGTACTACATTTGTATATGTTTTGAAAAATATAAATTAAAAAATATATTTTGTGTAGTTTAGAATAAGAAAAAAGATATAATTTTTTATATAATTAGTATAGATAGTATAGATAATCAGAATCTGAATTGCTAAAATAATATATTTATATCATTAATATTTTTCTTATTTTATTAATTTTGTGCACTAACATGCTAATGTCTGTTTCTAGGAATGACATGCCAAGAAGATATTAATGAATGCCTCTCCAGCCCTTGTTTTCCCGAGGTATCATGTACTAATATATTTGGTTCATACATGTGTGGCCCGTGTCCACAAGGCTATGAAGGAGATGGAACGATTTGTGGTAAATATTTGTTACAAAAGTACAACATTGTTTGTTTAAAACGTAATAAATCAGTATCTGTTTGTTACATGTCTTTTAAAATTATAATTAAAAATAAATTATGCCGAGTGATCCAACAGTTAACTGTTTTAGAAATTTTTTTGGGTGGATGGGTCTTTTGAAGTTTGTCTGGTACTCTATGTAAAATAAGGCCACGTGTGAATGAATAAATACACCCCAATGTGTAACAAAATGTTTGAAAAATGGTTAAGAATCTAATTTTCTAAAATTCTATTTGAATTTGACATTTTATTTGAATTTGAGTTTTAAATTGATACTAATATGTTTTATTCATTTTACATAGACCAAAGACTGACAACTCTGAAACCTACCATTTTGCTCACCGAAGCTTTTACCCAAGATTATGATTATAAAGATAATGACAATGATTTTGGAGTTCAGGAATATAACAATAAGGATGCTGTAGAAACTCTTAAAATACCAAATACTTCAGGTGAGTTGTGTTTCTAATTCACCAAAATGTCATATTTGCATGGCATCACAGCATCATGAATTTTATATAATGTACAATATTGCAATCTTTAAAATAAAATAGTATATAAATTACATAGTATAAACACAGAAAAATGTATGATGCTAAATATTTCCAATTTTCATACAGAATTTTGTACCAGAGAAAAATAAATCTCCTCAGAGAGTGCTGGTAAACTGAAAGATTACATCAAGTGTAGGCATTTTAAATGAAGAATACAAAAAAAGTACCTTATTGAATCATTGATGCCTGTATAGCTCTATCAGAACCTTGGGTCACATGGATCAGGTGAAGGAAGATCTGGCTCATCTTACTTAAGATGTCTGCCCCCTGATAGAACCATGCAAGCAAAGAGGGCTCAATAAGGTGCTTTATTTATATTCTTTCCTTAAATAATTACTATTTAAAACGTTTACACTCAATACAATCTTCCAGTTATTTTGTTTTGCCGACAGTTGTCCTTTAAAAGCTCTCTCATGGTAGAAATTTGTGAATCAAATTGCTATGATGGAAATCCCATTTCTAAAAGCAAAAAAAAATGTACAAAATTGAGTTTCAACTTCTTTTGGTTCTTATCGGGTGTAGCGTTTAGGCTTTTTCAATCTATTTAGTCTAATTAGATTAAGGGAGGGCCCATTGGGGGGAACTGATTCCACCAAGGTTGCCAAATTTTGTAATATGCCGGGAGTCGTTTAATATTTATAAAATACCCCTTCTCCATCTCTCCGAAGTGATTCATGGTGTCTCTTACAATTCCCCATCCAATCTTGTCGTTTTTTTTCCATTTCTGGGCAATGCATCTTTTCATTGCCAAAAATAGTTGGATAGCTAATTTTCTATCATTCCCATAGAGGTCATCCATATTACAGTGGAGGAGAGCCTGATCTGCACGCATTGGTAAATTGCGGTTGAAGAGGGAAGATAGAACCTGAAAGATCTCTCTCCATGTCCCCTCCACTCCGCTACACTCCCACCAGATGTGGGCATAGCTCCCCTCTTTGCTCTGGCATCTCCAGCACTGAGGGGTTTGCGATTTATCAAATTTGTTCAGGGATAGAGGGACCCAATACCATCTAAAAAAAAGCCTAAACTGCATCTCCTGTATATTGATACAGTGAGTGGCTTGTTTTGTATGGATCCATCCCTTTTCCCATAGCTCTTTTTCTCCCTCCATCTTAAGATCTATTTTCCATTTGCCCCAGACCTTTGGCGAGGAACTAGGATTAAGGTTGTCTAGCAGGTGGCACCAGTTCTTTAATCTGCCCCTTTTGGGGTTGTTCTCAAATATTTTTTCCAATAAAGGCAGCCCTGGTTTGTCTTTAGGCTTAACCACCTGTTTCCTTGTAAAGTGGAGGAGCCTTAATATCCCAAAGGCTTCTTTCCAATGGAGCCCCAATTCCTCCATTACTTGTTTTAATGGTTTAGTCCCGTTGCCTTGTAATAAATAAGCAAAGGTCAAGTTCTTTTCTTTAAAGGCCTCACTAAATGAGATGTCATCAATTAGATCCATACTAACATTAACTGGGATGGTTTTAATGATCTTATTTGTTAAACCTACTCTCCTCTTAAAAGTGAGCCAAAAGCTGAGATACGATCAACCTCGAACTATCCCTGGCATATGTGTGTATTGTTATTGTATGTTTGAGTGTTTAATGTTTCACTTACTTTCACACGGTGATTTATGGGATTACGGTCGCCCTAAATCACGAGGGTAACGTTCAACCACAGATTTACTAACAAAATCATACGCGAGAGAGTGATCCCAGGGCGACAGATAAATTAGATAAGCAATAATGGGTAACGATAAAACGACACAATGATGGCAAATTAACTCTTGTGAGTATACGAGATAAACTCGCCCTACTGAGTGTCCAAAAAAAAAAAAAATTGAGTTTCAAAATATTGTTTTCTCTAAATGTTTTGCTAGTAATTTGGCTTTCACTATGTTTCAGTTAAACAGACATGTGTAGTGACCAGATGGCCATAAGCATTGGAAAAGGTTTTACCACCAGATGGGCATACACCGAGCTACACAATTATACTATGTTGTCTATGTACCTTATGCATGGCACTGGCCACCAGATCACACACGTTAAAGGATCTCTGTCACATACACATGTTAATGTTATGAGTGGAGAGAATAAAATATATGAAAAATGCCCTATAAATTGTGTTAGCAATAAAATGAATCAATTAAGAGAAAAATATATTTAAATGTGTGTCATGTCTGTGTTGATACGCATATTAACTGCTTTTAATTGGCAATGTGTAAGTCACATATTGAGCCACAAGGTCATGTCATAAACAGCAGGCACCACAGGAACATTTAAAAATATATTTTCTCTCTCCATGGCAATTTGGACAATGTATAGATAGTTTTCAGAAAACATAATGTATATAAATATATTTCTATTCTCTACATGAGCAGTGTTAATAATTCCTAGGTAATGGAGTCCCTATGATGCTTTTGCAATACATGGATTGTAAGCTTGTGAGTAGTGTTGAACGAACCCGAACCGCACTGTTCGGATTCGTACCGAACTTTACTGTTTTGGGACCCCAGACCCGAACATGGACATTTCATTGTATGTCCGTGTTGGAGTTCGGGATTCGGCGATTATATTGTATGTAATGCTATTGGCTTTCTATAAACCGAAATAGAGTCTTTCGGTTTATAGACTTTCTTTTTATAGAATAGCAATAGCATTACATGTATTCCATAAACCGAAAGTCTATAAACCGAATGTCTTTCGGTTTATAGACTTTCGGTTAATGGAATACATGTAATGCTATTGGCTTTCTATAAACCGAAATAGAGTCCCCATTCATATGAATAGGTTAATTGACCTATTCTTATGAATGGGGACTCTATTTCGGTTTATAGAATAGCAATAGCATTACATGTATTACAGCTGAGAGTCAAATAGAACCGTCAAATACTGTGCTTACAGCGCACTTTGAAAAAATCTGGCTACCTCCTTCTCCTCCAGCGCCACTTCCACCTACACCGCCAAGGTCACCGCCTCCTCAACCTATGGGTCACTTAGTATAAACTGAAAGAGAATACCCTGCACTCCAACCTTCTCTCAAATGGATAATTCTGTTGATCCTCCTGGCAGCCATGCTTTAGATTTACATTTATGTTCTTCTAAAGCTAAAATCAAAGATTCCATCTAGTGCTATTTTATGGCTCAGCTGTATTTTTAATTTGTATGTATTTTATGTTATTTTAAGTTATTTCCCTATCCATATTTGTTTGCAGGGCACTTGTCCTACTCTTACCCACATTTTACTTCCTTTTGCAGCCCTCTAGCCCTTTCCAGAACTTTTTTAGAGGCATTTTAGTGGCCAAAAGTTTGTGTCCCCATTGACTTCAATGGGGTTTGTGTTCGGGGTCAAGTTCGGGGTCAAGTTCAAGCCCGAATCCGGACTTTTGTCCGAAGTTCGGACGAACCCGAACATCCAGGTGTCCGCTCAACTCTACTTGTGAGCAGGGCTCTCTACCTCGTGTATCAGTCTGTTCTTGCTTGTCTAACTTAGTATGTAGTCCTCCTTTATGCTCTCTACCTACCACTACGTTCATTTTTGGCGCCATGTAAATAAATGTAATGTAATGAATTGCTCTAGCTGCTTATACAACAGAATTGATTTTATTACAGCCCTGTGGCATGCATGTTTCATTCTCCCTGTTCAAAGGGTTATCCGGTTTTTTAGGTGTCTGGTAACTTTTGTAATACTCATGTTAAAATAGCTTAAAATGTGCCAACCTTTTGACTGTGCCGTTAAGCTGACCATTTGCTTTTATCTGGAAATTCCATACCAAACATTCATTTTGATTCTGAGCTTTAACAAATTGCAAGCGATACAGATGATAGCAGATTTTTTGATCCTGTTTTGAACTGAGGTATTACTAATCTTCAAAGGGGGATTATCACAGGCAGCAATGGGACAGGACTTTTTTTTTACTGATCTCTTTGAAGTCTATCTGGTTAGAGCAGAGGAAATTATAATAATAGCAGTGTTTGCCATATGCAGGATTTACACCGGGCTTTCATGATTGGGTAATTTCGGTACAAAATACATAATGTGATGATGTCATTTTTTTTTAGTGCCTCTGCACAGCATACACTTGATGGGATGTCCAATTTCTGAAGAGAAATGAATCTCTTCAGAGAAGCTTTCGAAACCCTGTTGAAAAGGAGTTTTTTTTACATTACAAAATCAATTTGTTTAATATAAAGCAACCCTTCCAAAATAAAAACTCCACTGTTATGTGATTAAAGTGTAAAGGAATTAAACTGTTTACTAAAAAAAATGGTGAGAGAAAATAAAATGTCCAAGGATATCTTTATGTGAAAATTGAAAGGGCAGCTGAATTGCACAAATCAGGCCAAGATAGCTAAGCTGCAAATATAAGTGAGGTGGAGATTTTTGTAATCTAGCTATCTAGTCTGATTTTTGTGATTCAGTTGTTGATATGGTTGCAACCTGTTTGTCAGAAAAATACCGGCCTTCCAACAGCCTCCATAGACTTAGCATTGACTTCAAACCAATTTTTTACAGACCTGCCGGTAAAATACCAGCCAGGTGGCAACCCTACGTGTTGATTAATCAGAATTCATTGTAGACCTCACTGTAATAATCATTAAGAAATATATCCAAGTCCATCTCAGATTTAATTGCTCATTTAATGATTTGTAAATTAATTCACTCAAAAAATTATAAAGAGTAAGAGTGTAAAGGTACAGAGGAGTACAATAAAATGTAATACAAATAGGTATTTACAATTGTTGTAAAATTAGCACTTGTGTAAGGTCAGAGGAATAATTCTCACATGTTGAAACCAAAAAATGAAGACGGGATTCAGTTTTTTATGGAAAACCACATGGTGAGTTTATTTCTTACAGAAATATCAGTTAAATCAGTGTGAACTTGTCCTAGTAGTATAGAGACACTTGAAAGTCCCCTCTTAAGTTAAAGTATCTGGAATACTTCATACCTAGAGGAGCAATTCCACCTACAGTGTCCCCCAAAAATATAATTAGATAAGTATTGTATTATGTATAATGAAGAAAATATACAAATCTGTCTGATCAGTTTTCTCATCAACGCTTCCTATTCCTAAAAACTTCAAATAAAGTATATTAAAGATAATGCTGTTACTAAAGCCACAGTCCTGCCCTCTCTCCAAGTCATTCTTATAGGACCGTGATGGCGAACCTAACGCTCATGTGCCGCAAGTGGCGCTCAGAGACGTCTGAGACATTATGGAGGACCCAGTAAATGTTATGGTCTAAGACTGGCATTTAGGGGATGTTAGTTTTTTACTTAAACTCATTGGTGCAAGAGAAATTATAGGAAGGTAATGAACAAGAATGAGCAGGATCAGCAGAGAAATGGCTGAAATTAGAGAGCACTTTGAGAGGTTCATCGTACTTCCAGCAGAAGACTGGGCACTCAAGCGCAATAATATTCCCCATCACTGCTATAGGATGTCTTTGTATTTAGAGACTTCTGTGAAATTCTTTTTCATGTACATGAGAACTGTAAATGATTTAAAGTAAAAATAAGTACATTTCACATATATTAGAAACATATACAACATACATAAAATAAGCTAGGTGGAATGGCCCCTTTGCACTTACTGAATATTTGACCTTATATTAATCACATCACAGGTTGTCATTTTTTCCCCGACACTTTTCAGGATCCTCAGCAAACCCCATTAATCATCCAAATTTGGCTATCCATCATCCCAACCCAACTACTCGCAGTAGGACTACGGAAAGCATAACAATAAAAACTACCCGGAATGTTCCATTGGTGTTAACGAATAATGACTCAAAGAAAACTGTGGTAACAATGCTGAATGGACGCAGAACATCTTCAAATCAATCGCGCACAACCTGGTTTACAAGTCATATAGCAAGGTCAAGTTATAGAGGAAGTGGTACTAATATATACCCCACCATTCACACCTTGACCAATATCTCTAAGTACAGATCTACAATGCTAGAGAGGGCAGCAAAGGATGGCATTAAAACAATTGAAGGAAGCATTGTTCAAAACAAAGTTAGTGATTCCAACTTAATGGGGCCCTTCCCAAGATACATAGATAATGGTTCAACTATTTTGAATAGGACAGAGCACAGAGGAGAGTTAAAAAGTGCTTATACCATGGCTCCTGAGAAATTAACTTGTGCCGATTCTCCATGTTTCCCTGGAGTTTATTGTGAACAAAACCAAGATGGAGGATTTAAATGTGGACGATGTCCTTACAGCTACTTTGGAGATGGAGTCTCTTGCAAAGGTATGGTATAGGCAATGTGCAATTATTTTAATATGTTCATATCTGGAAACTTTAATATTTAAATATGGGCCACTGCCGGAATAATGAGGATTATAACATGGGAATAAGGGGCTATTATTAGAAGGGATTATAGAAAGAAATGGAAGTAGGCCGAGCCAAGCTCGGAGTAAGAAATCTAAGAGCCATTTCCTAGTAAAGTGAAGAAAGTATTCCCCAGCATTAAACTATTATCCTTAGATAATATCTTTATATTTTCTTCACACATGGACAAATTATATCTTTGACTGAAAGATACTTAGGCAATATGGTGAACCTTGCCTTTTTACTGAGGATCACTATAGGAAACATATAACATGGCTGTATTTAAATAATTGATGTAAGTACACTAGGGATGTTTCTATTACCTTATTTGATGATACTCATTTCATCTACCACCTAAGGATGAATTGACAGGACTCTGTACATGGGCCTGAGAATTGAAATCTAATGCTATTTTTAACTGTTGTCTCCTAAAATATGGACATACTATGCTTCTTGGTAAAAGGTTCATGTGTGCAGCAAAAATGCTTCATTATTCTATAAAATGAAATCCTTTTTTATCAGTGTGATGCTTCATGTGGACATCTGAGTCTAGTATTAAGAGGGTGTAATCAAAAGAGAGAATTGCTTGGAAATGAGATGGGAATTTCAAAAGTAAGACAAAATAGCTGAGTTGAAAGAAATCTCCCATTTAGCTGCATTGGACAATGTTTCCAACTCGGATACTGTGAGGGTAATCACGGGGAACAGACCAATATGCAAAATACCGTATTTGCTTGAATATAAGACAAAGACAAATGCTCTGACTATAATCGAGGTCTGACTATAAGACAGGGATCTAGGTCCCACGCAGAGCTGCAGGGGTCCTGGATCCCCCTCGCTAACAGGTGGTGGATGTCTACCCAATGTTCAGACATCCTCCGGCTGCCCCCACTACCCACCAGGGATATTTGGGACCTGGTGGATGTCTGCACGAAACGTGCAGACATCCTCCAATCTGCCCAACACTTCAGTCTATTATGACGGAAGTGTCGGGCAGCATGGATGATGTCTGCACGTATTGTGCAGACATCCCCCAGCTGCCCTCACTAGCCACCAGGGAGAGAGGCAACAGGAGGGAGGGAGGGGGGAGAGAAAAGCGTTTTGGGGGGGAGGAAGGGGGAAAGAGAGGTAACAAGAGGGAGGGGGAGAGAGAGCTATCATTGGGGGGAGGGAGGGAGGGGGAGAGAGAGGCATCTTTGGGGGAGCGAGGGAAGGGGCAGAGAGGCATTGTTGGGGGGAGGGAGAGGTTAGGGAGAGAGAGAGACATAACTGGGGGGAAGGAGGGGGGAGAGAGGCAACATTGGAGGGAGGGGGGAGAGAGAGAGGCAATGTAGGGGGGAGAGAGGCAGTGTTGGGGAAGGGAGGGGGGAGAGAGCCAGCGTTGGGGGCTGCAGACAGCCAGCACTGGGGGAGGGAGGGTGGAGAGGGAGCATTGGGCAAGTCTGGGGGGTAGGGGCAGCATTGGCACATAAAAGGAAAATAAATAAAAAATGATTTTTTTTTATATCATCATTTTTATTAAATATGAAAAAGCAATTTACATGTGAATATATACAAGTTAAACTTCAAGCAAATAGGGTATAACAGGATGTCAGAATCATACCATAGAATAAAAGTACATACCTAGAGTCTCTGTTGGTGCAAGGATACGACCAGACAACCCTATTGACACCAAACTGTTTAAGTAGCAGATGAGTTGAAACAGAATATTTTGTAATCCACAATACAGATGACATACAAGCTTGCTGGGATCATGTAAATCTAATACTAGTAGGAGCACAGGCAAGGTAACACAATGATAAACAATCCAGGTCAGGGGCACAGGCAAAGTGGCACAATGATAAACAATCCAGGTCAGTAATAGGACACAAAAGGAAGAACAAACACTAGGAGGAAACTCACAAGAATCACTGAGCGCAGTGGGTAGTGCGGTGATTCTATTTAAACTATCGCGATATAAAGTGGGCAGGATGTCACACTGAGCATGCCCGCATGCCGGATGATATTGCAGGGAGAGAGGCGCTCATGTGTTTGGCCATGAGGGTGCGTGCATGATGGGTGCCTTACTGTGCATGGAGGATGAGTATCCGCTGTATGTGGTGAGTACAGGGTAGACGGGAGATCTACTCTGTTGCGGGGGCTGACAGATACATTGGAATAAAGTTTGAAATTCACATCTATCATTCCTTGAAATTCTCTCTTTATTGAGTAGATCCTAAGAACTACATGAGCAAAGACTCTACCATGAATGAATGTCTGTGTGTTATCCTCAGAGCTGCTACTTTTCTTTTTGTTCTTTGTTAGAGTACATTTTAATGTTATGTTAATTATCTGCCTATTTTTTTAAGCAATTTGCCGGCACCCATGTGGAAAAAATATGGAATGCACAGCACCAAATGTCTGCAAATGTAAACCTGGTTATTCTGGATACAACTGTCGGACAGGTAAGTGATTGCAGTAGTATCTGATAAAATATTTTAACCCCTTAGTAACAAGACCTTTTGACCTTGTCTTTCCCTTGGTGACAAGGGCTGTTTTGACATTTCTGTGGTGTTTGTTTTTAGCTGTAATTTTCTTCTTTCACACATATTGTACCCACATCAATAAATGTTTTTTTTTTTATCATCATAAGAAGTGTTTACATTAGATACCATTATGTTTATCATATCTTATAGTTTACTGTAAAAAAAATAATCATAAAATATGATTAAAAAAACAAACACTTTTTCTAACTTTGTCCTAAAAAATTATTTACACAAATACAATCATAAAAAAATTGTTTCTAAATTTTGTCCTGAGTTCAGAAATATGCTTATTTTCATGTTTTTCTGCAGTTTATTTTGCAAGTTATAGGGCAAAAACCAAAAAGTGTTTTTTGTTTTTATCTTCAATGACCTTTTGAACCCAAACCCTAAATTTAACCCTTACACTTAATTTAACCCCAACTCTAACCTTTATGCTAACCCTTAATATATTCTAATTTGTATTTAATTGTAACCCTATCCCTTATGCTAACCCTAATTTAATTGTAACCCTTAAAACTATTCTAACCCTAACCCTAGATTTTAGCTAATTAAGTCTTTTTTTTATTGCAATGTTGATGACTGCCTCTAGGGGCAGTCAAGCAACAGCATCAGAGACTTCCGGTGCGCTACTCGCATGCTGCTCCTCCAATATGGCGCTGTGGATACCCCAGAACCGGAATTGTGGTGCTGCCTATTGCCTCGAGATCGAGGCAATAGAGCTGGACCGTCAGAGCATTTTTCGCGATCGATGGCTGCGAAAACCACTCGTTCCACCACAGGACGTGTCAGGCACGTCCACTGTCACGAAGAGGTTGAAGTGGAAAATAATGGGGATCGTAATAATGACACTTTATCTTGCACAGCTGTGTGTCGTCCGGATTGCAAGAATCGTGGGAAGTGTGTTAAACCCAATGTCTGTGAATGCTCTCCAGGATATGGTGGAACTACTTGTGATGAAGGTAATAACAGTTGGATACTAGTAATGCCCTCTGTACTATGAGCTTTTAGAATAAGGATGTCTAGAATTGAACTCATGACTTTATGTTCAGCCATCTAGCTTATTTTCTGTATGTTGTCCATGTTTCTAATGTGATTTGCACTTATATTTACTTTCAAACAATTTACAGTTTTCCCGTAGTTTTACATTGAAAATCATTTCACCAGGGCCTTGACATGCTCTGACATCCAGAAAAGGATTTGGAGAGGTGTTGCTATAGCAACAGCAATAACTCTATTTCTTAGTTTATTTGCAGTTTTTAGGAGATAGGGAGAGCAGAGGGAAAAGCTAGTGAGACAGATCAGTGAGATATGATGCATTTCTTATCTACAAACTTTTTGGACACTGTAGGTGGAACTACCCCTTTAAAAGAGACAATAAAACAAGTGATTACGTTTATATGGAATTGGTTGCAGTGTGGTAAACTATTCACTAGATGGCGAACAGCGTTGAATGGACAGCTGAGTTGCAGCAATCAGGCCAAATTACAAGTTGAGTATCCCTTATCCAGAATGCTTGGGATCAGAAGTTTTTTGGGATAACGGATCATTTTCACCAATAAGATATATTAAAGCCCCTTAGCACTCATGAAATACAGTAGTATCAATGCAAATATTTCCCTTTGTGGGCGTGGGGGAATCTGAGCATAAATGGAAAAGCTATATCAGAGCTTAAGGGGGATGGATGCTGAATAAACTTTTGTGCGCTTGCAATCTGACAGGTGTGTATGGATTTTGCAATTTGTGGCAAAATCTAAAAATTTGGGGGGGATAATAGAAACATAGAAACATAGAATGTGTTGGCAGATAAGAACCATTCGGTCCATCTAGTCTGCCCAATTTTTTTTGAGTACTTTTATTAGTCCCCCGTTCCCGGTCGAATGTCATATAATGGACATTTTATATGGATAAGGGATACTCAACCTCTAGTAGGTTTGTAGTTGAATAGTTGATTGATTCTCCAATTGACCTAGTTTTCCAGCTCACCTATTTTGACCCGATGTTTGCAGTTTGGTTGTCAGTTCACTATAGTTCACTGTTTATTGAATAGAGACTCATGTATGTTAAGAGGATCATATGTATTTTTTGATATTGAATCCATTGTTTCTGGGAAATATACATTTTTGATAAGCCATCTGGTTAAAGAAGACACACAGACAGTCAGATGTTTGTGTCAGTTTACCTACACACAAAAAATCAACAAAAGGATCTCTAAACTAAAAAAAACAAAAACGAAAGACAAATTAGCAAATAATAAAAAATGGATAGTGCTATTTAGTGTGCAGAATTATAAGGATAAATACAATGTGTCCAGAAATAACCACACAAGTTATAGTAAAATATGTATTTATTAACAAATAAATAATCAATTGTAAAAAAACAAAATAATATAATAAAAAATATGTATGGAGCGGTAACCAACCCTTGTGCTGAATAGAATCTAAATATCTGCTATGGTAAAACAAGGATCAATATATATTATACCGAGAATAAACATAAATAAAAAACGCAATTTAAAAATATATATTATTATTTATAACTAGAAGTGTTTGTGCACACACTTGCACTGGCAAAAATGTCTTGAATGAAACAAATAGAATCAGAGCGCATTCGATAACCGCGACACGATTCAATAAAAAGTTATTTCATCGGACTTACTTGGATTCCCATTACATACACAGCCATGTTCATAACTTGAATATAAAAATAAGTTCATGTTTATGTATGTAATAGGCCCATGGACAGATCTTGACGTGAGTTGTGTCTGTCATTGTTTACAGCATATTGTGATCCACCTTGTGAACATGGCGGGTTTTGCCAGGCTAGAAATGTCTGCACTTGCCCATTTGGCTACGTTGGACCGAGATGTGAAACAAGTAAGGACGGGTATAGTATCAAATGCCAACTGGGTATCAAGGGAGTCTTGAAAGATAGGGAAAGGCTAATTGTTCTTTACATTGCATTAATTGCTGTTCAGTTAAATTGTGTGCTGCATTTGGCTTATGCATGAGGTTTGGTCTTTACGGCAAATTTGGAATTATGCTAAATTTGACATGGCGAATCTGGGTTTGACACCATCTAGCCTAATTAAACATTCTTTCTCCAGGCAGGTGGAGTAGTTTATTGCCAACCAACTTTTGGGCAGTGCCACAAGTTTTATGGGTTAGCTTCCTGTCACCCAGGACTATTACCTTCCTGTCCACAGGGGAAGAAAACATTGGAGATCTCCAGACTACTGGCTGTGTTTAACATATGTTTAACATATGTTTGTAAGGCTGTCTAGGTCATATTATATATATATTATATATATATAAACATATATATATATATATATATATATATATACATGCACATATTAGGGTTCCTGCTGCATTTTATCTATTGTAATCATAAAAAAAGGCAACAGTAAAGCAAGTAAGCATTCTGCAAACAAAGAAAGCTTCTCAACATAAATAAGACACGGGTGATACTCTGTATGAAAAATAAGATACATCTTTTATTTAAAATAACATGGCAGATGGAAGTGTTTTGGATCTGATCAAAGGTCAGTTATGTTGATGTGTTGGTCCAAATTAGTTAGATATGATACGTGCACGGAGAGAAAAGACACTGACACACTCTGTGGAGTCAAAGCAAATCTCTGGTTTATTAAGTGCGACATAGCTGATTATATACTTCAAGGATATAGGTGTGGAAAGCTATTATGTTACCAATTGATTGGTTATAAGGATGACAAGCTACGCCGTTATGCAAATTTAAAGGTTCTCTTAGCTAAGCTACGTAACAGGATGCAGCTGCATCCTGTGAAGCAGCATCTCTTTCTGTTAAGCACAGCAATTTTCTGCATCATGTCAGTTTCTTAGCAAGCAAGTGTCCATTTTGTCTTATATTGCCATGACAGAAGCTCATCACTGCTTTCCTCGTGTGTATCATTGTCCATACTTATACTTGCAAAAATTGCTGTCCATCAAAGAGGACCCCTTCTTCTTGATCTCGGAAGACGTGGGCCATAGATTAAATGGACTGAATGAAGTATGTGCTTTAGTATCAGTGAGAAATAAGTAGACATGTGCAAAACTAAAATTTTCGTTTCGTTTTCGTCCATTCAGACGAAAATGTTATTTATTTAGTCTAAAACGAATTTCGTTCATTACTGCATTCGTTTCAGACGAAATTCGTTCATTATTTTTTTTCGTTCAATTGACCTACCGAAAGTCTGTAAACCGAATGTCGTTCGGTTTATAGACTTTCGGGGCTTATGGAATACATGTAATGCTATTGGCTTTCTATAAACTGAAATAGAGTCCCCATTCAAAAGAATTTCTTATGAATGGGGACTCTATTTCGGTTTATAGAAAGTTTATGGACTTTCAGTTTATAGAATAGCAATAGCATTACATGTATTCTATAAACCGAAAGTCTATAAACCGAATGTCGTTCGGTTTATAGACTTTTGGTTTATGGAATACATGTAATGCTATTGCTGTTCTATAAACCGAAATAGAGTCCCCATTCATACGAATGGTCAATTGACCTATTCGTATGAATGAGGACTCTATTTCGGTTTATAGAAAAGCAATAGCATTACATGCATTCCATAAACCGAAAGTCGTTCATTATGTCGGTTTATTGAATGTATGTAATGTTATTGGTATTCTATAAACCGACTCTATTTCGGTTTATAGAATGCCAATAGCATGAATGGATGAATGGACGAATGATTTTCGTTTATTAACCATTCGTTCATTCGGCTTTCGTTAGTTTAGCATTTTCGTTATTCGTTTTTCGGACGAATGGACGAAAATGCTGTTTTCGGACGAAAATGCATTCATCCGAAAAATGTCTAGAAATAAGCTTTAAAAGTGTCCATACAATCACATTCACAATATCAGTACCAACCTGAGTGGTTCTATCACATGTGAAGTTATTGGTTATATGTTATTGCCATAATTTGCTGATTGCGAATAAACAGAAATGCTGCTAAATGTGATCCATGAGGGCTTACAGCATAATCCCAAAAATGCTTTATTCAGTGTAGTTTTATAGTATATATCGTTTTTGAGAGTTTTATTACACTATTTACCTGTCAATAAAACGATTACGTTATCAGCCACTAAATCTGAAGTATTGGACACATTTCTTTTAGGAAACAGCCATTTTAACTTCATGATTCTTTTTTTTCAAATGTGTTTGTATCAAAAATGATCTTTCACTGAAATGCAATTTACTATATAAATTCTATACATTAAAACAAAGAGAGGCTAGTATCAAGTGTTGATTTTTTAGAAATGTTATTGCTGTATCGAAACGAGTAGCACATTCCAAGACATTCATTGGCCTGTATAATAGTGTACGTTTTGTTTATTTTTAATATTATTATAATTATTATTGTCTTTTTTCACAGTGGTTTGTAATCGACATTGTGAAAATGGTGGGCAATGCATTGCTCCAGATGTGTGCAAGTGTAAGAAGGGTTGGTATGGGCCCACGTGTAACACAGGTATTGTATTTATTACATTTTATGTACTGTATTAGAGTAGGAACCAATAGTCAGGTTAATGCAACTGAACATATCTATTCAAAATACAGTATGCCACTTACTAGTAAGTAAGTGGTATATTAGTGTGAAAGTCAAAATTGTTTAGTAGCGTAGCTGAAGGTGTTACAGAATTTACTAGGAGCTGTACTATGCTTACTTTATTCATGACTATCAGTCTCTGTATGTATGTGATATTTTTCCTGAATGGATGACTGCTTAGGCCCAAAGCTACCTAACTATGAAGGTTATTATTATGTGTAAAATAGGCTCATGTGGAAATAGTGCCAGATAGAGGGTCAGGAGTCTATATGTACTTTTAGCTCTGGCCCCCATGTGAAATTACTCAGAGCATGAGAAAAAGAAACAAAGGGATGTTAAGGGATGTTGGTGTTAAGAATAATAGGAGTTGCCAGCTGGGAAGTATATATATGTATATATAGTATGGGATTATAATGTGACATTACTTTGTTTTTCTTTAAAGCTGTGTGTAACCCAATGTGTCTAAATGGTGGTACTTGTCTGAAGTCTAATATTTGCCTCTGCCCAAATGGATTCTATGGGGCTCAATGCCAAAATGGTAAGCTTTCTTTAAATAATATCAACTTATTGTGTGGGTGCCACAAAAATCTTGTAACACAAAATCTTGCGTAAAGCCAAAAAAGGCTTGTTTTGTCATTTATTTGCTATAATTTTCACATCACGAGCATGGTGACAATGCTAGAGAAGTGCTCTTTGACACGTTTCACACATGTAGATGATTGATCGTAAGCTTTATCAAAAAGGGGGTCTGCAGATCAGTCAAGTACTACTTATCACTATGCAACTTCTTAACATATGAACGGTATTCAGCACACTCTTTTGTGTCTATGCTGGTGTGGTTTTATTTTAGTCCAGATTTTGAGTTTGTGAAAAACAGGGTTTTTAAAAAAAAAAAATTAATTTAACATTTTTTTTTTAATTCAAATGTGTAAAGAAATTCACATACAATAATAAATGGAATTTGGCCTCATACATAGGCGGTCCATAGACATAAAGAAGCGAGAGCGAAGGCGAATGAAAATAGGGACCCATGAACCCTACGAATCCCCTTCTCTCTCCCCCTCGCACCCGCTTAGATTAAAGGGTTCATCGTGATACTTGCATGCATAAATACATTGAACATTGTGAAACATTGTAAGTGACCCAATTATTGTTACGTAAAAAACAGAGCTAGTCGTCTTACAATAAACAAACAAAAAAAAAACCATATGCATTATTGCTTACTCTCTTTTTTTCCCCTTTTTTTTCTCTTTTTCTCCCCTTTTTTTCTCTCTTTTTCCGGGTCACCATCATTATCCTTTCCTCTTTGTTTGTGAAATACAGTGTTTTTTTATAATCTTAATAGAGAGTCTGTGGATGTACTCAAACATGGTAATCTAAATGTGTCTCTCTATGAATCAGCATTCCAGTTACCATGATATATATTTAGGCATACTATCATATTATTCATTGTTTATTGGAGAGAGCAAATAATTATGCACAGGAATCATGGGAAAAAACAATAACTCCACTACACAATAAACAATATAATGTGGATGTTAGCACACTACTAACTCATAGTATACAGTATACTGAGATTGATATTTATGTTTATTGTTTTAGCTGTTTGCAGTCCTCCTTGCAAGAATGGTGGCCACTGCATGAGGAATAATGTATGTGCCTGCCCAGATGGCTACATTGGTACAAAATGCCAGAAAAGTGAGTGATTATATGTATTTTAACATATGTAACAGGGATTTGCGCAGGTCCACCTATACCCCTGTGGTCCTTTTCCCCAGTTACCTTCTTGCGCTCTGCAGAGCAATCCTGATTCTCCGCTACCTGGGAGTTGGGGTACATGACGGCGGCAGTGCCTCCACCCAGTGGGGCATCCAGGGTATGGATGTGGGGTCCCACTGGGAACATATCTACACAAGAAATACAACTGACACAGAGCTAACTTAAATATAACTTTGTATTGCACAGTAAAAGCACTATGCAAATAAATATTCCCATATATATATATATATATATATATATATATATTTATTCTTATTTAATACAATAATTCCTGTTTTCACATAGGCATTTGCGACCCAATGTGTATGAATGGAGGGAAATGTGTGGGACCCAATATGTGTTCTTGTCCATCAGGATGGAAAGGAAAACGATGCAATACACGTAAGAGCCGTACTACTGAATATTCAGCCTTATGACTACTTTCCAAGGAATGTCTATGTTTTTTCCCAATACATGTTCTTATTACTGTATGGCCATTTGCCTATGTAGAATGTTACACTGTATGTTGCTGTAGCAAATAACTAATAAACATAGTCTTTATGTAAAGGTTAAAAAATAAATTGTAAAAATGTTTAGGTTTTAATCTCTGTATTCTGTTTCTAGCCAGAAGCTTATATGTAAATTTCCATAGCTGCTCTCATTATAAACCTAGTACACTCCATTGGCAACCCCCCCCCCCCCCCCCAAAGAATATATTGCTTTTAAATGCCAAAAGAAGCCCCTGAATTATTACACTTTAATACCAATTGTAATTATGTTTATCTATTCTTTTCAACAGCTATTTGCTTTCAAAAGTGTAGAAATGGTGGTGAGTGTATAGGACCTGATACATGTCACTGCAGAGCGGAATGGGAAGGGGGTCAGTGCCAAACGCGTAAGTGAAACTCTTGTGTCCTGCTCATTTTCCTGTTTAGGTTGATACAGAAACAGAAAGCAGTCATATTTTTTTTACAGCTTAAATATATTGCTTCTTTCAGCTGTTTGCCATTTCAAGTGTTTATATGGGGGGCGGTGTACGTCACCTAATGGATGCACCTGTCGTCCTGGATACACTGGAGTGACATGTAGTCAGAGAATTCAGGTAAGAAAGTAATCCGATACCTTTCCAGCTATGGAAAAGCTTGACTTTGGAGGCTAAGACATTAGCAACTGAGGTTTAAATCTTCTCCATTGGGATTAATGGGGTGGGGGTCGAAATGATCACAGCTAGTTTTGAGGCTAGGTCACATTCGGCTCCCGAGTTTGACTTGGTCGCAAAAGTTGCTTGATCATTTTGCCATGATATTCAATGAAGATTCGAACCTGGGGTTTTTTCGGGTGCCGAATTTGACTTCGTTTTAAAATGACAGTCGACCTCATAAGTCCAATTTTAGTGAATAGACTTGCGATGCTCACAAAATGGAGATGGCCTGGACTGCTATGATATCCCAATCAATACTGACATCAAAATAGAGTGTCCTGAACAAAAAAAAAAAGTGTACGCTTATTTAAGAGGACCCATTTAACCATCATTAATATATTTAGTGAGTGGGCTAGAATGTTGAGTATTATTAAATATATTAAACATACTATGCATACATAATGGGGTTCATAGAATGCACTTCCCATATCCCATGTGAGCAGGGAACTTTACCAGTCAAGTTGGGTGGTTTCTGGCCTAGTTCAGAGGTTGCACGCAGAGGTTTTACTGATCTGAAGCATGGAGATAGGGTTGTGTCAGTTGGGAATGCTGTAGGCTTCACTTGGGAAGAAAGGATAAGCCCGAGCTACAAAGTCGAGCTCTGAACTAGTTGGACATATTGCAACCACATAATTTCGTAAATCCTGTGGAGAAGTAGTTATCATCAGTTTTAAGAGAAAGGCATAACAAAAAAACAAAAACAAAAATCTTTGTTGTCTTCATCCTTACATGTGTAGGAATATCAGACTTGCTCTCTGACTTAACAAGCCTGGCTTTCGAGAACTCAAAGATATCTAATGACAAATAAAATTTTAGCAGGTGAAATATCTATATCGAGAATGTGGAAAACTCAAGAAGTCCCTTGAAACAACAGATTACCTATCAACTCATTATAGAGCACAATAGAAACAACTCAGTCAAAGATGGGTGGGCAAAATGGCAAAGATTTCTATAGGTTTATAGAGGAAAGGAGGGGTGCCATAAAAGGAGAAGATCTAAGGGTTATGAATCCTTAAACATTAATTGTATTAATATTAATATAAATGAATGAAAGTATTCTATATCCTCACCACACTTTCAAACTCAATCGGAGAAGTAGAAGTCATGGGGCACCCTTAATTAGCACATGTAGTAGTATAGTTCATAAAAAAAGAGGGGGTTGTGTCTTGTGGCATATAATAGAAATTGGGTAAGTGCAAAGTAAGCGTATTCATGTCTTGTTTGGAAAATAATTCAATAAATATAAATAGATATAAAAGAAGCCTGGCTTCTGTGTTGTAGGTAACATTTAATTATATTGCTATGGAGTTATGGGAATGTGCAGCGTAGGGCATGTGGTACTCTTGCCACCCCTAACATTTGGACACAGGGGCGTCACTAGGGTTGGTGTCACACGGTGCGGAAACTCATGGAGTCACCCCCCTGTATTTCCTCCAGTACAATGCCAAACAGATTCCTTAGTAATGCCAATTAGATGGCCTATTAACTATGCCACACACAGGAGACCCATATATGATGCCACACCAGAGCCCCATAAATTATGCCACACACACAGGTGCCCCATAATTATGCCACACAAAAGAGTCCCTTAATGATGCCACACATGGGGCCCAATAAATATGCCACACACAAGCGCCCCATAATTATACACACATGGGACCGCCATTAATTATGCAACACACAGGAGCCCCACGAGGTGACAATTGTACAATTATAGATACCAAGAATATTGTGCCACTCAGAGCCCAGTAATATTGTGCCAGTCAGATACCAGTAATATTGTGCCATTCAGATACCAGTAATATTATGCCATTCATAGCCCAGTAATATTGTGCCAGTCAGATAATAGGAATATTGTGTCATTCAGATACCAGTAATATTGTGCCAGTCAGAGGCCAGTAATATTGTATCAGTCAGAGCCCATTAATATTGTGCAACTCAGAGCCCAGTAATATCGTGCCAGTCAGATACCAGGAATATTGTGTCATTGAGATACCAGGAATATTGTGCCATTCAGAGCCCAGTAATATTGTGCCAGTCAGATACCAGTAATGTTGTGCCACTCAGAGCCCAGTAATATTGTGGTATTCAGAGCCCAGTAATATTGTTCCAGACAGAGCCTAGTAATATTGTGCCAGTCAGAGCCCAGTAATATTGTGCCAGTCAGATACCAGTAATATTGTGCCAGTCAGATGACAGTAATATTGTGCCAGTCAGAGCCCAGTAATATTGTGCCAGTCAGAGCCCAGTAATATTGTGCCAGTCAGAGCCCAATAATATTGTGTCACTCAGAGCCCAGTAATATTGTGCCAGTCAGAGCCCAGTAATAGTGTGCCAGTCAGAGCCCAGTAATATTGTGCCAGTCAGAGCCCAGTAATAGTGTGCCATTCAGAGCCCAGTAATATTGTGCCAGTCAGAGCCCAGGAATATTGTGCCAGTCAAAGTACAGGAATATTGTGCAAGTCGGAGCCCAGTAATATTGTGCCAGTCAGATACCAGGAATATTGTGCAATTAAAGTGCTCGTTTTCAACCACCCTCCTCCCCCCTTCCCCATCACTTACCGAATGGCTGCTGCTCCGTGTCCCCAGACAGACGCCTCCTCCGTCCAGTCTTCCCTCCTGCACGGAGTAGGGAAACACAGTCACCGGATGTGACTTAACGTGACATCCGGTCGCTGTGATTTTTTTTTCTTTTTTCCGGATGCAGCCGCCAGAAAAAAAAAAAGTTAAGCAGCGCGGTGCGGGGGGTGCCGGCAGCATGGGTGTCATCCCCGCTGGAGGTGTCACCTGGTGCGGTCCGCACCCCCCTCGGGACGCCACTGTTTGGACACCATCAATTCTCTGATCCCCTTGCTATGCAATGATTGCCACTGATGATTTGGCATTTTATGCTATGTTAGTAGAAGACCTAGAACTGTGTTTTGTAGATACAGCACTCTTATCAGCAATTTGATTTTCTCGACACCTTCTCCAAAATAAAATGTCTAATAATACCGATATATCATGTTCATAATTATCCTAGTCACAATTATGGAAAATATACTGTTTTGTTTTATAGCAAGGTATTAATATTTGACTAATGGTTTATATCATCTTTAAAACTAATGTATATTTATTATATTTACAGGGACTGCGTGGCTAAGCATAAACAATCTACTTGTGCCTAACTCTAGTATGCGAAGTGAAGAAAGATATTCAAGTGGACTATTTATTGAGCGTTAGGAGTGCTGGATCAAGGAAGAAAAAGCCTATAGAATTATTCAAATTGATACTATGTTACAGCTAATTTACCTTGATGTATATTTCCCAATGTGTTTAATTTTCAAATCAATTCTGACAGAGACATAATGAAAATGTCAATAGTTAATGTTTGTTGAGCACTCAGGTTTTTTGGTTTATTTGTACTTTTTTATATTTTTTTTAATCTAATTCAATGATTTACAGCAAAAAGGGTTATTTCTACCAGATGATTTCAGGGTTATTTCAAAAAGATTTCCTTACAGGCCTTATTTAAATAAATGCTGAATCTAATGTGTTAGTACATTGTACATTTAAACCTTTAGTAAATTATAAAAACTGATAATCATTTGTAAATACATTGAACATCTGAGTTGTTGTCACCTGAAAAATCAGTGAAAGAGCAAAAATGGTTAATACGCCTGCTACACTTTGGTTTACGATTCACAAAAATGGTTAGTACTCCTGCTACTCTTTGGTTTACTATTCGCAAAAATGGTTAGTACTCCTGCTACACTTTGGTTTACTATTCACAAAAATGGTTAGTACTCCTGCTACTCTTTGGTTTACTATTCACAAAAATGTTTAGTACTCCTGTTACACTTTGGTTTATTATTCACATAAATGTTCAGGTTACGAATAATACAGCATTTTTCATTTCAAGGAGGCATTAAAAACATATTACGTGTTATTGCTGTAATATAGTCTGTACACTTATGTCTAAGACATTATGACTGGATCATCATGTATATGCTTAAATTTGTCATGTAAGAACTCTATTAGCATAAGAAACAATGAATTAAAACAGTATTTTTTTATTTTTTTTTAACGTAACTGAGGAAAGAGAGAGTATAATATTCATTTAAGAAAAACACATGCATTTTATTCCGGATCAAATACACTATTTTATATTTATATTTTTTTAGCATACAGAATGCCAGTTAAAATAATTTTATAAATTAATAGAAAAATGTTGTGTATTGAAGCTAAAACGTATTATAGCATGCCACTTGTGTGTTGATTTTGCTAAGGGGTTTTTAATATAATTAAATGATATATTCTAGTTTGAAGATATTTTAGCATTAAATGTAGCTACGACAAATACTTTTTGTATTTAGAGTGTATTTATGTGTGACAGTATTTAAATAAAAAGCTATAAACATGATTATGTTTTATACATACACTGATCAGCCATAACATTATGTCCACCCTCCTATTATTGTGTAGGTCTCCTTTTGACCCCAAAACAGTCGTGACTCATCAAGACATGGACTCCACTAGACCTCTGAAGGTGTGTTGTGGGATCTAGCACATTAACAGCAGTTCCTTTAAGTCCTGTAAGTTGTGAGGTGGGGCCTCCATGGCTTGGACTTGTTTGTCCAGCACTACCCACAGATGCTCGATTGGACTGAGATCTTGGGAATTTGGAGGCCACCACCACAAACTCGTTGTTGTGTTCCTCAAACCATTCCTGAACCATTTTTGCTTTGTGGCATGGCATATTATCCTGCTGAAAGGTCAATGCCATCAGGAAATACAGTTTCCATGAAAGGGTATAAATGGCCTGCAACAATGCTTAGGTAGGTGGTACACGTCAAAGTAACATCAACATGAATGGCAGGACCCATGGGTTCCTGGTAGAACATTGTCCAAAGCATCATACTGCCTCTGCCGGCTTGACACCTGTCAGTGGTCATAATGTGTAATGTAGCTGTACTCTTCACTAAAAAACATTTTCTGCTGTCTATTGGCTGAATTCCTAATTATATTCTATGTTAGATTTTCCCTTGAAAAATCAAGTATATAATGGTATTTAGGTGTATATGTATACAGAATTGGTGGGCATTTATCTTTATGTAAAAAAAAATGCTTAATATCATATGCTATTTTACTTGGCACATATTTACCATATCTACTATTTTTAATGTTTTTTTTTTTCTTTTCTGAAGAACAGGTTGGAAAGATAAGTGTAAATTTTAGTAGTTTTTTGAGTGAGGTCTGGCTTGTTTAAACATTATGCACAACAGTTATGTATTTATAACAAACAATAAGAAATAAAGTAGACATGGTTGAGAAAATTTGAAATTGTCAGATTCATCCAATTAACCACTTAAGGATCAGGGATTTTAGTGCGTCAAATACCAGAGCGATTTCTCCATTTTTGATACGCGGTTGTAAATGTAATTTTCTGCTTTGCATTTTATACAACAAATTATATGTAGTGTTGAGCGAACCCGAACCGCACTGTTCGGGTTCGTACCGAACTTTACGATTTTTGGACCCCGGACCCGAACACGGACATTTCACTGTATGTCTGTGTTGGAGTTCGGGGTTCGGCGATTACATTGTATGTAATTCTGTTGATCCTCCTGGCAGCCATGCTTTAGATTTAGATTTATGTTCTTCCAAAGCTAAAATCAAAGATTCCATATAGTGCTATTTTATGACTCAACTGTATTTTAATTTGTATGTATTTTATGTTATTTTAAGTTATTTCCCTATCCATATTTGTTTGCAGGGCACTTGTCCTTCTCTTACCCACATTGTACTTCCTTTTCTAGCCCTCCAGCCCTTTCCAGGACTTTTTTAGATGCATTTTAGTGGCCAAAAGTTTGTGTCCCCTTTGACTTCAATGGGGTTCGGGTTCAGGGTCAAGTTCGGGCCCGAACCCGGACTTTTTTCCGAAGTTCGGTCGAACCCGCCGAACCCGAACTTCCAGGTGTCCGCTCAACTCTAATTATATGTTGTTTTTTAAAAGATAGAGCTGTCTTTGGATACTATATACACACACACACAACACAGTGCTCAGATAACTTCCATGGAGCCATTGGGGCACTGGATCTCATTATAAACTTCTGCATTAAGCAGAAGTGTTGTGAGATCTCTGGACTCACATTGTGATCTTGCTTAGATCACACTTTGAGTGTGTGGATCCCTAACCCAGTCTTACCGATATATATAATCTGTAATTAAGTACTCAGGGGGGACATTTTAACTAGTGCAATACTAACAGTAACCCAAGAAAAACCAACGTTCCCAGGAAAATAAAAAATCTCAGCATTGTATTGGTCAGAACCATAGACCAGACCAGACCAACAGCACAAGCCTACAGTACTTTACTGAACTTAATATACATTTTTATAAAAATGAAAAATGACAAGGAAATTAAGAAAAATGGATAAATAAAAAATGAGCACCATAAACTAGGAATACATTGTAATTGTGATGGGAAGGGTTAACTTTATTACATTTGACAGAAAATGCTGAAACTCACTTCTATGACTGACCTGTCACTATCTGTGAGTGACTTGGAGACAAAGTCAATGTTTCAAATGTTTCATGTGAGTGAGATTTCTGTGATTCATTCATCACAGCAATCATATGAACACAGAATCTCTGGGTCCAGGAACGCTGCCTTGTTTAAGAGAAACCCATCCAAAGGTCAGGAATGGGTTCAAGCCATTCTTTCACATTCGGTTGTTGTAGTAGGCTTTGCTTTATGTGTAGGTTAATACTCTGCAGTATTTGTATTATATGAGATTTGGAGTGAACAGAGTGCTAGATTAGTTGATAATTGAAAGATTTTACTAAGTCATGACTTAAAGTCATGATTTATAAAGACACGGAGACGAGTATTTATGCATATCTCTTTCATTTATTCCCCCAGCAGCAAAATGTTAGAACATAGTGAAAAAACAAAGAAAATAAAACAACCAATCACAAACCACATATCAACTCTGCCCCTCCCCCTATATAAGTCTCCTGCAGCACCAGCTCTTCCTCTTTCTTTGGTGCGAGCAAAAAATGTCCCACTTATATAAAACCATCTTCTAACTACGAAGGAAACCACTTGATGATAACTTCAAGTAACAATAGACAGAACCACTTGACGGTGACTTAAAAAAACAGCAGGAAGTTGGTCCAACAACTGAAGATATGATAACAAGAATAATGGTGAGAAAAAACGGGTAATGATGCCGGACCGGATCTCTGGACTTTTCATACTGAAACAGAGGGAGAGACGAAAATTGAGTTAATGTCCAAAAACTAAGTGCGTCATAATACAACCAAAATCTGACTCAAAACATAAATTCACACGTGTAGAAGACTAGCTTATAACAGTAGTAACATAAAATAAAAGATAGTAAAAAACATAATAAATAATAAATAATAGCAAGGGAGGGTACCCAGGATAGAACATAATCGTGGTGGGTAAATACTCGTTTCCGTGTCTTTATAAATCATGACTTTAAGTCATGACTTAGTAAAATCTTTCAATTTATAAAGACACGGAGCCTCGTATTTATGCAAGTTTAAAGCTGGTCTAAAACTACTGTAGAGAAATGTGTAATGGGTTTGAAGTAAAATTATTTAAACGTGGATTCCCTTGACCAATCGGCTGCCTTCATAATATCTTCCAATCTGCAACCCATTGACAACGCCTTTGAGGCCATAGCCCTGCGAAGAGAATGTGGGCCAAAGATGGTTGTGTCAATGCCTGCTTCGCCAAGTATCCACTTGACCCATCTAGTCCCAGTAGTAACTGCATGATGTGGTTTACGAATAGCCAAAAATAGATTAGAAGGGGAAGTTAGTCTCATTTTTTCCGTTCTTCGTTGGTACTCTTGTAGACAAGACACTGGACAAAGTTGTGGGTGATCCGGAAAAGACGGGTAGAACACCGATCTAATTGCAGTCTTGGTACGTCTAGTAATATTGAATAGTACCCCTTCAGGTGTGAAGGAACGTGCTGTTGAATCCAGAGCTCTCACATCTGCCACACGTTTGCATGAAACTAGACAAAATAAAACAGCTAACTTTGCAGAGAGTTGTTTTAAGGATAACTCCCCATTAGAAAATCAAGCATTAACCTGACGTCCCAAAGGGATGAATATCTGAGATGAGGAGGTCTAGCCATGCGTATACCCTTCATAAGTCGACACACCAAAAAATGTTTTCCGACTGGGTAGCCATTAAAGCCGGTATGACCAGCTGAGATGGCAGAACGTAATACATTCATGGACCGATAAGCCAATCCAGACTTAAACGTGATGGTTAAAAATTGTAGAATTTGGTCTATAGATGTCAAAACGGGATCCAGATGTCGTTCCACGCACCAACAAGACCATGACTTCCAAGCAGAAGTATACAGGCGTCTTGTTCCTGGAGCCCAGGCTCCTGCCAAGAGATCTCGAGTTGTCTGAGAAACGTTTGGGATGCACCAGGGTCCCCGGAAATCAGCCAGGCTAGAAGCCTCAGTTGTCCGGAAATAATGAGAGAATGAGAGTTCCCTACCGGATCCATTAGAAGGTCTGACAATGGTGGTAGCAGGCGTGGCCAATCTATTGCTGTTTCCAACAACGTGGGAAACCATGATTGTGAGTCCCACCATGGGGTGATCATCACTAATGATCCTTGTCGTTGCCTTAGATGAACCAGGGTCCGTGCTATTAAGCAAAAAGGAGGGAACGCGTAGTGTCTGTAAGGTGGCCACTCCTGAAGAAAAGCGTCTGTCGCCACTGCTTCCGGGTCGGGACGCCAACTGAAGAACCTGGGAAGATGTGTGTTTAAACGGGACGCAAACAGGTCCATGTACAAAGGACCCCATAGTTTTTGTAATTGGTAGAATATTGATGCGTGCATGTGCCAATCGCTCGAGTCCCTTAAGTAGCGTGAACTCCAATCTGCTCCATAATTGGATAAACCTGTAATATGGGTGGCTTGGATCGAGACGTGGTGTGTGAGGCAAAACTGCCAAAATTCCGATGCCAGATGTGACAGGACTGGAGACCTTGTGCCAGCTAAATGGTTTATATATCGGACCGCTGAAATGTTGTCCATACACAGTAGGATTGAGCAATTGGGCAGATCTCTTGCGAAGCTTTTGACCGCGAATGTCCCTGCCAATAATTCCAATCCGTTGATGTGTAGCCGCTGTTCTTGGGATGACCATCTCCCACCTGTGAACGCATAAGGCTCCCCATCCATGTAAGCTTGCATCGGACGTGATCGTAAGGTCCGGTTTGGAGACAAAAATTGCTCTCTCGTTCCATGCTTCCATGTGATGCAGCCACCACTCTAATTCCTCCGAATTGATGAAGCACCATGGAGCGGACGATAGGCCGAAGGGAAGACATGAGAAATTCCACAACTTGCCCCGCCATAGAAAACGAAGGAAACGATGGTGTTCTGGTGTTCTGGGGCTACTGGTACGGTCAAATAGACGTCCTGTAGATCTAATTTGACCATCCAATCCCCAAACAGAAGAAGATCTCTTAGACAGTGAATGCCCTCCATCTTGAAGTGATGGTAACGTATAAACGAGTTTAGTGGGCGAAGGTTGATGACGGGTCTGATACCACCACCCTTCTTGGCGATTTTTCCCCAGTGAAAAATCTGAGTCGACCCCCCACCTCTAATGGGAAAAAAGGGGGAAGGTAAAATAGACTTACCGTAACCTCTCCTGTGCTGCAAAGCACCACTGACGCCCCTTGATTGCCAAGGCCTTCCTCTCTCAGGAAAGAAGGTGGGATTCTGGACTCTATATTCTTGAAAGGATTGTCTGGTCTGTGAGAGGCCTCGGGCTCCGCGTGGTTGACCCTCGAAGGAACGGCCGGGCAGACGGCCTCTGGCTCTGCCGGTACCGACAAAAACCGATTGACCAAATACTCTCCTCATGTTGGACTGACCAAGCTCCTTAACGAAGAATCCCTGAACAACAGACCCATAGCTTTGGGGCCTGGTTCGGATATGGCCATGTTGACCAGTTTTGGCTCGATTCTTAGCAGGATGGCCTTCCTTCGTTCTGTAGCTAACGCAGAGTTCGCGTTTCCAATCAAGCAGATGGCTCTCTGTACCCAGCCTCTGAGACAGTTGGGGTCCACAGTTGTGCCTTCAGCTATAGCGGCCTCTGCCAGCTCGAACACCTTTGTGACTGGGCCCAATATGTCTAGGATCTTATCCTGACAATTTTTCAGGGAAAAATCAAGCCCTTTATGGGTTTTCCATCCTGATTTGCCCAAAAATTTTGCAATTTTGGGGTCTACTTTGGGGGTGACACAAACTGCATTAGCCACCGTAGGCCTGGGACATTAAGCCCGTAATTTATTTCTGGTTGCCTTATCCAGAGGTTTACGGACCCTAGCTGCCAGGTAATCCGCAATATGTGCCGTGGGTGCCGATTCCGAGGAACGAGGGTGTTGCAAATCCTTGGGTGTAAAGAGGGGTTCACCCATAGGATCCATAGGGACTGTAAGGTCTGAAGCGACCGGTAGCCCATCAGAAGAGTTACCATCCTCGGGGTCAAAGGGCTCAATATATGGATTTGGGTCAGCCTGATCCGAAAGATCGGACCCTACCGTTTCCCCTTCTGATGCCGGTGAGGAATCAGATTCCGACCAGGCCTTAGCCCTTTTCCACTTGCGCACCGATTTTGCCCGATGCTTGGCTCGTTTGCGCGGTAACAGAGCGCCATCATCGACATGAACCATGTCAGTCACAGTATTTTGGCCAATATGTTTGGTCTTTGCTATGGCCTTTCTGCCACTAATTACTCTTTGCGGCTCCTCACTCTGAGAATCAGAAAACTGGGAGGATCGAAGAGCTGATGTGATAGAGGATGCTAAATTTGCAAACAGTGTGTGAAAGTCATTAGGGTTACGAGGATCAGTAAACTGATCACCTCCTTCAAGCATAAAACCACTAGATTGAGCCATTGGTGTCTGAAATGCATCCCCAACCCCAGATCTAGCCATCTCTTCAGAGGTAGGCATTATATATGTAGGTACTTAGGTAACCAAATCGGTAATAACAATATATAGTTAGGGGTAATCAATATCTGATTAAATTCAAATAGTATTTAATATACAATATATAAAATAAACAAGAAGTGCCAGTAAGTTATGATGGGAATACAAGCACTGTAAATATATATAAGGCACTATATAAGCATTGGTAGCAATCCTAATCAGTGCAATAGTTAAAGTTTAACACAGAAGAAACCTGTCATAAGAAAAACTGGGAGCAGTAACACTTCCACCCGTCCACCATATGAGATTCAACTGACACCACAGGTGGGCGGCGTTATAGAACTCTGAAGGCACGAAACGGACCCTAAAATGGCGTCCGCTTCGGCCACAGAGTAAAACGAAAGTGA
This sequence comes from Pelodytes ibericus, assembly GCA_036172795.1. Lineage (NCBI taxonomy): Eukaryota > Metazoa > Chordata > Amphibia > Anura > Pelodytidae > Pelodytes > Pelodytes ibericus. Next base: position 191,507,918 of record CM069859.1, read on the forward strand.
AAACTGCGTCTAATGGCATGCGCGTCAACCAACAATATCCGAAAACCGATGGACATTTGGGGCGCTAAGGGAGAAAGCCCGCCCCATCCGTCTAAGTGAAAACGAAAGTAAAGGTAAGAAATGACAGAACGGAGGCTCCGTCGGCCGAATAAAGGTCGCAACGGAGCTCCGATTCAGTTACTTCAATGGGGGACACAAACGAAAGCAGAAAAAACGCTTACCTTAAAAATTTTTAATACATAACCGTGCCTGTAACCTAAAGACATAACACAGAGTCACATACACCACAGGCCCTAGGGACACAACCGCCCCAATGGACCAATGTACAAAAAAACATGCAATAAACAGTATGATAACGGGCAAAAATTCAAGGATAATTTTAAAGAGGAATACTTAACTGCCGAGGGAGCAGCAAAGAAAGGAAGAGCTGGTGCTGCAGGAGACTTATATAGGGGGAGGGGCAGAGTTGATATGTGGTTTGTGATTGGTTGTTTTATTTTCTTTGTTTTTTCACTATGTTCTAACATTTTGCTGTGGGGGAATAAATGAAAGAGATATGCATAAATACGAGGCTCCGTGTCTTTATAAATTCTTGTACGATAACTATCTTTAATCCGGCTGACTGGTTCACTCCTGCTCATCTTGGGTTAACCAAGTATAATACAGCCTATGATTAAGTGCCATTCAGGCACAAAACGCGTAAGGCGACCTGTCTGCCTTTCCATGTCCTAACGTCTCCATGTATTCCTGTATTTTTATCGAATAAATATCACATCTTTTTCTACCATCATCTTATGGATATTCCTTTTGTCTAAAACCGGTGAGTGCTCGAATCAACCTTTTTGTCTCGTTACCTTACCTGCTGAGTCCACAACATATTCTGAGCACCACCTGACATAGGAATTATACTCACATTCCTACGGGTGGAGCCGGCTATCCTCCTATGGGGAACACCTTTCTTCTACCAAGTATAATACAGCCTAATCTAGTTTAACACACTTATCTCAGTTTGTGTAATCCTGATGTAAAACCAGTTTAACTCAGTTGAATCCCTTCAAGCAGGTCTTCCCACTGATAAATCCAAGCCAGTGTAGAGGGAAAAGTTGTGTTCTGTGCTCATAAGATTTGTAGATTTGGTTGAAAATGAGCACTTTAATTGCACACTATTACTGGGCTCTGACTGGCACAATATTACTGGGCTCTGACTGGCATAATATTACTGGGCTCTGACTGGCACAATATTACAGGCATTTGACTGGCACAATATTCCTGGTATCTGACTGGCACAATATTACTGGGCTCTGACTGGCACAATAATACAGGCATATGACTGGCACAATATTCCTGGTATCTGACTGGCACAATATTACTGGGTTCTGAATGGCACAATATTACTGGTATCTGAATGGCACAATATTACTGGTATCTGACCGGCACAATATTCCTGGTATCTGACTGGCACAATATTACTGGGCTCTGACTGGCACAATATTACTGGGCTCTGACTGGCACACTATTACTGGGCTCTGACTTGCACAATTTTACTGGGCTCTGACTGGCACAATATAACTGGGCTCTGACTGGCACAATATTCCTGGTATCTGACTGGCACAATATTCCTGGGCTCTGAATGGCACAATATTCCTGGTATCTGACAGGCACAATATTACTGGGCTCTGACTGGCACAATATTCCTGGTATCTGACTGGCACAATATTCTTGGGCTCTGAACGGCACAATATTATTGGTATCTGACAGGCACAATATTCCTGGGCTCTGACTGGCACAATATTCCTGGTATCTGACTGGCACAATATTCCTGGTCTCTGACTGGCACAATATTCCTGGTATCTGACTGGCACAATATTCCTGGTCTCTGACTGGCACAATATTCCTGGTATCTGACTGGCACAATATTACTGGGCTCTGAGTGGCACAACATTACTGTGCTCTAACTGGCACAATCTTACTGGTATCTGACTGGCACAATATTACTGGGCTCTGACTGGCACAATATTACTGGTATCTGACTGGCACAATATTACTGAGCTCTGACTGGCACAATATTACTCTGCTCTGAGTGGCACAACATTACTGTGCTCTGACTGGCACAATATTACTGGGCTCTGACTGGCACAATATTCCTGGTATCTGACTGGCACAATATTACTGGGTTCTGAATGGAACAATATTACTGGTATCTGACTGGCACAATATTACTGATATCTGAATGGCACAATATTCCTGGCATCTGACCGGCACAATATTCCTGGTATCTGACTGGCACAATATTACTGGGCTCTGACTGGCACACTATTACTGGGCTCTGACTTGCACAATATTACCGGGCTCTGACTGGCACAATATTACTGGGCTCTGACTGGCACAATATTCCTGGTATCTGACTGGCACAATATTCCTGGGCTCTGAATGGCACAATATTCCTGGTATCTGACAGGCAAAATATTACCGGGCTCTGACTGGCCCAATATTCCTGGTATCTGACTGGCACAGTATTCCTGGTATCTGACTGGCACAATATTCCTCGGCTCTGAACGGCACAATATTCCTGGTATCTGACAGGCACAATATTCCTGGGATCTGACTGGCACAATATTCCTGGTATCTGACTGGCACAATATTACTGGGCTCTGACTGGCACAATATTACTGGGCTCTGAGTGGCACAACATTACTGTGCTCTGACTGGCACAATATTCCTGGTATCTGACTGGCACAATATTACTGGGCTCTGACTGGCACAATATTCCTGGTATATGACTGGCACAATATTCCTGGTATCTGACTGGCACAATATTACTGAGCTCTGACTGACACAATATTACTGGTATCTGACTGGCACAATATTACTGAGCTCTGACTGGCACAATATTGCTGGTATCTGACTGGCACAATATTACTGGTATCTGACTGGCACAATATTACTGGGTTCTGACTGGCACAATATTACTGGTATCTGACTGGCACATTATTACTGATATCTCACTGGCACAATATTACTGGTATCTGACTGGCACAATATTATTGGGCTCTGAATGGCACAATATTCCTGGTATCTGACTGGCACAATGTTACTGGGCTCTGAGTGGCACAATATTACTGGTATCTGAATGGCACAATATTACTGGTATCTGACTGGCACAATATTCCTGGTATCTACAATTGTCACCTCTTGGGGCTCCTGTGTGTTGCATAATTAATGGCGGTCCCATGTGTGCATAATTATGGGGCACTTGTGTGTGGCATATTTATTGGGCCCCATGTGCGGCACAATATTACTGAGCTCCGACTGGCACAATATTAATGGGCTCTGAGTGGCACAATATTTTTGGGCTCTGACTGGCTTAATATTACTGGTATCTGACTGGCACAATATTATTGGTATCTGACTGGCACAATATTACTGGGCTCTGAATGGCACAATATTCCTGGTATCTGACTGGCACAATATTACTGGGCTCTGAGTGGCACAATATTTTTGGGTTCTGACTGGCACAATATTACTGGTATCTGACTGGCACAATATTACTGATATCTCAATGGCACATTATTACTGGGCTCTGACTGGCACAATATTCCTGGTATCTGACTGGCACAATATTACTGGGCTCTGACTGGCACAATATTCCTGGTATATGACTGGCACAATATTCCTGGTATCTGACTGGCACAATATTACTGAGCTCTGACTGACACAATATTACTGGTATCTGACTGGCACAATATTACTGAGCTCTGACTGGCACAATATTGCTGGTATCTGACTGGCACAATATTACTGGTATCTGACTGGCACAATATTACTGGGTTCTGACTGGCACAATATTACTGGTATCTGACTGGCACATTATTACTGATATCTCACTGGCACAATATTACTGGTATCTGACTGGCACAATATTATTGGGCTCTGAATGGCACAATATTCCTGGTATCTGACTGGCACAATGTTACTGGGCTCTGAGTGGCACAATATTACTGGTATCTGAATGGCACAATATTACTGGTATCTGACTGGCACAATATTCCTGGTATCTACAATTGTCACCTCTTGGGGCTCCTGTGTGTTGCATAATTAATGGCGGTCCCATGTGTGCATAATTATGGGGCACTTGTGTGTGGCATATTTATTGGGCCCCATGTGCAGCACAATATTACTGAGCTCCGACTGGCACAATATTAATGGGCTCTGAGTGGCACAATATTTTTGGGCTCTGACTGGCTTAATATTACTGGTATCTGACTGGCACAATATTATTGGTATCTGACTGGCACAATATTACTGGGCTCTGAATGGCACAATATTCCTGGTATCTGACTGGCACAATATTACTGGGCTCTGAGTGGCACAATATTTTTGGGTTCTGACTGGCACAATATTACTGGTATCTGACTGGCACAATATTACTGATATCTCAATGGCACAATATTACTGGGCTCTGACTGGCACAATATTCCTGGTATCTGACTGGCACAATATTACTGGGCTCTGACTGGCACAATATTCCTGGTATCTGACTGGCACAATATTACTGGGCTCTGACTGGCACAATATTCCTGGTATCTGACTGGCACAATATTCCTGGTATCTGACTGGCACAATATTACTGGGCTCTGACTGTTACAATATTCCTGGTATCTGACTGGCACAATATTCCTGGTATCTGACTGGCACAATATTACTGAGCTCTGACTGACACAATATTACTGGTATCTGACTGGCACAATATTACTGAGCTCTGACTGGCACAATATTGCTGGTATCTGACTGGCACAATATTACTGGGCTCTGACTGGCACAATATTCCTGGTATCTGACTGGCACAATATTCCTGGTATCTGACTGGCACAATATTACTGAGCTCTGACTGACACAATATTACTGGTATCTGACTGGCACAATAATACTGAGCTCTGACTGGCACAATATTGCTGGTATCTGACTGGCACAATATTACTGGGTTCTGACTGGCACAATATTACTGGTATCTGACTGGCACAATATTACTCATATCTCACTGGCACAATATTACTGGTATCTGACAGGCACAATATTATTGGGCTCTGAATGGCGCAATATTCCTGGTATCTGACTGGCACAATATTACTGGGCTCTGAGTGGCACAATATTACTGGTATCTGAATGGCACAATAATACTGGTATCTGACTGGCACAATATTCCTGGTATCTACAATTGTCACCTCTTGGGGCTCCTGTGTGTTGCATAATTAATGGCGGTCCCATGTGTGCATAATTATGGGGCACTTGTGTGTGGCATATTTATTGGGCCCCATGTGCGGCACAATATTACTGAGCTCCGACTGGCACAATATTAATGGGCTCTGAGTGGCACAATATTTTTGGGCTCTGACTGGCTTAATATTACTGGTATCTGACTGGCACAATATTATTGGTATCTGACTGGCACAATATTACTGGGCTCTGAATGGCACAATATTCCTGGTATCTGACTGGCACAATATTACTGGGCTCTGAGTGGCACAATATTTTTGGGTTCTGACTGGCACAATATTACTGGTATCTGACTGGCACAATATTACTGATATCTCAATGGCACAATATTACTGGGCTCTGACTGGCACAATATTCCTGGTATCTGACTGGCACAATATTACTGGGCTCTGACTGGCACAATATTCCTGGTATCTGACTGGCACAATATTACTGGGCTCTGACTGGCACAATATTCCTGGTATCTGACTGGCACAATATTACTGGGCTCTGACTGTTACAATATTCCTGGTATCTGACTGGCACAATATTCCTGGTATCTGACTGGCACAATATTACTGAGCTCTGACTGGCACAATATTACTGAGCTCTGACTGACACAATATTACTGGTATCTGACTGGCACAATATTACTGAGCTCTGACTGGCACAATATTGCTGGTATCTGACTGGCACAATATTACTGGGCTCTGACTGGCACAATATTCCTGGTATCTGACTGGCACAATATTCCTGGTATCTGACTGGCACAATATTACTGAGCTCTGACTGACACAATATTACTGGTATCTGACTGGCACAATAATACTGAGCTCTGACTGGCACAATATTGCTGGTATCTGACTGGCACAATATTACTGGGTTCTGACTGGCACAATATTACTGGTATCTGACTGGCACAATATTACTCATATCTCACTGGCACAATATTACTGGTATCTGACAGGCACAATATTATTGGGCTCTGAATGGCGCAATATTCCTGGTATCTGACTGGCACAATATTACTGGGCTCTGAGTGGCACAATATTACTGGTATCTGAATGGCACAATAATACTGGTATCTGACTGGCACAATATTCCTGGTATCTACAATTGTCACCTCTTGGGGCTCCTGTGTGTTGCATAATTAATGGCGGTCCCGTGTGTGCATAATTATGGGGCGCTTGTGTGTGGCATATATATTGGGCCCATGTGCGGCACAATATTACTGAGCTCCGACTGGCACAATATTACTGAGCTCCGACTGGCACAATATTACTGGGCTCTGAGTGGGACAATATTTTTGGGCTCTGACTGGCTTAATATTACTGGTATCTGACTGGCACAATATTATTGGTATCCGACTGGCACAATATTACTGGGCTCTGAATGGCACAATATTCCTGGTATCTGACTGGCACAATATTACTGGGCTCTGAGTGGCACTATATTTTTGGGTTCTGACTGGCACAATATTACTGGGCTCTGAGTGGCATAATATTACTGGTATCTGAATGGCACAATATTCCTGGTATCTATAATTGTACAATTGTCACCTCGTGGGGCTCCTGTGTGTTGCATAATTAATGGCGGTCCCATGTGTGCATAATTATGGGGCGCTTGTGTGTGGCATATTTATTGGGCCCCATGTGTGGCATAATTAAGGGACTCTTGTGTGGCGTATTAAGGGACTCTTTTGTGTGGCATAATTATGGGGCACCTGTGTTTGTGTGGCATAATTATGGGGCACCTGTGTGTGGCATCATTTATTGGGCAGCGGTGAAGCATAAATAGTGGGGCTCTGGTGTGGAATAATTTATGGCCCTCTGTTGTGGCATAATTTATGGGGCTCTGGTGTGGCATAATTTATGGGGCTCCTGTGTGTGGCATAGTTATGGGGCTCCTGTGTGTGGCATAGTTATGGGGCTCCTGTGTGTGGCATAGTTAATAGGCCATCTAACTGACATTACTAAGGAATCTGTTTAGCATTTTATTGGAGGAAATCTAGGGGGGTGACACCATGAGTTTCCGCACCGGGTGACACCAATCCTAGTGATGCCCCCCTGCTCTTACCTCAGAGAAACTACATGTCTTTGGGGATTTAGGAAACAAGGAGAGTTAAAATGATACCCTTTATCGGAGAATTAAACTGCAAGCTTTCAAACCAAGTTGCAAGGTCCGTTCCCTTCCCTTTTGTCCAGTGAGTAAATTAAAGGTGAATAATAATTTGAATTCCATAAAATGGCTGAGCAATGAGGAATGATGAAATAAACTACCCTGCTCTTTTAATACTCAGTTTGTTGCAGTGAGAAGGAGCATTTTTCAAATATTCACAAAACATACTATTTCTGAACAGAACTGCTGGGCTCTTTGTACAATTGCTAGTTGATCTCGGCATTAGATTCTCATCCTTCTCGAGATAGCACCTCTCCCCTTCCAATGTTTATCAAGGTCTCACATCCCCCTTATCCTCCTCTATAGCTACCAGCTATATAAACAGCTGGTTAAATGGGTGTTTTAGGAAAGCAGCAGGCCAAACTCACCAGGTATACAACGTACATATTCCATATTTCATGTGTGTGCATGAAAGCAAAATCATTTTCATTCTAGGGACACTAGATCATCAATAATGCATGGATGCTATAGTGTTGGTGTTCTGACAAAAAACTAGAGTGAATTCTACTGCACAGGTGCAGTAAAATTCACTCATTGTGCATCACTGCGCATGCGCACAAAGTTACAGCTGATCATTCAGCTGTAACTCTGCCAGAACAGTGCATGAGGGAGGGACACACACCACCTCACGCCCCCTTCGGATCAGCTGCTTTGACAGGTAAAGTAGAAGCGTATTACTTATTATTGTCAGTTATTAGTGTAGCAATCTCTGTATAGTTGGTAAAACTCCTATCGGTGATATGCTATGCTAGTAAGTGTAAGTCAGACACAGGGGACAGAAGGGGATACACAGGAGTCTAAGGAGGTGCTCACTGGATGATCACAACTCCCATCAAGATGAGGCAGCCCCCGCCCCCCATGTGTCTGACTTCTACTTACTAGCGTAGCATGTCACCGATTGGAGTTTTACCAACTATACAGTGATTGCTTCGCTAATAAGTGACAATCATAAGTAATACACTTCTACTTTACCTGTCAACGCAGCTGATTCGAAGGGGGCGTGAGGTGGTGTGTGTCCCTCGTGCATGCACTGTTCTGCCAAAGTTACAGCTGAATGATCAGCGGTGATGCGCAATGAGTGAATTCTACTGAGCCTGTGCAGTAGAATTTGTTCACGTTTTTTTGTCAGAACACCCATCCCAAGCCACGTTACACAGGTGCCCTGACTTACTGGAGGGAAAGATTGGGAGGTATGCTGTGACAAACTAGCAATGTCAAGGGTGAGGTGTTGGTGATTGAATATTCTATGACTCACGTTTGCCAAGTTATTAAAGTTTTATTGAAACATTTTCTTTTATTAGCTGTCTTGTTCAAAGAGAGGGTTACTCCTACTGTAGCCCCCAGACAAGGTCGGGGAGGGGCAATCATGACAGGGTGCTGAGAGGATATGTCAGCCTATAGTGGGAATCAGTGGGAGGAGTTGGGAGAGTATAAAAGACAGGAACAGGAAGTTCAGGGGCCATTTTAGGAAAAATTTTCCCCATATACCTGTTGTCCCACCCACCCTCCCTAATTTTATGATTAATGAGCCTTTATTTATTTATTTATTACATGTCACAGCGTTGGCGGAAGCTTGCAGCGTATCCAGGAGGGTTAATGGAACATTTGGATTGGGGAGAGTCAATCGGGACTCTGGTGGGAGGTTCGAGGGGAAAGTGGTACCTCGAACCTCAGGTATTGGGGGCATTGGGATATGCCCAGAACATGGACTTCGGCAGCCACCTGGATACACTTGCAAGCTTGATTGGTTTTCCTGTATATGGAATGTTTTAATATTTATAATAATATTGATTTTAAACAAACTTTTAATTTTGTTAATTGCATATAAATTGAAATGCAAATGCACAAATACAGAAGCTGAGAAATGTTGTTAAAGTTAGAATTCCAACAAATTTCACAAGAAACATACAGGTGTTGAATATTAATATTCACTAAATGTTATTTAATTGCACAGATCACCAAACAGATCACCAAACAGATCACCAAACACAGTTTGTGCACAGTACAAATGCACTGAAAATACTTGGCAAAAAAATCACAGGTGAGTCCAGAAAATATAATACATTATAAAATAATAAAAACATTTTTAGCATACCTATACATCTCTGAATAATTATCTATATACGTTATATCGTTGGCAGGTCATTAAAATCAGCTACATTTTCTAATAATTTATTATTTTAGGTGAGTGGATCATTTTTTAAGTATCACTGGTAGGTGTACAAACCATTTGCGATATTTTGTGAATTCAACAAGAGTAATGGGGAGAATCATAAACATTACTTATTACTTTCAATAGTGCAAACATATCTAGTAGCAATGATAAAGTAATACACCATAAATAATGGTACGGTATAAGCTTGCTATGCAAACTGTGTATGATAAGTACATTTGCCTTCTTTACATGCAGATACAATCCAGTAATAGTGTTGAGTGAACCCGAACCGCATTGTTTCGGGTTCGTACTGAACATTACGGTTTTTGGACCCCGGACCCGAACACAGACATTCCACTGTATGTTCGTGTTGGAGTTCTGGGTTCGGCCGGCCCCACCTGTAAGGCGACCTAGGCAGCCGCCTAGGGGGGAACTTATCAGGGGGCGCCGGAACTGTGAAAAAAAAAATCCTCCCCCTTACTTACCTCCTCACTGCTGCTCTGTCTCCCGGTGCAGGTCCGTGGCTGTGAGGGAAGCGCTGTGCGCTCCCCTCCAGCCAATGCAGATTCAATAAAGTTTGTTTAAACTTGTTTAAACGTTTGGCTTTAAGTACACGGAGACAAAGTCTCCATTCATAATGAATGGAGACTCTGTCTCCGTGTAGTGAAATGAATGGAGACTTTGTCTCCGTGTAGTGAAATGCCGACAGCCTATAAACCGAACGTTCGGTTTATAGGCTGTCGGCTTATGTAATACATGTAATCCTATTGCTATTCTATAAACCAAACTTTCGGGTTATAGAATGCCAATAGGATTACATGTATTACATAAACCGAAAGTCGTTCGGTTTATGGAATGTAAGTGTACTATGCTATTGTATTCTATAAACCGACTCTATTTCGGCTTATAGAATTCGGCTTATAGAATGCAATAGTACTACGAATGGACGAATGAACGAATGATTTTTGTTTATTAACCATTCGCTCATTCGACTTTCGTTAGCTTAGCATTTTCGTTATTGGTTTTTCGGACGAATGGACGAAAATGCTATTTTCGGACGAAAATGCATTCGTCCGAAAACGAATGCACATGTCTACTTATAACATAAGCAAGTAGGACAAAGCATGAATTATGAAGCTATGTACCTATATCAACATGCATGTAGAATAATAATGCAGTACGTTTCTGACCATAAAATGGCCATGCATTTATTTAGATACAACCTACATTGATAATGATTAGTATTTAAAAAGGTTAATGACAGTACACCATAATTACCTACAAATTACCAACATATACTCTGCTTAGGTAAGGTAATATTACAAAATCATAGAACTACTCAAGGTGGCTATTTCTTAATCTGCTCGGTAAATGATAATGTATGTATTCTAGCTTAGACTTTAAGAATGAGAATTTTAGATAATCTCTGGAGATTAGATATTAGACATGTGCATTCGTTTTCGGACGAATGCATTTTCGGACGAAAATAGCATTTTCGTCCATTCGTCCGAAAAACGAATAACGAAAATTTTAACTAACAAAATCCGAATGAACGAATGGTTAATAAACGAAAATCATTCGTTCATTCGTCCATTCGTCCATTCGTGCTATTGGCATTCTAAACCGAAATAGAGTCGGTTTACAATACCAATAGCATTGTACTACATTCCATAAACCGACATGAATGACTTTCGGTTTATGGAATGCATGTAATGCTATTAGCTTCCTATAAACCGAAATTGAGTTCCCATTCATACGAATAGGTCAATTGACCTATTCGTATGAATGGGGACTCTTTCGGTTTATAGAAAGCCAATAGCAGCATGTATTCTATAAGCCGAAAGTCTTTAAAACAAACGACGTTCGGTTTATAGAATACATGTAATGCTATTGCTGTTCTATAAGCCGAAAGACATTCGGCTTATAGAACAGCAATAGCATTACATGCATTCTATAAACCGAACGTCGTTCGTTTTAAAGACTTTCGGCTTATAGAATACTATTGGCATTCTATAAACCTAACTAGAGTCCCTCCTCATTCATAAGAATTTCTTATGAATGGGGACTCGACTCTAGTTCGGTTTATAGAAAGCCAATAGTATTCTATAAGCCGAAAGTCTTTAAAACGAACGACGTTCGGTTTATAGAATACATGTAATGCTATTGCTAAACTATAAACCGAACGACTTTCGGTTTATAGAATAGCCATAGGATTACATGTAGTACATAAGCCGAAAGTCTATAAACCGAAAGTCGTTCGGTTTATAGGCTGTCGGCATTTAACTATACAGAGACAGAGTCTCCATTCATAAAATTATGAATGGAGACTTTGTCTCCGTGTAGTAAAATGCCGAAAGTCTATAAACCGAACGATCGGTTTATAGACTTTCGGCTTATGTAATACATGTAATCCTATGGCTATTCTATAAACCGAAAGTTCGGTTTATAGAATAGCAATAGGAATACATGTATTCCATAAGCCGACAGCCTATAAACCGAACGTTCGGTTTATAGGCTGTGGGCATTTTACTACACGGAGACAAAGTCTCCATTCATAATTTTATGAATGGAGACTCTGTCTCTGTATAGTTAAATGCCGGCTTTTAACTATACGGAGACAAAGTCTCCATTTATAATTTTATGAATGGAGACTCTGTCTCCGTATAGTTAAATGCCCACAGCCTATAAACCGAACGTTCTGTTTATAGGCTGTGGGCATTTAACTATACGGAGACAAAGTCTCCATTCATAATTTTATGAATGGAGACTCTGTCTCCGTATAGTTAAATGCTATTGTATTCTATAAACCGACTCTATTTCGGCTTATAGAATGCAATAGTACTACGAATGGACGAATGAACGAATGATTTTCCTTTATTAACCATTCGTTCATCCGGCTTTAGTTAGCTTAGCATTTTCGTTCTTCGTTTTTCGGGCGAATGGACGAAAATGCAATTTTCGGACGAAAATGCATTCGTCCGAAAACGAATGCACATGTCTAGTATATATTCACATGTAAATTGCTTTTTAAATAAAAAATTATGATATAAAAAAATCTTGTTTTTATTTCCTTTTATGTGACAATGCTGCCTCTCTCTTTCCCTTGCCCCCAGATTTGTCGCTCTCCCCCCCTTAGTGTTGTCTCTCTCTCACCCTCCCTTTGGCTCCCCCCTCGCTCCCCTTGTGTCTGTCTCTTCCCCCCTTCCCTCCCCTTGTTTCTCTCTGCCCCCCCCCTTGTTATTCTGTCCCCCCCTCACCTGTTTCTTGCTCCCTGGTGGCTGGTGGGGGCAGCCGGGGGATGTATGCACTATACATAATAGACGGAAGTGTCGGGCAGCATGGAGGTTGTCTGCACGATTCGCGCAGACATCCCCCAGCTGCCCGATTCTCCCTGGTGGCTAGCGAGGCAGCGGTGGATGTCTGCGCGATGAGCGAGACCTCTCCTGCTGCCGCCCGGCATGACCGCCGGGACTTCTATGATGAAGCTGGGTACTTCCGGCTTCCTCATAAAAGTCCTGGCTGTCGTTCCTGGCGGCAGCAGGGGAGGTCTCGCTCATCGCGCAGACATCCACCGCTGCCTCGCTAGCCACCAGGGAGAATCGGGCAGCTGGGGGATGTCTGCACGAATCGTGCAGACAACCTCCATGCTGCCCGACACTTCCGTCTATTATGTATAGTGCATACATCCCCCGGCTGCCCCCACTAGCCACCAGGGAGCAAGAAACAGGTGAGGGGGGGACAGAATAACAAGGGGGGGGGGGCAGAGAGAAACAAGGGGAGGGAAGGGGGGAAGAGACAGACACAAGGGGAGCGAGGGGGGAGCCAAAGGGAGGGTGAGAGAGAGACAACACTAAGGGGGGGAGAGCGACAAATCTGGGGGCAAGGGAAAGAGAGAGGCAGCTTTGTCACATAAAAGGAAATAAAAACAAGATTTTATTTATATCATAATTTTTTATTAAAAAAGCAATTTACATGTGAATATATGCTAGACATGTGCATTCGTTTTCGGACGAATGCATTTTCGTCCGAAAATTGCATTTTCGTCCATTCGCCCGAAAAACGAAGAACGAAAATGCTAAGCTAACTAAAGCCGAATGAACGAATGGTTAATAAAGGAAAATCATTCGTTCATTCGTCCATTCGTAGTACTATTGCATTCTATAAGCCGAAATAGAGTCGGTTTATAGAATACAATAGCATTTAACTATACGGAGACAGAGTCTCCATTCATAAATTTATGAATGGAGACAAACGTATAGTTAAAAGCCGACAGCCTATAAACCGAACGTTCGGTTTATAGGCTGTGGGCATTTAACTATACGGAGACAGAGTCTCCATTCATAAAATTATAAATGGAGACTTTGTCTCCGTATAGTTAAAAGCCGGTGTTCTGACAAATTTCTGGAGCAAATTCTCCTGCGCAATCGCAGGAGAATTTGCTCACTGCGCATGCGCATAAAGTTACAGCTGATAACTCAGCTGTAACTTTGTGACCACCGTGCATGAGACAGCTGCGCAACCCACCTCCCGCCCCCTCACACCCGCCGCACACCCCTTCTTACCAGATCATCGACCACAGCGATACACAGCGCATGCGCACGCCTATCCAGCCGTTTGGGAATGCGCGCGTCCGTTGTTGTGTTCTTAAGGTGGTAAGTAACACGGGGCGTCGGGACATAAGGGGGCAAGCATCCTGGTGAGGGCTGCCTCATCTTGATGGGATTTGTGATCCTCCTGCTGTATTATTGATGCCAAAGAGGTAGACTATAAGAATTTATGGTTCTTGGTAATATCTCTAGGATATTCCTCTGGCTTCCTTCTGCAGAAAGGATGACAGATAAACACCAGGCTAAAACATATAGATCCCAGAAATTGTGGGATTTAAGTTACATTTACCCAAATATATATGCAAATGACATCCATAAAAAAATTAGATTATGCTACAAACAAATTACCACATTTATACATTACTGGCAGAGGTTGGTTTGCAGTTGAGACTCCTTCCACTGAAGAATTGAGTGATGGGTGTTACTCCTGGGACTTAGCTCAATACCATCGGTATGGAGATTTCTATTGTTATAGTGAACATGTGCCGTCAGGGACAGGAGGCGAATGGTGGCCCGACTGCCACGCGCCTGTCTGGGCATCCCGGGACCCTCTACCCACGCCAGATATTTCATGAGTGGTCCCTGATAACGGGGGAGTAAGGGGGGCTGCTGCCGGATGCGCAGCAGCCCTCGAGGCACCACCGCCACTGGATCTCAATGCCCTGGTCGGTGTAGAGGTGAGTGGTGCTGGGGACATAGGATGCATGTTGCCCTGGGAACTCCGAGTAGGCCTCATGGCCTGCGATGGCCTAACAGGGTTTTTGCGCCATGCGGCCTAGCGGACCACGTGTAGGCCTCGCGGCCCGTGACGGCCTGACACGTGGCAGCGGAGGAATCGGAGCCGGCAGCGCTCCTCATGGCGAAAAAGCAGGCCTCGCGACCCGCGAGCGAACGCTGCGGGGAGGGGGGGAAGGCACAGCAACTGCCAGGGAACTTACCGGCCTCACGTTTGACGAGCGCAGATGTCCGCTGCGGTACCCATGGCTCCTGCTCCTGAATCCGGTCCTCGGCAAATCTTCTGGGCTGAGACGGGTGGGGGGGGCGCAGGGCACGCCTGCCCGCTGAGGGAGTGGAAGCTCCGGCCGGACCCACCCTCAGCCTTGCCATCTGCTGTTGGAGGTGGGCCCCGCCATCCAGCAGCGCTTCAGCTCTGAGGGCAGCCAGAATGCCCTCAACATCCATCGCCCTAGGCCGTTTTGCTGCAGACACGAGCAGGAAACAAAAAGAATCCTGCTGTGTTCGTTACACTAAGATGGCTGACACAGCATGGGGGAGAGGGCTGCCTATATAACCTAGCCTCAGACGCTCCCCCCCTTACCATGTCAGTCATGCCAGTCAATCCCCTCCCTCATACAGGGCCCCCTCCCACCTAGCTCTGCTTGTTTCCAGGGGAACTTGGCCTCTCTAGGCTTCCGTAGAAGTGTGAGTAGCAATTAAAAGACACATGTAGGCAAAAATGGCTACTGGAAATTTAAAACTTCAATATGATAAATTGGTAAATCCATAACATTCCGATAAAGGTTCTGGAAAAGCGGGAACTATGAACAAATTTGACAGGGAGGGAGATTCGTAATAAAAAATTATTAAGAGCCTTACAGAGTAACACTTGATTAGTTCCAGCCACAGCTAGTCATAGGGGGATCTGACCTCCCACCAATGTGGTAACCAACCAGCTTTACTAGTGCATCCACTAGGTTGGCTAGAGAGACAAGCTGGCGTCTGCCCCTCTACAACATTCTGGTAATTTTACAGATCATAGGTTAAGAATTATAGCAAATAGTTTTTTTTTAAAAACATATACTACAGATGTTATTTAACACAGTTTGCCCACCTGGGTTCACCATCATTTTGACCATGTGCAATTCTCCTGAGTCGTGGCTGGTGACCTTTAAATCGATGCTGCTCCTGTGCCAGGGTCTGGTTGAATGTTTCGGGAGAAGGCTTTTCCAAGAGACATATTTTGGTAGAGGTGAGATTATTGATCCAGTCCCTAGGTAATTTAAGACCATGTGCTTATGATTTATCCTCCTCGGCCCCCAATTTCCAGTGAATTCTAACAATGGCCACACTTTCAGAACCCATCTTGATTTCCATCGCCTGGGATGGGTATTTCCTGTCCCTACCTTGGCTTGTACCATAGAAATGGACCTGTGGTTGATCTGTTGGGTGATGGCCATGTTGACAACACCAATGGGATATCTTGGTGGTGGAGGACAGGCAGAGCCGGTGTTCTGACGAATTTCTCGAGCAAATAAAACTGCGCAATCGCAGTAGAATTCACTCATCATGCATGCGCACAAAGTTACAGCTGATCACTCAGCTGTAACTTTGTAAGGACTGCGCATGCGTGAGGGCCGCATACCACCTCCCGCCCCCTCCACACCCCTTCTCATCAGCTGTTTGAGTAAGGTAAGGTAAGTATACAGCGCATGCGCACTGCTATCAAGCGATTTCTCCGCCGTTTTGACATGCGCGCATCCCTCGACAAATTTCTCCAAAAGTTTCTCACAACACAGCGCATGCGTGAACTATCTGATCTCGAAGAATCTCTTCTACAACCATCTCATCTTTACTAACGCTACGTTGGTAACTGACACACGAGAGACAGAGGGGGGAGACACGGGGGACAGAGGGAGGGAGACACATAAGTGATACAAGGAAGACACACTCGGGGCATCTCATTGAGTTTTAATAACGCTACGCTGATTGATAAGTCAACCAGGGTGAGTGACTGTAATATTACATGATTACAATGATTACAAGTTTAAAAATATACTTTATTTTCCAATTGTTCTTGTTTATTTTACATAACACATATACTCATATAATAATGGTATTTTAAATCTTCTGAGTGTGATGAAAAAAATTGTTTTCAATGTCTTTTTTTTAGATGGTGCATCAATTAACATGAACACAGTGAGACAAGCATGGGAAACGTGTGACAGGAAGAAAAGAAAGGGCGACATTGTGAATGCGATTGAGAAAAGCATGGGGCAAGTCTGAGAGTGACACAGAGGGGTCTATGCATTAAAAGTTGAGTAGCAGATGAGTTGGGATATATTTAATCTCACCAATTTAGCTATTCGTTTAGCAGGGACACACTTGCCGAGTTACCCCCACATAGCAAGCTCGTCAGGTTTGTACGTGCACAATGTATAGATAAAGCGGTGACATTAAATATTCATCTAATCTTTTAGTGAATGATCCTCAGAGAGTGTGAGAGAGTAACACAGACATTGGGACAGAGTGACCAGGGCCAATCCTAGGGTCACAGACGCGTCCATCCTGCCACTCACTCAGACACACACACACACGTGCTCTGCCGCTCACTGCCACATACACTCTACCACTCATACAATTACACTTGCAGTCAATAAAAAATATTAACATGCTCCCCACCTGGAGTATGTCACTGGAGTATGAGCATGGGGTCATCACGTGACACTTCCGCACAAGGGAGCGCGAGAGGCTTCCTGCTTGTCAGTGTGAAAGGAGGGCTGATGAGGGGAGAACATTTCATCTCCCCAGCCAGCTCTTCTAACTGAGGAGGAGCCGTCGCAGGGTCCACGTCTAACTTCACAGACATTAAAAAAAAATACTCAGGTTCTCCCAGATTTGTCGCCCCTTCTTCCTGTGCACAGTGGCATCTGCATCCGGGCCGGACTGGGAACACACACAGTCACACAAAGGGGGGTGGCTGCCTCATCTTGATGGTAGTTGTGATCACCTCCTTCTACTTACTAGTGTAGCATGTCACTGATAGAAGTTTTACCAATTGCTTGCTACGCTAGTAAGTGACAATAATCAGTAAGACACTTATACTTACCTGTCAATGCAGCTGATCAGAAGAGGGCGTGAGGTGGTGTGTGTCCCTTGCGCAGGCACTCTTCTGCCAAAGTTACAGCTGAATGACAGCTGTAACTTTGTGCGCATGCACTGTGGTGCACAATGAGTAAATTCTAATGCGCCTGTCCAGTAGAATTTGGTCAAGAAATTTGACAGAACAGCGGAAGAACTGTGATATACCCATTTATTACATTTATTCTGCCGCTCACTCACACACACTGCCACTCACTCTCACACACACACTCACTCTCAGTCCCACGTTTACATTCTGATATTCACTCACGTATGTATTTTCTCCCACACCCGTCATCTCTTTCTTCCCCTGTATGTATATTTTTCTCCCCCCACCCCTTTCATCTTTTCCTACCCCTGTATGTATAATTTTCTCCCCCCACCCGTCATCAATTTTCCTTTCGGCTCTCTGTATTTTATCCCCTTTCCTCTTCTCCCTAAACTTGCAACCACCTGTTATATCTTCCTACTTTTTCTCACACAGCATACGCTGTGGACGCACGTGATCTTGTGCAGTAACTGAACCGGAAACTAGTGAAGTGCGCGCATGTGGTGAATGTCTCAGAGCGACCGAACAACTTAAAGCGGCCGCGGCCGAATGCGTTAAAGTGGCTGCATCCTTAAAGCGGCCGCAGGACCAGCGGACTACTGTGAAATTTCCCGGTATCCAGGTAAGCCAGTCCGGCCTGCTTGAGAGTCACTCTCTCTCTCTCACACATTCTGTGCATAAATGGTACCAAATACATGCAGACCCCCATTAGGTAGCTTGATATGTATTTTTAATAAAGAAATGTTTGACAAATTTCAGTGTCTTGAGCTTCCAGCCTCATGTTCTTCACTTCAGTCACGTATAAATCTCTCATTTCACTTTCTTGAATAATGCTAATAGGAAATAGAAAAGTCTGGCCAGTGTTGTAATTAACCTCTTAAGGAGGAAGGCTGTTTTTAGACTTCAGCATTACTTTTTTCAAAGCAAATTGATAGTGACAAAGAAAGTGGAGGAAGTAACTGAGAGAGAAACAGAGGATTTAAAAACTTTGAATGTAATACATTTCAAATTGCAGAGACAAACACAAGTGCCAAAAATATACTGGTTATGCCTGTATACCTCAGGAACCTGTATGAAGCAGTTATAGCCTTGTTACTGAGGGATGGTGTGGTTCCAAAACAAGGAATGGTCCAGAGGGACACGTGTGGACAGGTGGAAGAAAACATAACAGGTTAAACATTGTAATTGTGATCATATTACCAGGTTGAGAATGAAAGGAATAGGCGCTGGATGTAACAGTGCATTTTCTTAAATCATGATTTGAATAATAGAACATTTTTTATATTAAACACATAAGTATTACAGTCACTCACGTTGGTTGAATTGGCACATGGATACCCATGTGAGCAGTAACGCCACGTCAAGGCTTCAACCCTTGTTACTGACCATTCACACACTTTCATATCTCCATTCACACACAGAAGCACACGCCTTTCAGACCAGGGGTGTCATTTTTAATGTCAGTGTGAGTGAGAGTTTTTGTATGTCAGTGTGAGTGAGAGTGTGTGTATGTCAGTGTGAGTGAGAGTGTGTGTGTGTATTTCAGTGTGAGTGAGTGTGTGTGTGTGTATGTCAATGTGAGTGAGTTTGCATGTATGTCAGTGTGAGTGTGTATGTATGTCAGTGTGAGTGTATGTATGTCAGTGTGAGTGTGTGTGGATGTCAGTGCGAGTGAGAGTGTGTGTATGTCAGTGTGAGTGAGTGTGTGTGTATGTCAGCACCCTGGGAAATTATGCAATAAATTGGACAGGAAATGTAAATTGGACAGGACATCAACCCCGGTGGCTAGCGGGAGCGGGGAGCGCAGGCCGCGCCCCTCCCCTCGGGGATCTGAGCGCAGCGTTCCCCAGACTTCCAGGGCTGTCACCAGGTCCGGTTCAGCCCTGCTACCTGCCTCTCCGCTACCTGAAACAAGGCCTACCGGTTGGATGAGCTCCGGTTGGATGAGCTCCGGTCGGCAGGCCAGGGTGGTGAGTAGGCCTCAGGGCCGTAAACGGGGGGCTGTCCGCTTACCCTTCAGAGCAGGTGGGGAGGATGGAAGCAGCTGCAGTGGGTCTTCTGGGGGGGAGGATCTGGGCCTGGCTCTCCTGATACCCCCCACCCCATCCCCCAGTCCTTTCCCTGTCACTAATCACCAGGTCCCTGTTGCTGGGCTTCTTTCTCCACCTGGTCTGGCCTTGTGTTCACCATTCTCTCCTTTGCAGACTCCTGCTACTAGCTCTGTGCCAGTCTACGTCCCCTATCCTGCACAGCAGGCTGCAGGCGATCAGGCAGTTCTTCAGTCCACAACGCCGGCTCCGGGTATGGTTCCAGGAGGCATTGGTAGGTTGGCGGGGCAAGCTACAGGGTTTATTTCGGGCGGGTGTGGGGGGTACATTTATCCCTGTTAGTCAGCCATGGGTTGACTTGCTGAATAGCTTGCGCGGGGCGATTGAGCAGGTAGGCCGCGTAGCAGGATTTCCTGGCACCCCCTTGCCGGCGCCCCCTCCTCTGCCAACGGCCACAGCCGCGGCACCCCCTTTAGTCCCATTACCCACGGCAGGTGTCTCCACAGCACCTATTGCAGTGGCCGAGTTGGCTCACCCGGTGGCACGGGTGGCACATGGTGCCTCCTAAATGTGTTGGTCGGGCGCCCTCGCCCTTGATTTGAACGCATTTGGAAAGGGGAATACGTGGAGATTTATTTGCTCCTTCCCCTGGAGGATGTTCCTCCTCCGGAGAAGAAGTTGAAGGAAGAACGAAGGAGAAATACCGTTACCGTGATGCACTACCTGGACAACTTCTTTCTGGAGGGCCCCTCGGGATTGCAGGATTGCAGACAATCACACTGGCCAGAATGGAGAAACCCAAAATCCAGTTTACCAAATTTTTGGGAATCTTTCGGTACCGATATTTCTCCTTTTCTGATTCCTTCAGCTCCTTCTCTGGGGGAGGGACATCCTCCAGAGGAAGGAGAGACTAAATCTCCACATACTCCCCTTTACAAACCCGCTCCCTAACAAATTAAGGCCGAGGGCGCACGACCAGCACATGTAAGATGCGCCATGCGCAACGGGCGCCACCGGACTAGCCAACTAGACCACCGTCGCGAGCGGATCCGTCGACCCGCCTGCCGGAGGCAACGGGACCGTGGGGGTAACTGTACCAGGAGAGCCGCCCAGTAACCCATCAAGGCCCTGCAATGCCAAAACGCCTGGAGACCCCGCCACACGGCCTATCTGCTCAATCGCCCCACGCAAGCAAATCACCAAATCTACCCAAGGCTGACTAACAGGGACAGATGCAACCCCAGAACCGCTCCCTCCTGCCAAGCCCCCTGCAGTTAACCCCCCGACTCACCAATGACTCCTGAAACCGCACTTAGAGCCGGAGTAGTAGGAGGAAGGACCGCTATATAACCTGCAACCTGCAGTACAGGAGAGGAGACGGGAAAAGGCACAGAAGAAAAAACAGGAGCCTGCAAAGGAGAAAACTGTGAAAACACGGCCACACCAGGAGGAGAGAGAAGCCCAGTCGCATGGACCTGGTGAGTAGGGACAGGGGATTGCAAAGGGGGTGGGGCGGGGGGTAGCGGGAAAGCTTGGCCCAAATCCTCAGACCCAGAAGACCCACCATAGCTGTCCCCAAAATCCCCCCCCCCCCCACCGGACCCAGAATGCACAATAGCGGCCCCACCTTTTTTTGGCCTTGAGGCCTACTCACCGCCCTTGATCTCCATCTGGAGCTCCTGCATTTGGAAGGCCCAGCTTCCGGATGCGCAGCAGGGCTGCACCGGACCTAGTGACAGCCCTGGAAGATGAAGGCACGCTGGGAGCAGATCCCGGAGGGGAGGGGCACGTCCAGCGTTCCCCGCTCCCCCTGCTCACCTGACGCGACCGCGTTGTCCTGGGAGTAGGCCCGCTGCTGGAAACAACGGGCCACACGGGCATCACACGCGGCCCGGTACTGCATCTGGCCCCACTCCGCTCCGATGACCAGGAAAGGGGGCCGCATCGGGGCTCAGCCTCACGGGCGGTTGGGAAGGCTGCCTAAAACCACTGCGTGTCTCCGCGGGAGGTGTGCCCACCGAGGAGGTAGTGGTGAGCCTGGCAAGCTGCTGCTGCAGCTGCCTGCCACCAACAGAGAGGGCCTCAGCCCTCAGGGGAGAGAGGATGGCTTCTACATACATGACTGGACCATTAGGGGACACTCAGGTAGCCTGAATTCGCTACTGAGTGGGAATGCTCTGAGGAAATGGAGAGTGGTCCCAGGGCTTTTATCACCTCCCCCTAGACCCCTCCCCCTGGCAGCCGTCAGTCATCTCCTACACTCCCCCTTGCTCATACATGCCCTGTCCAATCTACTTTGCATATTTCCCAGGGTGCTTGACTGTGGTATTTTTTTTTTTGGGGGTGGCAGGATTTAATTTTTCACCTGTGGCAGGATTTAATTTTTCACCTAAGGCAGCACTCCTGAAGCAGGGTTTTTTGACAGTGGATCCCTCCACTAATAAGTTGATTCCAACATAATGAGGTATGTCCACAGCAGCCTACAAGACAATATGGCAGACCAATTAAAATCAAGGTTATAAACCACTAAAAACATTTTCTTCGTCTTCATGAAATTTTGCACTTAAGGCCAAAGTGGCCATGTTCAAAGGGAGAATTTTCTGCAACTCAACTTCTTTGGATTTAAGTTGGGAATTCCCTTCTCAATTCCCTGCAATTCTCTCTTTGACCAATAAAGCTTAGATTTGGTGGAGTTTGTCTAACACTTTTTCTATATAGTTTCCGCTGGCGCTAAATATCTCGGAGCAGCCTGGAGGGGCGGAGCCTGTGCCTATTGAACTTTTGCCATTGTTTACATAAAGCCC
Organism: Pelodytes ibericus; assembly: GCA_036172795.1. Classification (NCBI taxonomy): domain Eukaryota; kingdom Metazoa; phylum Chordata; class Amphibia; order Anura; family Pelodytidae; genus Pelodytes; species Pelodytes ibericus. The sequence continues at coordinate 191,530,870 of CM069859.1, forward strand.
ATTGTTTGTGCAACTTAACCCCTTCGTGACAAATGTTTAGAATCTTTGCTCCGTATAGCTCTATCAGGGGGCAGACATTTTGTTTAGAATCTTGGGTCAGCTCTTCCTTCAACTGAACTAAGGTGAATCAAGATCTGAACCAGGATTCTAAACAACATGTCCGCTCCCTGATAGAGCTACACAGAGCAAAAAGGGCTCAATAATGAACTTTATTTATATTCTATAATTTAATAATTTTGTTATAAAACATCTCACTTAATACAATCTTTTATTAACATAAGTTACCTTTGTGCTACAGTTGTCCTTTAAAAAGACTCTACTAAAATAAACATGTCTTATACTGTGAATGCAGAGAATAATAAAAAAAAATATGAAAAATTATCTATAAATGATCTATACATTGTGTTAGCAGCATTGAAAGCCAATGCATGGATTTAAAGAAAAATCTGTTTTAAATGTATCTGTAGTGTCTCCTGCTTATGACATCATCTGTGGCTTGATGTGCAATTTCAATGGGAAATGTGTAATTTGCATATAAAACCACAAGGTGATGTCATAAGCAGAAGACACCACAGACACCTGAATGAATAACCCGCTGCCCTGCTCTCTCACCTTGGCCTTTCGATTGTGCTCCAGGTTTTACAATCCAGATGTTTCTGTGGCCCTCGATGTCCAGCTGTGGACTTACTGATTGTAATCGCTTCAGTACAGCACCACACTGGTTCTTGTAAAGAGCAGCCTGTTCAATGGCAGCCCCGTCGCTGAAAGAGACATGCGGACGAGATTGGTTTGGTCTGATCCAAAAGCATAAGGCTAACTTCCAAACAAGGATTTTATGCTACTTGCTCCTGCTCCAGACTTTCAGGTTGCTCCAGCAACGTTTGCACCACCTGTTCATTAAAAATAAAGGTGCAAAAGTGCGCTTAAACTTGCGCCACAAATCTCCCCTCCGTCACGTTCCTTGCATAGCAGAGTAGTAATTCCAGGCGCAAAAAGTGTCAGGATGCATGAAACTGGTGCAATGACTGTTATAGATCCGATCATTGCGATTGCACCATTTTTTTTAACTTCCTTGTCAATTAAGACTGTGCCTCTGTTATAAATCCCCCCCGTGTGCTCTGCAGGGGTGTGTATTTTTTATAATGAGGTCTTTCCTGATTATTTCAGGCTCCAGGCGAAAAACTCCAGAAAATCTGCTACTCCCGCTATACCATACAATATATCCGTGTCTAAATAATGGCTCAATCCAATCAAATCTATTAAATATGAAGATGGCATTGCTCCACCTAATGAAAAGTTACAAAAGTGGGAGCTTCAAAACGAGAATCCCTGAAATCACCCCCAAAAAAGTATGCGGGCAAAGAAAGTATAGTGCTCAAAAAATAACTGGCATCCAGTAACAAAAACGTTATTGTGTACTAAGTAGCATACAGTGAAGTGAATATGCGCCTGACGCATTTCGCGCTGAATTAGATCGTAGTCATAAACACTCATAACCTACCACTGAGCGAATGCTAATTCAGCACAAAACGCCCTAATGCAGTGGGAATTTAGTGCGAAATGCATTAGGCATGGTTTATTCACTGTAATCAATGCTGTTGACTCCAAGATTACATTTTGATACTGGATGAATGTTGAGTTCTGTTCTTTCTTTGTCCGCTTATCTTTCTGGATTCGGCCTCCAGTCGACTGCTCCTGTGTATATGTAAAAAATGCTACTTAGAGAGCTACGTGTAGCCCCTTACTGGATGACTTGGAAGTAGTAGCACAGGAACTCTTCCCATGATGCATCTGTCATGACGGGAGCAGAAGCAGTTTCTGCGTCAATATCTTTGTGCTCCAGGCTATTCAGGTAGGATTCACAGGCTTGCAGAGTCAGGATCAGCTGAGCTAGGACACAACTACCTCGCTTACAAGATGGCTTTGGGCATTCTGGGGAGAAGAGTGAGGTGGATATCAAATGTGCTTAAAGGGCATTTCAGCAAAAAAAAAAAAAGGAAGTTTTCTGTAATTGAAAAATTGCATCACACATTTTCTTTAATGAAAGAATTCAATAAAAGTACCTTACAGAGCCCTCTCTGCTTGTATAGGTCTATCAGGGGAAGACATCTTGTTTAGAATCTTGGGCCAAATGAAGGAAGATTTTAAACATGTCTGCCACTGGTAGATAGTGCTATACAAGCAGAGAGGGCTCAGGAACTTTATGTGATTTATTTTATATATACGGTTGTCACATCCTATGATTACTGGGAAAGGTTTTGCTTGTTCTGAATATGTAACAGTTTTACATTTCACCATCCCAGGGAAAGGTATTGTTCTTCCTTGCTCACCATGCCCACTGGCTGCGTTCCTCTGACTCCGACCTGAGCTGGGTACCACCTCTCGGGAACAAGTCTTGTGTCTTCTGGCCACTAGCTTAAGGATGATGCGAGAGTCCGTCAGCCAGAAGTCCTCTAAGACAAAAAAGAAATCTTGTCACAAATGATATCCTCCTGCATCTTTCACGATAACATCACTGATTGCCCAGATTTATTTACTAGAAGGTGAGACCAGCTTTCCAGCTCCCAAACTCTGGTATGTTCATCCTTCTAGACAAGATCAGCTGGCCATGGATAAGCCATAGCTACATCTTTAAAAGCTCTCACTTTTCTAACTCTTTATTATGCATTACTAGCTGAACCTCTCTAGCAAATTAAACTCGCCAGGTTTGGCCCTGCACAAATTTGTATGGTTAATAATGACATTAATTTACCAAGGTTTAAACTTGGTAAATGCCTGTAATATTGTGCCAGTTAGATGCCCAGTAATATTGGGCCAGTCAGTGTCCAGTAATATTGTGCCAGTCAGAGCCCAGTAATATTGTGCCAGTCAGATGCCTGTAATATTGTGCCAGTCAGATGCCTGTAATATTGTGCCAGTTAGATGCCCAGTAATATTGTGCCAGTCAGATGCCCAGTAATATTGTGCCAGTCAGATGCCTGTAATATTGTGCCAGTTAGATGCCCAGTAATATTGTGCCAGTTAGATACCCAGCAATATTGTGCCAGTCAGATGCCCAGTAATATTGTGCCAGTCAGATGCCTGTAATATTGTGCCAGTCAGATGCCCAGTAATATTGTGCCAGTCAGATGCCCAGTAATATTGTGCCAGTTAGATGCCCAGTAATATTGTGCCAGTCAGATGCCCAGTAATATAGTGCCAGTCAGATGCCCAGGAATATTGTGCCAGTTAGATGCCTGTAAAGCCCCAGACACCCCCCCTCCCTCCTCCCCCTCCCTCCTCCCTAGTACTTACATGAACCTGCTCCGTGTCCCCCGCCGGATGTCTCCTCCGTGCAGTCTTCCCTCTTGCACGGAGGAGGGAAACAGTCACCGGATGTGACGCAACGTCACATCCGGCGTCATTTTTTTTTTTTCCGGCCGTCGCATCCATTGGATGCGGCTTGCCGGAAAAAAGCGTTCACAAGCGCAATGCGCTGTGAACGCGGCAAGCAGGGGCTGGGGGCCCACGGGACAGCTGCCCCCCAGGAGTTAAAGACGGCCCTGCATGTGACAGGTATATGGCTATCCTAGATATAAGATGTAAGGAAACCAAGTGTATTTAACCTCAATCGGTAGTTTCCTCCCGAACCACCAGAGCCTAGTGAACATAGCCCTCCGTTCGGTAGTTATGGTAGACGAATCCCCGTGTAATTTCAAAAGTGTCCCTGGATAATTCCCTCAGTAGACACACGAACTCTCCAAAAAAACATACGTAGTCAAAAGAAGGGTACAAAGATGAACTGAATATTTATTGACAGGCAATCTTGAAACAGAGCTGCAAAATTAAATCCCCAGTCCACACGAACCCCAGAACAGGGAGTCAACTGACAATTTTTTTAAATCTCGCTCAAGGAGTCAACTGCCAACATGAAACAAGGGAATACAAACTGTCACCCCAACGCCAAACAGGGGAATTCCTTCACATAAGATAAGGCCAGGGACTAATGAAAGTATAACTTTTCTGAGAGGGTAGTGGATACATGGAATAAGCCTTTCAGTAGAAGTGGTAGAGGTTAAAACAGTAAAGGAGTTTAAGCATGCATGGGATAGGTATATGGCTATCCTAGTTATAAGATAAAGCCAGGGACTAATGAAGGTATTACTTTACTGAGAGGGTAGTGTATACATGGAATAAGCCTTTCAGTAGAAGTGGTAGAGGTTAATACAGTGAAGGAGTTTAAGCATGCATGGGATAGGTATATGGCTATCCTAGATATAAGATAAAGCCAGGGACTAATGAAGGTATTACTTTACTAAGAGGGTGGTGTATACATGGAATAAGCCTTTCAGTAGAAGTGGTAGAGGTTAATACAATGAAGGAGTTTAAGCATGAGTGGATAGGTATAAGGCTATCCTAGATATAAGACAAGGCCAGGGACTAATGAGAGTATTACTTTACTGAGAGGATAGTGGATGCATGGAATAGTCTTCCAGTGGAAGTGGTAGAGGTTAATGGAGTGAAGGAGTTTAAGCATGCATGGGATAGACATAATACTATCCTAGATATAAGATAAGGACAGGTACTTATGAGAGTATTACTTTACTGAGAGGATAGTGGATGCATGGAAAAGTCTTCCAATAGAAGTGGTAGAGGATAATACAGTAAAGGAGTTTAAGCATGCATGGGATAGGTATAAGGCTATACTAGATATAAGATAAGGTCAGGGACTAATGAAAGTATTCAGATTATTATTTTTTTAACTTGGCACTAAACAGGCTGAATGTTTCTTATCTCCGGTGACAAACTATATTTTTATTTATTTCTCAAATAAAGATAGAAATGGAAGCAGACATAATACAGCCTTAACCTGCAGAATCACTATGATTAGGAAGGTACATAATGAGGAGTCAATAGGTACTAACATTGTGCATGGTGGGCATGTAGCGGGGTCTGTGGGGCACAATCTAATGATGTTCTATGGACCCTCACCTTTGTCTATCCATGCCCCTAGGCCCTGACAGACACACATTGTACTAGACAGGGAGCGTGGAACTGTTATGGGACACAGGGGATATTAAAGGGCTGCTCTCCTGCCATACATATAACTCTTGTGGCTGCTGCTTACACCAGGATTATAGTGTAACATATCCCTGTATATCACACAACACACAAGATGCAGATAAAATAAGTCTTCATCACGTCTTCCAACCGATAAACGCTCGCTTCTCGTCTTCCATTCCCAGCATGTAGCAACGAGGGAAAAAGCTGTCTGGATCATTGTCAAACCAATGCAGATTCCTTAAATTTATGCACAAGCCCACCTGGAACAGAGACATTGTGTTTCCTTAAAGGAGAACCCACACATTGCTTATCTGTGGAGTCTCTTATGACATCACATGTGGCATCCAGCTCTCTCCCTCCTTTTCAAACTTTAAAAAGTCCCTCAAAACTCATCTCTTTAGAGCGGCTTACTACCCAACCCACTAGTTACCAGTCCCTTTGCCTCTAGCCGATCCCACCTAGCTGGAACACACACTCCCTCTTTGACATATCCCACCTAGTGCCTCCCATCCACTCTACTGTTACTACAACTTCAATCGCTCTGATCTCTTCAATCCCTTAAATGTCTCATGGACTCCATTCCCTCTAGATTGTAAGCTTACGAGCAGGGTTCTCAACCTCATGTACCAGGCTGTACTAGTTTTTCTAACTTAGTATGTAGTTCCCTTCTATGCTCTGTACCAAGCACTACGAGAATTGGTGGCGCTGTACATATAAATGTTAATGTAATGTGGCCTGATATGCAAAATTTCACAAAAAAGAGACAGCGTTAAGATAGATTTTTCTCTTAATTAATGCATTTGATTGCAATTCTGCAAAAGCAGCATATAGATAAATGTTTTATGAAATGTTTTTATTCTCGGGCCCTTTAATTCTGCTGGTACCATAGGGACATCGAGGGACAGTCCTTATAAGATAGTGGAGATAAATATTATTTTTAGGAAATCTAATACTATCCAATGGACCAGCTACAAGGAAAATAGTGACTGAAACTCAAATCCTTCCTGTTTTTTCAGCTTTGTTATAGTATTTATCCCTGTATTTTAAACAAACAATAGAAATGCTGCATAACACAGACAAGGAGATAACTCCTGTGTGCTTTACTCCCATCCCTAGCAATTCTTTATTCCATTGCCGTATTACCTCTCCCGCTGGATAGCGGTTCCAGGTATCTCCTTGTTAGTGGATGTGGAGTATCTCACCTTGGTGGTAAAGCATCCTGCCTTGGCATAGTGATTTATCATCTGATCCTTTCCCAGGGAGTTGCAGTCCACGGAATCTCTCAGGGTGGTCCAGAAGAAGTTGGGTATTTTGTTGCGGACCATTTGGGACTAGTGGGGGGGGGGGGGGGGGGGTATCCATGCAGTGTATCCATACAGTTCAGTGATATCACTTTAAATGCTAATTCTGTTAACTAAACTAGAATTTAAAACATTTAATTTTACCATCAGGTTATGTATATCATCCAGCTCATCCTCTTCCTTCTCTCCATCGTCATCTGATTGACAAATAAAAGCGTTATTGCTATTACCGTTACAGACAGGGGGTCCGAGGGTGTCATTAAACATAAAGTATCCCTCTGGAGGAGAATCAGCTCTTAGACAGACCCCACACACGTTTTGTACTGAAGCATAGGCATATGACTCAGACCTGTGTTTAAGATGGAAAATGCGTAAGACATTTATCTCTAGTGCTTATACTTTCCCCTCGATGCCACATTTATAATAATGAAGAAATCATCATGGCATTTCCCTTTTTAGCGACTTTGTTTCTCCGAAGCTGAATAGATTGATTCTCATATCTGCTGTAGAAGAGGGGAAATTTTAATTTTTTGGGTGGGTGGGTGGGTGTGTCTATGGGTGGGAGTTGGTGTGGCTATGGATGGGGCATTGTTAGGTGACTCCAATCAAGAACTATTATGTAAATTTGGTAATAAAAGAATAATGCATTTTATTTACAAACTCTACTATATAAACACCTTTATATTTACTCTATTTTAAATACACTACATGATTCCGTTTATTGATTTAGAGCTCTGTGATATACACTCACACACATCTACTCACCTCTGTTAACATTGACACGTCTGTCTCAATCATCTTCTTCCTTTTTGTGAGAGTTCTTCACATCTCTGGGGAACTTCCTCTCCACCCACCCTCGGCCACGGAGGCAGCTGCGGATTACAGGGTACGGCCCATGAATGGTGAAAATCTTCTTGTTCTACGAGACAAAAGATTTAAAATTATCACGGACTCTATTCCCTGAAAACTGAAATGCCAATTAATAAAATAAAATTTAGCTATGAACAGAGACTACTATGTCTTTACTTATCTAACTCTTTGCTCTAAAATATATATTTTTAAAAGCTTTGAAAAATAAGGAATAACAATTCCATTTTAATCTTAGAAGTTACAATCTGGTGGGAATACATTCTATGTTTTTTATGTCTTTATACCCCTATGCATGCCTCTGTCTCGTATTAACATATATTTCTTGTTAATACGTAGGGAGGCCATTAATAAGTTTTGATTGGGGGTTAGGCAGACTGAAAGGTCTGTATGCAGCCAATAGAAATTGTGGAATCTGACTTGCTCATCTTTCATTGGCTGGAAAAAGTGTTCTAACTTTAGAATACTGACACGCTCTATGAGACACCATATTGAAAATAACTTTAGATAACTTTAGATCTTCTTTCTTTAAAAATGTATTTAAAATAAATCAATAAAAAAGGAAACTTGTTAACAGGACCCACTGTCTAACACACCCACCTTAACGGCATTGTCTACCACATCTCTTGCGAGTTTCAGGCGAAATGCTTTGAAAACTGTGTTGCTGTTAAATGTTTTTCCTCACATGCCTGTCGGAAGTGGACGCTATGTAAACATGGAAATGATTACTGTTAGTATAGCCCGCCACACCTGGCCCATACCAATTAAACATGTTATTATTCTGTAACATTTCCTGGAACAGACAAATTATACAGCCAATAAACTTTTTTTCTTGTTCAATATTTTTCAAAGTAGTGAAATACCCATTGGGCCAAGTATAAAGTTGATCCTCTGGTCGGCAGCCATAACGCTTCCTGGGGAGACAGTCTTTGATGGCTAGTGCAGTGAGAGAGCTGTGTTTTCACATGCCCCATTATATTAGGTCATCTCTGCTGGTGGCATTGAAAAATCAAAACAGGAAACCTTTACTACTATTTTAAGTAATTACAAGGACTCTTTCACCCAAAATGTTTTTTATACTGTGAATGTAGAGAATAAAAATGATCTACACATTTGTGTTAAGAGACAAATGTGTTTAAAGGTGTCTATCTTGTCTCCTGTTTATGACATCACCTGTGGCTTGATATGCAAACTAACTACTTTTAGTGGGAAATGTGTGATTTACATATTAAGCCAGAAGGTGATGTCATAAACATGAGACACCACAGACACTATATAAAAACACATTTTCTCTTAAATAATGCGTGTGTTTGCAATTTTACCAACACAAGGTATAGATAATTTTGTATATCTTTTATTCTATGCATTTGCAGTACTTGCAATGTTAATATGATTGAGTGCCTTTAATAATGTATCCAAACCAGTGCTGTCCAATGGGTCCTTTACCTACCATGCTGTTTGTCTCTCTCAGCTCCGGGGTTAGATATCTTCCTGACATGTCTATGGGATGGTTCATCCTGATGCCCCTCCGGCAAGCTCTGAGGTTAGCTGACTCTTCCTGTAAAATTATTAATCAAGTCGGGGCTGGCATTAATATATCTTTGTTTATGCCATCAGTAAAGAATATATTCAGAGACTTGCAGATTTCCCATTTAGTATTATTCCGTGGTATTTTTATAGGGTCTGCATTTTTTAGATTTTTAATTCTGTTTTATATCTTTTGTTCTAAAACTAATGTATCTAATCAGGTCAGTGGAAACCCTAGTTCCCTTATAATAATCTTGCCACTCATCCTGTGACTGGCTGTACATGCTACAGGCTCTTTCCGGTCCCTCTCTCTTCTACAACCTTCCATGTTTGTGTCTGTGAAATAAAACACACATCAGAGGTTACAGCCATAGTATAGCCAGCCACACCTGTACCATATCAATTAAATATATGATTATTCTGTAACATTTCTTGGAACAGACAAAATATACAATTATAAACTTTTTTTCTTTTTCAATATTTTTCAAAGTAGTGAAATACCCAATGGGCCTAAATAAATTTGACCCTCTGGTCGGCAGCCATGACGCTTCCTGTGGAGGCATCGGGGGTGCAGTTGACGCAGACAGTCTTTGATGGCTAGTGCAGTGAGAGAGCTGTATTATCACATGTCACCATTTATTAGGTCCCCTCTGCTGGTGGCATTGAAAAATCAAAACAGGAAACCTTTACTGCCATTTTAAGTAATTACAAGGACTCTGTCACCCAAAATGTTTTTTTATACTGTGAATGTAGAGAATACAAATTATCTACACATTTGTTTTAAGAGATAAATGTGTTTAAATGTATCTGTCTTGTCTCCTGTTTATGACATCACCTGTGGCTTGATATGCAAACTAACTACTTTTAGTGGGAAATGTGTGATTTGCATATCAAGCCAGAAGGTGATGTCATAAACACGAGACACCACAGACACTTTTCAAAACCCATTTTCTCTTAAATAATGCATGTGTTTGCAATTTTACAAACACAAGGTATAGATCTTTTCGTATTTCTTTTTTTTCTATGTATTTGCAGTACTTGCAATGTTAATTTGATTGAGTGCCTTTAATAATGTATCCGAACCAGTGCTGTCCAATGGGTCCTTTACCTACCATGCTGTTTGTCCCTCTCAGCTCCGGGGTTAGATATCTTCCTGACATGTCTATGGGATGGTTCATCCTGATGCCCCTCCGGGAAGCTCTGAAGTTTGCTGACTTTCCCTGTCAAATTATTAATCAAGTCGGGACTGGCATTAATATATCTTTATTTATACCATCAGTAAAGAATATATTAGAGGTCTGCTTATTAAAACAATAGACTTTATTCATGGAGCAGAGAATTGCAGGGAACTGCAAAATGAAGGCCAAACTGGCATTTTTTGAAGTACAGCTGAATGGAAGAATGTTTCCAATGCTGTTACTTTTTCCTTGCCAATTCCCTCAATCACGAATAAAGCTCCACGATAGGGAAGATGGCGGATTTTTGAATTTTAGTTTTGGTGAATACTTTTTATTTTCTCCTATATTCAGAGACTTGCAGATTTCCCATTTGGTATTATTCCGTGGTATTTTTATAGGGTCTGCAGGGAGCGCAGCTGAGACAGGGGTAACCGGGGACCATCCTTCAGCTTGCATTTTTTAGATTTTGAATTTTATTTTATATCTTTTGTTCTAAAACTAATGTATCTAATTAGGTCAGTGGAAACCCTAGTCCTTTATAATAATCTTGCATCTCATCCTGTGACTGGCTGTACCTGCTACTCGCTCTTTCCGGTCCCTCTCTCTTCTACAACCTTCCATGTTTGTGTCTGTGAAATAAAACACACATCAGAGGTTACAGCCATAGTATAGCCAGCCACACCTGTACCATATCAATTAAATATATGATTATTATGTAACATTTCTTGGAACAGACAAAATATCCAATCAATAAACTTTTTTTCTTTTTCAATATTTTTCAAAGTAGTGAAATACCCAATGGGCCTAAATAAATTTGACCCTCTGGTCGGCAGCCATGACGCTTCCTGTGGAGGCATCGGGGGTTCAGCTGACGCAGGCTGTCTTTGATGGCTAGTGCAGTGAGAGAGCTGTTTTATTCACATGCCCCCAATTATTAGGTCCCCTCTGCTGGTGGCAATGAAAAATCAAAACAGGAAACCTTTACTGCCATTTTAAGTAATTACAAGGACTTTGTCACCCAGTTTCCAGGGACTGTCCCGCGATCGCAGTATACTGTCTCGGCGAATCCGGGACCGTTGGCAACTATGCCTTTACCTACCATGCTGTTTGTCTTTCTCAGCTCCGGGGTTAGATATCTTCCTGACATGTCTATGGGATGGTTCATCCTGATGCCCTTCCGGGAAGCTCTGAAGTTTGCTGACTCTTCCTGTAAAATTATTAATCAAGTCGGGGCTGGCATTAATATATCTTTATTTATACCATCAGTAAAAAATATATTCAGAGACTTGCAGATTTCCCCTTTAGTATTATTCCGTGGTATTTTTATAGGGTCTGCAGGGGGCGCAGTTGAGACAGGGGTAACAGGGGTGCATCCTTCACCTTGCTTTTTTTAGATTTTTAATTCTGTTTTATATCTTTTGTTCTAAAACTAATGTATCTAACCAGGTCAGTGGAAACCCTAGTTCCCTTATAATAATCTTGCCACTCATCCTGTGACTGGCTGTACCTGCTACTGGCTCTTTCCGGTCCCTCTCTCTTCTACAACCTTCCATGTTTGTGTCTGTGAAATAAAACACACATCAGAGGTTACAGTCATAGTATAGCCAGCCACACCTGTACCATATCAATTAAATATATAATTATTCTGTAACATTTCTTGGAACAGACAAAATATACAATTATAAACTTTTTTTATTTTTCAATATTTTTCAAAGTAGTGAAATACCCAATGGGCCTAAATAAATTTGACCCTCTGGTCGGCAGCCATGACGCTTCCTGTGGAGGCATCGGGGTTGCAGCTGACGCAGACAGTCTTTGATGGCTAGTGCAGTGAGAGAGCTGTATTATCACATGCCCCCATTTATTAGGTCCCCTCTGCTGGTGGCATTGAAAAATCAAAACAGGAAACCTTTACTGCCATTTTAAGTAATTACAAGGACTCTGTCACCCAAAATGTTTTTTTATACTGTGAATGTAGAGAATACAAATTATCTACACATTTGTTTAAAGAGATAAATGTGTTTAAATGTATCTGTCTTGTCTCCTGTTTATGACATCACCTGTGGCTTGATATGCAAACTAACTACTTTTAGTGGGAAATGTGTGATTTGCATATCAAGCCAGAAGGTGATGTCATAAACACGAGACACCACAGACACTTTTCAAAACCCATTTTCTCTTAAATAATGCATGTGTTTGCAATTTTACAAACACAAGGTATAGATCTTTTCGTATATCTTTTTTTTCTATGCATTTGCAATACTTGCAATGTTAATATGATTGAGTGCCTTTAATAATGTATCCGAACCAGTGCTGTCCAATGGGTCCTTTACCTACCATGCTGTTTGTCTCTCTCAGCTCCGGGGTTAGATATCTTCCTGACATGTCTATGGGATGGTTCATCCTGATTCCCCTCCGGGAAGCTCTGAAGTTTGCTGACTTTCCCTGTCAAATTATTAATCAAGTCGGGACTGGCATTAATATATCTTTATTTATACCATCAGTAAAGAATATATTAAAGGTCTGCTTATTAAAACAATAGACTTTACTCATGGAGCAGAGAATTGTAGGGAACTGCAAAATGAAGGCCAAAGTGGCAGAGTTTGAAGTACAGCTGAATGGAAGAATGTTTCCAATGCTGTTACTTTTTCCTTGCCAATTCCCTCAATCACGAATAAAGCTCCACGATAGGGAAGATGGCGGATTTTTGAATTTTAGTTTTGGTGAATACTTTTTATTTTCTCCTATATTCAGAGACTTGCAGATTTCCCATTTGGTATTATTCCGTGGTATTTTTATAGGGTCTGCAGGGGGCGCAGCTGAGACAGGGGTAACCGGGGACCATCCTTCAGCTTGCATTTTTTAGATTTTGAATTTTATTTTATATCTTTTGTTCTAAAACTAATGTATCTAATTAGGTCAGTGGAAACCCTAGTTCCCTTATAATAATCTTGCCTCTCATCCTGTGACTGGCTGTACTTGCTACTCGCTCTTTCCGGTCCCTCTCTCTTCTACAACCTTCCATGTTTGTGTCTGTGAAATAAAACACACATCAGAGGTTACAGCCATAGTATAGCCAGCCACACCTGTACCATATCAATTAAATATATGATTATTATGTAACATTTCTTGGAACAGACAAAATATCCAATCAATAAACTTTTTTTCTTTTTCAATATTTTTCAAAGTAGTGAAACACCCAATGGGCCTAAATAAATTTGACCCTCTGGTCGGCAGCCATGACGCTTCCTGTGGAGGCATCGGGGGTGCAGCTGACGCACGCTGTCTTTGATGGCTAGTGCAGTGAGAGAGCTGTTTTCTTCACATGCCCCCAATTATTAGGTCCCCTCTGCTGGTGGCAATGAAAAATCAAAACAGGAAACCTTTACTGCCATTTCAAGTAATTACAAGGACTTTGTCACCCAGTTTCCAGGGACTGTCCCGCGATCGCAGTATACTGTCCCGGCGAATCCGGGACCGTTGGCAACTATGTCTTTACCTGCCATGCTGTTTGTCTTTCTCAGCTCCAGGTTAGATATCTTCCTGACATGTCTATGGGATGGTTCATCCTGATGCCCCTCCGGGAAGCTCTGAGGATTGCTGACTTTCCCTGTCAAATTATTAATCAAGTCGGGACTGGCATTAATATAGAAACATATAAACATAGAATGTGTCGGCAGATAAGAACCATTCGGTCCATCTAGTATGCTCAATTTTTTTTTTTTATACTTTTATTAGTCGCCCATTCCTGGTCTTATAGCTAGGATAACCTTGTGTCTATCCCACGCATGCTTCAAATCCTTGACTGTGTTTACCTCTACCTCTTCTGCTGGAAGGCTATTCCATACATCCACTACCCTCTCAGTAAAGTAATACTTCCTGATATTACTTTTAAATCGTTGCACCTCTAATTTAAGACTATGTCCTCTAGTTGTGGTAGTTTTTTTTTTCTTTTAAATATACTCTCTTCCTTTACTGTGTTGATCCCCTTTATGTATTTGAATGTTTTTATCATATCCCCCCTGTTTCGTCTTTCCTCTAAGCTATACATGTTATACATATATCTTTATTTATACCATCAGTAAAGAATACATTAGAGGTCTGCTTATTAAAACTATAGACTTTACTCATGGAGCAGAGAATTGCATGGAACTGCAAAATGATGGCCAAAGTGGCAGAATTTGAAGTACAGCTGAATGGAAGAATGTTTCCAATGCCGCTACTTTTGCCTTGCCAATTCATTCAATCACAAATAAAGCTCCACGATAGAGAAGATGGCGGATTTTTGAATTTCAGTTTTGGTGAATACTTTTTATTTTCTCCTATATTCAGAGACTAGCAGATTTCCCCTTTGGTATTATTCAGTGGTATTTTTATAGGGTCTGCAGGGGGCGCATCTGAGACAGGGGTAACCGGGGACCATCCTTCAGCTTGCATTTTTTAGATTTTGAATTTTATTTTATATCTTTTTTTCTAAAACTAAAATATCTAATCAGGTCAGTGGAAACCCTAGTTCCCTTATAATAATCTTGCCACTCATCCTGTGACTGGCTGTACCTGCTACTGGCTCTTACCGGTCCCTCTCTCTTCTACAACCTTCCATGTTTGTGTCTGTGAAATAAAACACACATCAGAGGTTACAGTCATAGTATAGCCAGCCACACCTGTACCATATCAATTAAATATATAATTATTCTGTAACATTTCTTGGAACAGACAAAATATACAATTATAAACTTTTTTTATTTTTCAATATTTTTCAAAGTAGTGAAATACCCAATGGGCCTAAATAAATTTGACCCTCTGGTCGGCAGCCATGACGCTTCCTGTGGAGGCATCGGGGTTGCAGCTGACGCAGACAGTCTTTGATGGCTAGTGCAGTGAGAGAGCTGTATTATCACATGCCCCCATTTATTAGGTCCCCTCTGCTGGTGGCATTGAAAAATCAAAACAGGAAACCTTTACTGCCATTTTAAGTAATTACAAGGACTCTGTCACCCAAAATGTTTTTTTATACTGTGAATGTAGAGAATACAAATGATCTACACATTTGTTTAAAGAGATAAATGTGTTTAAATGTATCTGTCTTGTCTCCTGTTTATGACATCACCTGTGGCTTGATATGCAAACTAACTACTTTTAGTGGGAAATGTGTGATTTGCATATCAAGCCAGAAGGTGATGTCATAAACACGAGACACCACAGACACTTTTCAAAACCCATTTTCTCTTAAATAATGCATGTGTTTGCAATTTTACAAACACAAGGTATAGATCTTTTCGTATATCTTTTTTTTCTATGCATTTGCAATACTTGCAATGTTAATTT
Organism: Pelodytes ibericus; assembly: GCA_036172795.1. Lineage (NCBI taxonomy): Eukaryota > Metazoa > Chordata > Amphibia > Anura > Pelodytidae > Pelodytes > Pelodytes ibericus. The sequence continues at coordinate 191,546,114 of CM069859.1, forward strand.
GATTGAGTGCCTTTAATAATGTATCCGAACCAGTGCTGTCCAATGGGTCCTTTACCTACCATGCTGTTTGTCTCTCTCAGCTCCGGGGTTAGATATCTTCCTGACATGTCTATGGGATGGTTCATCCTGATTCCCCTCCGGGAAGCTCTGAAGTTTGCTGACTTTCCCTGTCAAATTATTAATCAAGTCGGGACTGGCATTAATATATCTTTATTTATACCATCAGTAAAGAATATATTAAAGGTCTGCTTATTAAAACAATAGACTTTACTCATGGAGCAGAGAATTGTAGGGAACTGCAAAATGAAGGCCAAAGTGGCAGAGTTTGAAGTACAGCTGAATGGAAGAATGTTTCCAATGCTGTTACTTTTTCCTTGCCAATTCCCTCAATCACGAATAAAGCTCCACGATAGGGAAGATGGCGGATTTTTGAATTTTAGTTTTGGTGAATACTTTTTATTTTCTCCTATATTCAGAGACTTGCAGATTTCCCATTTGGTATTATTCCGTGGTATTTTTATAGGGTCTGCAGGGGGCGCAGCTGAGACAGGGGTAACCGGGGACCATCCTTCAGCTTGCATTTTTTAGATTTTGAATTTTATTTTATATCTTTTGTTCTAAAACTAATGTATCTAATTAGGTCAGTGGAAACCCTAGTTCCCTTATAATAATCTTGCCTCTCATCCTGTGACTGGCTGTACCTGCTACTCGCTCTTTCCGGTCCCTCTCTCTTCTACAACCTTCCATGTTTGTGTCTGTGAAATAAAACACACATCAGAGGTTACAGCCATAGTATAGCCAGCCACACCTGTACCATATCAATTAAATATATGATTATTATGTAACATTTCTTGGAACAGACAAAATATACAATCAATAAACTTTTTTTCTTTTTCAATATTTTTCAAAGTAGTGAAACACCCAATGGGCCTAAATAAATTTGACCCTCTGGTCGGCAGCCATGACGCTTCCTGTGGAGGCATCGGGGGTGCAGCTGACGCACGCTGTCTTTGATGGCTAGTGCAGTGAGAGAGCTGTTTTCTTCACATGCCCCCAATTATTAGGTCCCCTCTGCTGGTGGCAATGAAAAATCAAAACAGGAAACCTTTACTGCCATTTCAAGTAATTACAAGGACTTTGTCACCCAGTTTCCAGGGACTGTCCCGCGATCGCAGTATACTGTCCCGGCGAATCCGGGACCGTTGGCAACTATGTCTTTACCTGCCATGCTGTTTGTCTTTCTCAGCTCCAGGTTAGATATCTTCCTGACATGTCTATGGGATGGTTCATCCTGATGCCCCTCCGGGAAGCTCTGAGGATTGCTGACTTTCCCTGTCAAATTATTAATCAAGTCGGGACTGGCATTAATATAGAAACATATAAACATAGAATGTGTCGGCAGATAAGAACCATTCGGTCCATCTAGTATGCTCAATTTTTTTTTTTTATACTTTTATTAGTCGCCCATTCCTGGTCTTATAGCTAGGATAACCTTGTGTCTATCCCACGCATGCTTAAAATCCTTGACTGTGTTTACCTCTACCTCTTCTGCTGGAAGGCTATTCCATACATCCACTACCCTCTCAGTAAAGTAATACTTCCTGATATTACTTTTAAATCGTTGCACCTCTAATTTAAGACTATGTCCTCTAGTTGTGGTAGTTTTTTTTTTCTTTTAAATATACTCTCTTCCTTTACTGTGTTGATCCCCTTTATGTATTTGAATGTTTCTATCATATCCCCCCTGTTTCGTCTTTCCTCTAAGCTATACATGTTATACATATATCTTTATTTATACCATCAGTAAAGAATACATTAGAGGTCTGCTTATTAAAACAATAGACTTTACTCATGGAGCAGAGAATTGCATGGAACTGCAAAATGAAGGCCAAAGTGGCAGAATTTGAAGTACAGCTGAATGGAAGAATGTTTCCAATGCCGCTACTTTTGCCTTGCCAATTCATTCAATCACAAATAAAGCTCAACGATAGGGAAGATGGCGGATTTTTGAATTTCAGTTTTAGTGAATACTTTTTATTTTCTCCTATATTCAGAGACTTGCAGATTTCCCCTTTGGTATTATTCAGTGGTATTTTTATAGGGTCTGCAGGGGGCGCATCTGAGACAGGGGTAACCGGGGACCATCCTTCAGCTTGCATTTTTTAGATTTTGAATTTTATTTTATATCTTTTTTTCTAAAACTAATATATCTAATTAGGTCAGTGGAAACCCTAGTTCCCTTATAATAATCTTGCCACTCATCCTGTGACTGGCTGTACCTGCTACTCGCTCTTTCCGGTCCCTCTCTCTTCTACAACCTTCCATGTTTGTGTCTGTGAAATAAAACACACATCAGAGGTTACAGCCATAGTATAGCCAGCCACACCTGTACCATATAAATTAAATATATGATTATTCCGTAACATTTCTTGGAACAGACAAAATATACAATCAATAAACTTTTTTTCTTTTTCAATATTTTTCAAAGTAGTGAAACACCCAATGGGCCTAAATAAATTTGACCTTCTGGTCGGCAGCCATGACGCTTCCTGTGGAGGCATCGGGGGTGCAGCTGACGCTGACTGTCTTTGTTGGCTAGTGCAGTGTGAGAGCTGTTTTCTTCACATGCCCCCAATTATTAGGTCCCCTCTGCTGGGGGCATTGAAAAATCAAAACAGGAAACCTTTACTGTCATTTTAAGTAATGACAAGGACTTTGTCACCCAGTTTCCGGGGACTGTCCCGCGATCGCAGTATACTGTCCCGGCAAATCCGGGACCGTTGGCAACTATGTCTTTACCTGCCATGCTGTTTGTCTTTCTCAGCTCCGGGGTTAGATATCTTCCTGACATGTCTATGGGATGGTTCATCCTGATGCCCCTCTGGGAAGCTCTGAGGATTGCTGACTTTCCCTGTCAAATTTTTAATCAAGTCGGGACTGGCATTAATATAGAAACATATAAACATAGAATGTGTCGGCAGATAAGAACCATTCGGTCCATCTAGTATGCTCAATTTTTTTTGAATACTTTTATTAGTCCTCCGTTCCCGGTCTTATAGCTAGGATAACCTTGTGTCTATCCCACGCATGCTTAAAATCCTTGACTATGTTTACCTCTACCTCTTCTGCTGGAAGGCTATTCCATACATCCACTACCCTCTCAGTAAAGTAATACTTCCTGATATTACTTTTAAATCGTTACCCCTCTAATTTAAGACTATGTCCTCTAGTTGTGGTAGTTTTTTTTTCTTTTAAATATACTTTCTTCCTTTACTGTGTTGATTCCCTTTATGTATTTGAATGTTTCTATCATATCCCCCCTGTTTCATCTTTCCTCCAAGCTATACATGTTATACATATATCTTTATTTATACCATTAGTAAAGAATACATTAGAGGTCTGCTTATTAAAACTATAGACTTTACTCATGGAGCAGAGAATTGCAGGGAACTGCAAAATGAAGGCCAAAGTGGCAGAGTTTGAAGTACAGCTGAATGGAAGAATGTTTCCAATGCTGTTACTTTTGCCTTGCCAATTCCCTCAATCACGAATAAAGCTCTACGATAGGGAAGATGGCGGATTTTTGAATTTCAGTTTTGGTGAATACTTTGTATTTTCTCCTATATTAAGAGACTTGCAGATTTCCCATTTAGTATTATTATGTGGTATTTTAAAGGGTCTGAAGGGGGCGCAGTTGAGACAGGGCTAACAGGGGTCCATCCTTCAGCTTGTATTTTTAAGATTTTGAGTTATGTTTTATATCTTTTGTTCTAAAACTAATATATCTAATCAGGTCAGTGTAAACCCTAGTTCCCTTATAATAATCTTGCCTCTCATCCTGTGACTGGCTGTACCCGTTACTGGCTCTTTCCGGTCCCTCTCTCTTCTACAACCTTCCATGTTTGTGTCTATGAAATAAAACACACATCAGAGGTTACATCCATAGTATAGCCAGCCACACCTGTACCATATCAATTAAACATGACTGTTCTGTAACATTTCTTGGAACAGACAAAATATACAATCAATAAACCTTTTTTCTTTTTCATTATTTTTAAAAGTAGTGAAATACCCAATGGGTCTAGTATAAATTTGACTCTCTGGTCGGCAGCCATGACGCTTCCTGTGGAGGCATTGGGTGTGCAGTTGACGCAGACAGTCTTTGATGGCTAGTGCAGTGAGAGAGCTGTATTTTCACATGCCCCATATATTAGGTTCCCTCTGCTGGTGGCATTCAAAAATCGAAACAGGAAACATTTACTGCCATTTTAAGTAATTACAAGGACTCTGTCACCCAAAAATGTTTTTTAATACTGTGAATGTAGAGAATAAAAAGTATCTACACATTTGTGTTAAGAGATAAATGTGTTTAAATGTATCTGTCTTGTCTCCTGTTTATGACATCACCTGTGGCTTGATATGCAAACTAACTACTTTTAGTGGGAAATGTGTGATTTGCATATCAAGCCAGAAGGTGATATCATAAACATGAGACACCACAGACACTTTTCAAAACCCATTTTCTCTTGAATAATGCATATGCTTGCAATTATACCAACACAAGGTATAGATCAGGGGTCCTCAAACTTTTTAAAAAGGGGGCCAGTTCACTGTCCCTCAGACCGTTGAAGGGCCGGACTATAGTAAAAATAAAAACTATGAAGAAATTCCTATGCACACTGCATATATCTTATTTTGAACAAAACGAGAACAAATACAATATTTAAAGTAAAGTTAAATCAACAAACTTACCAGTATTTCAATGGGAATAGTGTGCCAGTCAGAGCCCAGGAATATTATGCCAGTCAGATGCCCAGGAATATGATGCCAGTCAGATGCCCAGGAATATGATGCCAGTCAGATGACCAGGAATATTATGCCATTCAGATGCCCAGGAATATTATGCCAGTCAGATGCCCAGGAATATGATGCCATTCAGATGGCCAGGAATATTATGCCATTCAGATGCCCAGGAATATTATGCCAGTCAGATGCCCAGGAATAATATGCCAGTCAGATGCCCAGGAATATTATGCCAGTCAGATGCCCAGGAATATGATGCCAGCCAGATGCCCAGGAATATGATGCCAGTCAGATGCCCAGGAATATGATGCTAGTCAGATGCCCAGGAATATGATGCCAGTCAGATGCCTAGGAATATGATGCCAGTCAGATGCCCAGGAATATTATGCCATTCAGATGCCCAGGAATATGATGCCATTCAGATGCCCAGGAATATGATGCCATTCAGATGCCCAGGAATATTATGCCATTCAGATGCCCAGGAATATGCCAGTCAGATGCCCAGGAATATTATGCCATTCAGATGCCCAGGAATATTATGCCATTCAGATGCCCAGGAATATGATGCCAGTCAGATGGCCAGGAATAGTATGCCATTCAGATGCCCAGGAATAGTATGCCATTCAGATGCCCAGGAATATGATGCCATTCAGATGCCCAGGAATATGATGCCAGTCAGATGCCCAGGAATATGATGCCAGTCAGATGCCCAGGAATATGATGCCAGTCAGATGCCCAGGAATATGATGCCAGTCAGATGCCCAGGAATATGATGCCATTCAGATGCCCAGGAATATTATGCCATTCAGATGCCCAGGAATATGATGCCATTCAGATGCCCAGGAATATGATGCCATTCAGATGCCCAGGAATATTATGCCATTCAGATGCCCAGGAATATGCCAGTCAGATGCCCAGGAATAATATGCCAGTCAGATGCCCAGGAATAATATGCCAGTCAGATGCCCAGGAATATGATGCCAGTCAGATGCCCAGGAATATGATGCCAGTCAGATGCCCAGGAATATTATGCCATTCAGAAGCCCAGGAATATTTTGCCATTCAGATGCCCAGGAATATTATGCCATTCAGATGCCCAGGAATATTATGCCATTCAGATGCCCAGGAATAATATGCCTGTCAGATGCCCAGGAATAATATGCCAGTCAGATGCCCAGGAATATTATACCAGTCAGATGCCCAGGAATATGATGCCAGTCAGATGCCCAGGAATATGATGCCAGTCAGATGCCCAGGAATATTATGCCATTCAGATGCCCAGGAATATGATGCCATTCAGATGCCCAGGAATATGATGCCATTCAGATGCCCAGGAATATTATGCCATTCAGATGCCCAGGAATATGCCAGTCAGATGCCCAGGAATATTATGCCATTCAGATGCCCAGGAATATTATGCCATTCAGATGCCCAGGAATATGATGCCAGTCAGATGGCCAGGAATAGTATGCCATTCAGATGCCCAGGAATAGTATGCCATTCAGATGCCCAGGAATATGATGCCATTCAGATGCCCAGGAATATGATGCCATTCAGATGCCCAGGAATATTATGCCAGTCAGATGCCCAGGAATATGATGCCAGTCAGATGCCCAGGAATATGATGCCAGTCAGATGCCCAGGAATATGATGCCATTCAGATGCCCAGGAGTATGATGCCATTCAGATGCCCAGGAATATTATGCCATTCAGATGCCCAGGAATATGATGCCATTCAGATGCCCAGGAATATTATGCCATTCAGATGCCCAGGAATATTATGCCATTCAGATGCCCAGGAATATGCCAGTCAGATGCCCAGGAATAATATGCCAGTCAGATGCCCAGGAATAATATGCCAGTCAGATGCCCAGGAATATGATGCCAGTCAGATGCCCAGGAATATGATGCCAGTCAGATGCCCAGGAATATTATGCCATTCAGAAGCCCAGGAATATTTTGCCATTCAGATGCCCAGGAATATTATGCCATTCAGATGCCCAGGAATAATATGCCAGTCAGATGCCCAGGAATATTATGCCAGTCAGATGCCCAGGAATATGATGCCAGTCAGATGCCCAGGAATATGATGCCAGTCAGATGCCCAGGAATATGATGCCAGTCAGATGCCCAGGAATATTATGCCATTCAGATGCCCAGGAATATTATGCCAGTCAGATGCCCAGGAATATGATGCCATTCAGATGCCCTGGAATATTATGCCAGTCAGAGGCCAGGAATATGATGCCAGTCAGATGCCCAGGAATATGATGCCAGTCAAATGCCCAGGAATATTATGACAGTCAGAGCCCAGTAATATTATGCCATTCAGAAGCCCAGGAATATTTTGCCATTCAGATGCCCAGGAATATTATGCCAGACAGAGGCCAGGAATAGTGCTCGTTATCCCTCCCTCCTCCCCCGCTTCCCCATCACTTACCTCCAGCTGCTGTGTCCCCGGACGTCTCGCGCGGTGTCCTCCTGTGGAGGAGGGAAACAGTTACCGGATCCGGATGTGACGTAACGTCACATCCGGTCGCGGTGAATTTTTTTTTTTCTTCCTGCAGCCGCATCCTTTGCGGCTGCCAGAAAGAAAAAAAAAAGTAAACGGGGTGGGTGCCGGCAGCTCCCCCCGCGGGCCACATAAATGTCCTCGGCGGGCCGCATGTGGCCCGCGGGCCGTAGTTTGAGGACCCCTGGTATAGATAATTTTGTATATCTTTTATTCTATGCATTTGCAATACTTGCAATGTTAATATGACTGAGTGCCTTCAATAATGTATCCGAACCAGTGCTGTCCAATGGGTCCTTTACCTACCATGCTGTTTGTCTCTCTCAGCTCCGGGGTTAGATATCTTCCTGACATGTCTATGGGATGGTTCAAATTTGACCCTCTGGTCGGCAGCCATGACGCTTCCTGTGGAGGCATCGGGGGTGCAGCTGACGCACGCTGTCTTTGATGGCTAGTGCAGTGAGAGAGCTGTTTTCTTCACATGCCCCCAATTATTAGGTCCCCTCTGCTGGTGGCAATGAAAAATCAAAACAGGAAACCTTTACTGCCATTTCAAGTAATTACAAGGACTTTGTCACCCAGTTTCCAGGGACTGTCCCGCGATCGCAGTATACTGTCCCGGCGAATCCGGGACCGTTGGCAACTATGTCTTTACCTGCCATGCTGTTTGTCTTTCTCAGCTCCAGGTTAGATATCTTCCTGACATGTCTATGGGATGGTTCATCCTGATGCCCCTCCGGGAAGCTCTGAGGATTGCTGACTTTCCCTGTCAAATTATTAATCAAGTCGGGACTGGCATTAATATAGAAACATATAAACATAGAATGTGTCGGCAGATAAGAACCATTCGGTCCATCTAGTATGCTCAATTTTTTTTGAATACTTTTATTAGTCCTCCGTTCCCGGTCTTATAGCTAGGATAACCTTGTGTCTATCCCACGCATGCTTAAAATCCTTGACTATGTTTACCTCTACCTCTTCTGCTGGAAGGCTATTCCATACATCCACTACCCTCTCAGTAAAGTAATACTTCCTGATATTACTTTTAAATCGTTACCCCTCTAATTTAAGACTATGTCCTCTAGTTGTGGTAGTTTTTTTTTCTTTTAAATATACTTTCTTCCTTTACTGTGTTGATTCCCTTTATGTATTTGAATGTTTCTATCATATCCCCCCTGTTTCATCTTTCCTCCAAGCTATACATGTTATACATATATCTTTATTTATACCATTAGTAAAGAATACATTAGAGGTCTGCTTATTAAAACTATAGACTTTACTCATGGAGCAGAGAATTGCAGGGAACTGCAAAATGAAGGCCAAAGTGGCAGAGTTTGAAGTACAGCTGAATGGAAGAATGTTTCCAATGCTGTTACTTTTGCCTTGCCAATTCCCTCAATCACGAATAAAGCTCTACGATAGGGAAGATGGCGGATTTTTGAATTTCAGTTTTGGTGAATACTTTGTATTTTCTCCTATATTAAGAGACTTGCAGATTTCCCATTTAGTATTATTATGTGGTATTTTAAAGGGTCTGAAGGGGGCGCAGTTGAGACAGGGCTAACAGGGGTCCATCCTTCAGCTTGTATTTTTAAGATTTTGAGTTATGTTTTATATCTTTTGTTCTAAAACTAATATATCTAATCAGGTCAGTGTAAACCCTAGTTCCCTTATAATAATCTTGTCTCTCATCCTGTGACTGGCTGTACCCGTTACTGGCTCTTTCCGGTCCCTCTCTCTTCTACAACCTTCCATGTTTGTGTCTATGAAATAAAACACACATCAGAGGTTACATCCATAGTATAGCCAGCCACACCTGTACCATATCAATTAAACATGACTGTTCTGTAACATTTCTTGGAACAGACAAAATATACAATCAATAAACCTTTTTTCTTTTTCATTATTTTTAAAAGTAGTGAAATACCCAATGGGTCTAGTATAAATTTGACTCTCTGGTCGGCAGCCATGACGCTTCCTGTGGAGGCATTGGGTGTGCAGTTGACGCAGACAGTCTTTGATGGCTAGTGCAGTGAGAGAGCTGTATTTTCACATGCCCCATATATTAGGTTCCCTCTGCTGGTGGCATTCAAAAATCGAAACAGGAAACATTTACTGCCATTTTAAGTAATTACAAGGACTCTGTCACCCAAAAATGTTTTTTAATACTGTGAATGTAGAGAATAAAAAGTATCTACACATTTGTGTTAAGAGATAAATGTGTTTAAATGTATCTGTCTTGTCTCCTGTTTATGACATCACCTGTGGCTTGATATGCAAACTAACTACTTTTAGTGGGAAATGTGTGATTTGCATATCAAGCCAGAAGGTGATATCATAAACATGAGACACCACAGACACTTTTCAAAACCCATTTTCTCTTGAATAATGCATATGCTTGCAATTATACCAACACAAGGTATAGATCAGGGGTCCTCAAACTTTTTAAAAAGGGGGCCAGTTCACTGTCCCTCAGACCGTTGAAGGGCCGGACTATAGTAAAAATAAAAACTATGAAGAAATTCCTATGCACACTGCATATATCTTATTTTGAACAAAACGAGAACAAATACAATATTTAAAGTAAAGTTAAATCAACAAACTTACCAGTATTTCAATGGGAATAGTGTGCCAGTCAGAGCCCAGGAATATTATGCCAGTCAGATGCCCAGGAATATGATGCCAGTCAGATGCCCAGGAATATGATGCCAGTCAGATGACCAGGAATATTATGCCATTCAGATGCCCAGGAATATTATGCCAGTCAGATGCCCAGGAATATGATGCCATTCAGATGGCCAGGAATATTATGCCATTCAGATGCCCAGGAATATTATGCCAGTCAGATGCCCAGGAATAATATGCCAGTCAGATGCCCAGGAATATTATGCCAGTCAGATGCCCAGGAATATGATGCCAGCCAGATGCCCAGGAATATGATGCCAGTCAGATGCCCAGGAATATGATGCTAGTCAGATGCCCAGGAATATGATGCCAGTCAGATGCCTAGGAATATGATGCCAGTCAGATGCCCAGGAATATTATGCCATTCAGATGCCCAGGAATATGATGCCATTCAGATGCCCAGGAATATGATGCCATTCAGATGCCCAGGAATATTATGCCATTCAGATGCCCAGGAATATGCCAGTCAGATGCCCAGGAATATTATGCCATTCAGATGCCCAGGAATATTATGCCATTCAGATGCCCAGGAATATGATGCCAGTCAGATGGCCAGGAATAGTATGCCATTCAGATGCCCAGGAATAGTATGCCATTCAGATGCCCAGGAATATGATGCCATTCAGATGCCCAGGAATATGATGCCAGTCAGATGCCCAGGAATATGATGCCAGTCAGATGCCCAGGAATATGATGCCAGTCAGATGCCCAGGAATATGATGCCAGTCAGATGCCCAGGAATATGATGCCATTCAGATGCCCAGGAATATTATGCCATTCAGATGCCCAGGAATATGATGCCATTCAGATGCCCAGGAATATGATGCCATTCAGATGCCCAGGAATATTATGCCATTCAGATGCCCAGGAATATGCCAGTCAGATGCCCAGGAATAATATGCCAGTCAGATGCCCAGGAATAATATGCCAGTCAGATGCCCAGGAATATGATGCCAGTCAGATGCCCAGGAATATGATGCCAGTCAGATGCCCAGGAATATTATGCCATTCAGAAGCCCAGGAATATTTTGCCATTCAGATGCCCAGGAATATTATGCCATTCAGATGCCCAGGAATATTATGCCATTCAGATGCCCAGGAATAATATGCCTGTCAGATGCCCAGGAATAATATGCCAGTCAGATGCCCAGGAATATTATACCAGTCAGATGCCCAGGAATATGATGCCAGTCAGATGCCCAGGAATATGATGCCAGTCAGATGCCCAGGAATATTATGCCATTCAGATGCCCAGGAATATGATGCCATTCAGATGCCCAGGAATATGATGCCATTCAGATGCCCAGGAATATTATGCCATTCAGATGCCCAGGAATATGCCAGTCAGATGCCCAGGAATATTATGCCATTCAGATGCCCAGGAATATTATGCCATTCAGATGCCCAGGAATATGATGCCAGTCAGATGGCCAGGAATAGTATGCCATTCAGATGCCCAGGAATAGTATGCCATTCAGATGCCCAGGAATATGATGCCATTCAGATGCCCAGGAATATGATGCCATTCAGATGCCCAGGAATATTATGCCAGTCAGATGCCCAGGAATATGATGCCAGTCAGATGCCCAGGAATATGATGCCAGTCAGATGCCCAGGAATATGATGCCATTCAGATGCCCAGGAGTATGATGCCATTCAGATGCCCAGGAATATTATGCCATTCAGATGCCCAGGAATATGATGCCATTCAGATGCCCAGGAATATTATGCCATTCAGATGCCCAGGAATATTATGCCATTCAGATGCCCAGGAATATGCCAGTCAGATGCCCAGGAATAATATGCCAGTCAGATGCCCAGGAATAATATGCCAGTCAGATGCCCAGGAATATGATGCCAGTCAGATGCCCAGGAATATGATGCCAGTCAGATGCCCAGGAATATTATGCCATTCAGAAGCCCAGGAATATTTTGCCATTCAGATGCCCAGGAATATTATGCCATTCAGATGCCCAGGAATAATATGCCAGTCAGATGCCCAGGAATATTATGCCAGTCAGATGCCCAGGAATATGATGCCAGTCAGATGCCCAGGAATATGATGCCAGTCAGATGCCCAGGAATATGATGCCAGTCAGATGCCCAGGAATATTATGCCATTCAGATGCCCAGGAATATTATGCCAGTCAGATGCCCAGGAATATGATGCCATTCAGATGCCCTGGAATATTATGCCAGTCAGAGGCCAGGAATATGATGCCAGTCAGATGCCCAGGAATATGATGCCAGTCAAATGCCCAGGAATATTATGACAGTCAGAGCCCAGTAATATTATGCCATTCAGAAGCCCAGGAATATTTTGCCATTCAGATGCCCAGGAATATTATGCCAGACAGAGGCCAGGAATAGTGCTCGTTATCCCTCCCTCCTCCCCCGCTTCCCCATCACTTACCTCCAGCTGCTGTGTCCCCGGACGTCTCGCGCGGTGTCCTCCTGTGGAGGAGGGAAACAGTTACCGGATCCGGATGTGACGTAACGTCACATCCGGTCGCGGTGAATTTTTTTTTTTCTTCCTGCAGCCGCATCCTTTGCGGCTGCCAGAAAGAAAAAAAAAAGTAAACGGGGTGGGTGCCGGCAGCTCCCCCCGCGGGCCACATAAATGTCCTCGGCGGGCCGCATGTGGCCCGCGGGCCGTAGTTTGAGGACCCCTGGTATAGATCATTTTGTATATCTTTTATTCTATGCATTTGCAATACTTGCAATGTTAATATGACTGAGTGCCTTCAATAATGTATCCGAACCAGTGCTGTCCAATGGGTCCTTTACCTACCATGCTGTTTGTCTCTCTCAGCTCCGGGGTTAGATATCTTCCTGACATGTCTATGGGATGGTTCATCCTGATGCCCCTCCGGGAAGCTCTGAAGTTTGCTGACTTTCCCTGTCAAATTATTAATCAAGTCGGGACTGGCATTAATATATCTTTATTTATACCATCAGTAAAGAATATATTAGAGGTCTGCTTATTAAAATAATAGACTTTACTCATGGAGCAGAGAATTGCAGGGAACTTCAAAATGAAGGCCAAAGTAGCAGAGATGAAGTACAGCTGAATGGAAGAATGTTTCCAATGCTGTTACTTTTTCCTTGCCAATTCCCTCAATCACGAATAAAGCTCCACGATAGGGAAGATGGCGGATTTTTGAATTTCAGTTTTGGTGAATACTTTATATTTTCTCCTATATTCAGAGACTTGCAGATTTCCCATTTGGTATTATTCCGTGGTATTTTTATAGGGTCTGCAGGGGGCGCAGCTGAGACAGGGGTAACCGGGGACCATCCTTCAGCTTGCATTTTTTAGATTTTAAATTTTATTTTATATCTTTTGTTCTAAAACTAATGTATCTAATCAGGTCAGTGGAAACCCTAGTCCCTTATAATAATCTTGCATCTCATCCTGTGACTGGTTGTACCTGCTACTCGCTCTTTCCGGTCCCTCTCTCTTCTACAACCTTCCATGTTTGTCTTCCATACTTTTATTAGTCCCCCATTCCCGGTCTTATACCTAGGATAGCCTTGTGTCTATCCCACGCATGCTTAACCCCTTAGTGACATGACTTTTTTGGCTTGTCCGACGCTTGGTGACATGGGCTGTTTTAACATTTCTGAGGTGTTTGTGTTTTGCTGTAATTTATTTCTGTCTCATTTAGTGTACCCGCACAAACTATATATCATTTTTATCGGTATAAGAAGGGCTTTCTTTTGATACCATTCTTTTGATAATAGCATATTATTTGATGTAAAAAAAATTATAAAATATGGCAAAAAAATGTAAAAAGTTTTTTTTATGACTTTTATTTGAAAAATCGTATACTCATGTACAAGAGACAACAAAAAAACACTGCTAAATAATTTCTAATATATGTCCTGAGTTCAGAAATAGCCCATGTTTTATGTTTTTGTGCTTTTTATTCATGTTACAGGGCCAGAACTATAAGTAGTGCAAAGCTATTTTAAAATCCTTTTTTTCAAAATTAGCGATAGTGACATTGTAACACTGATTTCTGTACTAAATCCATGAATGACCCCCAACATGTACATATTTTTGAAAACTAGACCACTTAGGGCATTTAACTTGGGGTATTTTGACACATTTCATGTAGCCATTTTACCACCAATTTTTGCCAAAGTTTGCAGCAAAAAATATTTTTATTACATTTTTCACATAGATTGCAATTTAGGTAAACATTACCTTAAAATGTGATGGGGTATTTCCAAATAACACCTCAATTAGTGTTCAGCAACATCTCCCGAGTACAGGGATACCACCCTTGCATAGGTTTGTTGGTTTGTTTTGGGGATAAAAGGCCACATTTAGGGGGTGCGCATTTTGGTTTTCCAACTTGGAATTCTGACATGCAGAAAACTTGCGCCCATGTCCCATTTGGGACATTTCTGAAGCCAGAAAGTGTATTTTACTCCACAAACCCATATATTTTTTAAAACTAGACACCCTAGGGTATTTCAAATGGTAGTATTTTAACACTTTCCATGCACTAATTATACTACCAGCCTAAGTCAATATTTTGGGTAGTAATTTATTTTCACATACATTGTACTTTGGGCATGAATTCACAGGTCCTGTTATATGTCAGTACCAAACAACACCTCAATATGTGTTCAGCAACATCTCCTGAGTACAGGGATACCACCCATGTGTAGGTTAGTTAGATTATTTGGGGGTTAAAAGGCCACATTTGAGAGGTGCGCTTTTTGGTTTTTCAACTTGGAATTCTGACATGCAGAAAACCTGCGCCCATGTCCCATTTGGGACATTTGTGAAGCCAGAATGTGTATTTTACCCCACAAAACCATACATTTTAGCAAACTAGACACCCTAGGGTATTTCAAATGATAGTATTTTAACACTTTCCATGCACTAATTCTACCACCAGCCTATGTCAAATTTTAGGTTAGTAATTTTTTAATGTTTTGTTTCCACATACATTGTACTTCGAGCATGAATTCACAGATCCTGTTATGTGTCAGTGCAAAACAACACCCCAATATGTGTTCAGCAACATCTCCTGAGTACAGGGATACCACCCATGCATAGGTTTGTTGGGTTGCTTTGGGCCTAAAAGGCCACGTTTAGGGGGGGTGCATTTCCAACTTGGAATTTTGACATGTAGTCAGCCTGCGCCCATGTTCCATCCTAGGGTATTTAAAATTGTGGTATTTTAACACTTTCCAAGTGCTAATTCTACCACCAACCTATGTCAAAGGGTTGGGATGTCATTTTTTCCCCACACACATTGTAGTTCAGGCAGGAATTTTCAGATTCTGGTATTTGCCACTGCCAACCAACACCTCAATATGTGTTCAGCAACATTTCCTGAGTACAGGTATACCCCTCATGCATAGGTTTGTTGGTTTGTTTTGGGGCTAAAAGGCCACATTTAGGGGGTGCGCAATTCCAACCTGGAATTTTGACATGTAGTCAGCCTGCGCCCATGTTCCATTTGGAACATTTTTGAAGCCGTCCAATGAATTTTACCCCATCAAACCATATATTTTTGGAAAATAGACATCCTAAGGTATTTCAAATGGTGGTATTTTAATACTGTATATGTACTAATTCTACCACCAGCCTTTGTAAATGTTTGCGGTAGTACTTTTTTGGGAGTTTTTTTTCCATATGTATTGTACTTCAGGCATGAATTCACAGATTCTGGTATATGTCACTGCCAAAGAACAACCCAATATGTGTTCAGCAACATCTCCCGAGGACAGGGATAGCACCCATGCATAGGTTTGTTGGTTTGTTTTTTGGCTAGTAGGCAACATTTGTGAGATGCGCATCTCAAAATTCCAACTTGAAATTTTGACATGTAGTCAACCTGCGTCCGTGTACTATATGGGATATATCTTTGAAGCCAGCCAATGTAATTTACCCCCACCAAACCATATATTTTTTAATGGTAGACACTCATCACTCCTTGTGGCAAGGGCTCAGCAGCCACCGATACATCACTAGATGAAGTATCAGAAAGCTGACCAGGGTCAAAATCGAACCCTGAGTCCGCGGCCTCAGAATCAGTGCGTAAGCAGTGATCTCGAGCAAAGAAGGGGTTAATAGCTCTTAGAAGAGCCTATCTAGTACTGTAATACATTACAGTACAGAGTAATTAATCCATAAAACAGTGCAGACAGCAAAACATACTGTTGCTGTGCAAGATTACTGCTTATACAGTGATGAATGGCAGGGAAGGGGTTAATACACAGTGAAAGACTTTCAAACAACCTGCCAATTTTATAAAATGTTATTTTATATCACTAATGCTGATCTGCCTCTTTCCGTCACAAAAATGTAAGTGAGGAGAGGGAGGCAGATCAATATTTATGAATATTGATCCAACCAATTTTGATCTGACCAGGGCGAATGGTGAGCTTAATTGAGAAATCACCAAACCGCCTTTGCCACTAATTCGCTTTTACTGATCGCTACGCGCTCAGACAGCTTAAAAAAAAAAATCTCAAATATTTTTACTTTACATGTAATTCCCTAGCGGGTATGTGTAAAAAATAAAATAAAAATATGAAGACAGATAAAAATTGCTTTGGCGTCAATATCATTGCGCAAGCAGTGATCGACGGCAAATAAGGGGTTAATAACTCTTTGAAGAGCCTTTGTAGTACTGTAATAAATTACAGTACAACAAAATTAACCCCTAAAAAATGCACAAACAGCAAAAATAAATGCGCTGATGTGCACGATCACTGCTTACGCAAGATCAGTTGCAGGGAAGGGGTTAAACGCAGGGAATTGCTTTAATAAATTTTTTTTTATTGTTTTATTATTCGTGTGTTGTGTATTTATTATTTTTTTTGTACTTTTACTTACTTTTATAACTTTGATCTGTCTCTCTCCCTCACTAAAAAAAATGTGAGGAGAGGGAGGCAGATCATAACTGGTCAGATCAATATAGGGTTAATATTGATCTGACCAGTCAGTGGGGATGCTAATCAGAGCATCCCCACTGATTGTCAGTGTGCCTGGCAGTCACTGATTGCCTCTGTGAAGAGGCAATCGTGTGACAGCCAGAGAGCACAGGAAGCAGGTACTTCCTGCCTCCTGTGCTCTTGCCCTTAGAAGGGCATAGGGTTGCCACCTGGCCGGTATTTTACCAGCAGGCCGGTAAAAAATTGGCTTGACCACAATGTTAAGTCTATGGAGGAAGTACCAAGGCTGGTATTTTTTTGAAGAAAAGGTGGCAACCCTAGAAGGGCAGCGCCATCTTGGTCACTCAGTGAGCAAGATCGTGCATTCTTTTTTTTGTGTTACTGATTGCCTCGACTTGCGAGGCAATCAGAAACACTTTCTGAGCATAGGAAGCGAAAAATTCGCTTCCTATGCTCATTTTTTAAATGCCCGCGTTTTAAAGGCGCTGTGCCTTTAAAACCGGCATTTCAATCGTTCTCCGGAGCGATCGAAATGCCGACGGGCATTTTTTTTAGTATTGTACGATGCTTCCATACGGAAGCATCGTTACAATGCCGCTTGAGCACTGAAAGCGGAAAAACTCAGCTTTCAGTGCTCGTTTTGGCACAGAACGGACTAGGTCCGTCCTGTGTAACTAACGCCTCGGCACACAGGACGGACCTAGTCCGTCCTGTGTCGCCAAGGGGTTAAAATCCTTGACTGTGTTTACCTCTACCTCTTCTGCTGGAATGCTATTCCAAACATCCACTACCCTCTCAGTAAAGTAATACTTCCTGATATTACTTTTATTATATAAATCTTTATTTTATTCAGTGTTCGTCATGAATCATTTGGCAAAATTTGACATATTTAACACATTTTGACATATTACTTACAATGGTATACATATAAAATCTATCCAAGAGTATGAAGAAGAGACAAAAAGAAAAAAAAAAAAATAGAGACAGACATTAAGACGGAAAATAAAGAAGAGAAAGGGGAAGACAGAAAAGAAAAGAAAACATAAAGAAAATATTTCATTCACTACTGTGTGGAGTGCATCCCGAGTATGGACCGACCGTCGTTCTTTAGTATCAACTTCCCATATCTTTTTATTCATTATATGTGGGCGAGGGATGCCCCTCTTCTAATCTATGTATCAACGTGAGGGGATTTATCCCATTAAGGGGTGATGAGCAAGCCAGGAAGACCATCTTTTATTAAATTTTTCAATAGTTCCCTCGGAGAAGGCAATTCCTTGTTCCATCTTATATTGGTACCCGATTTGATTCTTTATCTGTATCCATAGTAGTTGCTTACTTTGGTTCCAATTACGGGCAATTATTATTTTAGTGGCCATCATAATATGGATAAAGATATATTTTTTTTGAAATGTATCAATCTGAGGAACTATATGGAAAAGAGCAGCTTCGATTGTTCTATCAATTTTTGTGTCTAAGATTATATCCACATTCTCAAACACTTCATCCCATAGTTTTACCAAGTCCGGGCAAGCCCACCATATGTGTCTATGATCTCCTATACTTTGTGAGCATCTCCAGCATAAATCTGAGTTATTTCTATTACATTTTTTCATGATTTTTGGTACTCTATGCCATCTGTATATGATTTTTATCTGGAGTTCTACGATATTTAAACATTTAGTTGACCTCTTGACATCAATTACTGATGAGTACCAAAGCTTCTCTTCGTATGGCCTTCCTATATCCTTTTCCCATGATATCCAAGCTTTAGGTTTTTTACCTTTTTTGGTAGCTAGTATGTTATAAAGTTTCGGCGTGATCTTGTTTTTTGGATTTTTATCAAAAATTTTATCAATTTCGCCTTTCACTATCTCTCCATTTTTATTGAGTACTCTATTTTTTAAATAATGTTTTATTCTTAAATGCGTAAACAATTCCTTTGATGGTAGGTCTAATTCTGTTTTTAATTGCTCGTATGATTTTATTTCCCCTCTCTCCATTATGTCTACAATTTTAACTTTCCCTTTTTTTCCCCAGTTTTTTATTGTTATATCTGTCATATTATATTCTAGGATCTGTATTGATGCAGTAGCTGAGATCTTGTTTTGAATCTTGTGCCTTTTTTTAAAGCTGTTCCAATATCTCAATAGATCTTGCATATATAATGGTACATCATATTTAAGGGTTTCTCCAACAGGTTTCCTGTTTATCCAGAGAATCATAGATAAATCTTTTATCCCCATAAGGTTAGTTTCTATTTGGTGCCAAGGCTCCAGCTCTTCTATATTGTCTTGCCATTTATATATATGATGTAATCTGCTGGCTTCATAGTATATTTCCAGATCCGGGATGCCCACCCCTCCCTCCCTAGCATGTTTTGTTAACTGAAATCTGTTGATTCTGGGCTTTTTCCCACTCCAAATATAATTCATAAATAGCTTTTGGACCAACTGAAGTTTGGCTTTTGGTATTTTTAATGGTACCATTCTAAATAGGTATGTCCATTTCGGCATTATGTAGGACCTGATAACGTTTATCCTGCCTAACCAAGATATTTCTTTGAAAGACCATGTTTTATTTAATTTACATTGGGTATCCTGGTATAATGTCTCAAAGTTTATATCTATCAGGCTCTGAACATTCGCCGAGATGTATATACCTAAATGGGTGAAACCCTTTTCTGTCCATTCAAATGCATGTTTGTTAGTTAATATCCTTCTCATTTTCTTTATTTACATTGACCATTACGGCTCTAGTTTTAGTTAGATTTAATTTATAATTTGACACTTTGGAGTAACTTTCTACTTCTTGAAGAAAAGTATCTAGAGATTTAATAGGATTTGTCATAGTGATTACAACATCATCTGCGTATAGGCATATCTTGTATTCTGCCTCGCCTATCTTGACACCAGAGATGTTTTTATTCTGTCTAATCCTTATAGCAAAGGGCTCAAGTGTTAAAATATATAGAAGATATATATTTTTTTTCCTATTACTTTGAGTACTCTTTCTTTGCTGATTGGGAGATTGATCTTTTCTACTTGGGATGAGGTGAGTACCGGGAAGTGAACTATATCTAGATATTCCCTGATATGTTCTTTTGTGGCACCATTATCTGGCAAATTATACAACTCTGAATAAAAGTTATTAAATGCCTCCCCTATCTCTTGAGGGGAGACGTTTGTTTGGTTACCAACTTTTATTTTTCTAATTCTTTGTTTTGCTTTAGCTCCTTTTAGTTTATTTGTGAGAAGTTTCTCTGCTTTATTGCCTTTATAGTACCAAAGTTGTTTAAGCCTTGTCAAGGCATGATTGGTCTTTTCCATCAGCTGAGAGTTTATTTTCTTTGTTATCTCTACTATTTTTTTAGTGATGTGTCGTGATGGACAAGATTTATTAATCCTCTGCTGAGTAACCAATTCCAAATAAAGTTGGTTTAGAGGCTGCTGTTGTTGTTTTTTAAGTTCAGATCCCAGTTTAATTAGATTACCTCTCATCACTGTTTTAAATGCGCTCCATACTGTTGATTTTGGGAGACCGTCCTTGGTATTCTCCTCAAAGAAAAAATCGATCATGTCCATCATATATTTTTGATTTTCCTCTCTCCTTAATATTCTATCATTTAACCTCCAAGTAGATCTATTTTGTCGAGGTGGAGATAGACTAACCTGAATAACTACTGCCGAATGGTCTGACCAGGGTATGTCCTCTATATAGCACTTTTCGCACATCTGCAAAAAGTATTGGTCTACCAAAAAATAGTCAAGGCGAGAATAGGATACATATATCTTTGAAAAGAAGGTAAAGTCCAGTTCATTCGGGTGCATTGTGCGGCACAGGTCATATTTTTCACTAAACGTTATCATTTTCTGAAACTGTGCTGCGTTATTTTTAACTACTCTGTTAATTTTCCCCCCCTGACTTAGTTTCTTATCTAAATCGCTATCAATTACACAATTAAAATCCCCTCCCATCAGGGTAATGCCCTGTGCTAATCGATCTAGTTTTTTGATCATTTTATTTACAAAAGTCATAGGTTTATTATTTGGTGCATATATGTTCATAATAGTATATATCTTACCCTCAATTTTATAAATCAGAAGCACAAATCTACTCTCCCTATCTACTTCTCTATAAATCTCTTCATATTCTATGTTTTTAGAGATTAGAATCGCAGTTCCCCTTTTTCTTGTTCTATAATGGGAATGAACTATTATTGGGAAATTCCTATCTTTGATTAGTGGGGTTTTTTCTTTCCAGTGAGTCTCTTGTACCAGAGCTATATCAATTTTGTTCACTAAGAGATATCTCATCAGAAGACAGAGGCGGCTCTCTAATTAGGCGAGTTAGGCAGCCGCCTAAGGCCTCGCACTCACGGGGGCCTCGCGGCTGCCTAACTCACCTTATTGCCTTTGATGTAACAGGGAGCTTAACGCTGCCGTTAAGCTCCCTGTTACACTAACCTGGGACGTTTCCTCCGTGCACCTTCTCTCCTGCACGGAGGAAGGAAGTTACGATCGCGTTTTTTTTTTTTTAAACTTTATTGAACCCGCGCAGCTTCAATAAAGTTTAAAAAAAAAAAAAAAACGCGACCGGAACTTACATCCTCCGTGCAGGAGAGAAGATGCACGGAGGAAACAACGGAGAGCAGCATGTAGGTAAGTACTAGGGAAGGGGGGAGGAGGGTGGCACAAACGAGCAAAGCCTGGCATAATGAGTGGCTAAATATTGGCACAGTGTGGGGCAAAATCCTGGCATAATGAGGTGAGGGGCAAAATCCTGGCATTGTGAGGGGCAAAATAGTGGCATTATGAGGGGCAATATCCTGGCATATTGAGAGGCAAGATTCTGGCATTGTGAGTGGCAAAATTGTGGCATAATGAGGGGCAAAATCCTGGCACAGAGTGACAAAATTCTTGCATATTGAGGGGCAAAATTCTTGCATATTGAGGGGCAAAATCCTGGCAAATTGAGGGGCAAGATCCTGGCATTGTGAGGGGCAAAATTGTGGCATAATGAGGGGCAAAATCCTGGCATAGAGTGGCAAAATCCTGGCATATTGAGGGGCAAAATTCTGGCATATTGAGGGGCAAAATCCTGGCATATTGAGGGGCAAAATCCTGGCATATTGAATGGTTTAATCCTGGCATATTGAGGGGCTAAATCCTGGCATATTGAGGGGGTAAATCCTGACATATTAAGGGGATAAATCCTGGCATATTAAGGGGCTAAATCCTGGCATATTGAGTGGCAAAATTCTGGCATTTTGAATGGCTAAATTACAGTGCATCCGGTGCTGTGAGGAAGAACAAAGTGCCAATCTTCTAGCACAACGTGGTCTGTGAGACCACTTTCAACATTGAGCACCTTTCCTTCTGGCTGAGTGTTTCTGTTAGTGTGTGATTGTGTGCTTTCTGAGTGTGTCTGTGAGTCAGTGTGTGCTGGCTGAGTGTATCTGTGAGTGTGTGCTGGCTGAGTGTGATTATGTGCTGACTGAGTGTGTCTGTGAGTCAGTGTGTGCTCACTGAGTGTGTCTATGAATGACTGTGTGATATGTGTTAGTGTTCACATTTAGGACACAGCAATAACAATGTGAGTTAGTCAGCCGCACACAATTTTATCTATACCAAATGTTTATAGATGTTTGTAGAATAATTATGAGACAAATAAAATTCTAGGAGCTGTTCATTTCTAGAAGCTGGGATTTGAGTCTGATCTTGAAATATACTATTTCTACAGTTCATTTTTATTATCACTTGCATATATTTTATTTAATAATGTGTGTCCGTGAGGGCCTCATGTTCGACTTTCGCCTAAGGCCTCACAAAGTCTAGAGCTGCCACTGTCAGAAGATGTCTTTTTTGGGGAGTATTTAATCCCTGCACGTTGAGTGTTGCAATTTTAATCATTCAGAGAGGATACATCCCTCGGTCCACACCCGGAACTGATCCACAAGTCGGTAATGCACTCCATCACGTTGACAATAGAAAATAAACACATAACATTTACAAAGATAACCACAAAGGGGTTTAAAACATGGCATGGTCCCCTCCCTTGGGTCCTCTACCATAAACATAAATCCCATTAGAACCCGTGTTCGTCCCATACCTACTACTGAACACTTGTTTGGCTCTCTAACATGAGAGCCTTTATGGGAATGAGTGTGGGTGTGTATATATATATTTTTCCCCTTTTCTTCCCTCCTCCCTGCCTCCTCTGCTACCGGCGCTGTGGCAAAAGCTGACCAAGTTTAAGTAAGAAGAAAGGAGGGGAAAAGGATAGGGAGAGAAAGAGGAAAAAAAAAAAATATAATATATAAAAAAATAATAATAAAAAAAAAAAAAAATCCACATTAGTGTGTAAAGACGAGAAAATTGCTAATTGGAATTGTGTCAAACGAGATAAAAGTGGTAACCTACTAGCAACAGTTGATTAATAGTATTAGTGAAACAACGGATTGGGTCGTATGCCCTGTACTATATTATGATTCCTTTGTGATATAAATAAGTGTCTAGTGCAGTAAAAAAAAAGGAAAAAAAAAAAGTCTAAATTCTCGATAATCTAATATAGGATTCAGTGTTACAAATGACCGTGTATTCAGTGAGTCAAAGCTAATATAATTCTTATGTATTAAGGATGTGTACTTGTATAGTCTAAGTGTGTCTTCTGGTGTCTATATCCCCGTGGTATACCTTGTACAGTGAGTCAACATTGGTCCCTCAAACCAACTTTCTAGTTGCCCAAAAAAAAAAAAAGGCTCCTTCCCTTCACCCCCCTAATATCCCTATCCCTCCTCCCCCGTCTTTGTAATGCATGTTATGTTTCTTAAGAAATTCCCTTCATTTTTAACATTGCAAGTACTTTTTGTCCATCAAGGAACACTATTCGTGTAGATTCATACCACACTATCAGTTTGACTGGGAAACCCCAGACATATCTTATACCAGCCTTTCTCAGTTCAGTTGTAGCTACTGAGAATGATTTTCTCAAAAGCCTGGTATTTTTAGATAGATCGGTAAAACATATCAATTTCTTAAATTTTTCTGGGAATTTAGATGTATATTTGAAGTGATTTGCCAGCAGTACCCGATATTTAAATGCATGAAATCTAACTATAATGTCTCTAGGGATTTCACTTGGGATTCCTTTAGGTTTGGGGATTCTGTGAATGCGTTCAAACAGGATCTCGTTTTCGTGTTGTTTGATTTTTAGGCTTTCACAAAGTTCTGTCATAAAGAGTTCCAGCTTATTTTCTTCTATATCCTCTGGGATTCCCCTAATTCTGAGGTTAATTCTCCTCTCCCGATCCTCTGTTGAAACGATCTTCCCTTCTAATTCTTCAATCTTGTTTTGTAGAGTGTTTGTATTATCTTCCATCATCGCCAGTTTGTTTTTAATTTCCGCAAGATCCGTTTCATTCTGTTCTATTCTTTTGTCCTGAAGTTCTAGTTCTGCTGTTATTTCTTTCATGGATGTTTTAATTTCTTGTCGGAAAAGTGAAAACTGCGTATCCAAACATTTCTTAAGTATTTCTACTGTTAGTGTCTGAGATTCTGAGTCTGAGGAGGTATCCAGCTGAGGTCGAGTCATCTCCAGATCCTCCTGTGCTTGCAGTGTATCTAGATTGTCCTGGGATTGATCTAGCATCTCCTTCTGGGGAGTTGTCCCAAAAATTGAAGCCTTTTTTTTTGTTTTATCTTTTCTGAGCTCCTGAGTTTTTTGTTCCTTTTTTTTTTGTTGATTTTTGGATTCACCTCTTTTGACTGTAGCCATTTTCTCTTTATTTATCATGAATCAATAGCTTAGTTTATGTTATATTTAATTTCCTTTAATGTAAGAAGTTGCAAAATCACTTTTCTTCAGATTGTAATGCTTTACTCTAGTTATCCCTTTATATGCAAAGTTCTAATAGACTCTTTCTCTGATTCAGTATATTTCGGGGATTTGAGCAGATTTTTCTACCCCCTCTTATTATACAAACTCCAAGTCAGCAATTTAAAGTCACATATATAGGGTATATTCTTTTAGTTAACAGAATGTATCAGAAAAAGCACATTAGTTATACTTTAGGATCAGCTGTCTTCTTGTGGCTTTTTATATGTTTTGGATTTTTTTTTTTTTTAACAGCTGGACTTGCACTTTTATAACAGCTGAACACGTTTTTCAGAACCCAAAACGCTGTTTTTATCCACACTTTACAGTTCTATTTGAAGAGGAGACAAACTCTGAAAAGTTAATTTGTTTTTGCTTCGGTTTGAGGTTTCCTTCCCCCCTTTCTCTTGTACCTTGAACCTTTCTTTTTTCTTTTCAGTCTATGTTTCTCCAAGAGGTATATGAACCTTCTCTATAGTCAATAGATGTTTTGGCACATAACATAAGACAGAGTTTCTTCCCCTCTCCTCTACTGTTCACCTTTAGTTTGTGCTACAAAGTTTGTGTCAAAGAACTTTTATCATGTATAATGCAAAGTGGGGAAAACAAGAGCAAGAGGGAAGGACTTATCTGTCTCTCTCTTCTGTCTCCAGGACTCCGAGTCTTTCAGCCAGGACGCGCCACCAGCCTCGCCCGCACTCCCCTGCGAACCGACTCTGCCAAGCCGGACCCCACTGGTGAGTGGTCAATTTTAGCCGCTCCGGATCCGGGTCCAGTACAGACCTCTGCCGCTTCACCATGGAAAGCTAGGAGCGTTGTTCAGCTGTCTTCGGAGCCCTCACTTTGCCCATCCAATTTGATTTGATGTAATGAGGGGGTTCTCCTTAGCTAAGCGCCGTTAGACCATCTTCTGTTACCACACACACTCTCTTCCCGGTAGGCTCCGCCTTGGCGTCCTACGTCACATCCTCCCCGCCTGGATGGATTAATAGTTCTTGGCCTGATATTACTTTTAAATCGTTACCCCTCTAATTTAAGACTATGTCCTCTAGTTGTGGTAGTTTTTTTTTTCTTTTAAATATACTCTCTTCCTTTACTGTGTTGATTCCCTATAAAGAATACATTAGAGGTCTGCTTATTAAAACTATAGACTTTACTCATGGAGCAGAGAATTGCAGGGAACTGCAAAATGAAGGCCAAAGAGTTTGAAGTACAGCTGAATGGAAGAATGTTTCCAATGCTGTTACTTTTGCCTTGCCAATTCCCTCAATCACGAATAAAGGCGTATTTTTGAATTTCAGTTTTGGTGAATACTTTGTATTTTCACCTATATTCAGAGACTTGCAGATTTCACATTTAGTATTATTATGTGGTATTTTAAAGGGTCTGCAGGGGGCGCAGTTGAGACAGGGCTAACAGGGGTCCATCCTTCAGCTTATATTTTTAAGATTTTGAATTATATTTTATATCTGTTGTTCTAAAACTAATATATCTAATCAGGTCAGTCGAAACCCTAGTTCCCTAATTTACTGCCATTTTAAGTAATTACAAGGACTCTGTCACCCAAAATGTTTTTTTAATACTGTGAATGTAGAGAGAAAAAAGTATCTACACATTTGTGTTAAGAGATAAATGTGGTTAAATGTATCTGTCTTGTCTCCTGTTTATGACATCACCAGTGGCTTGATATGCAAACTAACTACTTTTAGTGGGAAATGTGTGATTTACATATCAAGCCAGAAGGTGATGTCATAAACATGAGACACCACAGACACTTTTCAAAACCCATTTTCTCTTGAATAATGCATGTGCTTGCAATTTTAGCAACACAAGGTATAGATCATTTTGTATTTCTTTTATTCTATGCATTTGCAATACTTGCAATGTTAATATGATTGAGTGCCTTTAATAATGTATCCAAACCAGTGCTGTCCAATGGGTTCTTTATCTACCATGCTGTTTGTCTCTCTCAGCTCCGGGGTTAGATATCTTCCTGACATGTCTATGGGATGGTTCATCCTGATGCCCCTCTGGGAAGCTCTGAAGTTTGCTGACTTTCCCTGTCAAATTATTAATCAAGTCGGGACTGGCATTAATATATCTTTATTTATACCATCAGTAAAGAATATATTAGAGGTCTGCTTATTAAAACAATAGACTTTACTCATGGAGCAGAGAATTTCAGGGAACGGCAAAATGAAGGCCAAAGTAGCAGAGATGAAGTACAGCTGAATGGAATAATGTTTCCAATGACGTTACTTTTGCCTTGCCAATTCCCTTAATCACAAATAAAGCTCCACGATAGGGAAGATTGCGGATTTTTGAATTTCAGTTTTGGTGAATACTTTGTATTTTCTCCTATATTCAGAGACTTGCAGATTTCCCTTTTGGTATTGTTCCGTGGTATTTTTATAGGGTCTGCAGGGGGCGCAGCTGAGACAGGGGTAACCGGGGACCATCTTTCAGCTTGCATTTTTTAGATTTTTAATTCTGTTTTATATCTTTTGTTCTAAAACTAATGTATCTAATCAGGTCAGTGGAAACCCTAGTTCCCTTATAATAATCTTGCATCTCATCCTGTGACTGGCTGTACCTGCTACTCGCTCTTTCCGGTCCCTCTCTCTTCAACAACCTTCCATGTTTGTGTCTGTGAAATAAAACACACATCAGAGGTTACAATCATAGTATAGCCAGCCACACCTGTACCATATCAATTAAATATATGATTATCATGTAACATTTCTTGGAACAGACAAAATATACAATCAATAAACTTTTTTTCTTTTTCAATATTTTTCAAAGATGTGAAATACCCAATGGGCCTAAATAAATTTGACCCTCTGGTCGGCAGCCATGACGCTTCCTGTGGAGGCATCGGGGGTGCAGCTGACGCTGACTGTCTTTGATGGCTAGTGCAGTGTGAGAGCTCTTTTCTTCACATGCCCCCAATTATTAGGTCCCCTCTGCTGGTGGCATTGAAAAATCAAAACAGGAAACCTTTACTGCCATTTTAAGTAATTACAAGGACTTTGTCACCCAGTTTCCGGGGACTGTCCCGCGATCGCAGTATACTGTCCCGGCGAATCCGGGACCGTTGGCAACTATGTCTTTACCTACCATGCTGTTTGTCTTTCTCAGCTCCGGGGTTAGATATCTTCCTGACATGTCTATGGGATGGTTCATCCTGATGCCCCTCCGGGAAGCTCTGAGGATTGCTGACTTTCCCTGTCAAATTATTAATCAAGTCGGGACTGGCATTAATATAGAAACATATAAACATAGAATGTGTTGGCAGATAAGAACCATTCGGTCCATCTAGTATGCTCTTTTTTTTTTGAATACTTTTATTAGTCCCCCGTTCCCGGTCTTATAGATAGGATAGCCTTGTGTCTATCCCACGCATGCCTAAAATCCTTGACTGTGTTTACCTCTACCTCTTCTGCTGGAAGGCTATTCCATACATCCACTACCCTCTCAGTAAAGTAATACTTCCGGATATTACTTTTAAATCGTTGCCCCTCTAATTTAAGACTATGTCCTCTAGTTGTGGTAGTTTTTTTTTCTTTTAAATATACTCTCTTCCTTTACTGTGTTGATTCCCTTTATGTATTTGAATGTTTCTATCATATCCCCCCTGTTTCATCTTTCCTCCAAGCTATACATGTTATACATATATCTTTATTTATACCATCAGTAAAGAATACATTAGAGGTCTGCTTATTAAAACTATGGACTTTACTCATGGAGCAGAGAATTGCAGGAAACTGCAAAATGAAGGCCAAAGTGGCAGAGTTTGAGGTACAGCTGAATGGAAGAATGTTTCCAATGCCGTTACTTTTTCCTTGCCAATTCCCTCAATCACGAATAAATCTCCACGATAGGGAAGATGTCGGATTTTTGAATTTCAGTTTTGGTGAATTCTTTGTATTTTCTCCTATATTCAGAGACTTGCATATTTCCCATTTAGTATTATTCTGTGGTATTTTAAAGGGTCTGCAGGGGGCGCAGTTGAGACAGGGCTAACAGGGGTCCATCCTTCAGCTTGTATTTTTAAGATTTTGAATTATGTTTTATATCTTTTGTTCTAAAACTAATGTATCTAATCAGGTCAGTGGAAACCCTAGTTCCCTTATAATAATCTTGCCTCTCATCCTGTGACTGGCTGTACCTGCTACTCGCTCTTTCCGGTCCCTCTCTCTTCTACAACCTTCCATGTTTGTGTCTATGAAATAAAACACACATCAGAGGTTACAGCCATAGTATAGCCAGCCACACCTGTACCATATCAATTAAATATATGATTATTCTGTAACATTTCTTGGAACAGACAAAATATACAATCAATAAACTTTTTTTCTTTTTCAATATTTTTCAAAGTAGTGAAATACCCAATGGGCCTAGTATAAAGTTGATCCTCTGGTCGGCAGTAGGGTTGCCACCTTTTCTTCAAAAAAATACCGGCCTTGGTACTGTCTCCATAGACTTAACATTGGCCTGATGCCAATTTTTTACCGGCCTGCCGGTAAAATACCGGCCAGGTGGCAACCCTAGTCGGCAGCCATGACGCTTCCTGTGGAGGCATCGGGGGTGCTGCTGACGCAGACAGTCTTTGATGGTTAGTGTAGTGAGAGAGCTGTATTATCACATGCCTCCATATATTAGGTCCCCTCTGCTGGTGCCATTCAAAAATCAAAACAGGAAACATTTACTGCCATTTTAAGTAATTACAAGGACTCTGTCACCCAAAATGTTTTTTTATACTGTGAATGTAGAGAATAAAAATGATCTACACATTTGTGTTAAGAGATAAATGTGTTTAAATGTCTTGTGCCTTGTCTCCTGTTTATGACATCACCTGTGGCTTGATTTGCAAACTAACTACTTTTAGTGGGAAATGTGTGATTTGCATATCAAGCCAGAAGGTGATGTCATAAACTTGAGACACCACAGACACTTTTCAAAACCCATTTTCTCTTAAATAATGCATGTGCTTGCAATTATACCAACACAAGGTATAAATCTTTTCGTATATCTTTTTTTCTATGTATTTGCAGTACTTGCAATGTTAATATGATTGAGTGCCTTTAATAATGTATCCGAACCAGTGCTGTCCAATGGGTCCTTTACCTATAGTTGCCAACATTTGAAAGAAAATTCCAGGGACACTTTGCAGCTCAGCTTACAATTACTTACTTTAATACTGACCACACCTACTGTTCAAAGCTCCACCCACTCATCATAATTAGCATAATGTAACTCCACCTTATTGTCACAGTGTAGATTATATTACCAAGTTCTTAACAGCATCCTTGGTATTCAACAGACACATTCACAGCACAACATCTACATCAGGCAGGTGCATTTTATCACTTTTACATGAAATATAGTCAGAGAGCTGTCTCCAAGTTTATTCTGCAAAGGGCCACTTCGCTAGAAATGTATGCCTGCGTGGGCCGCATTCATTTTTCATTCATTCAGAGAATAATATATATAATTATATACATGTGTGTGTATGTATATGTATATATATATGTATATATATATATATATATATTTTTTTTTTTTTACACTAATGTGTAGTGGTCACATTAACTACAAACACACACATGCACACACAGTCACACTTACCCCCCCTTACATACACATACATACATACATACATAAACTTACCCAACACCCACTTAACATGCACTCACATAGATACACATTTATACACATACTTGCATACGTACACTTACCCCACTCACACACATACACATTTATATACACACACTCACATACATACATAAAGTTACCCCACACACACTCACATACATACACTTACCCCACACACACACTCACATACACTTACCCCACACACTAATACACATTTATACACACACACACTCACATACATAGATACATAGACTTACCCCCCCCACACACATTGATACACACACTCACATACATACATACATACATACACTTACCCCCACACACATACACATTTATACAGACAATCACAAACATACATTCACTTAACCCCCACATACATACTTACCCCATTCACACACATAAACATTTATACACACACACTCACATACATACATACATACACTTACCCCACACATACACTCACATACACTTACCCCCAGTGGCGTATACACTTACCCCCCCCCCCCCCCGCGCGCGCACCGCGCTACTTACTTTTTTTTTTTCCTGGCAGCCGCATCCGGCGACTGTCTTTCACTCCTCCGTGCAGGAGGGAAGACTGCACGGAGGAGGCGTCAATCCGGCGACACGGATCAGCTATTAGGTAAGTGATGGGGAAGGGGGGGGGGAGGAGGGTGGTTTCAAACGAGCACTGGATGGCAAACTATTACTGGGCACTGACTGGCACAATATTACTGGGCACTGACTGGCACACTATTACTGGGCACTGACTGGCACACTATTACTGGGCACTGACTGGCACAATATTACTGGGCATCTGACTGGCACACTATTACTGGGCACTGACTGGCACAATATTACTGGGCACTGACTGGCACACTATTACTGGGCACTGACTGGCACACTATTACTGGGCACTGACTGGCACACTATTACTGGGCACTGACTGGCACAATATTACTGGGCACTGACTGGCACACTACTACTGGGCACTGACTGGCACAATATAACTGGGCACTGACTGGTACACTATTACTGCGCAGTGACTGGCACAATATTACTGGGCACTGACTGGCACACTATTACTGGGCACTGACTGGCACACTATTACTGCGCACTGACTGGCACAATATTACTGGGCACTGACTGGCACACTATAACTGGGCACTGTCTGGCACACTATTACTGGGCACTGACTGGCACACTATTACTGGGCACTGACTGGCACACTATTACTGGGCACTGTCTGGCACAATATTCCTGGTATCTGACTGGCACAATATTACTGGGCACTGACTGGCACACTATTACTGGGCACTGACTGGCACACAATTACTGGGCTCTGACTGGCACAATATTCCTGGGTTCTGACTGGCACAATATCACTGGGCTCTGACTGGCACAATATTCCTGGAATCTGACTGGCATAATATTACTGGTATCTGACTGGCATAATATTACCGGGCTCTGAGTGGAACACTATTACTGGGCTCTGACTGGCACACTATTACTGGGCTCTGACTGGCACAATATTACAGGCATCTGACTGGCACAATATTCCTGGGCTCTGACTGGCACACTATTACTGGGCGCTGAATGACACAATATTCCTGGTATCTGACTGGCACAATATTACTGGGCTCTGAGTGGCACAATATTACTGGTATCTGACTGGCACAATATTACTGGTATCTTACTGGCACAATATTACTGGGCTCTGAATGGAACACTATTCCTGGTATCTGACTGGCACAATATTGCTGGTATCTGAAAGGCACAATATTACTGGTATCTGACTGGCACAATATTACTGGGTTCTGAGTGGCACAATATTACTGGGTTCTGAGTGGCACAATATTCCTGGTATCTATAATTGTATAATTTTCAAACACTGAAAAAATTGTGGGTGTTTTCTTACATTTTTATTATGGGGGAGGGGTGCAACACTCAGGGTCCGCCCCGGGTGCCAAATGCTCTACGTACGCCCCTGCTTACCCCACACACTAATACACATTTATACACACACACATACATACATACATCCACTTACCCCCACACACATACACATTTATACAGACACTCACAAACATACATTCACTTAACCCCCACACACATCCACATTTATACACACACTCACATACATACACTTACCCCACTCACACACATACACATTTATACACACACACTCACATACATACATACATTTACCCCACACACACACTCACATACACTTACCCCACACACTAATACACATTTATACACACACACACTCACATACATACATACACTTACCCCACACACACATTGATACACACACTCACATACATACATACACTTACCTCCACACACATACACATTTATACAGACACTCACATACATACATACACATTTATACAGACACTCACATACATACATACATACACTTACCCCCACACACATACACATTTATACAGACACACACGTGGCTGTGGAGGTTGTGGGCTCCCGGTGCGCTTCTTCCCTCCCTCTGACCCTTGCGCTTAAACTCATTTACTGTATTAACCTCTACCACTTCTACTAGAAGACTATTCCATGCATCCACTACCCTCTCAGTTAATTAATACTTTATTTAGTGCCTGTCTTTATCTTATATCTAGGATAGTCTTATGCTTCTCCCATGCATGCTTAAAGTCCTTCACTGTGTTTACCACTACTGCTGGAAGGTTATTCTATGCACCCACTACCCTCTCAGTAAAGTAATACTAAGTTTCTGACCTCCACTGTATTAACCTCTACCATTTCTGCTGGTAGGCTATTCCATGCATCCACTACCCTTTTAGATAGTAATACCTCCATTAATCCCTGGCTTGATCTTATATCTAAAATAGCCTTATGCTTATACTCCTTTACTGTATTAACCTCTACCACTTCTACTGGAAGACTATTCCATGCACCCACCACCTTCTCAGCAAACAAATATTAAGTCTCTGACCACAAAAAAAACTGTAAAATATGAAATATTTCCAGCTAGTTGCACCAGGGCTTGACAAACTTAACTGATTTTTAGGAGCCAGAAAAAAAAATCTAGGAGCACATACACACAATCACATGCAGTCATATACAGACACACATACGTCACATACACACGCATACATACAGTCAGTCACATAGACACATACACTCATACATAGTCTGTCACATAAACTTATACATACATACAGTCTGTCACATAGACACACATAGACACACACTCATACATACATACCGTCAGTCACATAGACACACACACTCATACATAGTCTGTCACCATGGGCGTCCGCAGGGGGGGGGGGGCTGGATTTTTGCTATTCCCCTTTAAAAAAAAAAAAATTTGATTTTTTTTATTTTTTTTATTATTATTATTATTTTTACTCCGTATGCAGCCTCTAGTTGTCTCTAGGGGACTGCACACCAGTTGCTGGGGTAGGAGGTGGTACCCAAAGCTGTTGCTCTCTGCAACTCTGCATGCTGTAATACTGGTCTCCCATCCATATTGGTGCAGGTCTCTGCAGCTGTCAGTCATGCTGCATGGAGAGCCAATGACAGGGGTGCCCGTGGGATATGAAGTTATAGCCCGCCCTTCAGCCCTCCATGTGGCAGCATGACTGACAGAAGAGAGCCTGCAGTGCAACATCATGGAGGAAACAGGGGAAGATACTCAGAGACCATAGCTGAGCCTCTGTAACAGGTAGGAAGAGCTTGTAATAGCTTTAAAAAACAAAACAGCCAAGGTACATGGTAGAGTGGGGTAAATCCAAGGAGGTCCCTCCCATTTCCCTGAGGTCTCCATTTGTCCAGTCTGAGCAGCTCCTCTGACCAGGCTCTGCTCACATCAACATGGTGACAAGTGGATGGGGCAGAAAAGATAATGGAGGATAAAATGATGGGATAGAAGCAGATTGCAAACAAAATGGGATGACATGGGGCAGAAAAGATAATAGAGGATGAAAAGAGGTGATTGATTGGAACAGAATACGGACAAAATTGTGACATTGGGCAGAAAAGATAAAATGTAGGTGAAAAAAGGTCACTGACATGAAGGAATAAAACACATAAAATGATGGGGAAAGAGATGGCAAACATGGAGGAATAAAACATATAAAAAAAGGGGGAAAGAGATAAAGAAATGTCATGGATTTAGGAATTTGGGTGTTTAGGGAATCTGTTGCTTTGTGTTTATATTGTGTGCTATAGTGTTTTATCTAGTGCTGTGGAGTTTTATTGTGTGCTATAGTGTTGTGTTTGGTGCTGTTGGGTTATATTGTGTGCTATAGTGTTGTATCTGGTGCTGAGAGGTTATATTGTGTGCTATAGTGTTGTGTCTGGTGCTGTTGGGTTATATTGTGTGCTATAGTGTATCTGGTGCTGAGAGGTTATATTGTGTGCTATAGTGTGGTATCTGTTGCTGTGGGGTTATATTGTGTGCTATAGTGTTATATCTGTTGCTGTGGGGTTATATTGTGTGCTATAGTGTTGTATCTGTTGCCGTATGCTTATATTGTGTGCTATAGTGTTGTATCTGGTGCTGAGGGGTTATATTGTGTGCTATAGTGTTGTATCTGGTGCTGAGAGGTTATATTGTGTGCTATAGTGTTGGATCTGGTGCTGAGGGGTTATATTGTGTGTGCTATAGTGTTGTGTCTGGTGCTGTTGGGTTCAGGGCCGGCCTTAAGTGTCCCGGCGCCCTGTGCGGGCTTGCCCCGTGGCACCCCCGCCCGTCTTTCACCCCCTGTCTCTTTCACCCCCCCTATGTATGTGTCCCTTTACTCTTCCTTGCCATGTCTGTCTCTCTCTAACTCCCCCATACCTGTTTTCTCTCTCTCTCCCTCTGTTCTGTCTCTCTCCTCCCCCTCCTCTGTCTCTCTCCCCCCCTCTGTTCTGTTTCTCTCCCCACCTCTGTTCTCTCTCTCTCCCCCCCTGTTCTCTCTCTCTCCCCCCCTGTTCTGTCTCTCTCTCTCTCTCTCCCCCCTCCCCCTGTTCTGTCTCTCTCTCCACCCTCCCCCTGTTCTGTCTCTCTTTCTCCCCCTGTTCTGTCTCTCTCCCCCTCCCCCTGTTCTGTCTCTTTCCCCACTCCCCCTGTTCTGTCTCTATCTCTATCCCCTTGTTCTGTCTCTCTCTCTCCCCCTGTTCTGTCTCTCTCTCCCCCCTCCCTTTGCCTGCAAATGTTGATCCAAGGAGGGGGCGGAGCTTACCGGCTGGGCAGTGTAGCTCCGCCCCCACCCTGTGAAGCAGAGCAGCATCCGCTTCACGGGCAGCAAGAGCACTTTGCTGCCTGCGGCTCCCCGTGAAGCAGACGTTGCTCTGCTTCACAGGGTGGGGGCGGAGCTACCCCCCTCAGCCGGTCTCCCCAATCCAGTGCCTCTACCGGCTCGCAGATGTTGCACACCCCTAGGGCCGGCCCTGGTTGGGTTATATTGTGTGCTATAGTGTTGTGTCTGGTGCTGTTGGGTTATATTGTGTGCTATAGTGTTGTATCTTGTGCTATGGCGTTATATCTTTGCTATGTTGTTCTATCTGTTGCTGTGGAGTTTCAACTAGAGCTCTGGATATTTATCTGGTGCTGTGGTTTATATCTTGTGTCATGGGTTTTTAGCTGGTACCGTGGGTTAATATCTGGTGTTGTGGGTCTATATCTGGCACGGTGGATCTATATTTGGTGCAGTGAGGCTATATCTAGTGTGGTTGGTTTATATCTGGTGCTGTGGATCTGTATCTGGTGCAGGGTTTATCGACCCTTCACTGAGAATGACAAAGCTCCTCCACTTCATGATAACTTGTCAAAAAGAGGCGCGGCGCAGAAAGGATGACGGTAAAATTATGCCCCCCCCGAAAAAATTTCTGCGGATGCCCATGTCTGTCACATACACTTATACATACATACAGTCTGTCACACACACTCATACATATAGTCTGTCACATAAACTCATACATACACACATACAAGTGAGCGTTTTTTTTCATCTTAAAAACCCCCAAAAACTGTAGATCAATATGTCCCCCTTCCCTGCTGCTATATCTCATTGCAAGGATGGAGGGCATTTGCGTTCCAGGTTTGTCTGTGCCTCTTACAAAAGGCACAGACCATCATTACTTATTAATTACATTATTTTGCCCATGTAAGAAATTAAAGTCACCCTATATTTCTTGCACCCATTCATTTGTCAGTCTTATCATGACCATCACCATCTGTGAGTCTTATCATGCCCATCATCATCTGTGAGTCTTATCATGCTCATCACCATCTGTGAGTCTTATCATGTGCATCATCATCTGTGAGTCTTATCATGCTCATCACCATCTGTGAGTCTTATCATGCCCATCATCATCTGTGAGTCTTATCATGCCCATCATCATCTTTCAGTCTTATCATGCCTATCATCATCTGTGAGACTTATTATGCCAAATCATTTCTCTGTGTTATTTTGCTCATAATGTCACTCTCCACCCAGCTTCCCCAGTACTCATCTCCGTGTCCCCTTCGCGCCCTCCTTGCTGCAAGCTTCCCTCCTGCACGGAGGAGGGAAGTACATTAGCCGGATATTACTAGCTGTCATATCCGCTGAAGAATATTTAAAAAAAAAAAAAAGAGTAAAAAAAATGACTGGTCCCGCGTATACTGTGATCGCGAGACAGTCCGGGGAAACTGGGCTGTCTCGCGATCGTTGCTGGTCACCGGATCACATGACGTCATCGCGCGACATCACAAGACCCGCCGTGATCTCGAGACAGCCCAGTTTCCCAGGACTGTCACGCGATCACAGTATACTGTCCCGGCGAATCCGGGACCGTTGGCAACTATGCTTTTACCTACCATGCTGTTTGTCTTTCTCAGCTCCGGGGGTAGATATCTTCCTGACATGTCTATGGGATGGTTCATCCTGATGCCCCTCCGGGAAGCTCTGAG
Source organism: Pelodytes ibericus (assembly GCA_036172795.1). Taxonomy (NCBI): domain Eukaryota; kingdom Metazoa; phylum Chordata; class Amphibia; order Anura; family Pelodytidae; genus Pelodytes; species Pelodytes ibericus. The sequence goes on from CM069859.1 coordinate 191,583,484, forward strand.
GATTGCTGACTATTCCTGTCAAATTATTAATCAAGTTGGCACTGGCATTAATATAGAAACATATAAACATAGAATGTGTCGGCAGATAAGAACCATTCGGTCCATCTAGTATGCTCAATTTTTTTTGAATACTTTTATTAGTCCCCCGTTCCCGGTCTTATAGCTAGGATAGCCTTGTGTCTATCCCACGCATGCTTAAAATCCTTGACTGTGTTTACCTCTACCACTTCTGCTGGAAGACTATTCCATACATCCACTATCCTCTCAGTCAAGTAATACTTCCTGATATTATTTTTAAATCATTGCACCTCTAATTTAAGACTATGTCCTCTAGTTGTGGTAGTTTTATTTTCTTTTAAATATACTCTCTTCCTTTACTGTGTTGATTCCCTTTATGTATTTGAATGTTTCTATCATATTCCCCCTGTTTCGTCTTTCCTCCAAGCTATACATGTTATACATATATCTTTATTTATTCCATCAGTAAAGAATACATTAGAGGTCTGCTTATTAAAACTATAGACTTTACTCATGGAGCAGGTAATTGCAGAGAACTGCAAAATGAAGGCCAAAGTGGCAGAGTTTGAAGTACAGCTGAATGGAAGAATGTTTCCAATGCCGTTACTTTTGCCTTGCCAATTCCCTCAATCACGAATAAAGCTCCACGATAGGGAAGATGGCGGATTTTTGAATTTCAGTTTTGGTGAATACTTTGTATTTTCTCCTATATTCAGAGACTTGCAGATTTCCCCTTTAGTATTATTCCGTGGTATTTTTATAGGGTCTGCAGGGAGCGCAGTTGAGACAGAGGTAACCGGGGACCATCCTTCAGCTTGCATTTTTTAGATTTTGAATTTTATTTTATATCTTTTGTCCTAATAAAAATATATATAAAATCAGGTCAGTGGAAACCCTAGTTCCCTTATAATAATCTTGCCTCTCATCCTGTGACTGGCTGTACCTGCTACTCGCTCTTTCCGGTCCCTCTCTCTTCTACAACCTTCCATGTTTGTGTCTATGAAATAAAACACACATCAGAGGTTACAGCCATAGTATAGCCAGCCACACCTGTACCATATCAATTAAACATGACATTTCTGTAACACTGTAACATTTCTTGGAACAGACAACATACACAATCAATAAACTTTTTTTCTTTTTCATTATTTTTCAAAGTAGTGAAATACCCAATGGGCCTAGTATAAATTTGACCATCTGGTCGGCAGCCATGACACTTCCTGTGGAGGCATCGGGGGTGCTGCTGACGCAGACAGTCTTTGATGGCTAGTGCAGTGAGAGCTGTATTTTTACATGCCCCCATATATTAGGTCCCCTCTGCTGGTGGCATTCAAAAATCAAAACAGGAAACATTTACTGTCATTTTAAGTAATTACAAGGACTCTGTCACCTAAAATGTTTTTTATTCTGTGAATGTAGAGAATAAAAATTATCTACACATTTGTGTTAAGAGATAAATGTGTTTAAATGTATCTGTCTTGTCTCCTGTTTATGACATCACCTGTGGCCTGATATGCAAACTAACTACTTTTAGTGGGAAATGTGTGATTTGCATATCAAGCCAGAAGGTGATGTCCTAAACAGTAGACACCATAGACAGTATATAAAAACCCATTTTCTCTTAAATAATGCATATGCTTGCAATTATACCAACACAAGGTATTGATCATTTTGTATATCTTTGTATTTGCAGTATTTGCAATGTTAATATGATTGAGTGCCTTTAATAATGTATCCAAACCAGTGCTGTCCAATGGGTCCTTTACCTACCATGCTGTTTGTCTCTCTCAGCTCCGGGGTTAGATATCTTCCTGACATGTCTATGGGATGGTTCATCCTGATGCCCCGCTGGGAAGCTCTGAGGTTTGCTGACTTTCCCTGTCAAATTATTAATCAAGTCGGGAATGGCATTAATATATCTTTATTTATACCATCAGTAAAGAATACATTAGAGGTCTGCTTATTAAAACTTTAGACTTTACTCATGGAGCAGAGAATTTCAGGGAACTGCAAAATGAAGGCCAAAGTAACAGAGTTTGAAGTACAACTGAATGGAAGAATGTTTCCAATGCCGTTACTTTTGCCTTGCCAATTCCCTCAATCACGAATAAAGCTCCACGATAGGGAAGATGGCTGATTTTTTACTTTCAGTTTTGGTGAATACTTTGCATTTTCTCCTATATTCAGAGACTTTCAGATTTCCCCTTTAGTATTATTCCGTGGTATTTTTATAGGGTCAGCAGGGGGCGAAGGTGAGACAGGGGTAACAGGGGTACATCCTTCAGCTTGCATTTTTTAGATTTTCAATTCTGTTTTATATCTTTTGTTCTAAAACTAATATATCTAATCAGGTCAGTGGAAACCCTAGTTCCCTTATAATAATCTTGCTTCTCATCCTGTGACTGGCTGTACCTGCTACTCGCTCTTTCCGGTCCCTCTCTCTTCTACAACCTTCCATGCTTGTGTCTATGAAATAAAACACACATCAGAGGTTACAGCCATAGTATAGCCAGCCACACCTGTACCATATCAATTAAACATGACATTTCTGTAACACTGTAACATTTCTTGGAACAGACAAAATATACAATCAATTGTTTTTTATTATTTTTCAAAGTTGTGAAATACCCAATGTGCCTAGGATTGAAACCTGGCCGGTATTTTACCGGCAGGCCGGTAAAAAAATGGTATCAGGCCAATGTTAAATCTATGGAGACAGTACCAAGGCCAGTATTTTTCTGAAGAAAAGGTGGCAACCCTAAATGGGCCTAGTATAAATTTGGCCCTCTGGTCAGCAGCCATGACGCTTCCTGTGGAGGCATCGGGGGTGCTGCTGATGCAGACAGTCTTTGATGGCTAGTGTAGTGAGAGAGCTGTATTATCACATGCCCCCATATATTAGGTCCCCTCTGCTGGTGCCATTCAAAAATCGAAACAGGAAACATTTACTGCCATTTTAAGTAATTACAAGGACTCTGTCAACGAAAATGTTTTTTATAATGTAAATGCAGAGAATAAAAATTATCGACACATTTGTGTTAAGAGATAAATGTGTTTACATGTATCTGTCTTGTCTCCTGTTTATGACATCACCTGTGGCCTGATATGCAAACTAACTACTTTTAGTGGGAAATGTGTGATTTGCATATCAAGCCAGAAGGTCATGTCATAAACATGAGACACCACAGACACTTTTCAAAACCCATTTTCTCTTAAATAATGCGTGTTTGCAATTTTACCAACACAAGGTATGGATAATTTTGTATATCTTTTATTCTATGCATTTGCAGTACTTGCAATGTTAATATGATTGAGTGCCTTTAATAATGTATCCGAACCAGTGCTGTCCAATGGGTCCTTTACCTACCATGCTGTTTGTCTCCCTCAGCTCCATGTCTATGGCATGGTTCATCCTGATTCGGGATTCCATTCGGGACAGGCATTAATATATCTTTATTTATACCATCATTAAAGAATACATTAGAGGTCTGCTTATTAAAACTATAGACTTAACTCATGGAAAGGATAATTGCAGAGAACTGCAAAATGAAGGCCAAGGTAGCAGAGTTTGAAGTACAACCGAATGGAAGAATGTTTCCAATGCCGTTACTTTTGCCTTGCCAATTCCCTCAATCACGAATTAAGCTCCACGATAGGGAAGATCCCTGATTTTTGAATTTCAGTTTTGGTGAATACTTTGTATTTTCTCCTATATTCATTGACTTGCAGATTTCCCCTTTAGTATTATTCTGTGGTATTTTTATAGGGTCTGCAGGGGGCGCAGTTGAGACAGGGGTAACAGGGGTCCATCCTTCAGCTTACATCTTTTAGATTTTGAATTCTGTTTTATATCTTTTTGTTCTAAAACTAATATATCCAATCAGGTCAGTGGAAACCCTAGTTCCCTTATTATAACCTTGCCTCTCATCCTGTGACTGGCTGTATCTGCTACTGTCTCTTTCCGGTCCCTCTCTCTTTTACACACTTTCAGCGTTTGTGTCTGTGAAATAAAACACACATCAGAGGTTAAAGCCATCATACGGTCTTGTCGGCTGTCACATGTCAGATAATAGCCTTTTTATTTATATTATTCGATGTTATAACCATTAAAACCTAACAATAATGTTATTAAACACAGCTTATTACATGCTGTTATCTATTCACTGAAAGGTGAGTGGCACATTCCATGTAACTGACTTAAAGGGAAGCTATAGGTTTAAAAGTATTCAGGGAAATGTTAGATTGTGTACAATCCCCAAGTGATGTGGAACCGCAGGCTAGGGTAAAAATAAATATATAGGAACTGGACGAGGCAGTGCCAAGGACAGCAATTTGCGTAGTGAGTGAGTAGCACTAACCTGTTCCACCATGCTGCAATACTGGGACGGGTCTTCAATGGGACAAAACCATCAGCCACGTTCTACGTTTTATTCCTGGGAGAAACAAACAGACTGTGATATAACACTGCAAAGCTGCTCTACAATCCGAAACTGCACTTGGCACTTAAAAAAATAAAAATAAACTTTACACTAATCAATACTAGGCTCCACTCGGGGAGCTTTGATTAAAAGAATTGGAGCTCTGAGTTACGGACCCAATCAGATCTGGCTATTAAATCCAGCATGAAAACCGACAGTTTTTAGGAAACAGGAAGAGTTGATAGAAAATCTACAGACAGACCTGTTTTTCTCTCTCTTTATTTTACATGAACAGGACTAGCTTAAAATGATTTCTTAGACACTGTAGCACAACGGGCTCTTTAAAGCAAGAACAATCGCTGCCCAAGGCACCAAGCTGCTGGAGTAGCGATTAGGGGTGACAAATCAAAGGAGATGTAATAAAAGAAAAGTAGACAAAATGTGACAGTTGATTCTGTAATTAAAGGGACGGTATCACCTAAACATAGTTTATGCTGTTAATGTAGATTAAAAAAAAAATATGAAAAAGGATCTATACATTGTGTTAGCAAAATTGCAAGTAGATGCCTAAATCAGGAGAAAAATTGGTTTTAAATGTGTCTGTGGAGTCTCCAGCTTATGACATCACCTGGGGCTTGATATGCATGTGTACTACTTTAAGTAGGAATTATGTGATTTGCATATCAAGCCCGAGGTGATATCATAAACAGGAGACTCCACAGACACATTTAAAACACAGTTTTCTAGTTTAGCCATTTGCTTGCAGTTCTGCTAAGACAACGTGTAGATCATTTCCAATCATTTTTAAATCTCTATATTCACAGTATATGCTGTGTTTAGGTGATACTGTCCCTTTAAATCTCACTGGGGGTGAGTCACATATCAAATAAATATTACAACCTATTAATTCCCAGAAGATGTGATACATGTATTCATTATTTACCTGTTCCAATATTATATATAGATTTTTTTCATGGGACACAGAGAATCCAGTTCCGTGTATCCAATTCAGAATTACGCCAAATACCACGTCTTGAAACGGTTATGAAAAAGGAAAGCCTAAAAAACAGCTATTTGCATCTGGGTCATCGCTCTAGCTATAATTACACAGCAGTGAACCTAAAAAATAAATAAAAAGAAATTGCAAAAATACAAAGTAACTAGAAATCACCAGAAATCGGTAGTGGAGTGCTAAGTGGGGGTTTTCAGACCACCTAATTGCTAAAAGGCTGCCTTTTATCCCCTGGATACTCTCCTCCAGTCGCTAAAGGCCTAGGGTCGATCCAATTGCCCCAGCACAAGAAATCCAACCCTTTAATGTTTTCTTTATATAACCCTGCAATTCAGCCTAAACATCTCTCTACACAGAGACATCTTCGTCTTCAAACGGCTTTATTGTTACCCGATAATGTCTCCTTACTACTCAGATACACTGAATCCTGCCACTCTTCTGCCTCTTCCCACACTATTGGTACAGCTATCGAGGACCTGAAGAAGTGGCAATATTGAAAGTAAAAGCTCATGGAAGACAGAATTCGGAAGAAACGTGTGGCAATCATAAGCTGACCAAGCCGCCATGGATGCTGCATGTCAATCAAGTGAAGTGGACAGAAGAGTGTCCGATCCAGAGTCTGATACAGGCACACACAAGTTGCTTCCCGGTGATTGGGTTCTGGTTAAAAAGTTCCTGAGAAAACATTTCTCCCTTGAACCCAGATATGTCCAGCTCCAGAGGAAGCAGATCCTGTTATAACATGAATTTTGTGTATTTGTTCTTGCTGCTAGGTCTGATAAAGGCCCAACAAGTTGCTATAACCAAAGACAATCATGTTTACACATTTTGGTACAATTCCTCTAGTACACGGGTAGCCACATTTGCATTTGATTATTGTGATGACGTAAATTGTACATTTCCATCGTCATTGTCGTCAACAGTGTACAAAGATATACCGAACATCAAGGGTAGGTGCCACACACATGACTATTAATCCTCTTAAGCCACACATCAAAACCCTAAAAGACATGATAGCTATAGCTAACCCCACGTATGAGGACACTGGCTGTAGAGACAGGTTTCTCTGATACTAACTTATGGCTTGAGTGGATGAGATATAACGCTAACAAACACAACAGATCTAACTGCTATGTCTGCGGAGGAGCGAGGCCTCACTTAGGTACTGTCCCTTTGAACATACCTCCGGAGATAGAGATGTGTTTCCTAAGTCTCTATACTATGATTAAAACTGACCGGACGGAATGTAAGTCATGGACAAAGGAATACCTAATTATCCTTAAAGATGTTAAGCCAGATAGAGGTATTACCATATATCCAGGAAACTACACTTGTTATGGTATATATGATGGGGTAGGCTAATTCTTTGGTACTTTCACAGGTAAGTACTGTGCCACATATAGCCCAATTCCAGCCGCCTTAATCCAGCAACACGTAAGATCCCTTGGAGACATATATTGGATTTGTGGGGTTATGCAGATTAGAACTAGATTGGAAGGTGTATGGTGGGGAGAATATGCTCTAGCTAAGGTAATTATGCCTATACACATAATCTCCAACGGACACCAAGATACCCCAGGTACGTTACACCCATACTCTAGAATAAAGAGAGATACTCCTGTAAAAGGCAGTTTTGATCCCCATATCTATATAGGAGTGCCAAGGGGGGTGCCGAATGAATTCAAAGCAAGAGATGAAGTGTCCGCAGGGTTTGAATCTATTTTCCCAATCATTACTGCCAATAAAAATGTAAATTGGATTAATTACATATATTATAATCAACAACGGTTTGTAAATTATACCAGAGATGCCCTCCAGGGTTTGGCGGAACAATTACAAGCAACTTCCCAGATGACCTTCCAGAATAGAATGGCCTTAGATATGATTCTGGCAGAGAAAGGGGGAGTATGTAAAATACTCCCAGACACCATGACATGCTGTACCTATATCCCAGATAATACAGGCCCTAATGGTAAGGTGACATTGGCAATAGAAAAGTTAAAAAGTTTGTCCAATGAACTGAAACGGAATTCTGGGGCCATGGATACATGGGAAAAATTGTTTGGATGGATGTCTGGATGGCAAGGTGCTCTAGCCCAAATAGGTGTTGCCATTTTAATAATGATAATCATCCTCGCTCTTCTTGTTTGTTGTGTGTTACCCTGTCTTAGGAAATGCCTACAAAAGACAGTTGATCAGACAATCGATCAAACCACCCCGACCTTCCTTCACCAAGAGATTGAGACTGTGAAACACCACATACACCCTTATAGTCCCACCGCACCAGGTCAACAGCTACTTCCTCTTAAGGGAATTCAGGGATAGCGTCTGTCTCTACGGGCAAAAGTCTGTCGCGGGAGAAGTAGTGGACAAGCTGCTATGGGACACCCGCGCAGTGAAACGTTCGAGGCCTGTTCAGACAGATGTGCAAGATAGCCTTTTTGTTATTTTCCTATAGGGACAGTATTAGGGTTAGAGATAGTAGCTGTTAGTGAAATAGTCATTTTAAGGGGGGACTGTTAGATCTGAGCAGAGAAGAGGAAGAGAGGGATAAATATGACTAATATGCCACAAAGAGCTAAAGGGAGAATCTAAACAGAAAATGAGACACAAGGATGATTCAAACCGAAACTAGATATCTAGGGACTCACAATCCCCTTCAACTATTAAACTGAGTGTCTCCGGAAAAAAAAAAAATAAGAAACTGGGATATGGGGTTTACGTAAAGAGAGAATCTTTACAGGTCTGAATAAACCAGTTGACGCCATTGACCGATACGATGTTCGTATACTTTAAGGCAGAAAACTGGTCAAAATTGCGGATGTGACGGAAAAGCGGGATAAAACACCGACTTAATAGCCATCTTAGTTTTCTTGGAAATGTCAAACGACCCCATCTGGAGAAAAAGATCTTGAACTAACATCCGGAGTCCTAAAATCTGCTACCCGTTTACACGAGATGAGACAGAAAAGAAAAAACTATTTTGAAGACGGTTGTTTTAATGATAGGTCTTTATTGCTTGGCCACTGTTCCAGTAGTCGTAGAGTTAATATGACATCCCAGAGGTTAGAATATCTCGGTAACGGTGGTCTCGACAATCTTATACCCTTCAGCAGTCGGCATATCAGCATATGCTTGCCAAGTCAAAACCTACATGTCCCGCAGAAAAAGCTGAACGTAAGACGTTAACTGATCTATATGCTAGGCCAGAGCCAAACTTGAATGTCAGGAAATTCAATACGTCCATTACAGGAGCTGATACGGTATCCAAATCTCGTTCCAAGCACCAATGAGCCCATGATTTCGAGACATTACCATATAATCTTCGAGTGCCTGGTGCCCAAGCTCCTGCCAGGAGTGCTTCAGTCGACTGCGAAACGTTTGGTATGCACTAGGGTCCCCTGAAAGCAACCATGCTATCAGTATCAGGCTTCCGGTTTGAATCAACGGATGATGGTTCCCTCCTGGGTCCGTCAACAGATCCGGTACTATGCGTGGCCACTCTATCGACATTTCCAGAAGCGTCAGGAACCACGGTTGAGAATCCCACCAAGGTGTGATTACAACCGCCTAAGTCCTGAATCTGCGCAGATGAACTAACGTTCTGGCTATGAGGCAGAACGGAGAAAACTCGTGTCTGTTCTTTGTCCACCTTTGTAGAAACGCATCCGTGGCCAATGCCTCAGGATCCGGTCTCCAACTGAAAATATTCGGACATTGTGCGCTTAGCCGGGAGGCAAACAAATCGATATCCAGCGGACCCCACAGTCTTTGCAGGTTTTGGATAATCATGAACCCCAATCTGTTTCCGCATTCTCTAGCCCTGGAATATGTATGGCTTGGACCGATATGTTTTGATCTAGACAAGAATGCCAAAATTCCATTGCTAATTGCGCGAGGACCAGAGACATCGTGTCGCCCAGGTGGTTGATGTAGCGCACTGCTGACACATTGTCCATACAAAGTAACACTGAACAATTCACTAAATTGTGTGTAAAACTTAGGACTGCGAATGTACCTGCCAAGAGCTCCAAACAATTTAAATGTAACTCTTGTTCCAGAAGGGACCACCGTCCCCCGGTGAAAGAGTTGCCGCAGTTGGCTCCCCATCCGCAAAGACTGGCATCCTTGCAATCTAGAGGTACCGTCCAACCTTTATGTAATGAATGAGTTTTGAGTCGCTGAAGGGCCCGGTAATGTAGTGGGCCAGGAAATATTGCCTGTATAGACGCCGACAGAAGGCCTATGATCCGAGCCAAGTGACGAATTGTCAAAGTGGATTTCGACAGAGCGGCCTTTATCTCTTTCTTGATCATTTTGATTTTTTCTTTCAGTAGATGTAGAGAGCCGTGTACGGAATCGATAGTAAAACCTAGAAATTCTATCCGTTGTGTGGGGTTTAACATAGATTTGTCCCAGTTGATGAGAAAACCTAGACTTTGTAGAAGATCTATGGTCCATGTCATATGAAGATTTAGCCACTCTATGTTTTGCGACATAATGAGTATGTCGTCTAAATAGATAATGAGTCTGACGCCCTTCCTACATAACTGTCCCACCACCGGCCTTAGTAACTTGGTGAAGCATCAAGGAGCGGAGGAGAGACCAAATGGGAGGCAAACAAACTTCCAGCACCAAAGAAATTTGGAGATACTTTTGATGATCCTCCAACACCGGGACTGTCAGGTATGCATCCTGACGTTCCAATTTCTCCATCCAGTCCCCTAGGCCTAGAAGATCTCGAAGACACTGGATTCCTTCCATCTCGAAGAGTTGGTATCACACAAATTCGTTCAATGGGCGCAGATTGATGACCGGTCGAGAGCCTCCATCTTTCTTGGGCACCAGAAAAATATTGCTGAAAAAAATGGAACTGCTCTTTTTGGCTGGTACTACAGCCTTTTTTTAAATCAAAGTCATGATTTCCATATCTATGAGTTGACAGTCTTTTTGTGACAGTACCAACCTTTTGGGGGTATGTCCTGGTGAGGGTGTGTTACAAACTCTATACAAAAAACCTTTACTGTCTGCAATACCCAAGGATCTGTAGTGATCCTGTACCAGTTGTCTATGAAATAAGCCAACCTTTCCCCTACCATAATTTGGCGGCCTAGGGAAAAAGACACATGACTTACCATTAGAGTTGAGCGGACACCTGGATGTTTGGGTTCGGCAGGTTCGACCGAACTTCAAAAAAATGTCCGGGTCCGCGCTCCACCCCGAACCTGAACCCCAGGACCGCTAAAATGCCTCTAAAAAAGTCATGGAAAGGGCTAGAGGGCGGCAAAATGAAGTAAAATGTGGGTAAGAGTAGGACAAGTGCCGTGCAAGCAAATGTGGATAGGGAAATAACTTAAAATAACATAAAATACATACAAATACACTTGAGCCATAAAATAGCACTAGATGGAATCTTTGATTTTAGCTTTGGAAGAACATAAATCGAAAGCATGGCTGCCAGGAGGATCAACAGAATTATCCATTTGAGAGAGGGTTGGAGTGCAGGGTATTCTCTTTCAGTTTATACTAAGTGACCCATAGGTTGAGGTGGCGGTGTAGGTGGAAGCGGCACTGGAGGAGGAGGTAGCCAACACTGTTTTTTATTTGTATTTTTTTTGTTTATTGGACTGCAAAAAATGCACCGCAAGACGTAAATGTACTATTTAGCCCAACAATTATAATTTTTAAAAGTGCGCTGTAAGCACAGTATTTGATGGTTCTATTTGACTCTCAGATATGAAGTGCACCGCAAGCCGCAATTGTACTATTTACCACCCAAAACTATTAGAATTTTTCAAAGGAAATTAAGAAAAATGGATAAATAAAAAATGAGCACCATAAACTAGGAATACATTGTAATTGTGATGGGAAGGGTTAACTTCAACGGTGCGGAAACTCATGGTGTCACCCCCCTGGATTTCCTCCAATACCATGCCAAACAGATTCCTTAGTAATGCCAGTTAGATGGCCTATTAACTATGCCACACACAGGACCCCCATAAATGATGCCACACCAGAGCCCCATAAATTATGCCACACCAGAGCCCTGTAATTTATGCCAGACCAGAGCCCCACTATTTATGCCTCACCTCTGCCCAATAAATTATGCCACACACACAGGTGCCCCATAATTATGCCACACACACACAGGTGCCCCATAATTATGCCACACACACACAGGTGCCCCATAATTACGCCACACAAAAGAGTCCCTTAATTATGCCGCACATGGATCCCAATAAATATACCACACACAAGCGCCCCATAATTATGCACACATGGGACTGCCATTAATTATGCAACACACAGGATTTCCACGAGGTGACAATTGTACAATTATAGATACCAGGAATATTGTGCCATTCAGATACCAGTAATATTGTGCCACTCAGAGCCCAGTAATATTGTGCCAGTTAGATACCAGGAATATTGTGCCAGTCATTCCTCGAGAGTGACCTTTAAGATACTATCGATCCGAATAATAAAAAATTTTGATACTCGAAATAAAAAATTAAAAAAAGAAACGGTATGTTGATGGAAAATCATGTTATATTTATATCGAAATTTGCTTGTATTGTATTCCCTTCTAATCCATTCTATCTATTTATTTGATTTCCATTCAATTTTTTAATTCTCCACGGATGTGTATGTAATAATGTGATACTTTAATAAAACATAAAAAAAAATATTGTGCCAGTCAGAGCCCAGTAATATTGTGCAAGTCAGATACCAGTAATATTGTGCCAGTCAGAGCTCAGTAATATTGTGCCAGTCAGATACCAGTAATATTGTGCCAGTCAGAGCCCAGGAATATTGTGCTATTCAGAGCCCAGGAATATTGTGCCATTCAGAGCCCAGTAATAGTGTGCATTAAAGTGCTTGTTTTCAACCCCCCCCCCCCCCTTTCTCATCACTTACAGAATGGCTGCTGCTGCTCTGTGTCCCCGAATGGAGACCTCCGCCTCCATGCAGTCTGTTTCCCTCCTGCACTGAGGAGGGAAACACAGTCACCAGATGTGACGTTACGTCACATCCGGTCGCTGTGGTTTCTTTTTTTTTGTGTCTAGCCTTGTGTCTATCCCATGCATGCTTAAAATCCTTGACTGTGTTTACCTCTACCACTTCTGCTGGAAGGCTATTCCATACATCCACTACCCTCTCAGTAAAGTAATACTTCCTGATATTACTTTTAAATCATTGCCCCTCTAATTTAAGACTATGTCCTCTAGTTGTGGTAGTTTTTCTTCCTTTAAATATACTCTCTTCGTTTACTGTGTTGATTCCCTTTATGTATTTAAATGTTTCTATCATATCCCCCCTGTTACGTCTTTCCTCCAAGCTATACATGTTAAGATGCTTTAAACTTTCCTGGTAAGTTTTATCCTTCAACCCATGAACCAGTTTAGTAGCCCTTCTCTGAACTCTCTCCAAAGTATCAATATCCTTCTGGAGATACGGTCTCCAGTACTGCGTACAATCTTCTATGACTGACCTGTCACTATCTGTGACTTGGAGACAAATTAAATGTTTTAAACCATTGAATTTTGTCATGTGAGTGAGATTTCTGTGATTCGTTCATCACAGCGATCATATGAACACAGAAGCTCTGATTGGGTCCAGGAACACTGCCTCGGTTAAGAGAATCCCATCCAAAGGTCCGGAATGGGTTCAAGCCATTCTTTCACACTCGGTTGTTGTAGTAGGCTTTGCTTTATGTGTAGGTTAATACTCTGCAGTATTTGTATTGTATGAGATTTGGAGTGAAGGGAGTGCTGGATTAGTTGCCAATTCTTGTACGATAACTATCTTTAATCCGGCTGACTGGTTCACTCCTGCTCATCTTGGGTTAACCAAGTTTAATTCAGCCTAATCTGGTTTAACACACTTATCCCAGTTTGTGTAATCCAGGTGTAAAACCAGTTTAACTCAGTTGAATCCCTTCAAGCAGATCTTCCCACTGATAAATCGAAGCCAGTGTAGAGGGAAAAGTTGTGTTCTGTGCTCATAAGATTTGTAATGAACACTCTAGAGTGATTATACATAGTAACATAGTAATTTAGGTTAAAAAAAGACACAAGTCCATCAAGTTCAACCCTTCTATCTATCATTTCAGCATTTTGATCCAAAAGCAGGCAAAAACCCCTAAGGAAGCTATTTTCGAATTTTGCCTCCAAAGGGGAAAAATGCCTTCTTGACTCCAAAAGGGCAATCAGATTTCTCCTTGGGTCAATACGCTCTATTATTAATGCTTATTCAATTATTAATAGCCCTGTATGTTCTGCTTCCAGACCTTTTTTTAATGCATCAATTGTGGTTGATAACACTACCTCTCTTGGCAGTGAGTTCCATAACTTTATTGTCCTTACTATAAAGAATCCCTTCCTTTGCGGTCTATGAAATCTGTGCTCTTCCATTCTCAATTTTATATTTCCATTCCCCATTATAATTCCTACATGCCCATTTTTATCCACTTGTAACCAGATAAACCCAATAGGAACAAACCTAATTTAGTTTGAGCCAGTTTGGTTTGGTATTGGCTAGATCAAACTGTATCTTTACTGTTTTAGCCAGATCTAACCTTTTTTTTATCCCTTCAACTGGTTTATTCTGGTTTTATTGGTATACTCTACTAAACCCAGTTTCAGTGTGGCTAATTCTGGTTCTTATTTTTTTTCTTCGGGTTTAACATGCTTTAATCAAATTAATTTCACTTAATCAGGCTTAATATTCAGTCATAACTCCTGATTCTCAATATAATTATGTGCATAGATCTTTTAAGATGTTTTACATTCATCTCAGTTTGGTTAATCTAGTTTTAATCAGTTCAGTGTGGTTAACTCTAGGGGTTGTGTACGGTTTAATCTGGTTGTTTTCTATTGCATCCAGTTTAAATCAGTGAACTCTGCCTTAAGCAAGTTGTATCTAGCTTTAGTCTACTCTAATGCTGTTTAACCCGGTTTTAACCAACTTAAGATGTCTATCCCTAGTTCAAACCAGTCCAATCTATTTACTTCAATCCATTTTTAACGTGTTTAATTCAATCCAATGTTTCGCCATTTAAATCCAGTTTTAACCAGGTTTAATGTTCTGTCTTTGCAAGGTCTTACCTAACAATGGGATCATTTCAGTCAAAATCTGATGTGAAACATTTGTGATCCAGCATCATGAAATTTGAAGTGCACAGCAACTTAAGTACAGTAGTAATTGCTGTAGAATTCATAATCCATAAGCATTACACTGACATTGTTTATAGTGATATCCTTTTCTAACACTTCAGATTTTATTTAACTTGCACCTGGAGCAAATATTCTTGCAGAGAAACTCTGCTTAGCAATGGTAATGAAGCATCAGAAGATGAAATACCGGTTTATAGCAGCATTAGTTATGCTGGCTATAATGTTCAGTGCTAGTTGTGCCAGAATATTAGAAGCTGTGCTATTTTGGTCATGTGTAAATAAATAGTTTTCAGTCAGTCTCAATTACCATACCCTGTAAATGTACTGTATTTGCTCGATTATAAGACGACCCCCCAAACTTTGGATATTCCTTTAGGAAAAAAACTAAAAGCCTGAATATAAGACTACCCTATAGGAAAAAAGTTAAACTTGTATATATTCACATGTAAATTGCTTTTTTAATAAAAAATATCAAAAAATGCATTTCTTGTTTTTATTTCCGTTTATGTGCCAATGCTGCCTCTTTCCCTTGCCCCCAGCTTTCTCTCTCCCCCTCGCCTCTGTCTCTGCCCCCCTTGTTGCTTTGTCCCCCCCTCCCTATGTCTCTTCCCCCTTTCCTCCCCTTGTTGCTGTCTCTTCTCCCCTCCCTCCCCTTGTTGCTGTCCCCCCCCCGTTTCTCTTCCCCCTCCCTCCCCCTTACCTGTAACTCGATCCCTGGTGGCTAGTGGGGGCAGCCGGGGGATGTCTGCACGATACGTGCAGACATCCTCCATGCTGCCCGACACGGCAGTCTATTATGACGGACAGCTGGTCCGTCATAATAGACTGCCGTGTCGGGCAGCATGGAGGATGTCTGCTCGTATCGTGCAGACATCCCCCAGCTACCCGATTCTCCCTGGTGGGTAGCAGGGCAGTGGAGGATGTCTGCGTGATGAGCGCAGACCTCCCCTGCTGCCGCCCGGCACGACCGCCGGGACTTTTATGACGAAGCCGGAAGTACCCGGCTTCATCATAGAAGTCCTGGCGGTCGTGCCGGGCGGCAGCAGGGGGAGACTGCGCTCATCGCGCAGACATCCCCTGCTGTTAGAGAGCTCTGCTGGGGACCTGGATCGCTGTCTTATAATCTGACCTCAATTTGAGGTCAGATTATAAGACAATCTCGATTATAAGACAATGTGTCTGACTTCTACTTACAAGAGTAGCATGTCACTGATAGGAGTTTTACCAGCTTTACAGTGATTGCTTCGCTAATAAGTAACAATCATAAGTAATACACTTCTACTTTACCTGTCAACGCAGCTGATCCGAAGGGGGAGTGAGGTGGTGTGTGTCCCTCGTGCATGCACTGTTCTGCCAAAGTTACAGCTAAATGCGCGATGAGTGAATTCTACTGAGCCTGTGCAGTAGAATTTGCTCAAGTTTTTTTGTCAGAACACCCATCCCAAGCCACGTTACACAGGTGCCCTGACTTACTGGAGGGAAAGATTGGGAGGTATACTGTGACAGACTAGCAATGTCAAGGGTGAGGTGTTGGTGATTGAATATTCTATGACTCACGTTTGCCAAGTTATTAAAGTTTTATTGCAACATTTTCTTTTATTAGCTGTCTTGTTCAAAGAGATATACTGAATTCTGTATGTGTCCAGATTCAAAACATTTTGCTTGAGGTAGATTTGCATCTCAAAAGGTGAGAACCTTGTGCATAAAGAACTTTTGTCATCCTTTGAGATGCAAATGTTGAAGATGTAAATAATGAGACATTTAAAACAGCAGCTGTCGGCATAATATTGTGAAATGGAGACTTTGGAAATAAGTTAGTATATTATGACTTTTCATGAAGATTTATCAAAAATCAGCGAAACCAGCAAAAATCACAAACCCCAACAAAAATGAAATAGTGTTTGCATTTAACAAAATAAATCAAATACACAAAAAAACATAATATTGATTTTAAACAAACTTTTAATTTTGTTAATTGCATATAAATTGAAATGCAAATGCACAAATACAGAATCTGAGAAATGTTGTTAAAGTTAAAATTCCAACAAATTTCACAAGAAACATACAGGTGTTGAATATTAATCTTCACTAAATGTTATTTAATTGCACAGATCATCAAACACAGTTTGTGCACAGTACAAATGCACTGAAAATACTTGGCAAAAAAATCACAGGTGAGTCCAGAAAATATAATACATTATAAAAATAATAAAAACATTTTTAGCATACCTATACATCTCTGAATAATTATCTATATACTCTATACAGTAGGCAGATCATTAATAGCAGCTACATTTTCTAATAATTTATTATTTTAGGTGAGTGGATCATCTTTTAAGTATCATTGGTAGGTGTACAAACCATTTGCGATATTTTGTGAATTCAACACGAGTAATGGGGAGAATCACAAACATTACTTATTACTTTCAATAGTGCAAACATATCTAGTAGCAATGATAAAGTAATACACCATAAATAATGGTACGGTATAAGCTTGCTATGCAAACTGTGTATGATAAGTACATTTGCCTTCTTTACATGCAGATACAATCCAGGAACTGTAATCTGCATTCAGGTTTAGTTTGGACCAGTTGTCAATTCAGTACACAAATACATAGGGCACCTTTGCTATATACACACACACACACACAGGGTAAATCTTGTTATTACACAGTGCTCCCATGGAGGCATCGGAACACTAGATCTCCCTTTTGCTTCATAGAGGAATATATATCACAGTGTATCGAGCCCCGTGTTATAGAGGGGCTGACCTGTATGTCACTATCAATCTCTCTATAACAACCATCCGCAGTCATGTCAAAAGGTTGTTAGCTTAATGCTAAAACATGCTTAATGGGACACTACCCAGAAATGTATTTATGATCATGTTTAAAAAGGTAAGCAATTTAAATGATTGTAAAATTGTTTTTAAACACAATATAATTGTGTAATTTGATAAAATTGTAAAAAAACAACATTTGGTAAATATTATTTTTCTTATGCTTAGACCACAGGGTACACTATGAATATTTTGTATTTTATGTAGTCATATGGGTGGCTACTTATTATGTGTATTCCTATACATTTGTAGTATTTGTAGTATTTGTAGTATTTTTAGTTCCCTATAACAGAGTTCTGTTTGACATAAGTGTGTTTTTCTCTAAAGATAAACATCGGGTTTTCTTAGGAAAAGAGGACTTTTTTTAACTCATGCATGTTAGTGCGCAATTAAAAAACCCATAATGATTATCCATTATACACTTCAATACACATTCATTTTGCATGTGCACCACTGAAAAAAAATCTATATCTTGAACTGCTGATGAAACTTCAACTCCTAGGACTATGAATATTGTAGTGTATAGGTGGTTGGAGATCAACATGTTACTTATAACAAACAGGTTTCATTAATGAACAACTGACTAAAAACCAGACAGGCCAACTGTAGTTATCAATAATATTTCATCAATACACAGCACCAAATATTAACTCTCTGAAACAAAATGGCGACAGTGTTTAAAATTTACTTCAACAATATAATTCTTTTTAAATACTTAAAAAAATAAAATAAAAAAAAGTATGAATGAAATAAAAACAAAAACATTAAAGTATCTTTTCCTAATAAAAACAATAAAAATGAACATAAATGAAATTATTACTGGCAGTGCTTAACAAGCTGAGCTACATTTGCAGAATACACTGGGACATTTGGGGTTAAAAGGTTGGGCATCAAACAAACTAAAACCAACTGAGGGTGTGCCATTTTTGTGTTGCAAAACATACTTGCGGCATAAAACACGATAGGTCTTTAATCAATGTAAGGAACAGGTCATGAAAATGAGTTTAGCACGTATTGGGTTCTGTAGTATAATTACTGCAATATAGTAGGAATGAGAAAATATCTGAAGATCACACAATATACAGGTGTATATTTGAATCAACATCTACCAAATAGCATAATGCAAATTTTATACCACTTTTAAGCTACAGTGGTAAAAGGACAGTGCAGGAAAGAAACATTACACATACACATACTGCTCTACACCTGTTGGTTTATAGGACCTTATAGTTGGTAATGCAAAGCATAACACCAGCCAGTGAATGAAGCATATTAATCAGGGCCCAGAAATATTTGGGCATCTAATAAGAGATGCCCAAACTCAGAAAGAAGCACAGATAAGCAATGCGATTCTAGCAGAGAATTCCACAGCAAAATGTTTTTTTTAAAATGTAACTAAACTCTAAGAAATAGAATTAAGCCATAAAACATTTCAACATGTAACTGACGATTTATATGTTGGATGTAGGGCAAAATAGATAAATAAATAAAACACGAAGACTAAAATAGGGAGAGAAACTAACAAGAATAGAAAGGACACGAGGATGAACAGAGAGCACAACGAAGGGGGAAATCCATTGGCACATGTCTTTGAGTCTGAGTGTTTATAAAAAAAAAAAAAAAAAATAAAAAAAAACATGTAACTGACCTCAAATAGCACACAATTTCAGCATTTAAAGTATTTGCCAGATTAATGTAAAGGGGTCATTGTATAGCATCAACCATGGTGCTACATGCATCATAGCTACGGATCTATAATTGCCTGCTAGAGAGGCCATACAATGGATGAACAATACTTACATAGCTATAAGTGTTCTTTCTACACCTATTTGCTGCCCTCTTGAGCCCTTAAGAACCAATGATTCTCTGTGGGCCATCATATTGAATAACGCCATGCTTGTATTGTAAAGGCTACTCAATGTAAAATCAAATGTGCCATAAAATGGTAGAATAAGGTTTTTAAGCCCCATATTGTTATAACTGAATGCTAGGTTGTGAGTCCTAAAGAGGTTAATAGTCCAATGACATATGACAACATATCAAGCTTGGCATGTTTGTCCAGGTGTACAAGAAACATAATTTCAAATGGTACTAATTGCATTAACATTGTGTACACAGCATGTACCGTATTTTTCGCCTCATAAGACGCACTTTTTTCCTCCTCAAAAGTGAGGGGGAATGTCTGTGCGTCTTATGGAGCGAATGTAGTACTTACCTGCTTGTTGCTGCTCTCTGTCATTTCCGCCGTGCAGTCTAACCTCCTGCACGGAGGAAGGAAGCTCCGGTCGCGATCTTTCTTCTTCTTAACTTCATTGAAGTCACGCTGCTTCAATAAAGTTAAGAAGAAAAAAAATCGGGACCAGAGCTTCCTTCCTCCGTGCAGAAGGTTAGACTACACGGCGGAAACGACAGAGAGCAGCATGGAGGTAAATACTAGGGAAGGGGGGTGGAGGGTGGCACAAACTAGCAAATCCTGGCATAATAAGGGGCAAAATCCTGGCATTGTGAGGGGGAAAATCCTGGCATAGTGAGGGGCAAAAGACTGGCATAGTGAGGGGCAAAAGACTGGCATAATGAGTGGCAATAGACTGGCATAATGAGTGGCAAAAGACTGGCATAGTGAGGGGCAAAAGCCTGGCATATTGAATGGCTAAATCCTGGCATATTGAGTTTTTTTTTCTTGTTTTCCTCCTCTAAAAACTGGGTGCGTCTTATGGTCAGGTGCGTCTTATGAGGCGAAAAATACGGTACTTTAATATTTACCAAGAGAATCTTACCTATATTAAGCTGCATCTTCCCAACAGCGACACTAGCGGCATCCTACAACTGAAAGAAACGTTTTCTAATACCCACATGTTTAATAATCACTGGGAACTATTTAAACCACTTGAAATGTATTCCTGCAAGCACAATTCGATGTTATCCGTAATAATGTGATTGCTGTTCATTTCTTATTATGTTGTACAATCCAATCTAGAACTTTGGAGGCTTTTCTCGGGATATTCCCTATTTATGTGTTTTCTCAGCAATAACATTTCCTGGATCCTTTTACTGTCTGTTTACACATTACTTTGCTCGGTGTGTATCTGTAGTGCCTTCTCTGACATCAACTATGTGTTTCTTAACGGAAAGCTGCAGGACACGTTATAAATGGGGCAATTTCGTTTTCATTGGTTTGGTCTCCACTATACAAGTTAACCTACACCATCCAAATGAGTAATTCCTTATAACAGCCAAATTGAGACATTTAAAAAAGGCCAGTGCTTTCTGCGCGGCAGTTGAGAGATTTATAGCATTGAGAGAGTGCCATGAGTTTTTTCACTGATTCCCTGCCTGCCTATCTTATTTAAGGGCTGTTGTTCATTTGAAGAGATTTTCTTCCCCGGGCTGCAAAGTTTGAATGAAATTGACAAGGGCTTAATTGTGCTGCTCAGTGATGTCTTGGCAGCGTTTGAAAAACTGCTTCATGTTTCATTAAACTCATACTTGCAGGAGGTGTTACAAACGCAGCAAGTTGCAGAATCAGCCGAGCCACTAAACATGGCGACCCACTAAACATGGCGACCCTGAAGACTAACCTATCAGTTATAAAGTGGGCAGACTCTGAAAGGAAAGGCATTGTCATACACTGAATGATATGTAATGTGTCTATATAGTATGGGAAGTAGCCAACGGCCTGAAATAAAGAATAGGCTCTACATATAGCTATATCTACATAAAAAGGTGTCAGGTGCCTAAATAGAATTGTACAAACCTATAGAGAGAACGCATTGGCTCCTAAGGGCAGCCATTATGAAGACATGTGGCCAGTATCACTCTGTGAACTACTAATTCACTTGTACTTCTACACTGGAAGCAGAAGTGAAAACATTTTTATTAAGCTGTCTTATAAGATACAAAGAACTAATACTATGTGACATCCAGGACCTGTCTTTCCTAATCTTCCTTTTCAGATGTCCCGCCCTCCTTGAAAACACTCTCTTCTTACACCAAACTCCAATACTTCTATTAATATTTAGTAAACGTAATCATGTTCTAACATGTTTGAAATAAACAAGCAAAATAGCAGTATTTAATCTAAGTGTAATTTGCACAATTAGCACATAAAACAAAAAAATAATGAAACATGCTTAAAAAGTTAAACATAAAAACACCCATTGTTAATCACTAAATAAAAACAAAGAGATACCTAAGCTATTTAACCCATTAAGAACTAATGAACATCACTGCATTCATAATAATCGGGTTCATATCTATACATCAAATGTCCTGCTCACTGATTGGGCTCTTTAGAGCAGCTGACTGTACATAAACAGGATGTCAGTGCTGGGTTAAAATACACTGTATTATTCATGGATTATTGGTCTTTACAGAGAATCAACTGAATACCTAAACATAAACAGAGCTATTCTATATGTACAAGCATATTTACATATATTCTAAATAAGAATGTGTCAAGCCCTGATCATTAGAGATTGTGCACTGAAACCTTAAACCACTAGATCACAGAATTAGAATACCGTCTAGATGGATTGATACCTTTTGTTATAAAGTGTCAGCTTTCAAAGCACACAAATCTGCCAAAAATGCAAAAGCCAAAAACGTAAACGTTGGCCTAGTATAGCCCAGATCTTAATTAATCCATCATTTCAAATATTATGGCTGTTTGAAAATAGGGAGCCCTGATTGGCCAAGATGGTAGGTTACGTTTCCTCCGCAGTCTACATATTGGTAATCCTCCTGGGATAACTGCTCTGGGTGTCCTAGGTAGGAAATGGTCACTGTGACTCTGAAAATAAAAATATAAAACATTTGTCTATTAGGTTAACCCAGGGATATATAAAACAAAAGTATGATTTAAAAAGCATGTAAAATAATAGGTAGCATCCACAGAATGGTTTTTAAATTAGGATCAAGTACCGCATTTGCTCGAATATAAGACGACCCCCCAAACTTTTAATATTCCTTCAGGAAAAAACTAAAAGCCTGAATATAAGACTACCCTATAGGAAAAAAAAGTTTAACTTGTATATATTCACATGTAAATTGCTTTTTAATATTTAATAAAAATTATGATACAAAAAATGCATTTCTTGTTTTTATTTCCACTGCAGCCTCTCTCCCCTCCAAACGCTGTCTCTCTCTCCCCCTCCCTCCCCCCAAGCGCCGTCTCTCTCCACCTCCCCCCAACCTTTACTCTCTATCCCCCTCTCCCTCCAAACATATCTCTCTCTCCCCCTCCCCTTCCCCTTGTCTCACTCTCCCTGGTGGCTAGTGGGGGCAGCCAGGGGATGTCTGCACGATATGTGCAGACATCCTAAATGCTCCATGATACTTCTGTCTATTATGACGGACAGCTGGTCCGTCATAATAGATGGAAGTGTTGGGCAGCATGGAGGATGTCTACATGTATCGTGCAGACATCCTCCGCTGCTGCCCGGCACTTCCGCCGGGACTTCTATGATGAAGACGGAAGGACTCGGCTTCATGATAGAAGTCCCGACGGACGTGCTGGGTGGCAGCGGAGGATGTCTGCACGCATCGCGCAGACATCCACCGGCTGTTAGCGAGGGGGATCCAGGTCCCCTGCAGCTCTGCGGGGGACCTGGATCCCTGTCTTATAGTCTGACCTCGATTATAAGTCGAGGTAGTTTTTTCAGAATTTTTTTTTCTGAAAAAAAACTCATCTTATAATCAAGCAAATACGGTACTTTACTTTGACTTTGTTAAAGCAAATTGTTTAAGTATTCTGTAAAGTATATAATAGTACATTTTATTATGGGTTAGAATAGCTAACCTGGTCACAGTCCTCTTGTATACAGTGATATCTGTTGTAATATGCATGTTTGTTTTGACTTCATACATAGCAGATTGTGATGTATCATTTGGCGGCCCAGCAGGCCTCAGCCTGCCAATATGATTCAGCGTGATCCATATATATATATTTTGGCATGTTTAGTTCTTGCTACACTGACTGTTCTTCCATAAACATTTGATATTTTACCAGCCATATGATATATATATGTAGGCCTATTCTAAAGTAACTGAAACTGGTGTTTGTACGAACTATATTGTAACATTCAAATCTCCTTGGTTTGAGGTGCACAGGTACTTCAGTCACCTGGGCTCAAAATTATATCTTAAAGTGCCATGAGAAATTGTGTGGCCCAATAATGCTGGCCTCCCAACCAATAATCCTAATGATGCCATCAGTCCCCTCTCATCTAAGCAAATTGTGGCTTAGCATATTGGGCAATGCAGTCCACAGCAGCTTAAGTGCCAAAAAATAAGCATTCCCTCAAGCTATTGTAGACGTATGCTAAGCTGGTTATATGCTAAATGCAATAATGCTGGATGAGCATTGTATGTAAAGTGGTTCACAACATCTGTAGTGAATTCCATAAGGTGAGGTCTACCTTTCTAATGACAACAATATTATGGCTGATTATTATGGCAATGGTAGTCTACTAAAACTGGAGGGACAAGCTCCTGCCCCTTCTTCTTATTCCCTATCTACCTTGGGGAAATCACTGGTCCAGCAGTGGTGTCTACGGTTGTTGCGCTAACATGGCTATCTTGGTAGACTGACTGCCGGGAACGGCACTTTAGTAAGGATACAGAATTAAGTGGTGTGGTGTGTTGGCCGGGCACAGTACTCTAGTACCAGCAAAGAGTGGCTCTAGGTTACAAAATGGCATTTTCTCACGCTGGCACGTGTACTATACTTTCAGCATCAATGGCTTGCAAGTGCAAATGTAGTAAATTATGTTTTTGTATACTCTTGCAGTGACGTAGAAGTGAAAGTTCATACTTACTGCATATTCACCACTATGTTATGAACCTTTATACTTGGAAGAGTACAATAGGTGCTACAAAAAAAAATAAGATATTTCAATTCATTGCTAAAAAGACATCCAATGTAAAATCAATTTTTCGTGATATTATACATTAT
Organism: Pelodytes ibericus; assembly: GCA_036172795.1. Taxonomy (NCBI): domain Eukaryota; kingdom Metazoa; phylum Chordata; class Amphibia; order Anura; family Pelodytidae; genus Pelodytes; species Pelodytes ibericus. The sequence goes on from CM069859.1 coordinate 191,607,899, forward strand.
AAAATGTGAAGAGCACTCGATAAAAAAAAGGTAAAAGGAACATTTAAAAAGGGGTCCTCCATCTTTATAGTAAAGTGGTAATTAATGGGAAAGCACTGTGCCTTTCCCCTATTTGCAATGCATACTACGCATGTGCAATGATGAAGGTACAATTTTTATTAACTGGTACTTAATGTTACTGTATTTTCCAGAATTTTTCAAAAGCACTTTTTATTATTTTGCCGTATAAAGTTATAAAAATTACTTACTACATGTAGTCAAATTCTTTCCCTATTTTGGTGGGCACAGTATAGTCAATCTGTCAAAAAAAAAAATAACATAAAAGAACATTGGCATGAAAAAACGGCAACCTCAGCACCAACTATTTTCATGAGAATATGGGAGATCAAATCTTTCTTGATTGATACATCATTAGTAGCAACATATATAGAATAGAAAATACTATATCTTACTTGTTTCATGTCAAGAGGTCCAATTCTGGTTATGTTGTTCAATTTGGCTTTGCCAATGACGGTTTTAAAGTATTGTACTTGTCCTGTAATACTGTCAACTTCAATGGAGTAAAAGTTGTTGTTTGTTATATTGAGGGTGTTCTGAAAACAAAGAGTGAAATACATACATAATGTATTGTAATAGGGATTCAATAAAACAAGGTAAGTAATGGAGGCCATATACACATCAAATATTATAAGGAGAATCTTAAAACACAACATTAAGTTTTGTTTAATTGAAAGATTGTATCAAGTGCAGGCATTTTAAATAGAAATAGTTTTATAAAATAATGCAAATAAAGTACCTTATTGAGTCCTGTGTGCTTGTATAGCATCAGGGGCGGACATCTTGGGTTAGCTCTATCTTCCTCTGAGTAAAAATTTGAAACATGTCCCCTGATACAGCTATATAAGCACAAAGGGTTCAATAAGGTACTTTATTTGTATTCTTTCATTAAAACATTTCTATTTGTAATGCCTATACTTGATGCAATATTTCAGTTAACACAACTTCATTATACAACTTCATTATATGCCCACAGATGAACAGAGGGGAATCGGGAAAGAGATAATTTGTGATATTTTTTTTACTCTACACATTCAAAGTATAAACAATGTTTAAGTGACAAGGTCCTTTTAATGAGTTTCTATTAGTAAGAGGCATAGGTGACAAGTGTTCAATAGAGTAAATTACAAAAAAATGTAAAATGTAACCAATAATAAAATCGGTAAACTAGTACCAACAACAAACGTTTGATACAAAGACAAGACACACTGCTGCCTCCAACACTGCTTAAAAATACAACATTTACAGTCAATTGTATTGTAAGGCATTTTTATAACCAAGTACGAGAGGGGTTTCATTTTCCTTTAACTTGTGAAGGGTTGGAAAATACTTACAGTAACGTTCAAATATACCAGAGAGCCACTTTCATCATAACTAACAAAGACCGACTTCACTCCAATATATTCTATATCGACTGATCGTGGAAAGAGAAAAAATACAGCCAGGCCAGAGAGAAGTAAGCAAACGATAACCGAAACCATGACATAAAGTTTTCTAAAAAGACAAAAAAAGTCAACAATTGATTTAATTCAGTATGGACACAGAAAACAATCCAGCAAATGTAATTAATAATCAGTACATCGTTAAAAAACAACAACTTTGGAGCAATATTGGCAGATGATGACATCACCCATCATGTGTTCAAGGGAATGAAAATGTTGTCAAAAGGGCTCGCCACACAGCAAACTTTGGTTCATCCCCAGGAAAACGTTTGAAAACTATATGTCTTGGTTTAAGTATGGCAAAACCTAAAAAGCTACAACTGGGACTGTAATACAATTACTTAGCATAACAATGTTCCCTTGGATATTTATTAGAAAGTGAGCCTGTGTATGCTACTCACAAGAACTGGGATAAAGAAATATTGTTAAATACCCAAAACAGACATAGAAACACATTTTAAATAAAAAATTAAATGTATCTGCTCAAATATCCTATTACTTACGTTCGTCTAGGACGTAGTCTCTGATCACTGTATGGAATCAATGCTACCAGTTGGTTTTCTCGTCCTACAAAAAAAAAATTTAAAAAAAATTTAATATATAAAAAATATCTCAAGAGACAACGCGTATTATATAAAAATAAAAGAAACAATATACATAATTAATATAAAGAAAGCAATATATGAAAAAACAGAAATACACTATTGATCATAAAATAGTACAATAAACAACCCTTCATGCTTGTGTAATTGAGATAATAAATTGTAAATCCATTAAATCAATTTGTAACTATAACAACTAGCATAAAGTATGGCAAAAAAAAAACCCCACCTCTTTACCAAAATAAGGGAATTCTGTGCTCAGGCGAGCACCAACAGAACATGTTTTAATCAGTTTTAATCAGTTGAAGGATAGCCAAACTCCTCCCAAAATGAGCCTCTATCATCCAATAGATCATCATAGAAGTCTGGACATGGTAGAGGTACTATTTCGATTTGGGGAGTTTGGGGCATATTTCGGGTGCTTTCAGGTTCAGCATGGAATTGCCCATCATGTCCAATTTGCGGACCTATTAGGTGGCACATCGGGGCATTTTGGCCAGTTAGACTTTCAGTCCCCGATATGCCCGAAATCAGTCTGGACTTTAGGAGCCGAAGGTCGTTGCATATTGCTTCTGCATTCCATGTCAGCACCACTGCTGGTAGCACCATGTACTGTATACTAATAATTCATTAGCAAGCAAATGTGTATTTCAAGCCACACCAAAAATGACTAATGAATACCTTTAACACAATAATAGTTTATAAGTGCAGTATGTGGGGCGACATGGGAATTGTATTAAATATTCGATTAATCTAATTAGTTGGTGATGTCACCAATAAAATCTGGCTAATATCTCTACTTGGGCACAAGTCCCACCAGCTTTCCTTTGTCTCACTCCTGACACTTGGCTTTTGAGAATCGAAAAGGAAAAAGAAAACTGATTACATTCCCAATGTAAGATATGAAAACACTGTGTGCCTTTGATATAACCATGAAATCCATGTGATCAAGCCTCAAATCAAATGCGATTAACAACTTGACCTATGTGGCTTCACGCAGCGTGGAGCTGCAGAAATGAAGTTAGCCACTTCTAATCACAATTTTCACAGCATGTTAGTTTCAATCAAACGCTACACAAGTGTGTTTGATAAATAGTTTAGAAGTGGTTACATTATAATCAGATTACACACAACTAATTCACAGGAAGTCTTAAAAGGCAGTATATTATGACAAATGTCTAACTAATGAAACAAAAAACTATGGGAGCTATTCACTAAAAGGGAGGTCCAGTGAATCTCACTGACTTAAAGGACAACTGTAGCAAAAACATAAGTAATGTTTAATTAAGAGATTGCATCGAATGTAGACATTTTAAACAGAAATGTTTTGATTAAAGAATATTAATAATGTTCGTTATTGAGCCCTCTTTGCTCTGTATATCTCTAATAGGGAGCGGACATGTTGTTTAGAATCTTAGGACAGTTCTTCATTCACACTGTTTCAGTTGAAGGAAGATCTGACCTATCTGATCCAAGATTCTAAACAACATGTCTGCCCCCTGTAAGAGCTAAACAGAGCAAATAGGGCTCAATAAGGTACATTATTTATATTCTTCCATTAAAGCATTTATTTGCAAACTATGTACACGTGATGCAATCTTTCAAATAAACATTAGTTCATGTTGTGCTACAGTTGTCCTTTAACCATGCAATATGTTTAAAGTGTCAACCCTGGCGAGTTTCTACGGCTAGAAAAGCTCTATTCACGGTTTGAAGAATAAACAATGCATTAGTCAGGGCCAACACTGGTCTGCTTGAAGGTGGAATTGAACAGGACTGTCCCTGCATAATGCATAGTTAACTTGGTAAGATTAAATGTTCATATGCACCTGACGATAACATTTATAACGTAACCCTGCAAATTACATTTTTAAATCCTTTTTTATTCAAAATAATTATACCAGTTGGGAGACAGAAAAAAAAAAAAAAAGGACTAATATGATATGAACACCAAGTTGGGCAAAGGCGAATTCCGGAACAAGTCAGGATCAAAATATACAGTTATAGAAAAAAAATGAATGGATATTCAGAGCAGGGAAGCACAGAGAATTCAACACAGCAATTGTTTAAAAATATGTAGCATGTACCGACGTATACATAAAGGTGGAAAATAAAATAAAAGCATAATACCTTAGGGAGCCCATCTGTTGGCGACCTAGTGTGTGCTATTAAGCATTAAACCTGTGAGGTGGTGGGATTTTTGATCTCTGTGGGGAAGTTGGAGGTACTTATGTCCAAGAGGAGATACCCAGTCACATTTTACTGGTTGAAATCACCGACAGCACTAAGTGATTAGACTGATATTATAGTAAACTTCCCAGTAACGTAGCAGAGTACAGGCTCATGCTATACTTTTAAAATGCTAATGACAAAGTAGAAGATTTTATCATATGGACTGCCCATTTTTTTAAGGGTAAATACCATTAACATATAACATATACAGAAGTAGAGAAAAAAACTAAGAAAATATCATTTTTAAAAAAGGACCCCAAATTAACTTTTCCAAGTAACCACAACGTTGCTTAGCCCTATTACAAAGAAAAAATTATTTCCTCGCTCCAATGATATGTTACAGTTAAAGCATTATATAGCATTATATGACACTTAAATGACTATCCAATCGTTTAATTAGAATTGTAGAATCATGCATCCTCAGAGTTAGGGAAAAAATACTGCCGCAAGGCACCCATCATTTTAACAGAGAAACCGACAAATCCCAGATGAGTATACCAACGTTCTACTGGATTATTACTGCCTAAGATAGTTAGCTGTACAGTAAAGAGGTAAAGGCATATAAATGGCTAATAAAAAAAAAAGGAAAATAACTGTGCTATGCATTCAGAGTTAACATTTTGTGGACAATGGAGATCTAGGACAGAGCCTGGACTTCACCAGAGATAAATCAGAAGACTGTCAAGAGCACACAATATAAAGTCAAAGAGCAAAAACATTTCCGCAAAGCAAAGTCTGTAAAAGTTCAATTTTAAAATAGAAGCAGACATTAAAGTGAGAGTGTGTTTCCTTAACAGTCTATATTCGGTCATGATTCACATTAATCACACAATATATTGATATAGTGAACTGAACTAGAGAAAGTTGCTTGCTTAACTCAGCTGCACATAAACACATGTATAAAAGGCTTACACCTGCATCTTAAATTCGTATAGTCCTTAACATGCAGCAATAAAAAAAAAAGGCAGTTAAACCCATTAACACAACTTGAATCAAATCACAATTACCTGGTGCACATAGTTAAATAAATACCAGTGATGTGTAATGAAGAGGTCTATTAAATAAAAAGTGAACTGGCAAATGAAAGGCAAATATCAGGTACTAATAACCAATTGGAAATATGGGAACGTTGGATAATGACTTTCGGTGAACAGACCCTTAGGGGTCCATCTACTAAAAGGTGAGAAGAACATTTAATTTATATACAGTGGGAGGGACAGAGCAAGTAGCCCTGCCACCCCTTAAATTATACACCTTGTGGGGTCCAGAGGCTGGCAGAGTGCCTCTGGGAACCCCCAAATAAATAACCCCCCAGGTCAGAAAATGTTATTGGGTCAGATCGGTCTTGATGAATGAAGAGAAGTGACAGGAAGCTCATCTCAAAGTGCAACAATAAAAACTTATGTCCTACTATTGTCCAAACTGTGACAGTTACATTTTTAATAGAAAGTATACCACATAACAGATAAATATTTCACTTTATGCTAAAAAAAACCCCAAAGAAGTGTTGCAGTGATATTACACTGAGACTTGGTATGAACTTGATTTCACCTTGATCTGCTGTTATTTTTCCTTACGGCGCTTACCAAGTGCAGAACCAGACAGGTACTCTGTTCCAGTGGGGCTGCAGCACTAAATTTATTTAGAATACATCCCTGGTACCTCTCTCTGCTTGCTCTGGATAGTCCAGTATGTAACTGTTAATTAATAATTATTTGAACTGTACTGACTCCCGCATACATGGAACTTTTTTCTTCTTCTGTTGAGCGTCTGCTATAGTCTCATTTATATTAAAATAAAATGCAGGATCCATGTTTCTAGTTCCAGGCTGCCGTGGAACAGGCCACAAGGGAGTGTAACTTGCACATGCACACCCACCTGGTATGGTACGGCCCGTGCATTAAGCATTCAGGAAAAATGGCTTAGCTAGCAAATTTACATATGAAATTAGGAGTATAATATAATGGGACTGTCATCCAGTGCATGACAGAGTGCCTGTAATTTCAAGAGACATTCTGTATAATAATAACAGTTTCTAAACAAATAAAAGAGATACTAAGAGGCATTCTCACCTCTTGGAATGCGACCTGTTCCTTGGCAGGTGGCACATGTTACACTGTCTCTTCCAGTAAACTCCACGTAAGGGAAATGGGACACATCACCATTCTTGTTTTCCTCGCTGGATTCTGAATTCATCAACCTGTTGCGATCATCTGACTTTGAACTGACTTCAGACTGCCCATCCTTCAAAGTTTTAGGTGGCACACGAGAAAATGATTTCCCCATAGTGGATACTGAAAGAAATAAGGAAGGAAACTGAATACATTTTTAATTGCAAAAACATTTATTGGTTCCTGTATGACCTAGGCAATAAATAGTTTTAAAAACCTCGATTTGAGGTCAGACTATAAGACGACCTCGAATATAAGACGAGGGGTCTTTATCAGAGCATTTGCTGTGAAAAAAAACCTTGTCTTATATTCAAACAAATACAGTAATTGCATTCAAATTGGTCAATTCCTACACAGCAGCTATTTTAGTACAAAATGGACTTCAAGTGTTGTCAACAGCAAAAATCCACAATCGTAGGTATGGGCGGATAATGAATAATCCTTGAGATTTATTGGCATATGACAAACAAACAACAACCTCAGAGGTGCAGAGTGGCTGTTTGTTTGTCTTATGCCAATAAATCTCAAGGATTATTCATTATCCGTCTGTACCTACTATTATGGATTTCTGCAGTTGACACTTAAATAAGTATTGTATTGCAGCTGGGATGCCAAGAGCTGAAGTTCCATTGGTGAGCACCGGCTATCAGCCTGTTTGTAGCTCTTCCGGTTTTTCTTCACAAACAAGATGTCCCCTGTTAATGAGAAACCGCCCACATGATGTGTAGACAACAGAGAAAAGAATGAATAAGTAACAGCGACATATAAACATTGTGTTATACAATGGAAGGAAAAAAAAAACCAAGCTGTACTAAGTTTGTATGAGAAAGCACTGTATATAATAAACAAAACAAAAAAAAAACTTCCCTTTCGATCCATCACTACAATTTTCCTTCAGAACTTTAATAATGTGCTGCCCGACCTTCTGGGAAACTGAAAACATCCAAATAAAAATAACTATTTACACTCATCATAAAGTGCTATGTGCTTCCAAAGGTGTCAGGTGAAATCCCTGTGCCCAAATACAAGCAGGCATGGGACTGCTGGACTATAAGTGATCCAGCCATGAAAGATAAAGAGGACGGAGTCAAATGTTGAATATGCAACACTGTATGTGCGCGTGCATGACACGGTGTGTGTGCGGCTGTGTGTATGTTCCACTTTGCAACTATCTGCGCCACTACATGAATGACTGTGTATAGGTGACTGTGCGCATGCATGACACAGTGTATATGTTACACTGTAACTGTATCTGTGGAACTGTATGCATGGCTGTATGTGGCACGGTATGTATAAGAACTATAACTATAAAATGAACTAAAAGTGTTGCACACATTAATGAGAGTTTTGTGCTGTAGAGCAGCATACTTATGCATGCATATTAATCTTAGAAAGTTTTATAAATTGCATAGTAACGTGCAGAATTCAAGCGTGTTACAGCAATAAAACAGACTGAACATTGGCCTGCCAGTAAAATGACAGCTGGGTGGCAAACCTACCATAGACTGGATGTTGATTTTTTAAAGACTGGCCTCCCTCCTCACAGATGTCTGCCTAAACAGGGAGAAAGGACGTGAGTCCTCCTCTTCCTGACCCACGTGCCTTAACCAAGTCACCTGCCAACTTGTTAGAAGTTAACTACACTTCTCATGATGCTAAACCAATATCAGTCTGTCTGAGACTCATGGGACATGTAGTTAACAGTATAGTGCCAGGCATTATCCATTACATGATTCCCAACTAACCAAAAGCCATCCATTATTCTGGCTTAACATCATAAAAAATGTAGTTTACAACAGTCCAACAACTAACAAATTCAGTTTTGTGCATAATATACAAAACTGTCATGTATGAGAAGCAGTGTAATTAAAAACTGCTAATTTATGAATTATCAATAGTGCCAAATATATGTTACATATATGAACACTACATACATAAATACATAGATATCCTTAGTCACAATGCAAATACACATAAGAAGGAGTGCAAGTAGACGCCTGGACGCGTGTATGATCAGTTAGCCATTGTTTAGATAAAGGTACACACACCCTGTGGTTTTTGGACTTCGCCCTCCTCCCCTTCCAAAATTTTACGACCACCTGTTTTCTTTATGACACTGAATATATGCCAAAACCACACACAGTGAGGGGAACTGGTCAACTACAATTATACCAAACTCAAGGCACAATGTGATGCCTCCATCCCTTGGCACTCCAGATGTAGTGGAATAGGTTTCCCGTCATGCTCTGGCCAAGCACCATGGGAAATGTAGTACACATTCGCCAGAGCACATAAGGTTAATCATAATAGGAAAACAGATCCTGTATTAAAAAATAAAAGGATATGACGCACTTACGATGCTTGTCGAGTTGCAATCACATCAAATGGGCTCCGGGCTTCACCTCGCTCGTTCTCTCTCTCGTTGTATTGACTGTTCCCAGCCAGAGAAAGGTACAACCAATGAATTCGCTCTGATCAAGTCATGTGACCGTGACATCATGCTGTTACAGGGAGGTATTTAGGACAAACATTGTTCGCACCAACAAAGTGACTCATTGCAGCAGGAGATAAAACTGTGTGAATAGGATGACCTATGATTATGCGTGAAAACACGCGAAACGCGTAAGGTGGCCCCACAGTCTGTTTTTGGCGTTCAGTCTGTTTTTTGATGGAATAAAGCACTTTTGTTACAAGTACTGATTGGAGACGGAGTGCATACTTTCTTTTCTTATTTTGTGTGACTAGGATACCACAGACCAGCCACCAGAGTTAATCTTTGCCATGCCAGCTGCCATAGACTACTTCAGGTGTTGCTGGCAAAGTATTTTGGATCACATTATCCAAATACATTTTTAATAAACGTTGCAATATACTATTAACCCCTTCATGACCAGACTGGTATAAAACATTTTTTTACCATGGTGGACAATGGCTGCTTTAACATTTTGGAGGTGTTTGTGTTTAGCTGTAATTTTACTCTTTCTCAATTATTGTACCCACACAAATGATATGCTGTTTTTGAAGAGAGATGTCTTTCTTTAGATACCATTATTTTGATTATCATTTCATTTTATAAAAAAAAAAAAAAAAAAAAACCTGCTTAATAGATTCTAATGTGTCCTGAGCTTGGGAGTACCTCATGTGTCTAGGTTTTTTTTACTTACTGTCAGAAGTAACACTATAGGGACAAAAGTATTGGGACAAATGATCATTAAACCAACGTACAGATAAGAACGATTTGGCCCATCTAGTCTGCACGCTAGTCTAAATACAGGTTAAGTACAGGGGCGGATCCAGGGCAGGTGCAATGAATTTTGAAACCTTGTTATGCCGCCCCTTTTGACTCCGCCCCTAGCGCCGCCTACATATACTACCCCTGGGGCATAAATTATTTAAATGCATGTTAATGTTAAATAAAATTCTACAAATTAAAATGTATAGCATTCTACATTTGCTAACTTATTCACCAATGTCATAGATACCAACTGTCCCGTTTTTTCCGGGACAGTCCCGTGAAAACCAAGATTGTCCCGGAGAATTCTCATCCCTGGGACAATCCCCGTGTAGTGTAATATGGAGGGTGGTTGGGAGCAGTTGGTCAATATGCCAGTAATATTTTGCCACTCAATAAGTCAGTATTTTGCCCCTCAATATGCTATTCTTTTGCCATTTAATATGCCAATATTTTGCCCCTCAATATGCCATTCTTTTGCTATTTAATATGCCAATATTTTGTCTCTCAATATGCCATTTAATATGCCAATATTTTGCCCCTCAATATGCCATTCTTTTGCCATTTAATACGCCAGGATTTTGCCCCTCAATATGCCATTCTTTTCCCATTTAATATGCCAATGTTATTCCCCTCAATATGCCATTTGATATGCCAGAATTTTGCCCCTCAATAGGCCATTCTTTTGCCATTTAATATGCCAGCATTTAGCCACTCAATATGCCAGGATTTTTCCCCTCAATATGCAAGTATTTACCCCTCAATATGCCATTCTTTTCCCATTTAATATGCCAGGATTTTGCCCCTCAATATGCCATTTGATATGCCAGGATTTTGCCGCTCAATATGCCATTTTTTTGCCATTTAATATGCCAGTATTTTCCCCCTCAATATGCCACTCAATATGTCAGGATTTCGCCCCTCAATATGCCAGGATTTTGCCATTTAAAATGTCAGTATTTTGCCCCTTTATTTGCCAGGATTTATCTACTCAATATGCCATTCTTTTGTCATTTAATATGCCAGGATTTAGACATTTAATATGCCAGGATTTTGCCCCTTAATATGCCAGGATTTTGCCCCTTAAAATGCCAACGTTATGCTCCTGTGCTAACACAATGGATAGATCCTTTTCCATATTTTTTTATTATCTACATTCACAGCATAAGCCATGTTTAGATGATACCGTCCCTTTAATTACAGAATTAACATGTTGTCTACTTTTCTTTTATTACATCTCCTTTGATTTGTCATCCATAATCGCTACTCCAGCAGCTTGGTGCCTTGGGCAGCGATTGTTCTTGCGTCAACCCCTTGGTGACAAGACATTTTCACCTTGACTTTCCCTTGGTGACAATGGCTGTTTTGACATTTCTGGGGTGTTTGTGTTTATCTGCAATTTTCTTCTTTCTCACATACTGTACCCACGCAAATGATATGTTGTTTTTATCGTCATAAGAAGGGCTTTCATTAGATACTATTATGTTCATCATATCTTATAATTTACTACAAAAAAAAATCTTAAAATATGATGACAAATTTTAAAAAATGTTTTTTTTTTCTAAATTTCACCTAAAATATAATTTACACAAATACAATCATTAAAAAAGACCCCATCTAAATAGTTTCTAAATGTTGTCCCCAGTTCAGAAATATGCATGTTTCCATATTTTTCGGTATTTTTTTTGTGAGTTATGGGGAACTATATTGACCTTTTGACCCCATCCCGAACCCAAAATTTAACCTTAACACAATTTAACCCCAACTCTAACCCTTAAGCCATCCCTTAATAAATTTTAATTTTCATTTAATTTTATCCCTATCCCTTATGTTAAAAAATATTTAATTTTAACCCTATAGGCTAATCTAAGTATAAGTATATCTAAGTATATAACCAGTTTTTATTTAATTAAATATTTATTTTAATTTTTTAAACTTAACATTGCTATGCTGCTTAACTAGCACTAGGGGCAGTCAAGTAGCATATTTCACTTCCGAAGCTCAGACCTCCAGAGGGCATAGCCATATTGAAAGAGCATGCTGCTCCGTCAGTATGGCTCCCACGATCGCTCTGTGGGGCGATCGTGGGGGCCCCAGAAAAGAAATTTCGGTGCTGGCTATTACCTCAATGTCAAGGCAATAGACCAGCAACGTTAAGGCGGTTTTCGCGATCGTTGAATGCTAAAACCGCTTGATTCACCGCAGGACGTGCCAGGCTTGTGGTTTCAAGTCTGGATGCCGGCTATCAAGGGCAGTAATAGATTCCCAGAACAGGGACATGGGGGTGGTTCCTAACCCCTCCCACCAAGCCCCACCCACTATCTCCAAATCCCCTACACATTTAAAGATCAACCCAACATTGGGTTATTGTATCTCCAGCATGCTAAATACCAACGGCACAAATGCACTTTCTCTGGTTCAAAGCCAGAAAAATCCCTGATGGTGTTTAGATCTACCTGGAACTCACTTCAGCCTGTCTAACAGGCTTTTCCATGTGATATGTGATGTCTGCCTGCCAGGAGTCTGTACTGAACTCTGCTTCTCTAGTTACTGCATGTGCACAATGCACCAACAGCCTAGGCTCCTTCCCAGAGCTCCTTCTCTTAGCCAGGGAAGCAAGAAGGTTTTTGTTTTTTGTAACTATCTCTTTATGATATTAATAATAACCTATTTCCCACCATGCACCAGGCCTTCCTAATTGGCTGCATATTTTAGATCTCTTTAAATCTCTGTAGTTGAGATAAGTGTTCAGATAAAACAACAGAGGAAGGGGTTTCTTCATGGCCACATTCGGTTTGGGGGGGGGGAAGGGGAGGGTTAGGTGTCGGTTTTCATGCTGGATTTAAGAACCAGATCTGATTGGGTCCGAAACTCAGAGCTCCAATTCTCTTAATCAAATGAAAGTGGAGCCTTTGGAGTTTTTATTGTAGTATTGATTAATGTAAAGTTTATTTTTTATTTTTTTAAGTGCCATGTGCAGTTTCGGATTGTAGAGCAGCTTTGCAGTGTTATATCACAGTCTGTTTGTTTCTCCCAGGAATAAAACGTAGAACGTGGCTGATGGTTTTGTCCCATTGAAGACCCATCCCAGTATTGCAGCATGGTGGAACAGGTTAGTGCTACTCACTACGCAAATTGCCGGCCTTGGCACTGCCTCGTCCAGTTCCTATATATTTATTTTTACCCTAGCCTGCGGTTCCACATCACTACGGGATTGTACACAATCTAACATTTCCCTGAATACTTTTAAACCTATAGCTTCCCTTTAAGTCAGTTACATGGAATGTGCCACTCACCTTTCAGTGAATAGATAACAGCATGTAATAAGCTGTGTTTAATAACATTATTGTTAGGTTTTAATGGTTATAACATCGAATAATATAAATAAAAAGCTAATATCTGGCATGTGACAGCCGACAAGACCGTATGATGGCTTTAACCTCTGATGTGTGTTTTATTTCACAGACACAAACGCTGAAAGTGTGTAAAAGAGAGAGGGATCGGAAGAGACAGTAGCAGATACAGCCAGTCACAGGATGAGAGGCAAAATTATAATAAGGGAACTAGGGTTTCCACTAACCTGATTGGATATGTTAGTTTTAGGACAAAAGATATAAAACAGAATTCAAAATCTAAAAAATACAGGCTGAAGGATGGACCCCGGTTACCCCTGTCTCAACTGCGCCCCCTGCAGACCCTATAAAAATACCACGGAATAATACTAAAGGGGAAATCTGCAAGTCAATGAATATAGGAGAAAATACATAGTATTCACCAAAACTGAAATTAAAAAATCCGCCCTATCGTGGAGCTTTATTCGTGATTGAGGGATTTGGCAAGGCAAAAGTAACGGCATGGGAAACATTCTTCCATTCAGCTGTACTTCAAACTCTGTTACTTTGGCCTTCATTTAAAGTCTATAGTTTTAATAAGCAGACCTCTAATGTATTCTTTACTGATGGTATAAATAAAGATATATTAATGCCAGTCCCGACTTGATTAATAATTTGACAGGGAAAGTCAGCAAACCTCAGAGCTTGCCGAAGGGGCATCAGGATGATCAGAGGATCAACTTTATATTTTGCCCAATGGGTATTTCACTACTTTGAAAAATATTGAAAAAGAAAAAAGTTTATTGGCTGTATAATTTGTCTGTTCCAGGAAATGTTACAGAATAATAACATGTTTAATTGGCATGGGCCAGGTGTGGCGGGCTATACTAACAGTAATCATTTCCATGTTTTCATAGCGTCCACTTCCGACACGCATTTGAATAAAACTATTAATAGCAACACAGTTTTCAAAGCATTTCGCCTGAAACTCGCAAGAGATGTGGTAGACAATGCCGTTAAGGTGGGTGTGTTAGACAGCGGGTCCTGTTAACAAGTTTTCTTTTTTATTGTCTTATTTTAAATATATTTTTAAAGAGAGAAGATTAACTAAAGTTATTTTCAATATGGTGTCTCATAGAGCGTGTCAGTATTCTAAAGTTAAAACACTTTTTCCAGCCAATCAAAGATGAGCAAGTCAGATTCCACAATTTCTATTGGCTGCATACAGACCTTTCAGTCTAACCCCCAATTAAAGCTTATTAATGGCCTTCTTACGTATTAACGAGAAATGTATGTTAATACGAGACAGAGGCATGCATAGGGGTATAAAGACATAAAAAACATAGAATGTATTCCCACCAGATTGTAACTTCTAAGATGAAAATGGAATTTTTATTATTTATTTTTCAAAGCTTTTAAAAATATATATTTTAGAGCAAAGAGTAAGATAATTAAAAACATAGTAGTCTCTGTTCATAGCTACATTTTCTTTTATTAATTGGCATTTCAGTTTTCAGGGAATAGAGTGCGTGGTAATTTTAAATCTTTTGTCTCGTAGCAAAAGAAGATTTTCACCATTCATGGGCCGTACCCTGTAATCCGCAGCTGCCTCCGTGGCCGAGGGTGGGTGGAGAGGAAGTTCCCCAGAGATGTGAAGAACTGTCGCAAAAAGGAAGAAGATGATGGAGACAGAAGTGTCAATGTAGATGTGTGTGAGTGTGTATCACAGAGCTCTAAATCAATAAACGGAATCATGTAGTGTATTCAAAATAGAGTAAATATAAAGGTGTTTATATAGTAGAGCTTGTAAATAAAATGCCTTATTCTTTTATTACCAAATTTACATAATAGTTCTTGATTGGAGTCACCTAACAATGCCCCATCCATAGCCACACCAACTCCCACCCATAGCCACACCCACCCAAAAAATAAAAATTTCCCCTCTTCTACAGCAGATATGAGAATCAATCTATTCAGCTTCGGAGAAACAAAGTCGCTAAAAAGGCAAATGCCATGATGATTTCTTCATTATTATAAATGTGGCATCGAGGGGAAAGTATAAGCACTAGAGCTAAATGTCTTACGCGTTTTCCATCTGAAACACAGGTCTAAGTCATATGCCTATGCTTCAGTACAAAACGTGTGTGGGGTCTGTCTAAGAGCTGATTCTCCTCCAGAGGGATACTTTATGTTTAATGACACCCTCGGACCCCCAATCAGATGACGATGGAGAGAAGGAAGAGGATGAGCTGGATGATATACATAACCTGATGGTAAAATTAAATGTTTTAAATTCTAGTTTAGTTAACAGAATTAGCATTTAAAGTGATATCACTGAACTGCATGGATACTTAAGCAGCAGCCACAAGAGTTATATGTATGGCAGGAGAGCAGCCCTTTAATATCCCCTGTGTCCCATAACAGTTCCACGCTCCCTGTCTAGTACAATGTGTGTCTGTCAGGGCCTAGGGGCATGGATAGACAAAGGTGAGGGTCCATAGAACATCATTAGATTGTGCCCCACAGACCCCGCTACATGCCCACCATGCACAATGTTAGTACCTATTGACTCCTCATTATGTACCTTCCTAATCATAGTGATTCTGCAGGTTAAGGCTGTATTATGTCTGCTTCCATTTCTATCTTTATTTGAGAAATAAATAGAAATATAGTTTGTCACCGGAGATAAGAAACATTCAGCCTGTTTAGTGCCAAGTTAAAAAAATAATAATCTGAATACTTTCATTAGTCCCTGACCTTATCTTATATCTAGTATAGCCTTATACCTATCCCATGCATGCTTAAACTCCTTTACTGTATTATCCTCTACCACTTCTACTGAAAGACTATTGCATGCATCCACTATCCTCTCCGTAAAGTAATACTCTCATTAGTCCCTGGCCTTATCTTATATCTAGGATAGTATTATGTCTATCCCATGCATGCTTAAACTCCTTCACTGTATTAACATCTACCACTTCTACTGGAACACTATTCCATGCATACACTACCCTCTCAGTACAGTAATACTTTCATTAGTCCCTGGCCTAATCTTATATCTAGGATAGCCTTATACCTATCCCATGTTTGCTTAAACCCCTTCACTCCATTAACATCTACCACTTCTAATAGAAGACTATTCAATGCATACACTACGCTCTCAGTAAAGTACCGTATTTGCTCGAATATAAGACAAGGTTTTTTTCAGAGCAAATGCTCTGAAAAATCCCCCTCGTCTTACATTCGAGGTCTTCTTATAATCTGACCTCAAATTGAGGTCAGATTATAAGACATGGATCCAGGTCCCCAGCAGAGGTGTCGGGCAGCATGGAGGATGTCTGCACGTATCGTGCAGACATCACCCAGCTACCCCCACTAGCCACCAGGGAAAGGGGAAGATAGAGAGAGAGAGGGGGGGGGGAGAGAGAGAGAGGGGGGGGGGAGAGAGAGAGGGGGGGGGGAGAGAGAGAGGGGGGGGGGGGAGAGAGGGGGGGGGAGAGAGAGAGGGGGGGGGAGAGAGAGAGGGGGGGGAGAGAGAGGGGGGGGGGAGAGAGAGGGGGGGGAGAGAGAGAGAGGGGGGGAGAGAGAGAGAGAGGGGGGGAGAGAGAGGGGGGAGAGAGAGGGGGGGGGAGAGAGAGAGGGGGAGGGGAGAGAGAGAGGGAGGGGAGAGAGAGAGGGGGGGGAGAGAGAGAGGGGGGGGAGATAGAGGGGGGGGATAGAGAGAGGGGGGGGGAGAGAGAGGGGGGGGGGAGAGAGAGGGGGGGGAGAGAGAGAGGGGGGGGAGAGAGAGAGAGAGGGGGGGGAGAGAGAGAGAGAGAGAGAGGGGGGGGGAGAGAGAGAGAGGGGGGGGGGGAGAGAGAGAGAGGGGGGGGGGGGAGAGAGAGAGGGGGGGGGGGAGAGAGAGAGAGGGGGGAGAGAGAGGGGGGGGGGGAGAGAGAGAGAGAGGGGGAAGAGAGAGAGAGAGAGAGGAGGGGGGAGATAGAGAGAGAGAGGGGGGAGAGAGAGAGAGAGAGGGGGGGAGAGAGAGAGAGAGAGAGAGAGAGAGACTAGGGGAGGGAGGGGGGAGATAGAGAGAGAGACTACGCTGGGGGGGGGGGTGGGGAGAGAGGCCGCAAGGAAATAAAAACAAGAAATGCATTTGTATAATATCAATTTTTTATTACATATTAAAAAGCAATTTACATATATACAAGTTAAACTTTTTTTTTCCTATAGGGTAGTCTTATATTCAGGCTTTTAGTTTTTTTCCTAAAGGAATATACAAAGTTTGGGGGGTCGTCTTATAATCAGGGTCGTCTTATAATGGAGCAAATACGGTAATACTTTCATTAGACCCTGGCCTTTTCTTATATCTAGGATAGCTTTATACCTATCCCATGCATGCTTAAACTCCTTCACTCCATTACCTCTACCACTTCTACTGGAAGACTATTCCATGCATCCACTACCCTCTAAATAAAGTAATGCTTTCATTAGTACCTGTCCTTATCTTATATCTAGGATAGCCTTATGCCTATCCCATGCATGCTTAAACTCCTTCACTGTATTAACCTCTACCACTTCTACTGGAAGACTATTTCATGCATCCACTACCCTCTCAGAAAAGTAATACTTTCATTAGTCCCTGGCCTTATCTTATATCTAGGATAGCCTTATACCTATCCCATGCATGCTTAAACTCCTTCACTGTATTATCCTCTACCACTTCTACTGAAAGGCTTATTCCATGTATCCACTATTCTCTCAGTACAGTAATACTTTCATTAGTCCCTGGCTTTATCTTATATCTAGGATAGCCTAATACCTATCCCATGCATGCTTAATCTCCTTCATTGTATTAACCTCTACCATTTCTTCTGAAAGGCTTATGCCATGTATCCATCATGGAATTTTCCATAATCCAAGTTTAAAACTTGGTAAATTAATGTCATTATTAACCATACAAATTTGTGCAGGGCCAAACCTGGTGAGTTTCATTGCTAGATAGGTTCAGCTAGTAATGCATAATAAAGAGTTAGAAAAGTGAGAGCTTTTAAAGATGTAGCTATGGCTTATCCATGGCCAGCTGATCTTGTCTAGAAGGATGAACATACCAGAGTTTAGGAGCTGGAAAGCTGGTCTCACCTTCTAGTAAATAAATCTGGGCACTCAGTGATGTTATCGTGAAAGATGCGGCCGCTCGCAGCATCCTTAAGATAGTGGCCAGAAGACACAAGACTTGTTCCCGAGAAGTGGTACCCAGCTCAGGTCGGAGTCAGAGGAACGCAGCCAGTGGGCATGGTGAGCAAGGAAGAACAATACCTTTCCGTGGGATGGTGAAATGTACAACTGTTACATATTCAGAACAAGCAAAACCTTTTCCAATTATAATCCATCATAGGATGTGACAACCGTATATATAAAATAAATCACATAAAGTTCCTGAGCCCTCTCTGCTTGTATAGCACTATCTACCAGTGGCAGACATGTTTAGAATCTTCCTTCATTTGGCCCAAGATTCTCAACAAGATGTCTTCCCCCTGATAGACCTATACAAGCAGAGAGGGCTCTGTAAGGTACTTTTATTGAATTCTTTCATTAAAGAAAATGTGTGATGCAATTTTTAAATTAAAGAAAACTTCCTTTTTTTGCTGAAATGCCCTTTAAGCACGCTTGATATCCACCTCACTCTTCTCCCCAGAAGGCCCAAAGCCAGCTTGTAAGCGAGGTGGTTGTGTCCTAGCTCAGCTGATCCTGACTTCTCTGCAAGCCTGTCAATCCTACCTGAATAGCCTGGAGCACAAAGATATTGACGCAGAAACTGTTTCTGCTCCCGTCATGACAGATGCATCATGGGAAGAGTTCCTGTCCTACTACTACCAAGTCATGCAGTAAGAGACTACATGTAGCTCTCTAAGTAGCATTCTTTACTTATACACAGGAGCAGTCGACAAAGAAAATGTAATCGTGGAGTCAACAGCATAGACTACAGTGAATAAACCATACCTAACGCATTTAGCACTAAATTCCCACTGCATTACAGCGTTTCGTGCTGAATTAGCGTTCGCTCAGAGGTAGGTTATGAGTGTTTATGACTATTATCTAATTAAGAGTGAAATGCGTCAGGAGCATATTCACTTCGCTGTATGCTACTTAGTACACAATAACGTTTTTGTTACTGGATGCAAGTTATTTTTTGAGCACTATACTTTCTTCGCCTGCTTACTTTTTTTGGGGTGATTACAGGGATTCTCGTTTTGAAGCTCCCACTTTTCTAACTTTTCATTAGGTGGAGCAATGCCATCTTCATATTTAATAGATTTGATTGGATTGAGCCATTATTTAGACACGGATATATTGTATGGTATAGCCGGTGTAGAAGATTTTCTGGAGTTTTTCGCCTGGAGCCTGAAATAGTCAAGAAAGACTTAATTATAAAAAAAAACACGCCCCTGCAGAGCACATGGGGGGGGGGGGGGGGGGATTTATAACAGAGGCACAGTCTTAAGTGACAAGAAAGTAAAAAAAATGGTGCAATCCCAATGATCGGATCTATAACTGTTGCTGGGATTGAAGCGCACTTTTGCACCTTTCTTTTTAATGAACGGGTGGTGCAAACGTTGCTGGAGCAACCTGAAAGTCTGGAGCAGGAGCAAGTAGCATAAAATCCTTGTTTGGAAGTTAGCCTTATGCTTTGGGATCAGACCAAACCAATCTCGTCCGCATGTCTTTCAGCGACGGGGCTGCCATTGAACAGGCTGCTCTTTACAAGAACCAGTGTGGTGCTGTACTGAAACGATTACAATTAGTGAGTCCACAGCTGGACATCGAGGGCCACAGAAACATCTGGATTGTAAAACCTGGAGCACAATCGAAAGGCCAAGGTGAGAGAGCAGGGCAGCGGTTATTCATTCAGGTGTCTGTGGTGTCTTCTGCTTATGACATCGCCTTGTGGTTTTATATGCAAATTACACATTTCCCATTGAAATTGCACATCAAGCCACAGATGATGTCATAAGCAGGAGACACTACAGATACATTTAAAACAGATTTTTCTTTAAATCCATGCATTGGCTTTCAATGCTGCTAACACAATGTATAGATCATTTATAGATAATTTTTCATATTTTTTTTATTATTCTCTGCATTCACAGTATAAGAAATGTTTATGTTAATAGAGTCTTTTTAAAGGACAACTGTAGCAAAAAGGTAACTTATGTTAATAAAAGATTGTATTAAGTGTAGATGTTTTATAACAAAATTATTCAATGATGGAATATAAATAAAGTTCATTATTAACCCCTTCATGACCAGACTGTTTTTGGAATGTTGTGCATTAATGACCAGGGATATTTTAACACTTCTGATGTGTTTGCGTTTAGCTGTAATTTTCCCATCTCTTATTTACTGTACCCACACAAATTATATATTGTTTTTTTTTTTTTTCAGGACAAAAAGGGCTTTCTTTTGATGCCATTATTTTGATCATATCATTTAATTTATTATAAAAAAAAAATAATAAAATATGGTGAAAAAAACCAAAACACTTTTCTTGACTTTTATTTGTAAAATCTTTTACTAATCTACAAGAGCTAATGAAAAAACCTGCTAAATAGATTCTAATATTGGTCCTGAGTTTAGAAATACCTAATGTTTACATGTTTTTTTTTCTTTTTCTTTTTTTGCATGTTAAAATGTTAATAAATACAAGTAGCACATAGCTGTTTCAAAAACTTTTTTTTTCAAAATTGGTGTTTGTGACATTATAATACTGATATCTGTCATGAATCCCTAAATAAACCCCCCATATGTACACATTCTTTTTAAAGTAAATATCTTCAGTTATTTAATTTGGGGTATTTTGACTCTTTTCATGCAGCCATTTTACCACCAATTTATGCCAAAATTTGCAAAGATAAATTTTTTGGGGGTGATTTCTTTTTACACCAATTGTATTTCAGGTATGTATTTACTGAGAGTTTACAGGGGTACTGCCAAACACCACCAATATGTGTTCAGCCATATCTCCCTAGTACATTGATACCTCCTATGCATAGGTATGTTAGGTATTTTGGGGCTAAAAGGCCACATTTGGGAGGTACACATTTCGGTAATCCAGCTTGGAATTTTGACAAACAGACAACCTGCACCCATGGGCTACTTGGGACATTTTTGAAGCTGCTCAATGTAATTTACCCCATCAAACCATATATTTTTGAAAAGTGTACAACTCGGTATTTCAAATGGTATTTTAACACTTTTCATGGACTAATTGTACCACCAGACAGTGTCAAACTTTCGGGTAGAATTTTTGTGTGTTTTTTTTTTCCCCACACATATATTAGTTTAAGCATGAATTCACAGATCCTGTTATGTATTACTGCCAAAAAACACCTCAACGTGTGTTCAGTAACATCTCCTGAGTACATTGATACCCCCCATGCATAGGTTTGTTGGGTTGTTTGGGGGATAGATCATATTTGCAATTAAAAAAAAAAATCAAAATGTTACAAATTTGGGAACAATTGCATATATGCATTTTAAAATTGGGTTTCGGAGTGGTAGTTTTTAAAACATGTGCCAATACACAGGCCAGGATCTGAAGGGCAATCGGGACAGTTAAAGGGAGTGTCTGTCCTTTTTCCTTTACTGTAACACACACACACGGCAGCATTTCTGGGGATTTGCCTTTTTTTTTTTCGTTGGTGGAATTTTAAATATAAAGTGCGAAACCCCAGTTCTTGACTCAGCTGTTGGGTTATCAAGTAATTCTGAAATCCGCTTCAGCTGAAATTAAAGAAACGTGTGTTTTTCAAGAGTCATCTTTTTCAAAATTAAAAATGCATTATGTTTTGCCATTATGTGTCTTTCTTAAAATAAGATATGGCTCTATAAGTTGATCGGCCAAATCTACACCCCACCATGTGTCTGTTGTAGGGCTTAATACAAACAGGCTTGGACTCAGCTCTGCCTCGAACATTGACTCGTCGTGTATGGTTGTAAGCATATTAATGTCTTTCCTGTCCTTAAATTTTAACGCTAACAACTCAGCTTTGCACAGAGCTTTGTACTCTCCCTTTTTTAGTTTGGCCTTTACCAGGGATGTCAGAAACTCTTTGCGATTACTTCGCACAGTGCCGCAGGCCACTGTCTCAAATAGGTACAACATCTGAAACAAGGGGGCACTGGTATAAAAATTGTCAAGATAAAGGTGATAACCCTTATTGAACAAGGGGAGCATTAAATCCCACAATTTTTCCACTTGTCCTCAGAATGTAAGGGCAGCCAGGAGGGTCCAGGTGACAATCCTTTCCCTCATAGATTCTTAAAGAGTAGGTATAACCACTCTGACTTTCACAAATTTTATACAACTTTATCCCATATCGGACACGCTTTGAGGGAATGTATTGCTTGAATCGTAAGCGGCCTTTGTACTTCATAAGGGACTCATCCACTGAAATATGTTTGGGGATGTAGACCTCGGCAAAGGTCTTTTGCAGATGGACTATGAGGGGGCATATTTTATAAAGTCTGTCATAGTCGGGGTGATTTCATAGTAGGACAGAGGCGGTTATCACTGAAGTGAAGAAAGCGCAGCAGCAACTCATATCTTTTTCTGGACATAGTTTTAGAATATATTGGGGTACATATAATAGGGTTAGTGCTCCAGTATGAGCGGACTGTTGGCTTTTTTTTTATAATCCCCATGAGCATTGTAAGTGCCCAGAATTTTTAAATATCTGGGACATCAGTGGGGTACCAATTATGTTCCCTAACTATACGTCTAAGTGGATTGTCATGAATAATTTGGGTAGCATACAGATTTGTCTGGGAAACCATTTCCTCCCAAAGTGTATCCCCTAAAAATAAACCCATATACTCTATATGGTAAAAATTATTAACATCAACATGAATGCCTGCATTGGCACTAAAATGGGGGATGTTGGGCTTCTCAAATTGTGGAGGTACCCACTCTTCCACATTAGGGGTAGCACGGCTTCTTTTAGCCACCGGCTCACAAACAAGTGACACCTCACTAGAATCATCAGTAAACTGACCTGCATCAAAATCTGATGCTGTGTCCGTGGCATCAGAATCAGATGCCAAGAAGGCATATGCCTCCTCTAAATTAAACTTGCGCTGTATAACTCAGCAACACACGAGCTACCTATCTAACTAACCTAAAGACAAAATTACTAACACACAATTTTTTCTTATAACTTACTGACTTATCTACCTACGTAACTAACTGACTTATCTACCTACGTAACTAACTGACTTATCTATCTACGTAACTAACTGACTTATGACCTACAGACTGAATTACCAAGTAATTACTAAAGGATCAACAGACAAAAGTAAAACAAAACCTAAATAAACTGGAACACTATGGAACATTGGGTGATACAATTTAACAATGATCAGTCTCTCTCCCTCACAAAACGCATCTGAGGAGAAAGAGACAGAACACTGAGTCAAAGGCAGTGTTTGAAAACACCGCCTTGACTTTAGCCAATCAGAAGCGATCTCGTGACGCTTCTGATTCGCTATTGGCTGTTACTACTCTGCCTTGATGTGAGACAGAGTAGCAGCCTAAAAGCAGCGAGATCGCGCTCCGATCTCTTACGCTGCTTGTTTTAGTTCATGACTGTCCAGGACAGTCATCGGTCGCGAAGGGGGTGGACATGTTGTTTAGAATCTTGGTTCAGATCTTCATTCACCTTAGTTCAGTTGAAGGAAGAGCATAATCAAAATGTCTGCCCTCTGATAGAGCTATACGGAGCAAAGATTCTAAACAATATGTCCCCCCCCCCCCCGATAGAGCTGTACGGAGCAAAGATTCTAAGCATGTCCGCCCCCTGATAGAGAAATACGGAGCAAAGATTCTAAACAACATGTCCCCCCCCTGATAGAGCTATAAGGAGCAAAGAGGCAACAATAAGATAATTTATTAGTATTCTTTCATTAACTGATATGCCATAGTTTTTGTCAAAAAGACTTACTTCTCAAACTACTAAAGCTTGGGGGTCTTTGCTGAATAAATCCAAATAGCTTTGACCGGCTCAGAACAGCCCAAATAGGGTATATGGTGAGTATAATGGTATTTTACCTCCAGGTGCTGGAACACAAAAAGGGTCTACTCAAAGCCCAGGGTTCAACAGAAAACAAACAAAAGGTGTGTCAGCAGTAATCATCCGGTAGGCAAATAAAGTAAGTCCAAATGAGGTTGCATGTAAAAAAGAATCTTCTTTTATTGTAATCCAAAATGTATAAAAGGCATCAGGCAGAGGGATAGAGGACAGGCAAAAAGACAAACGCTTAACGCGTTTCGCACCAGACAGTGCTTTGCTGAATGCTGTGTTTTATCTCTGCGTAGGAATCATCTGCATGGATCGCCTAGAAGAAATTCTAAAAGTGGTGGACTGCGATCCGATGACTGTGACTGATAACAAGTGGGTGGTTCAAAAATACATAGAGAGGCTACTGCTTATCTTTGGTACCAAGTTTGTGCGCCAATGGTTCCTGGTGACTGACCCCCGGGTTGGGGGTGCATGCAGTTAGATAGGTCTAGAGCAGTAAAACACCTAAATACATGACTTGATGCAATCTAAACAGACGTTTAGCTGTCCTTTAAACACTAGCACTGTTCTTCCCTTGTCCCTCTAGTGCCATACATTTATGTAACAATTCTATACAAAAGCATCTTGAAATCTCACACGCCCGCCACCCCAAGATACCTGCTGATAACATGTGGTTGAACTAATAGTTTCGGAACCATCTGCGGAACATGGGATCAGAAGGCGCCTGGGAGGAGGTTATTGTGCCAGGGATGAAGTCGGCCATAATCCACGCCATGCAGATCTCCAAGGATGTTGTGGAGTTTAGGAAGAACAGCTTTGAACTATACGGAGCAGATTTTATGTTTGGAGAGAACTTCTAGCCTTGGTTAATCGAGATCAACGCCAGGCCAACCATGGCCCAGTCAACAGCCGTGACCAACATAATCTGTGCTCAGGTTCAGGAGGACACCCTGCGGGTTGTGATAGATCAAAGACATGATCGAAATTGTGACGTGGGTGGCTTTGAGCTTATTTATAAGCAGGTATGGCCAATAGGGAGCATAACAGAGCTATATTTATATACATATATATATTAATGCATCATTATGTTATGTTCCTCATGCTTTATTGTTTTTTTTTTGCTAAAAACTATTACATTGTAAAAAAAAAAAAAAAAAATTCTAAAAAAGGTATGACAATCAATATGAGCCAAGATCTGAATCATTAACCCCTTAGTGACAAGATATTTTTACCTTGACTTTCCTTTGGTGACAATGGCTGTTTTTTTGTTTTTTTTATTCCTTCCTTTTCCTTTTTATTTTTTAAAATTAAATTTTCTTTAACATCGTACAACAGCACAACATACAGACAAACATAACAAACATATACAACATATTCACAATACAATCTTGAGTACCCACTGTCCTTTACCAGGTCTCCTACTTGATATCTCTTCTATTTCCTTGCTCCTTCTGTTCAGAGCTACTATAACACCCTGGTTGTACTAATATTTATGTTACTCCTGATTGTCTTTACACTCACAAATCTCTGTCATTGGGCCCCCGCTCCGGTGGATAAGATCATATTCTCAATCTCATATCTAATGATTCTTTGTGACCCTATGTCTCTAGCCTCTCACTCCAAAATTTCCATATATCTTGATTATTTCTATATTATTATATATTGGGCTGCTACTCCTCTTTCCCTTTTACAGTGATAAATAGTTTGTTCTTTAATTCTCTGCCAGGTTATTTTATCGTTTGTCTTCCTTCCCCTCGCAATCAATAATTTAGTCGCTAACAAGATATGTATAACTCCATATCTTATTTGTTTAGGGTATCGTTCTAATGATGAATGCAGGAGAGCCGTATCTGGTTTACAATCCAATTTAATGTTCACATAGAATTCTATCTTTTCAAAGATTTCCGTCCATAATTTTTTTTATTGTAGGGCAATGCCACCACAAATGCATATAGTCTCCTCCCCGATTACCGCACCTCCAGCACTCATCAGTCACATCTGAGTACATTTTTGCCAATCTTCTCGGAACCAGGTACCATCTATTTACTAGCTTGAAATGTAATTCCCTCAAATTGAGGCAGTGTGTAGATTTGTATACCTGGTTCAGAGAAGACAGCCATTCACTTGGTGCGATTCTACACGACAAATCTTTCTCCAATTTATCTCTGGCCGGAATCGTACCTGTCTCTTTTATAATGATAATAAAGTCTCTGCATTTGGTAAGGATATTCCTAAATGTATCCGCATTATATAGTTTCGTAAAACTTTCTATTGCATTTGATCTCTCCTTATTTAAAGATTTATCTAAAAAAAAATTTTCGTCTAATATAAGTGAAAATTTCTTTGGCTGGTAGCTGGAATTCTGCTACTAATTCTGGGAACTGTTTTATTTTCCCCTGCACCATTATGTCTTCTATTTTTACTATTCCCAGTTCTCTCCATCTAGTTAAATTTACATTTTCCACATTTATTTCTGCTATTTGTATAGGTACAGATTCAATTGCAATTTTATCTCCAGCTAGGTATTTCCGAACTTTATTCCAGGCCTCCATTATATTCCCTAGAATGAATGATTTGGTCATGCTTTTTTCTTGTTCTTTGCCTTGTTTGGTGCTTTCCCAGAAAAGGGTGGGGAGATCTTCCCTCCAGTTATTTCTAATTCAATTTTATACCAGCTTTCCTTCTTTGATAAATCATTTTGAGATACTAATGCATGTGCAAGCATGCTAGCTTGGTGATACTGAAGGATATCCGGAACTCCCGCACCCCCTTTATAGGTATTTCTGGACAGGACAATGCCTGTTTTGACATTTCTGGGGTGTTTGTGTTTAGCTGTAATTTTCTTCTCTCTCACATACTGTACCCACACAAATTATATGTTGATTTTATCGTCATAAGATGGGCTTTCATTAGATACCATTATGTTCATCATATCGTATAATTTACCCCAATAAAATCATAAAATATGATGAAAAAGAAAACTTTTTCTAACTTTGACCTAAAATATAATTTACAAAAATACAATCATTAAAAAAGACCCCATCTAAATAGTTTCTAAATGTTGTCCCAAGTTCATAAATATGCATCTTTCCATATTTTTCTGTAATTTTTTTGCGAGTTTTGGGGCTATCCCTTAATATATTTTAATTTAAATTTAATTTTAACCCTATCCCTTTTGCTAAAAATTATTTAATTTTAACCCTATAGGCTAATCTAACATAATACTAGTTTTAAGCTAATTAAATATTTTTTTAAATTTTATTTAACATTAAACTAATGCTTGGTCGCCTCTAGGGGCAGTCGAGAAGCATATTCAGAGTGACGGAAGTGAATTTACTTTCACTTCTGAAGCTCAGACCACCAGAGGGCATAACCATGTTGACGGAACATGCTTCTCCGTCAATATGGCTCCCACGATCGCTCCGTGCCCCAGATTGGAAATTGCGGTGCTGGTTTTTGCCTCGATATAGAGGCAATAGACCAGCACTGTTAAAGCGTTTTTTCTTGATCGCTGATCGCGAAAACCACTTGATTTACCACAGGACGTGGCAGGCACGTCCAATGTCAGGAACCGAGTTCCTGACACGTCTATTGTCACGAAGGGGTTAATTTGCGCAAACAATGGGGTTAATGTAAACAATGGCAAAAGCTCAATAGGCACAGGCTCCGCCCCGACAGGGTGCTCCGAGATATTTAGCAGCCAATCAGGAGAGTTAAGAAGTCTCACCTGATTTTCTGAGACCTCCTTCAATCAAGGAACACATAAAAAAAAAAAAAAAGACCGCTGCATGGAGCAGAAAAGTGCCGCTTCTGACAGGGTGCCACCTGGCACAGCTGCCCCACTCTGCCTACCCTCCACCACCAAGATATCCCATTGGTGTTGTCAACATGGCCATCACCCAACAGATCAACCTAAGGTCCATTTCTATGGTACAAGCCAAGGTAGGGACAGGAAATACCCATCCCAGGCGGGAAGTTATAACTACATCAGCATCCAGATTACCAAAGAGCACAGGAAACCCACCTTCCCTACACGGGGCGCAGACCACAGACGCTGGGAAAGAGAACAAAAGCTCGATGGAAATCAAGATGGGTTCTGAAAGTGTGGCCATTGTGAAAATGCACCGGAAATTGGGGGCAGAGGAGGAGAAATCATCGGCACATGGTCTTAAATTACCTAGGGACGGGATCAATAATCTCACCTCTGCCAAATTATGTCTCTTGGAAAAGCCTCTTCTCCTGAAACGTTCAACCAGACCCTGGCACAGGAGCAGCATCGATTTAAAGGTCACCAGCCACTGTGTGTGAAAGGAGAAGATCTTTTTGGACTTTTGGGACAGATTCCATTTGTATTGGTACCATTTGCACTTTCCCACTGGACCTGGTTTATTTTCATGTAAGATTTTATACTCTTTTGTATGTAATAAATGTACACATCCTAAGAGTTTCTCCTTGTGCTCTCTTATATTGCTGGAAGTCTTCCTGAGATTGTGGTGGATCGCTGACCCTACGTGGGGCTCCTATGGTGCACTTTTTACTGAGCAGAAACACATTTATTTATTATTTATCTAAATTGTTCACGAATACTACACTATGTTGTTATTTCTATTTTTATTTTTTATGTTTCCCTTTCCAATTACATGGAGAGGATTGCCTGAGATTTAAGGGTAATCTTTGTATTTAGTGTTTGGTTGTAGTGCACATCTTCACATTATTTGTTTGTCTGTTTTTTGTACTAGTAGTGAAACACTGGTAGATTTTGTTGCAGCCACTTTCGTCACATATTGGCGCAGTGTGTTCTCCACTTTTGTCTATTTTACACTTGTTTGTTTCACTGAACGCAGAGCACAAAGTTGGTTAAATTATACGTTACAAGATCATGCTGGTATCCATTGCAGAAATTACGTTTTATATGCAAAGCTGTAATGATACACAACTTGAACCCAGATCCCGATGGGAGTTTCTGTGCATCCAACCTCTGGTCTACAGAGTCACAGGTTATCACAGTTATTTTCAGTGAGAAGCAGGGATGTCAACTCTTCCGAAGGGTCTGGTAGGAGAAGCTGATGGAGATGTAGAGGCATGCGGTGCATCTGGTGCTGCGTAAAATGCATCCTATGCAGAATCTTCTCATCGAGGCGCTTAAGGCAGTTGGGAGGTGGCAAATAGCTCATTAGTAAAAATTCTCTGTAATGTAAGGAAAATCAGAGAGGAGGGCGAGAGCAGGAAGCACAGATTACCAAGAGATCACTGCAGACCTTTGCATGAAGAAAAAAAACCTATACAATGTACAAGTTAGATACTACCAGATGCATCAAATTAATTGGTGTCACTTTCAATCCCCTACACTACCTATGAGTGTAATGATTTGCAGTTGGTTTATCTAAAAAGTTCCTACAACTGTATAAATATTACTGAAGCATCTGCTACAGGAGAGTCCGTTCCAGTACTGAAAGGATGGTGCATACCTCATCAATAAGTGAGCATGTGGTCCTGGTTTACCTGTGTCTGGGGAATGTGTCTTCCGGCACATAAATAGGTTCTCCTAGGATCTTTCCCACTCGGGCAGAGTACGTGTGGTCCCTAAGCACCTTGAAAAGATTCCACGTCATGTGGACTAAGAGCTGAGATTGGTAAACTGTAGAGAAAGAAGTAGAAAGGATGATTTGTACCAGCCATGGCTGAGTCCTGGAGCTTCGGCTGTTGATGTCGGCCGATGCTCAGCCAGCTGAACGGGAGTTATAATTCACACCGGTTGGTATGGCATGGAGCTTATCTAAATAGCCTCAATAGATGAATTGGCCCTTTAAATAAATACTGTGCATGCGGCAAGTATAAATCGCAGTGTCTGTATCAGCCGAACCCAGTGCACCTTGCCATGTTAGGTTTGTCTAAATGACAAATTCTTAAAGGGAGACTACACCATAAAATGATTTCCCAATTAATAATTCTATTTTGCTTGGAAGGGTTTTTCTGAGTGTTTAGCAGCAGGAAGGATTCTTACTCACGTTCCTCAGAGGGGGATTCAGATTACCCTTGTGAAATCCCTGTTTCTTTTAAATTTCTCTCCTGTCTTGGCCCCAAATTAACAATTCTGAATGTCAATTAAAAATAAATGAAAGCGGGATGATCAGGAAAGCCTAAACTGTTCCCAGTCACTAGTGGCTCCTAATATTTTTGACTCCTTTTTTAGAACAATTGATTGAAAAATGAGACAGTGCTAATATACAAATACAGGACAAAAACATAAACTCCAGAAGCAAAAAATATATACATTTATTACAAGAAGACAAAAATAAATAAATATACATATATAAATATATAACAGGAAAATCAAAAATCGAAGGCTACTAGATAAGTATAGCTGGGTGGTCACATGGAACATGAACATATAATGAACATATATTTAAAAACTGTATCAATGATATACATAAAAAGGCATAAAAAGCCACAGATATGCTTCAATAAGAGAACACACAAAAATACAAAGATCCCTTACCCACTGGGTATGTTCACCTGGCCAGGTTATTGAACACTTTTGGAACTGTTGCACTAAAAAGACACAGCTACACCCCACAGGACGCGTTTTGAATTCTTCCTCAGCTGGTGGGCGGTAGTGCAATGACACCAGTGGGAAAGGGATCAGCTTTTATAATCAAACAGAAACATCATCTGCCCACGAAAAAAGCAATGAATAATCATTGTGTTCTAGCCTTCAGCTGGTTATTATCATAGAGTGTAAATTGTGCTGAAGGGGCGGAAGTGCTAGTCATAGAGAGGGTTTTCATGAGACAGACACGGCCGTTGTCATGGTTTCAATGCAACAGACAGGATTTCTAATGAGGCTTTTACGTTCTGTTGAAGAAACAGAAACTTGAGACCATAGAGATGGATTGGGGGAAAGACAGGCATTGTTGCCATGATGACGCGTTCCAACCCCGCATAGCCGGCATAGCGGGGTAGGCACCATGAATACGTTCAAGGCAACAATGCTGTCACATAATATACACCTTAATGAAAGACCAGTGTGTCTTTTAAAGACATTATATTCAAAAACATTATATTCACATAAAAACGATCATATAGCATCCTGTGATTCACTTTAAATTTGCCTCCATACAGACAAAGTTATTGGCAGAGTATATATACCGTCATCTCTCATCAGAAAGAATTTGTTCACAGTGTACAACAACAGAAAACACAGGATAGAATTTTATATAAGCATTTATAGGATATATGTCCCTGTTTAAGTCGCAATTCAATATAGGAGCTGTATTTATCAGTAGTATTGTACGCAGGCACAAAGTAATAGATGGAGGTCATGTATACCATGTCAAACTTGCTAACTAAGGTAGAAGAAAAAAAAATTGAAGAACAGATCAAATCGGTAGATAAATACAGAAATGCCACTGAATTTAAGGATCTAGAAAGCATTTTGGAGAAAAGATTATATAAAGTTGAGACAGACATTATTTCTGGCAAACAATCAAATTTTAATAGAGATAAACAAGACTATCAAATTGGAAGACAGTTTGATTGGAAAAATAAAGATAAGGAAAGAACCCCTAGTAGGGATAGGTCTAGTCACATTTCAGGCTATAAAAATAAATACACCATGCCGGACAGAGATTTTAAATCAGATATAAAAAGCAGAAATATGAGAGAAAATGAAAGATATAGCCATAAAAAGGAAGGTGGTGGGAGAACAAAGGTCACTTTTGGTGTCACAACTCACAATCGTTTTGATGGCCTAAAAGGTAAAGATAAAAGGAGAAATCATACTAATGCCAATTTCTCCTCTGCAAATTCTATGACTTCTGTTCCCTCTACCTCTTTATCCTCCTCGATACCTTCCTCTATACCATCATCTTTTCTTGAACAGAGATTTGGGAAAAGAAAGGCCAATCCTTTTCTGAGAAGAAGACCTTCAGAAACGGACACCATAGACCAGTGGTCAGATTTTGAGTCAGAGAAAGAATAGGAGGAAGAAGAACAAATACTAAGAGACACAATAAAGACATCAAGAACTGTTCAGTAACGGACTTAAAAACCATGTTTTAACTGTAAGTCAAATAACTCGGTTACTGAAGGGTCTAAAGTTTGCACCTTGATCTAATAATAGATTTCAACAAATTTATATGTAAATTGGCTGTAAAAAGATTTTTTCTAACGAAACACAACGTTTTATCTTCAATTGATAAGACACCTATAAGAAAATTTGTGATATAAATGGTGGTCTGTCGGTAAAATATTTGCAATGTCTGTTCTAAATGGTCTACTAAGAGAAAATAGCATGGATGTAGACAATATTTGGGTCAATACTAATCTTAGACCCCCCTCCAAGTTTGACCCCACAAAGCTTATGATTAAGCACTGTAAGCGCGAAACGCGTCAAGCTTCTATCTGACTGACGATTTGTTTTCCACTTCTGTTGCTGTGATGAATTTTTTGATACTTTGAATCACAATAAATGAATTTCTAACCAACCGCCATCCGAGTGCCAATCTGCTTTCACCTTTTTCTCAAATCTGGAAGAGGATGATAGACTTTTGTCTGATGTTAATTTCTACAAGAGGCTATCAGCCGATCCTACTGAAAGGTACTCCAGAATGTTGGGTATATTACTCCAGGAGGCTAAAAAAGAGAAAATAATCTCAAAGGAGGAATATAACTGCCTGCTAGTAAGAAGCCCTAAAACAGCACTTTTGTAGCATCTGCCAAGAATCCATAAAGACAAAAATAACCCTACAGGCAGACCTATTATATCAGGAATTGGAACCTTAAGCTTGAATCTGTCATTGTATGTTGATCTGTTTCTGCAGGTGTTAGTCCCGTTAATGCCCTCCTGTCTCAAAGATGGTCAATCACTTATAAATATGTTGACCACCATTCCCTGGCAGGATGATATCACCCTAGTCACTGCTGATATACAAGCATTATATACATCATTTAGACATCAGGATGGAGTTTTAGGGGTACTCAAAATGTTGAAACAATATAACTATTTGAATGGTCCCCTATGAGATTTTTTATGTAACAGTATGAGGTTCATTTTGCAATCGAACTATTTTATCTTCAATGGCGATTACTATCTTCAGACATGCGGCACAGCGATGGGGACCCGGTTTGCCCCCAGCTACACCAACCTGTTTTTGGGAGGAAGAAACAATTTTTGGTCCCCTTCGCCGTGCCGAATTGATACTGTATAGATGCTATATAGATCTGTTTATTTTGTGGAGAGGATCGGTAGAAACCTTGAAAACTTTTTTTGAGGAATTTAATAACAATTCATTGGGTCTAAAATTTACTTTTGAGGCCGATCGGAGATGTATCAAATTTTTAGATCTCACCATTAGCAGTAATGAGAAGAAAAAGACCTTTGAGACACAAACCTACTTTAAAACTGTGGATAAGAACACCTATCTAAAGGCAAAAAGTTATCATGACAAAAAGTGGGTTGATCCCACTTCTCCCTAAAGGAGAATTTCTGCACAGAAATTGTTCCAATTTAGAACATTTTGACGCCAAGTTCAAGTGATTGAGGATAGACTGTTAGAAAAGGGATACAAAAGAGAAAAAGTGGAAAATAGTCGACACTTTGTTAGGGAGATGGATAGAGATATATTTTTTCAAAGACAGAGATTAAATAAACAACAGATTAAAAAATGTAAAATAGATAAAGTCAATGGCATTCAAATAAATAACGAGCAGAAGCATAAAAATAAAAATGTTAACAAGTTCGAAATGGGTTTTATTACAACCTTTTCAGATAAAATAAATACCATTAAAAAGATATTAGACAAGCACTGGCATATCATTCAGACAGACCCAATTATGAATAAGATTCTTCCACAAAAGAGTACAGTTATCTGTAGAAAGAAAATGCAAATTTAAAGACATTACTAGCTCCATCAGATTTAACTAAAAAATGTAAACAATTTCAGAATCCAATTCGCCCCAAATGTGGGACCTTCCTAGGAACTAATAAGGGGTGGTATCGTTGTGGCCACTGTAGTGTTTGTCCCAAGAAGAAAGAAAGCTTTGTCTGTTTTGCTACTGGTTTGAAGTATGATATCCAAAGATAGCTATCATGTATGTCAAAGTTTGTAATATATGCTGGTGTGCCCATGTGACAAACAAGCAGATTTTAAGAAGATTTTAAAAAAGACTGTATGAACATCGATATAATATAAAACAGGTAACCTTAAGCACACTGTATCATAGCAAGTATTTTCTTCTTTTAATTGCTATTTCCATAAGATTGAAGGAACATTCCTCCAAAGCACTATTCCAGTCTCCCAACAGGGCTGAATCGCTATCTCCCATGTTACCCTTTTTTATTTATCCTTAATCCCCCTGGTATAATACGTGCTTTAATATATTGCTCTAAACTAGTGATATCCCACCAGTGTCTTAGCTGAGATTCTAATGTTTTTGTACTTCAAAAACCAGGTATCTATGTTCATATCTTTAACATTTTTCCTGGATTCTACAATACTAGTGTTGAATTTTTTTTTTCCGTTGATTTGTGCTCTTTTGCTCTTCCTCTGCATGTAACTCTCCATATTCAATGCAGAGAAGGAGACAGATAAATACTTTAATAAGTGATATGGGTGAAACCAAAATGAATTTGTGAAGTAATTTGTGAAATAATTTGTGGAAAAAAAGAGAAAGAAGAAGGAGCAGCTATGCTAAAGAAACCGTGACAAAAAAGCCAAATGTAAACAGAGGTAAAGTAGGCACAGCGCTAGTGAATAAAAGTAATAATAAGTGTCAAAGAGTGCATAAGGAGAGACCCACACTCCAAAAAATAATAAAATGCAGGGTTGTTACTAACCAATGAACAATTGCATATAAATACACACTGTTGGCAGGAGGGGCACAAGCTGACCATAGGAGATAGATATCCCAGGACGTGTGGAGTAACAAATAACTCAATTCTTTGTCCCAAGAAGAAAGAAAGCTTAGTCTGTTTTGCTACTGGTTTGAAGTATGATATCCAAAGATATGTATCATGTATGTCAAAGTTTGTAATATATATGCTGTGTGCCCATGTGGCCTCCAATATGTAGGATAAACTAGCAGATTTTTTAAGAAAATCCTGTATGAACATCGGTATAATATAAAAACAGGTTACCTTAAACACTCTGTATCAAAGCATTTCAGGGAGGCTCATAATAAAAATGCTACCTTATTGAAAGCTTGGATTATCAAACAGATTGTTATGGGACCCAGGAAGGGTCGATCGCCACTTAACTCTGAGAAAGAGAGAAACCTTCTGAATACTTACGTTGAACACTCTAGTTCAAGGAGGTCTAAATGATAAATTTGATATTATACCATATTTAGAATAGACAACTCCCTTCCGTTAAAATAGTATTCCCATAGAAACTCTGTAGTGTTTCATGATGCATTTTGTTTTTTATTGTTATTCCTCTATCTTGAAAAGGTGCAGGCTTCTAGATGGATATTGAGGAAATGTCGTATAAAGTTATATATAGGTAAATAAGCACGTAATTATTGAAGTTTCCACTGGTTGAGTTTTTCTTGAAGAGCTGTAGGGTCAGTAAACGGATACTTTTGTCCAACGTGTAATACAATCAGTTTAAGGGGGTAAGCCCAAAAATGCTGGATTATGTTAGCCCTAAGCGTAGTTGTCTGATCTTAAAAATATCTTCTTCCTATTCGTGTTGCTCTAGATAGATCATCTAGCAGTTTGATGGATTCAAATTCGTCATCCTTTGGAGGGTTTTTCTTGAACGATTTTAACAATAAATCTTTGAGCTAAAAGTTGCTGAATCTTACAATAACGTCTCTTGGGATGTCCTGGCTTATTTCCTTAGATTTAGGGAGACGATAGAACCTCTCAAATGGGTATAAACCTAACATTTGCAGACTTGTTATTAAAGTAAAAAGTGAAGTCAGATAATTTTCCAAGCTAGATTGAGCTTCTTCCTCTGGGATATCTCTGATACGTAGGTTTTTCCTGCATGCTCTATCTTCCATATCGTTTTGCTTCAATTCCAGAGTTCTGAGCTTATTCTCCAGGGTTGTAAAATCTTTTCTTGTTTTGTAGATGGTCTTCTTGAATTTGGTTCATTATTTTAGCTTGGGGATTGATTTTTTTCTCCCAATGAAAGAACATATTTTTTAAGATCTATTTTTGTTAAATCTAAATCTCTTTTTATTTTTTGATAAAGATCGTCAATGAGACTAGTTAGCGATTCTTGCGGGTTAGTAGTTTGCTTGTATTCAACTGTATCCATGGGATTCTTAGTAGGCAATTCAGCATGATCAGAAGTATTCGCTTCCAATGACAGTCTGCGATGTACCTGAGTTGAGTCAAACATTCTTGGTGAGCTGAAAATAGTGATTGGTTTATTCTTGATGTTTACAGGTTTCTCTCTCTCTCTTTGTCCCTCTTTGGAGGCATGAAGACAATAAAAAGCACTCTTTCAAAAATCAAAAATAAGCTTAACTGAATTTGCGAATTTAGCCAAAGGGCACTCTTTTCCTTTTGCGGACTTCCCTCTTAAATATGACGGGGGTATATTGTTTCTTCTTAATAGGCTCTAAATAATTGGGATGCTCCAAGCAGCAGAGTGGGTGGTGTACCAATGTGCTTGGTGTGACTTTTCTGTGATCCCCCAAAATAGAAAATGTATCCAACAAATAAATATTTAGGGTACTATATACTCCAATAATACAGCAAGAAATTTTCCGGATGGTTCAATAGAATGGAGAGAATATACTCATATAGTATCGCAAGGTGTTCTCTTATTATATAACAATATCTGACATGTAGTTAGTTATATAGAACAAAACAGATTTGGAATTCACACATTGCATAAGTCACGTTTGAGCAAGACTTTGAAACTCCAAATAACTTTGTGAAATATACAGCAAGATTTTGCACTGTATTTAGCCAAGCGTAGTTAGTTATACAGAGCGAAGCAGCAAGTGAGGATATAGCTTGTTATTAGGTGTTCATGTACTCCATATAATTCTGGATAGTGCTTTTTTGTTCCGAATCAATTTGTTTTAGGGATTCATACACTCCATAAGTCATTTTGAGCAAAACTTTGAAACCCAAGTTACTTGGTAAGATATTTACACTG
The DNA here is from genome assembly GCA_036172795.1 of Pelodytes ibericus. Taxonomy (NCBI): domain Eukaryota; kingdom Metazoa; phylum Chordata; class Amphibia; order Anura; family Pelodytidae; genus Pelodytes; species Pelodytes ibericus. The sequence goes on from CM069859.1 coordinate 191,645,145, forward strand.
TGCTTAGCCAACTAAGATCTCAGGTAACAAAGAATTGGTTATCCAATAAAGATAAAAAGTAGTAGATACGGACCGCACTCTATTTAATCCATTGGTGCCGAAGTCACAGGAAGTCTCCCAAGTCCTTTACTCATAAAAGAAATAGTATGAGACCCAGCACTCGGTGTCAAAGAGAGTTTTAATAAGACAAAGGCGACGTTTCAACCCACTCGGGGTTTTTTTCAAGCTTGGCTTGAAAAAAACCCCGAGTGGGTTGAAACGTCGCCTTTGTCTTATTAAAACTCTCTTTGACACCGAGTGCTGGGTCTCATACTATTTCTTTTATCCAATAAAGATAGTCTTGGGATAATATAGTGAGCCCACAAGGAATTTATGATAAATAATAAGTAGACCCAATAGGCTGTCACAATGGCCAGGACATCGTTGTTTGGATAGATTTTCCAAATAAATAGTTTTGGGCTTGGTTTATACAGGTTAGAGAAATATGTGCAGAGTGTTTTCAGTTTTGCCTTGTGTCACGTGTTGCAATAAAGCGTAGCGTGACAGTTTGCTGTCTTTTTCTTACTGGGACACAAAGTCGCTAGTTATTGAATCCTTCCTGGGTCGCTCCGGTAGTTACTGGATGCAGCCTCGTGTATTAATTGCGGTGGGACCCTCATGGAGCTCTCGCCTCAGACTCATCACCGCCAACGCCAGCTTGGAGTACAGACAACGAGCAGCGTGCGCACTCACGTCGTCATTTTTTTCCCCTCTTTGTTTACTCCTGGAATGAGAGGGTGGAGATGAGAGAAGGGAGGAGGGTGAAACATAGGGAATGTTAAATATACCCATGCTTACTTTTGCTGTCCACACCATAAAGTGAAGCTTTATAAATTTATGCTAATATTTGCTCACTGTTTTTTTTCTCTCCATCTCACTCAGATGTTGAACTCACTTTCTATATATTAACATTGCTCTGTTTTGTCCACTAATTTCTTATCTTCACCTACTATTATCATCTCTAACACTCTATACCTCACACAAACACAAAACACAATTCTATTACCCTAAAACTACCCCCCTCATACACACTATTCCTCATTACACAAATCACTATATCTTTTACACAACACTTCAACACTATTCTCTTAATTTACCGATTTAGAATTTCTTGTATACATACCTTTTTTTCTCTTCTTCTTCCCTTCTCTCTTCCTCTCCCTCCTTTGTATGTTCCCTTTATCCTCTCGCAACACCTAGGAGTGTTTTGTATTGATATTTAATCTGTTGTTTACTGTGTCATTCTTTTTTGTTGTGGGAGGGGAGAATTTGGAAATACTTTATGAAAACACGTGAGCTCGATGAAAGAGTTCTTCACTGCAGCCACCAGAGAATTGTTTTGACTTAACTCTCTTCCTCTCCACCCAGTGTATATTTTATTTATTCTCTCGCAATACCTAGGAGTTTTTTTGTGTGTGTGGGGGAGGGAAGATCTTTGAGATGTTTTTTGAAAATAAGTGACCACGATCGAGGCTTTTCTTCTTGCAGCCGCTAGAGAATCGTTTGGACTTAATTTACTGTTTGTTATACTGGGAGATTATTTGGGATTGGGCGCCTCTGGTCGCTGGGGTCCCCCGCTTGTGTCTTAACACTCTTAATGTTTTGTGATAGACGCACAGTGGGACCCCCCGGGCATAGGTGGACCGACCCCCTTCCTCCAAAATAATATTTTGTGATGTTTAACCCTTAGATAACTGGAAATAACACTTTTTTTTTTTTTGCCTCTCTCTTTTTTTTTTCATTTTTTTTTTTTTATTTTTATAACCACTGAGGCAGAAGCTATAGCAATTCCGTATTGGAGCTCCCAGGAGACTCTGGTCCTCAGAGAAAAATTGGGCCTTGATCATGGTGGTCGCTACTGGGAATTCCGCGGGGCTGTGCCTGCTCTCCTGCTGGGGGCCCCTCCCCCCCGCTATTTTGGGTGTTGGCTGGGCATGCGGGACAGGCTCTTGCCCTGGGGGTGGGTTCGCCCCCCGATTTCCCCTCTGCCCCACATTATGATCCTCTCTACTCTGGATAACATTAAAACTATATATTATACGATGCTCACTGCCACCCAGCATGATAGTTTCTGCAACACCAGCAGAGCAGCTCTGAGGATTTCCTTTATTATTTCCTCAGTTTGGTATGAATGGGAACTAGTATTTCTGTGTACAAGTCTTTGCTCTTTTTTCTCTCTCTTTTTTTTCTTTCCCTTTATCCCCTACTCCAAAGTTGGGTGCCGGGTCTGTAGTCGGCGGGATGGGTCTCTTTTATAATGTAGAAAGTTCCAATGAAATAGGTCCAAACGAACCAGAAACACGCAATATATTAAAACCAGACTAGAAAGTCAAACTAAACTAGCGATGTGTCGATTAAAACAGAAATAGTACTCTGGAGCTTATAAGGTCAACAAACTTTTAACTAATAAATTAAAAGATCGAAATAGACAAGCCCGTATTAAGAAGATTTCAATAGGGTCACAGACCATGATATCTCCCAAAGATATTTCCAATGCATTTAAAGACTACTATATCTTTTTATATAATTTACACGACTGCAATAAATCCCAAGCTGACACTGCCCTTTTCCTGCAAGGTTTAAACCTTCCTAGAATCACCCCCGAAGATCTTGAAAGGCTAAATGCACCCTTTAAATTAGAGGAAATTCAACGTGTCATACAAAATCTTAAACACAACAAAGCTCCAGGCCCCGACGGTTATACATCACGATTTTATCAGGCTTTCTCTTCATTGATTCTTTACTGTTAAGAATTTTTAGAGAAATATCTACTGGAAAAACGCCTCCTAGCGAAATGCTACAGGCCGCCATTTCCCCTATTTTTAAGCCAGGTAAGGATCCAGCCACCCTGTCAAACTATCGTCCCATATCTCTAATACACTTATATATAAAAATGTTTTCAAAAATACTTGCAGATCGTCTGAAAACGGTAATTACTAAATTAATTCCTATTGATCAGGCAGGTTTTATTGAAGATAGAGATTCTGCTGATAACATCCGTAAAATTATTAATATTCTTTATAATATTAGAGATAGAAATATTCCATCTATTATTATAGCATTGGACTCCGAAAAAGCCTTTGACAGAGTGAGCTGGAACTTTCTGGAAGGAGTGTTGCAGGCCTTTGGTATTAGGGGTGCTTTTAAAATGAATACCATGTCTCTATACACAATCCCACAAGCAAAAGTTGTGAGCGCTGATCTGGATTCAAATTGATTTGAAATTAGAAACGGCACTAGACAGGGCTGCCCTTTTGCTCCACTTCTTTACTTGTTATCAATTGAACCGCTTGCAGTCCTAATTAGTCAGAACCCTGAAACTTATGGAATAACTATAGCAGATCAAAATACGAAGATCTCCCTCTTTTCTGATGATATCCTGCTTACTTTTCCCGCTTACTATCAGTGACCACAGCAATGAGGGTGATCGATAATTGCAGTAAATTCTCAAATTATAAACTAAATCTAAACAAACCTAAGGTATTAACGGCTAATCTTGATGTTACAACTCTTGATACATTGCACCAACTTTACAGATGGATCCCCATTACCTGGGGATTAAACTAAGGATAAACCCCGAACTCCTGATCCAGCTAACTACCTCTCCATGTTATTGTACTTTAAAGACAAACTGGTAAAATGGAAAGGACTAGAGATTTCGTGGCTAGGTTGAATTAACATTATTAATGCTTACCTAATCCTGAACCTGATGTATCTGTTTAGGTCTATTCCACTTCAGGTTCCTCAGAGATATCTGTCTATGTTTAAAACTGTGTTGTTAGAGTTTGTTTGGAATGACAGAAAACCAAGAATAGCTTATAAAACCTTGATTTGTAGAAGAAAACATGGGGGACTTTATTTTCCTGATACTAAAATGATAAATCAAAATATTATGATATCGCACTTTTTAAGATGGAATAAAAGTTCTTCCTGGACAACAGATTGATAACATATTGAAAGACAACCCTGCGGAAATTTTAACCCCTCTCACATTCTATATCTGGACAGCAATAACTGCCCAACTATGAAATTTCCTAATTGCATTGTCCAAAACATTGTAGTTTCTTTAAAGAAATTTAAATCCCTGCTAAAAATACCTAATGGTATATTTAATTCTTCCCCTCTAGCTACATTTTCTTACTATATTGAAAATGTAAACCTTAAAACTTGGGAGAAGAATAGAATTCTGAGTCTTTCTCAAATTCTCTCCCTTGAGTTAATACTCCCTTTCCAAAAATTACAAACTAGATACAACTTACCGTCAACATAATATTTTACCTACTTAAGGATTAGAAATATGCTTGACTCTAAAAATATAATTGATAGCTCTAAGACTGATAATTTCATATCAATATCACAGGGTAAGAAACTCATAAGTAACATTTTGAATTTTCTGCATAAAATTCTCCCAATACAAAAAGAACCCTCTTGGATAAATTGGGAAAATGATTGTATGTACTCTTCAAGACTGGAAAAAACCTTTTGAACAGCTCATATTGCCTGTACATAACCTATCTTTGCAAGAAATGTTTTATAAACGTTGCCTAAGATGGTATTTGACTCCAGTTAAAATGAATACATTTTCCCCTATCAACTTAGAAACATGTTGGAAATGTGATGTAGAGGATGGATCTATGCTCCACATGTGGTCAAGACAATTCTAAATACCATGTATACACTTCTTATTTGTTTAGTTCCATCTATGAAGGAGCGTAAAGCACATACATTCTTATTCCATATTGAGATTCCCAGCTACAAAAAAGAAATCAGATTTCTGATTCTTCATCTTTTGCTTGCCACAAAATTATGCTTAGCCAGAAGATGGAAGCAAAAAGACCCTCCAAGTTGGAATGAGATCAGGGCTCAATTAGAATACCAACTTATTATGGAAAAAGGCTTTTTAAAAACTAGTCACCAATATGACCTCTATGATAAAATGTGGCAGATTTGGTTAGATACCTGCGATATAGTAGATTCTCCTTTACCTTAGAACCACACGTATCCTTAAATTTGATCTCTCTAAACATAATTAAACATACAGGCTCCATTATTTTCTTGACCTGATGGGACTCTGCTACGTCTCGGCCTGGCGTCCACGTATTTCCTCACCAACCACACGCTTTCCCCGGTAGTGTCCTCCTATCCCTTTTTCCCTCTCTTTCTTTTTCCTCCCCTTTCCTTTTTTTTTTCCCTTCTTTCTCTCCCTCTCTCTTATTCTTCTCTCAGTATGATTGTGATACAGGGCCCAATCCAAACCCGATTATACAATATGAATTGTCTATGTGCCTTTTGCTTCTATCCCCCCTCCTTTACTCTTATGAGCTTGCACTTTTTTCTCTCCTTCCCTCCTTTTCTCTCTCTCTTTCTTCTCTCAAATTTTCCCAATAACGTATTGTGGCATACAGTTTCATATGATTATTTTAGACTTATTGTCTTGTATGTGCTCACAATCTAGTCTTTAGGGGGGGGGAGGGGACATAGGGAGGGAGAGAGGATGGGGTGAGGGGGAGGTGAAGCGGAATTACGCAGTTGTATCATGTAACTTATTATGGGGGTTTGACTTCTCCCTGAAAAATCTCCCTCTATCTATATTATGTTCGATGGGGAGACTCTTTTCCCTATAGAGTGTATAGGAATCATAACAATAATAATTATAAGGTACTTTCCATCTGCCTATCTGCTATTTACATACTGTAATTCAAGAGACAGATGCATATATATATGTGCATCTGTATGTTCTCTCCTGCAACCTGTTTGACATGGTATACATGACCTCCATCTATTACTTTGTGCCTGCGTACAATGCTACTGATATATACATCTCCTATATTGAATTGCGACTTATACATGAGATATATCCTATAAATGCTTGTATACAATGCTATCCTGTGTTTTCTGTTGTTGTACACTGTCAACAAATTCTTTCTGATGAGAGATGATGATATATATACTCTGCCAATAACTCTGTCTGTAGGCAAATTTAAAGGGAATCACAGAACACTATATGATCGTTTTTATGTGTATACAATGTTTTTAAATATAATGTCTTTATAAGACACACTGGTCTTTCATTAAGGTGTATATTATATGACAGCATCGTTCTGTTTCTTCAACAGAACGTAAAAGCCTCATTATAAATCCTGTCTTTTGCATTGCAACCATGACAATGGTCGTGTCTGTCTCATGAAAACCCACTCTATGACTAGCACTTCCGGACCTTCAGCACAATATACACTCTATGATAATAACCAGCTGAAGGCTAGAACACACTGATTATTCATTGCTTTTTTCACAGGCAGATGATGTTTCTGTTTGATTATAAAAGCTGACCCCTTTCCCACTGGTTTCATTGCACTACCGCCCACCAGCTGAGGAAGAATTCGAAACGCGTCCTGTGGGGTGTAGCTTTGTTTTTTTTAGTGCAACAGTTTTAAAAGTGTTCAATAACCTGGTCAGGTGAACATACCCAGTGGGTAAGGGATCTTTGTATTTTTGTGTGTTTTCTTATTGCAGTATATCTGTGGCTTTTTATGTATATCATTGATACAGTTTTTAAATATATGTTCATTATATGTTCAAGTTCCATGTGACCACCCAGCTATACTTATCTAGTGGCCTTGGATTTCTGATTTTACTGTTATATATTTATGTATGTATATTTATTTCTTTTTGTCTCCTTGTAATACATTTTTATATTTGTTATACTTATTTGCTTCTGGAGTTTATGTTTTTGTCCTGTATTTGTATATTTAGCGCTGTCTCATTTTTCAATCAATTGTTTTTTTTTGCAGTGGTATTTTCCATTGTATCTTATATTAAGACTAGCTGCTTTAATTTAAAGTGTACTTCATTTAGATTTAGACAGTGTATAATTTTGTATTCTGAAACTAGGCCTTTATTCCATTCCGTACGGTCAATTTTATATTGCATATCCCACTTCTCAATAGCAGAGGGTTTATTTGTCTGTTTATTTACCTGTTTATTTGTCATTCTTACCAAGAAGTGACATTTTGTGATCATATTTTTATATACATCTTGAGAGAAGAAGACTTGATATTTTTAGCCAGGAATGCTTTAACTCTCATATAATTAAATAATTAATTTCCTGGCAATTTATGCTTTAAGCTTAGATCTTTGAAGGATAATATCGTTGATCCCTCGTATAGGTCCGAGATCTTTTTAATTCCTTTCTGTTGCCATAAATGTAGGTCGATGTTGCTCATATTTCTCACTATACACTCGATGAGTCGGCATGGGATTATACTGTACTCCATCCCCAGCTTTTTCTTATCCATCTGCCAGTTTTTAAAAAGATGTTGTAGAGTTAGACATGACACGACAGCACCGTCACACTGCCAATCACTCCCTCCTTAACTCCCCAGAGCTCTGTCTCACTGCCCTCTGGGTCTTCTGCAGGGATTCCCAGCCAGACACACAAGCTCCATTAGCAGGCCTCTCATGACTATCCCTAGGTTACTGCTCTGCACGTGTGCAGTTCTACATTTGGCTTCCTGCCCTTACTGCTCCTTAAAGGGACAGTAATAAAACCTCTGTTTCTCATCCCCAAAAGCCTCCATTGGCCAGCCAATCTCTCCTACACTATTTAAACCCTCATTTGTGAACTAGTCCTTGCCTGTAATAGTGCCTGGTGCCTTTACTAGCGTTTGTGTATTTTCGTGAATTGCTGATTCCTGTTGCCGACTCCTGCTTGCCCGACCTTGCCTGTCCTGCCGCCTGTCCCGACCTGTTTGCCTGAATTGACTTCGTTTGTTTGCTGCCTGTCCTGATTTTTACGCCTGTCTGACTATTCTTCCATCTGCACCCTTGATACCTTTGCCTCGGTCCTACTCTGTATCCAGCTGCCGTCCTATTAGGTTTAGCTTTGGTATTCTGGTGATAGTTCAGAGTGCAAAAGTCCTGGGGTAAAGAAACCTGCGGCTCAACCATAGGGTGGAATTCCTTCAGGCAGAATAATTATGTTCTATTGCCGGGGTCCATTGCCAAAACCTATACCTACTCTGCAAAGAGGTTCCAGCCTTGTACCAGATCGTGACAGTTATTGATTATTAGCCTTTATTTGTTTCAATCTCTCTTTATTTTGGGGCCAGAATATGGTTACCAATTCTCCTATTTTAGCTGTAGATTCCAGGTTATACCACCCTACACCAAGAACTTCCTCTGTCCGTAATAAAAGCATTGGTCAGGAGAGCTGCGCTTGAGTACTCCCGAATGACCGGTATTCCAAGACCTCCCAGTGATTTCTTTTTAGAGAGTAGGTGCAGACCTAATCTTGGCCTTTTCCCTGCCCATATATGGTGCAGGAATGTTGCCTGTATCATTTTTAACCAAGGATCTGGGACTGCCAGTGGGATCATCCTGAAAATATAGGTAAATTTAGGCAGGATATACGCCTTAATGGTATTGATTCTGCCCCACCAGGATATTTCCAGTTTCTTCCATTGTCCTATTGATCTATTCACTTGCTTAATTAGGGGCAAAATATTAATCTTCATCCATCTCCAAGGGTTGTTGGAGATGTTAATTCCCAGGTATGTAAAATGTTTTCTAACCCTGGTGAAGCCATATTTTTTCTCCATGAATTCGATGTCTGATCGTTCCATATTTATATACATTGCCAATGACTTTGTTTCATTGAGTTTGTAATTAGAAAGAGCACGCTACTCCTTGGTAATTTTCATTAGTTCTGACAGCGAATTCATGGGGTCTTCTATAGTGAGTAATATATCGTCCATGAACAATTTTATTTTATTTTCCGCCGACCTTCCGTGCCCTTTTATTCCTACGCATTTTCTTATCTCCCGTGCCAATGGTTCTAAAGTAATCAGGGGGGACACCCATGTCTCCATTCCGTATTCTAAACCAGTTGGCCCTGATGCCCGTGCCAACCATTCTTCCCGTAGAGGGTGAATACAGTGCCATTATTGCTCGATAAAAATTACACCTGTATCCCGAATGCCCTGAGGGCCTCCCCCATATATTCCCAGCTGACCCTGTCAAAAACTTTCTCCGCATCCAATGACAGGGCCAGCTGGGGATCACTGTCCTTTATCGCCCTCTCAAGCAGGTTCATCAGGTTTCGTGTATGATTAGATGAGGAGCGACCTGGCTTAAATCCCACCTGGTCTTTATGGATTATATTACCAATCCCTAACTTTAGCCTTTTGGTCAAAATATCTGCATGGATCTTATAATCTGTATTTAGGAGCGATATGGGTCTGTAGTTTGCCAAATCCTCAGGGCCCTCTCCTGGTTTGAGTATAGATACTATATTACATCTTAGTATCTCCTCCGGTATTTCACCCCATAAATTAAACTCTTTGAAGGCCTTTGTCAAATGTGGGACGTTTGTCTGCAAACATTTTATAAAAGATTGCATCAAAGCCATCCGGGCCTGGCGCTTTTCTGTTCTTTAATTCTGCAATAGATTTAAGGACCTCGTCCGCTTTGAAGGGCCTATTGACTATTTTCTGGACTTCCTGTGGTATTTTTGGAAAGCTATTATTATTTTTTTCAAAATATTATTTAATTTCTCCAGTGTTCTTATTTGTAGGCAAATTGTATAGCGATTGGTAGTAGGAGTTAAACGCCTGTCCTATTGTCTCCAGGGATCTGGCTAAAATGCCATTGTATACTATGTTTGATATGGTTTAAGCTTTCCTCTTAGTTTTTAGTTTATTTCTACTTATTAGCCTTATTTCCTTTGTAATACACTGAATCTTCAGGTTCTCAATAGCTTGTTGTTGTAAATTAATCCTTCTTTTTAAATCCTCTATTTGTGCCGTACAGATGTGAGAGGGACTCATTTTGTTGCTCCGGGAGAGATTTAGTTTTTGGATGAACAATTCTGACAGGCTGAGATCTCTCTGCTTTTTTTTCCATGGGCCCCCATTTTTATTAAATGACCTCGCACTACGCATTTGTATGCGCACCAGATATTGCCCTGGGACATATTCTTTGTGGTATTCTCCTGAAAATATAGATCTGTTTCTTTTTTAATATAATCTACATTCTGTTTACTTCTTAACAGATATTTATTGAATCTCCAATCTGAGGAGAATTTAATAAATTTAGTTTAAGATCCAATATTATCGCATTATGGTCGGACCAGGACAGATCATGTATTTTCATTTTTTTTAGTCTGATGTACCATGCCTACATTTCTCAGAACCAGGTCAATTATGGAATATGAGAGATGTGCTTTAGAAAAACAGGTGTTATCTCTATCATTTGCGTTACAAATTCTCCATAAATCCAGAAGGGCATATCTAGCAAGCAGTGCCTGCATTCTTCGGGCCTGTCCCCCTACTGTTCTATCTCTATTTTTCCCTATCTAGTAAGGGATCCAGTATACAGTTAAAGTCTCCCATCCATATCAGGGTGCCCTGTTTGATTTTTTCTGTTTTTGCCTTTACTTTAGCAATAAATCTAGTTGGGGTTGTATTTGGAGCATATACATTTACCAATGTCATCATTTTAATTTCACAAACGACTATAATATATCTGCCCTCTACGTCACATTCCACATACTTAGTTTTAACAGTACGACTATTTGAAAACAGCATAGTTACACCACATTTTTTTTTAGATTCCAATGAAGCTTCAATTGAAAAGGAGAAATCTGAGTATTTGTGTGATAATCTATTGTTTATATTTCAGTGGGTTTCCTGGATAAAGCATACTTCAATTTTATGTTTACGAAGGGACTCTAATAAAATAACCCTCTTTTGCGGGGAGTTCAAACCATGTGCGTTACTGAGCAAAATCTAGACATCTATCCAATTCCACATCTATTTATTTTTCCCCCTGGCCAGCCGCCTGAGCATCATGTCCAGTTTACAAACAAACATACATATACATAAACACACTAGAGAATATTTGGTGAGCTTCCAGACCCCATTTCGGGAGCTCATCCCCTGCACTTCCCCTGTAAAACTATAAGTGCAACAAGACCTTACCAGAAGAAAAATTGGTAAGTTTTTTTTCTTTCAACCAGTCTCTCAGAGTTTCCACAGCTTCAAATGTTATTTGCTTTGTCTCATAATACAACATCACTTTTACAGGAAAGCCCCATTTATATATTGTTTGTTCTAATGATCTCTGTACATTGCGCAAAAGATATTCTTTTCATACATGTCTGAAAAGATATATCCTGCAATATTTTTGTCTTCTCGAAGGGTTGTTGGAGATCCTGGTCTCTGGCCGCTTTCATTAAACTTTCTTTCAGTCTGTATGACGTGCAACAGATCAGGACATCTCTAGGGATATTTTCCGGTAGGTTTGGCGGTTTGTATAGTCTATGGCATCGTTCCCAATAGTGAGGGTATCCTTCTGGTGTAAATTTTAGGCTTTGAAATAGTTTCTCCATCGTTGGAGATTGCTTTGGAAATTCCTCTAAACCTCACATTCTTCCTTCTTGACCAATCTTCAAGGTCATTACCTTTTTGCTCCAAAGTTTCTGTCTTTTTTTCCATTGTCTTGTTTATCTCCATTTGAGCTTCAATTTGAAATGCGAGGTTTTCTGTCTTCTCCTCATATATTTTAAGCCTTCTTCCTATAGCTTTAACATCAGTTTTCAATTCCTGGGAGCTTATACTGATAAGTTCTTTAATCTTCTCATATTGCATATCGAATGCTGTTGACAATTGTTCTTGAGTGACTGTTTGTGGAGTTGGAGTGAGGGGTCTATCTGTCTGAGAATCCTCCTCTTCATTGTTTTGTGGGGGCTCACGCTCACTTGTGTTAACTTTATCAATTTCCCCCCTAGCTGTATGTGGGGAGAAGAAAGACAAGCGCTTCTCGGTTTTTTCACCTTTGCCATCCCGTTTATCTTTTTTAGCAGTTACTTTTTGTTCGTGATTCCTTCTCCCTGCCATTTCTGCAGACTGGGGTACAGAACTAGTCACTTCCTCTGTAGTAGATAATAAGCTAGAGTTATGGGGTTAGCCTCATCCTCCTCTCATTAAGTACTTTATGGGGTATCCCCCTTTCAGTGTCCACTTTATTTTATCCCCTCCTGTCTCCTTTTGTATACTCTGGGAGGTTAATCCTCTGGGTAGAATCCTGTGTATTCTGGTCTCCCCTCTCACTGTCTTTTTAACATGCTAGGTAAAAAAAAAGTGCTTATGCACAGTATATTCACTTTCCAAATAACTAGCAGCTGGATCAGGACACACAAGGAAGACAGCTTATGCACAGTATATTCACATTCCCAGTAAATTTGGCAGCTGGGGAATGGCACCACAAGGAAGACAGCTTATGCACAGTATATTCACTTTCCCAGTCAATTTGGCAGCTGGGTCAGGACACGCAAGGAAGACAGCTTATGCACAGTATATTCACTTTCCCAGTAAATTTGGCAGCTGGGACATGGCACACAAGGAAGACAGCTTATGCACAGTATATTCACTTTTCCATTAACTTTGGCAACTAGATTAGGGCACACAAAAAAGACCGCTTATGCACTGTATAATCAGTTTCCCAGTAACTTTGGCAGCTGGGTCCGGACACATAAGGAAGGCAGCTTATGCACAGTATATTCACTTTCCCAGTAAAATTGGCAGCTGGATCAGGACACACAAAAAGACAGCTTTTGCACAGTATATTCACTATTCCAGTAAGTTTGGCAGCTTGGTCAGAACACACAAGGAACACATAGCACACAAGGATATTTATATAGCCTTCAACTTATCTGTCCGTTGTCATTTTTAAGGGAGTTCAGGGTTCTCTGCACTTTTTCCACCTGGTTTTTCCTCTGCGTCCGTTATCACTGCTGCCTTGGGACCCGTGCTCTCAGCTGTTCCTCGTCTTGGGGAAATCCTACTTTGGGACCCACGATCAGCCACGAGCAGTACTGATCTCCGAGGGATATCCGCTGCTTATGTCGGCCGGGAACACAAGGTTTCTTTTTTTTCAGTTTAGGTCTCCGATGTTGCTGGCGTCATCAGCAGTCTCCACGCTTCCCCAGTTCCCTACACCGCGAGCGTACAGGCGTGTTACGTCATCGCTCTGCCCCCCTTTTCTCAGTTCTGAAAATAATGGTATCTTAACCCTTTAAGGACCAGGGATTTTCCTGGGCCAAGGACCAGAGCGTTTTTCAATTTTTAATACGCGGTTTTTGAAACATGATTTTCCTCTCTCTCATTTAACGTACACATACAAGTTATATGTTGTTTTTTAAAGGACAGTTAGAGCTTTCTTTTGATACCCTATACATAAAAATGATTTACATTTTAGTATTAAAAAATAAATATAAAAGAGGAAATTTTTGAGGAAAAAAAAGTTTTTCCCCATTATTTTCCCAGTAATAACCTACATAACTAGTGCAACACTAACCCACTTATCCCCCCTAATTAACTAACTAATAAGAAAGAAAAATATTGGTTCCCAAACCCCCCATAACAAAAAAGACAGAAAAAAACTCTGAAGAGTGCGATGTCAGATCAGTAAAAATCATGCAACAGGCATGCAGGGGTTACATTTTATTAAATAAATATATTAAAATTACCTTTATTTATTAAAAAAAAACTTTATAAATTGTAAAAATAAAAAAATCTGTTAAAAAAAAACTAAATGAGGGCCATAAAGTGGAAGGAAACTGATCACAGTTAAAAACTGTGATCAGCAATGAAAGGGTTAATTTTTTTTAAATTTTTTTTTAACCTCTGTATATAATTAATTTATTTTTACTTACAGGTCACTCTCTGTGCTTCACTATAAGAACGTGAAGCACAGAGAGTGAATTAGAGGCAAAGTCAGTGTGTGAACACACTGACTTTGCCATCTAATTTGCATGTTATCGCGGTGATGACTCAATCACCGCGATCACATGCCCGGAAATTGACCGATCGGGTCCAGGAGCTTTGCCTCGGGTGCGAGGCTTAGTCCTGGACCCGTTGCAGACTAGCTGGCGGTGCCCACGGAGCGCACAGCCGACTAGACTGCATGACGAGTTAACTCGTCATAAGGTTGCTAATGCGGCGGCTCTTATGACGAGTTAACTCATCATAAGGACGGGAAGGGGTTAAGAAACCCCTACTAGTGGCGATAAAAACAGTATATAATGTGTGTACATCACACATAGCAAAGAACTGCTTTTACAGCCGGTGATTATTAGCAGAAACGAAAAGGAAAAAGTACAACATGCTAGATGGCAATACTAGGTAAATGGGACATTTTATTGGATGAATCTTATTCTGACCACTACGGATGTTTTAAAAAAAAATAAAAAAATCTGTTAACAGTGGCTTGGCAAGTTTAACGATACCTCATGATACCTCATGATACACAGATGTTAGGTGTTGATTACCTTTTGTGAATTTTATCACCTCTGTTTCATGCATGTCTTTTTTCCTTTTGCAGATTTATAGAACATGGAATGGACTGCAGAATGTGACTTCCTCATCTTCTCGCCAGGATCTCTGCATCGTTGCCCAAAGGGGCTTGGCAGGGGGGAGCTGGTGAACTAGTTCCCTTATTTTGGGTTATGAGAGGATTGTAAGAAAAGAGGGTGATTTATGTGCAAAAGCTAGAAATTTAATTCAGACTGCCATGGAATCCAGATGTACTGTATAGCAGCTTTTATCATGTGCTAGAACAAAGGCGTGATGTCATTTAACGCCTCTTCTAAGAGATGTATCGAGCCAGCCACTCAATGCATCCGAGATCCCGGTATATGTTCTCCATGCAGATTTTTGCCAAATCCCATGGTTAGTCCGTGAACTTTGTAATTAAATCTTTGAGGTTTACGTCAGCCTCCCCATTGTAATACGAATTGGGAAACTGTAAAGTTGTTTTGCTTTTCTTTAGCACTTAACTGTAGATTTTCTTTTTTTATTATTCCAAAATAAAAGCCTTTTTTTTTGTCCTGTCTCTTGTTGTTTGCAGTTTGTTTTTCTGTGAGATAAAATACTGACTTGGATGTCAAAAAACTTCTTGCTAGTAGAGTTGAGTAGACACCTGGATGTTCGGGTTCGGTGGGTTCTTTCGGTTTATAGACTTTCGGGTTATGGAATACATGTAATGCTATTGGCTTTCTATAAACCGAACTAGAGTCCCCATTCATAAGAATTTCCTCACTGGGGAGGAGATAATTTTCTTAGAAATGGCAGCCTGGACGTTGGCGTTTAACTTTAACCTACTACAGCATCTACTGCCGTGAGCTGGTAAACATGCCAAGCACTGGAGCTCTGTGATTCGGCAGCTTGAACCAGTACCCGCTACGAGTTTAAATCTTAAGCAGGGCTTGACAAATCTCAGGGAGCTGTGGCTCCTAGATTCCCTACTGCTGGCTCCTACATTTTTGGACTGGTTACATAGAACTCAGCTTCCTCGCTCCTAAGCTGGTCTGTAGAGGAGTCTCAAACATTTGTCAAGCCCTTTCTTACAGAAGTGATGGGACAGAAAAGTATTAAGTTGCTTTGGCCAAAATCATAGAGCCAAACCTCTAAATACTATGCACTGACTGCAATCATTATAAGCTGAACAAGGTACAGTCCTTTATTTGCCACACAAAGCTATGGGGAGGTTAAATAGTCATTAATGAAGGACGGTCATTGTCCTGAATATAACCGATATTCCAGGGGATATGGTTTGTGGACCGATACACACCTAACAGAGCTGATAAATCCCTGTGGGCCTGAATAAAGTGTTTAATTCAGGCTGCATGATGGGAATTACACTCCTCTAGCATTGGCTATATATTTGTACGTCTTGGTGCGCAGGATGGGAATGATCCCTGTGGTAACAAGGTTGGGAGGAGGTAGCAGTGCCATGGTAATAATGGGGTGACTGCTGTGGGGGCATAATGATAATGGGGCGACGGCTGTGCGGTTATAGTGATAATATGGCTACGGCTGTGAAGTTATAGTGATAATGGGGCGACGGCTGTATGGTTATAGTGATAATGGGGCGATGGCTGTGTGGTTATAGTTATAATGGGGCGACGGCTGTGCAGTTATAGTGATAATGGGTCGACGGCTGTGCGGTTATAGTTCTTATGGGGAGACGGCTGTGGGGTTATAGTGATAATCAGGCGACTGTTGTGGTGGCATAGTGATAATTGGGCGACTGTTGTGGGGTTATAGTGATAATGGGGCAACTGTTGTGGGGGCATAGTGATAATGGGACGACTGTTCTGGGTTTATAGTGATAATAGGGTGAATGCTCTGGGGTTATAGTGATAATAGGGTGACTGTTGTGGGGGCATAGGGATAATGGGGCGACTTGTGGATTTATAGTGAAAATGGGGCAAATGTTTTGGGGTCATAGTAATAATGGGGCAACTGTCGCGGGGGCATAGTGATAATGGGGTGACTGGTGGTGGGGACATTGTGAAAATGTGACATCTGCTGTGGGGTTTTTTGATAATGTGGTGACAGCTGTGGGGAACAAACACTATGTGGCAACGTGACACTGATTTGTTGGTAAAGCTCAGGCATTAGCTAGAGATCTATGTTCCACTGGGGGGCTGCCAAAAAAATTCCCGCACCCAGGCTTTGGAAATCCGCCGTTGAAAAGATAGAATATTGTGATGTGCCTGTCCCGATTAAATACTGTTATTAATAATATAAAATATGTTTTAGATCTGGATACATCAGTGGTCATTTGCATAGTTGTTGATTTTTCACCAGTTTTTGGGAATCATTATTCCCTTTTAATTAAAAAAGTAAAAAGGATCTCAAAAAATAGCTGAAATACTATATAGTGATATCCACAAGGGGGTAACCCTGATACTAACTAGAAGATCTAATAAACATGTGTGGAATCGTTTCCAATTAAGACATGTCTTAATTGGAAACGATTCCACACATATTTATCAGATCTTCCCTTTTAAATATACATTTTTGGTCATTTATTTCATTTATTTTACATTTCAGTTTATTCCCCTTTCACATGTTTAAACCTGTATTCAGAATATTTTGCAGTTCCTGGCAAAAAAAATAAATAAATAGACCCACAGTCCTGAAAGGGTTAACATCATATTTTTAAAAAAACAAAAAAATGCCACCCCTTTCAGGAGCCTCGCATGCATGCCAGCAAAGGCAGATTAATAATACCGTTTTTTCCCCAATGCGGTTATTATGATCAGCAGGGCCACCACCAGTAATTTCAGGGCCCCTTATTGAATAAATTTACTTGGCCCCCTACCCCGCCCGATAATATCTCCCACTCACCCTCACAAGCATGTTATCCCGGTCTAGGGTAATATGGAGGGTGGTTGGGAGCAGTTGGTCAATATGCCAGTAATATTTTGCCACTTAATATGCCAGTAATATTTTGCCACTCAATAAGTCAGTATTTTGCCCCTTAGCATGCTATTCTTTTGCCATTTAATATGCAATTATTTTGCCCTCAATATGCTATTCTTTTGCCATTTAATATGCCAATATTTTGCCCCTCAATATGCCATTTAATATGGCAGGATTTTGCCCCTCAACATGCCAGGATTTTGCAATTTAATATGCCAGTATTTTGCCCCTCAATATGCCACTATTTTGTCATTTAATGTGCTAGGATTCTGCCCCTCAATATGCCATTCTTTTCTAATTTAATATGTCAGGATTTTGCCCCATTATATACTATTCTTTTCCCATTTAATATGCCAATATTTTGCCCCTCAATATGCCATTTCATATGCCAGTATTTTGCCCCTCAATATGCTATTATTTTGCCACTTAATATGCCAGGATTTAGCCACTCAATATGTCAGGATTTTGCCCCTCAATATGCCAGGATTTTGCCATTTAATATGCCAGTATTTTGCCCCTCAATATTCCATTATTTTGCCATTTAATGGGCCAGTATTTTGCCACTCAATATGCCATTCTTTTGCCATTTAATATGTCAGGATTTTGTCCCTCAATACGCCATTCTTTTCCCATTGAATATGCCAGTATTTTCCCCCTCAATATGCCATTTGATATGCCAGTATTTTGCCCCTCAATATGCCATTCTTTTTCTATTTAATATGCCAGTATTTTGCCCCTCAATATGCCATTTGAGATGCTAGGATTTTGCCCCTCAGTATGCCAGGATTTAACAACTCAATATGCCAGGATTTTGCCCCTCAATATGCCAGGATTTTGCCATTTAATATGCCAGGATTTTGCCCCTTAATATGCCAGTATTTTGCTACTTAATATGCCAGCATTATGCTTGTTATGTGCCACCCTCCTCCCCCCCTTCCCCAGTACTTACCTCCTTGCTGCTCTATCTCCCGGTGCTCTGCTCTGTAGGCTGTGAGGGAAAATGTGAAAACATTTTTTTCACAAACTTTATTGAAGCCACGCAGCTGGAGGGGAGCACAAAAATCTTCCCTCACAGCCGTGGACCGGCTTAACAGAGAGGATTTTTTTCTGTCCCCTGGAGTGACCTGGGACCTCCAGGCCCACTGGACCCGCTGGGCCCAGGATGCCAGTATCACCCATCACCCCCTGATGGCGGGCCTGCACACAAGCACCCCATAGTTATGCCACACACAAGCGCCCCATAATTATGCAACATACAGGAGCCCCACGAGGTGACTATTGTACAATTCTAAAACAATACATATCTATACACACAGACATCTCTCTATCTCTCTATAACTAGTTGCATTTATACTTTTTGGAATTTTTTTTTAATATTATATTCAGTATTTTCATATGTAATAAAAATGTTATTGAAAAATTGCATTCCTTGTTTTTATTCCCTTCCTATGCACCCACATTGCACCTAAAGGACTTAACACAGCACCATACAGTACCCACAGAACTTTCCATGCACCTATATTGCACCCACAGCACTTGGCTTGCACTCATATTGCACCTACATGATTTGCCATGCCACAGCATCACTTTGCCAATTAAAATAAACCAGTTAATCAAACTGTGTGTGTTAAACACACGCAGAGCTCAATCAGTGCTGCTTTGCGCTCCTTGCGCGTAGTGATGACGCAAGGCTCCACAATGCTCGGAATCATCACTATGCATGGGGAGTGTGAGGCAGCACTGATTGAGCTCTGAGTGTGTTTAACACGCACAGAACCAATGCTGCCTGCGCCTCCCCATCAGTGATCCGCACCGCTCTACATGTGGGGGGCGGACAATCACCTACACACCCGGTGCTGTCAGCACCACCTCCCCGGCTCTGCTCGGATTGATCCCGTTGCTCCATCCTCAACTGGCTGATTATTCCTTTTTCAAAATGCTTGGGACCAGAGGCATTTTAGATAATGGATAATTTTGAAAAATGGGTCATGACAGTTGTAGCCTCAACTACCAGGCTGTATCTTACCATAACAGAAACCACATGGCACAGATGTAGTGGGTAGAAAAGGCCACAGCCATTTTATTTATTAGTAACGTCATCCAACCTTAAACATAACACATCATATCATAAAATTCAAAGGTAAGTATACAGTAATAGGCAATGACAAAACCCACATATTATCATTTATATCATAAATGACACGTATCACATAATTAACATAACTAACCATAACTTTATTAACATAGTTAACATAATAACATATGAACCATATCCTGAACCAACTTTCTCCCCAGGGGTCCCATATCCACCGAAACCCATTGCCAGGCAGCACCATCTGCCCAGCCCACCATTAGGCTAAGTACCCCCATTTTGGCTCAAAACTTCTCTCATTATCCATTCAACTATGTCTGACTCCCGATTTCAAGCCATAGACCCCCTAAATAGCACGTTACCGCCAAAGTCAATCTGAGTGATCCCTCACTACAGAATGGCTACTCCACCCAATAAAAACAAAGCCTTTTCTACCCTTTCTTGTAGGCCTAGCAAAAGGCCACATCCCAACCCAAACCGGACATGTGCGCCCCATCCTTTGCCATTAGACCTACGCGTTCCCCTTCCAAAGTGCAGTGTTTGATCACCACACCCTTCTGTTTCCGCACAAAAATCGACATCAATTTATTAATTTTACCCCTGCTGCATTCCATTGCCTTGAAGTTCCGTGCATACCACCACTGATCCCTCAGAACCATTTCGGACCATACAATTTTGACCCTTGGTACCACTGCTAAGATGTGGGCAATATCCTTTTGCATCACCTGTACCAACTCCCTCAACGGCACCAACCCCAGATCATTAGTGTGAATCACCACAACATTAGGAAGCACCCCCAGACCAATGAAACGCAGCACCATGGGTAGAAGCCCCGCCCAATGCATACCCCGGGCCCCGAACCACTTCACCTAAAGCAGTTCAGCAGGAAAGCCGATAGCCTAACTGTGGCCCTCCGTCTAGCTTAGAAAACGTATGAGTGGCCAATGATCCATGCCTCATAAACGGACCCTTAAATGAAAAGGAGGGGAGGGGAAAAGAGGAGAATATTGGCCCATAACCAGCAACAGCTCCCTTTTTTTTTTAAAAGCACCCGATGAGGCCTCGCGTATGTTCTAAACCTGTCGTATCTCCCGATACGCTAAACCACATCATCCCCCAAACCCAGACACGCCGCCTCAGTGGCCGCCCCTATCCGAAAGGAGTGAGTTCCGAACTCCTTTTCCGGCAAACCCAACTTGGTCAGCCCCAAACTGAAAACTCTCAAAAACTGGAACCTAAAATAGTGACATCTCACTACGATGCACCAGGAGTGGGACCCCCCCCGAGGGCCGCACTGCCATTTACCCTTGGAGGCAGAATACGGGGCAGGCGCAATAACACTACCACCTGATCCGTCGAGCAGGAAACGTCACCAAACTGAAGGCCTCCCACGGACAGCTGCGAGCCACTAACCAGCTCAGAAATGCCCCAAAAAACTCCAACAAAAGGTATCCCTGAAAAGCAACGTTTCAAACTCCGAAGAGCAAATATTACCCAGGATACCTACTATATCGCCTAACGTTCCCATGGATACTGGGCGACGGCGATCCTGTACCGACCAGCCCTGCTTCAAACCTTTCAAGGCCTGAGGAATCAGGAAGTGATATCTGCAAACCCCCGCAATTTAAACATAAAAGCCAGCGCAGCCAGATTTGCACTCAGCTGAGCCCCCTGAGAAGCCAACCGAAACTCGAACCAAAATAATACATCAAGGCTATACCCTTATGCAAGCCGTCCACGTAGCGGGATCCAACAAGGATTTCACCCATCCCTGCAACACTCGATCCCGAAATTCCACACCACCTCTGGGCATGAGTAACCATCGGCATCTGCCCCTGGCACCGCCTGCCGGAATCTGTCCCACTGTAGGCGAGAAAGAGATTCCGCGATGATGTTAACCCGGAACATGCTTCACCCGAAATGACACGTTGAGCTCCATGCATAACAACACAAAGTACCTCAGAAGCTTAACCACCGAAGAAGAGGAGGCAGAGATCTTGTTGACGGAATACACCACCGCCAGGTTATCTGAATAGAAGATTACACTTCTATCCCTCATGGACCATCCCCATAATGAGAGTGCCACCACCAATGGAAATAGTTCCAAGAAGGCCAAGTTGCGCATCAGTGGAGATGACTTCCACCCATCTGGTCACGGGGCCGCACTCCATTTACCCCCGTCGTAAGCCCCAAAACTAACACTCCCAGAGGCATCGGTATACAGCTCTAAGTCAGGCGCAGAGACCGCCGGCCTTTGAAAAAAATGCCCAACTGTTAAACTGACCAAGGAACACTTACCAAACCACCAGGTCAGCTCTCATGGCCGTTGACACCCTCAGGAAGGGATAACCCTCCCGTATCCCCACTGTGGCCAGAGACCTGAGAAAGACCCTGTCTGCCAGAATAATTCTGCATGCAAAATCAAGCCTCCCAATTACCGACTGAATCTGCCGAAGGGTGACCATCCTAGCCCGCAAAACTTCCGTCAGCACCCACCTCAAGACAATAAGCTTTTCTTATAACCTACAAACCCCCAGCACTGTGTCAATTTCCAAACCCAGAAAACTGAGACGAGTAGTTGGGCCTTCCGTCTTTTCCACGGCTAGAGGAACCACAAATGATTTCGAAACCAGCTGCATGGTCCGCAGAAGGTGAATGCAATTCAACGAAGCTCCCAGCCCCACACAAAGTAAATCATCCAAGTAATGGACCAGTGACCCAATCCAGGCCTCTTGCTTAACCACCCATTCAAGAAAAGTACTGACATTTTCGAAGTAGGCACAGGAGATAGAGCACCCCATAGGGAGGCACAGGTCCACAAAGAACTCATCCTGGAACCAGCACCCTAATAAATGATGGCATTCGGGATGCACCAGCAGAAGGCGAAAGGCTGCCTTTATGTCTACCTTTGCCAACAATGCTCCAGGGCCTGTAGATCTAACCACATAAACCACCCTATCAAACGAGGTATAAGACACCGAACATAGTTGCCTGTCTATGGGACAGACCCTTCTGGTATGATAGGTGATGAATCAACCTGAATTTACCTGTCTCCTTTTTGGGGACCACGCCAAAGGGGGAGACATGTAAATTGAGCAAGGGACCCGCCATCCTCCCTAGGCTAACCGCCTTCAACAACTTATCCCCAACAACCTCCGGAAAGGAATGGACTGACTTGAGATTCCGTCTTGAAACCACCGCTCCCTTAGGCACAAAAGGAATATGAAACCCCCCCCCCCCACGAACCCCTTATCCAGGAACAACACATCTTCCTGCTTACCGTAGCGTTTTAGCCACGGCAGCATCGCGCTTCTGTTCACTGGAGACCTCCCCCTTTGCTCCCACAGCACTGGCTGCTCCCTCAGACTTGCCTTTTTTAAAGCATTTGGCATAACTGTAGTTGCCCCCACATCCGGTACACTCATGTCGGAAACGGCATGAACTGCCCCACTTGCACTGGCTGTCATTAAACAGCCAGCAGCAACCCTTCTTCCCGGAGTCCGGCGAGGAACTGGTTGTTCCTGCTCCAGCCCTGCCCTGAAAGGGAGCGGACTTCTGGGCCATCATAAGCCAGAGCGTCGTTTGGTGTTTTGGTCATTAAATACCAAAGCACCAACCAGCGCGAAGTGGTTAACCCCTTAGCGACAAGACATTTTTACCTTGACTTTCCCTTGGTGACAAAAATTGTGCGTTTTGTTTTTGTCCTATATTGACCTTTTAACCCCAACCCGAACCTTAAATTTAACCCTAACACTAAATGTAACCCCAACTCTAACCCTTATGCTATCCCTTAATAGATTTTAACTTTAATTTAATGTTAACCCTATCCCTTATGCAAAAAATTATTAAATTTTAACCCTTTAGGCTAATCTAACTATAATACCAGTTTTTATAAAATGAAATCTTTTTTTTTTTTTAGCATTGCAATGTTGCTTCCTGCCTCTAGGGGAAGTCAAGCAACATATTCAGAGCGACGGAAGTGAATTTTCTTTCACTTCCGAAGCTCAGACCACAAGAGGGCATGCTGCTCCGTCAATATGGTGCCCACGATTGTTCCGTGGGGCGATCGTGGACTCCCCAGAGAGGAAATTTCAGTGCTGGCTATTGCCTCGACATCGAGGCAATAGACCAGCACCATTAAAGCATTTTTTGCGATCGTTGATCAAGAAAACCGCTTGTTTCACTGCAGGACGTGCCTGACACGTCCATTGTCACCAAGGGGTTAAGGGGTCTGGACACTGAATAAACTGTTGTGCACTTGCATTATGACAGGTGTGTGTATAATTTGCAACTTGTGTCAAAATCAAAAGTTTATCATTTTGGATAATGGATGTCTGGATAAGGGATACTCAACCTGTACTTTTTTTTAGTACCTAGCCTTATTTTATATTTAGGATACTTTTATTACATCACATACCTCCCAACATTTCCCACCAAGAAAATCGCGGAGCTTGGGAGGTCGAGTGTCAGCACAATGATGCACATGTGTAGTAGGCTTCTGTGGTGTCCCAGGGTTTGGCAGTCTTTAACCCCCGCTGTCCTGGCAATCTCTGTCTGCCTTGAAAGCGGGACAGATTAACAGCTCGGTGAGACAGACCCCCCCAGATAGGGGGGACCTAACATCACATTCTAAATACATAAATATTAATATTTATTTGGTCCCCTTTGTAATTTTAACAGCTTCCAATCTTCTGGAAAGCTTTCCACAAGTTTTGGAGTGTTTCTGTGGGAATTTGTGCCAATTAATTTATCAGAGCATTTGTGAGACCAAACACTGATGTTAGATGCAAAGACCTTGCCCACAATCTCCATTCTAGTTGATCCCAAATGTGGCAAATGTAATGGGTATTTGTTTGTGGCATATTTGAACAGGCATTTGGATGTGGCATTGTCAGACTTCAACCCATGCGCTGTCTCGTTCAGGTTGCATCCAGTCATTTCTGTATCCTTTTTTGCTTTCCTGTTTATATTTATGCTCACTTCTTTTCATCCCTGCACCCTGCATACCTCCCCAGTTCAGCCACAGAGTGGCACCTGCCAGTCTGGTCACAGAGCAGCATCTGCCCAGTTCAGCCTCAGACCTGTTCATGATCTGTTTCTTATATCCCTGTAACCTGTATTTGTGTCCTGTTAGAGTTATGCCATTTCCTAGAGCTCTTCTGAAATTCTGCCCTGTTGGTGCAATATTAGAGGGTTCCCTATTCCGTGCTTCTTGTTCCTTTATTCTCTTACTCTTTGTCAGGCTTCAACCCGTTTGCAGACTCATCCAAGCTATTTCCAGTTATTTTCAAATCCTTTTTGTTTTGCTTTGCTTATTATCTATACTCGCTTCTGCTTTTGATTTGCTTTCTTGTTTTGCTTATTACTTATGCTTGCTCCTGCCTTTGTTTTGTATCTTTGTTCCTTGCTCCTTCCTTGCTCGTCCACAGTGTGGCACCCCCACACCTTCCCTTGCTTGGCCACAGCAACAGAGTGGTGCTCCCACAGAGTGGCATTCCTTCCATTGCTCGGCCACAGAGTGGCTACCCTTCCCTTGCTCGGACACGGAATGATGCTCCCACAGAGTGGCAACCCTTCCCTTGCTCGTCCACACAGTGATACTCCCTCAAAGGGGAACTCTTTGTCTGTTTGGCCCCAGTGCAACACCTGCCTTTGCCTGGCTATAAGACTGACACCTACCCAAGTCTGGCTATAGTCCAGCACCTACCCAATCCTAGCATTAGTCCAGTACCTGCCAAGTCCAACCCCAGATTGGCAACTGCCTAAGTCGGTAATCGGTCCGCCCTGTATTGTTCAGCCCAGTCTCACATCCGTCCTGTCTTAGAACCCTGTTAAAGGGTTTCCTTGTTTCCTGCTTCTGTTTCATTATTCTCTTGTACTCATTCATTTGTGGTGTCCTGCTATTTGGTATGCTGTTGTTCCATTACAGGTTTTCTTGGTTTCCTCTTGCTCTGTTCCCTTTTCCTCCATTTAAATCCCAACCTCACCCGTTTTTTCTGTTTCTCCAGTCTTCAGTCTATGCAGCTAAGTTTTCAGGTTTTCTTTGCGTCTGTGTGTCTATATAATCTGTTTAGTATTATGTTCTTAGTGACTTGCCTAATTGTGAAGTACCTTGATGTGGTTGTCAAGCTTCATCTTATGTGCATAATTTCACTAAATCAATACTGTTTATCATCTCAGAGTAATAGGTTAGGTCTTGTATTTATGTTTGTATATTTTTCCTTGCCCTCTTGTCCTGCTTGATTCCCCTTTGGAAGCATCTGAGGATCTCATCTGCTTACTCCATCGCTTGTGTCCCTTTAGCCCTTATGCATGTTTCCTTAGTTTTGTAGTTCTGTCTTATGCTTTGCCCTGCCATTGTATACTTTAGTTCTGCCTTTCTCCTTGCTCTGACCTAAAGACCTGCACTCTGCATTTCATTCATCTTGTTTTTGCTCTGTCTGTATCTGGTTTGCTCTACTTGGTTTATTCTTTCCTAACATGCAGATATCCTGTTATTCTATCAAGGTTGTGTCCTATGCCTGCTCCAGGATGTCTACAAGGTTCCTTCGTTTTCCACATTGGCTAAAGTGGAGACAGCAGCTGCTATCACATGGCCTTAAACCTGGGGTCCCAAGCTTCTGTGGGAGTGCAGTTTCCTTGCACCAGGCCCTGTGTCTCCACAACACGTGCAATGAACTCCTGAACTTGGGCGCTCAGGGTCTCATGTCCTCCAGGACCCCATTTGTGACACTATGATTCATTTCTAGTTTTCCTGCTATTTGTTATGCTGTTTTTCCATTCTGGCATTTACTTGTCTCCTCTTACTTTGTTATTCTGTTCCTTTAATTAAATGTTGCCCCACCCATTCATTTTACTTTAAGCTTTCAGTCTGTTTAGTCTCAGGTAAGTGCTGTTTGTCTTTTTAGATCAGTCATTAGTTTTAGTTTATGGTTTCAGTTATTAGATTCAGTTATTAGTTCTTGTATTAACGAATATGAGGTACCTTGATGCAGATTGGCAAGCTTATCATCTTATGGCCATCAGGTGTAACTAAACCCTCATCATTTACCATCTCAGAGTTCCTATATTTATGTCGGGGGGGGGGGGGGGGGGCTTAGGGGTCTAAGAAACAATTTCTATTGCCTCCCTAGACTTAACAATGGCCTCACGATAATTGTTTACTGGCCTGCTGGTACAATAATGGCTATGTGGCAATCCTTTGAATGAAGCAGTGTCTTCCAAAGGGATGTGCCCATGTTCATCTTCTGGTATCTTGTCTTGCTTTCAGTATCTCTCTAAACACAGTAAACAGGACTAGGTGGGAGGACTAAGAAGCTTTCCCTCCCTCCCACATTTGTGCTTAAAGGAAGTGATGCATGAATACACTGGAAACCAGGATGTGATGTAAAACACATCATCTCAATCAAGGTTTTATAAGCTATAGCAGAGAATCATTCAGTTTCTTTTCTTCCTTGGTGGAGGTGGTAAGAGTGAACTTGTAGCAGTGATCCATTACTAGATGTGGAGGCATAACCGTGGGTGATCAAACGTGTGGGGAAGGGGTTTACTATATGATAGTGATAGAGAGAGATTAAAGGGATTGTTGCTCTGTGGGGATTGGCTGTGTGTGTTTGTGATAAATGTGTAGTATTGTGTTGTTGCCTTGTAATATATACCTTTTAATGTAGACGAACCTTTGTGATAATTATATATATTAATCTGGTGTTACACCAAATATCTTTATACATAAATGCATTAACACAGGTTGAGATTAGTCCTTGATTTTATTTTTACCTGATGGTAACAATAACGAATTGAGAGCAGTTCTGGTGGTTTGTATATCTGTTTACTTAGAGATGAACAGTTTCATTCACATGAATGCATACACAGACAATGATGACAAAAACAACAAACAGCAAAAATAAAATATCTGCTAGGAAGAGGGAGTTGCCAGTCACTGAAACCCACAAAGATTATTTGAATATATTAAATGCCACAGCTTCCTACTGAGATATATCTGTGTCCTTAATTGTCAGCACTGGCACAAACATACAATATTAAGCTACATGTACTCTGCATACTGGTAGCATAAAAAGAATGGATGCTTACTGCAGGAGCTTATTTTTGCACAGTGCAAAAAGACAACAAAACTGATTGACTGCTGTCCTTATATGTGTATCCCAACACACTCAAATTACGGAATTTACAAGAGGAATGATCTATGGCATTTTAAATAGAGAGAATAGGCCAAAAATGAGTTCTTCTGACACTTGAGGACAAATGTGATTGTCAGAGATCTAGTCTAGTTTATTTACGAGTCAGCTTCACATTTACACAGATTTCAATTTGAAGTAAGGTTCAGTGACAATGACTAATTGCATGTCATGACTAATACATCACTCCTGGGATTCAAAAAAGAAAAAGCTGTGAACAGCTATTGGGAAATGTGTTTTAGTGCTAATTGATGTACAAAGGGGTCACTTTAAAAGAGCAAACTATTTCAATATTTCAAATTGGGCTACATTTGTTTTTTTTCACTTTAATGGTGGAAATGTTGGTCTCTCTAGCCAGCGTGTCTAAAAAACATTTCATATTAGCCTCTGAGAACAGCTATTAAAACCCATAATTCTACTAGGTGCAAAGGTTGTTGGGATATCTGCACTTCCAACACAGATGAGACAGCACTTGCTGTCAAATCAATTGGACATGGCATCTATTGTCAATGAGCTGAATCTTTTGTGGCTGCACATTCTGTAGACATCATCAATCATACACATCCACACGGCCAATTTATTGAATATTGTGTCAAGCCAGTTTGGTGTACTGCTACCCATCATTGTATAGCATAAATAGCTCATATATCCCTGTTGTTGAAAGCGGCCAGCATCATGGAACAGTTGGCTCTTTACAATGTGGACTATGATACAATGGGACTGCTTATGAAGAAATGTCTTAAAATCATTTTTTTTTATTCATTCCAAACTTGTTTTTATAGAGGTAAATTTTATTCCAAACAAATCTAAATATGTTCAATGGGGTAGATTCAAACATCTGTCTTTCTATCTAGTTAGTTAGATAAGTAGATAGATAAAAGCACATTGCAAAGATATGCAGTCTAGCCTAGTGTGTCTCACATCACCATTGATGACTGATGTTTGTGTCTTCTGTGCATGATATCTTTCATATTATTCCTGATCCTGATTCTACCTCGCACATTAAAGAAAGCCCACATACATATAGAGCATCACAGTACTCTAGTATCAGTGATCTACAGTGTTGCACCATTATTTGTCAGTTCATTTTTCTCCCACATGTGCTGAATATTTGGATGCACTTTTTTACACATGCTTTACTATGTTTTACATTATCTTATAACACATTGTACTAATAAAGTACACCACTGGGAACAGGGTTGAGGACACTTGCTACTTCATTATTTTATCATTCAGTGCTCTGATTTAGGTCTCTCCTTTTTAAAAAAAAAAATCTACCTATCTATCTGCACACCACTTACTGTACCCTTCCTGGTAAAATACTTTTTCAATAAATAATACATATATATATATATATATATATATATATATATATATATATATATAAATCCATGCAATTGTATTCTCATGCAACACAAGAAGTGGACTTGTATACATTTATCAGAAACATACGTTTGAAACAATTCTTCAAAGACAGTGACCAACAGATTTCAAGTCCCTTTAAACTTAAAAGCTGTTTTGATCCACACATTCCGAACATCACGCTTAAATCCTTTATGCAGGTTGTCAACGCAGAGGTTAAACAGGCACTGAACACCCAACCAATACAATGTAACTTATCTCGTTTGGAAATTGAATCTTTACAGGCATTATGTAATGATCCCAATATCACGATACGTCCTGCCGATAAAGGCGGAGGCATTGTCATCCAAAATTACACCTCGTATCGCGCCGAAATTCTTCAACAACTATCTGTCAGCAACACATACACTGAACTATCTGGAGATCCTACGCAGAAGATTGCTGAACAAATTACACACTTATTGGATCAAGCCTTGTTGTTGAAGTACATTGACCAGACTACTTATAATTTTTTGAACGAGTCCAAACCCATATGCCCAGTACTTTATACACTTCCCAAAATCCATAAAAATGCCACACAGCCTTCGAGCCGCCCGATCGTTTCTGCCCGAGGCAGTCTTCTGGAACCCATTGCCAAGTGGTTGGATTGGCACCTGAAAGACACCGCCATGGCCTTTCTGTCCAGCTTAAAAGACACTCCAGACCTACTTGCCAAAATTAAAGGTTTACAGCTTCCAGATTCAGAATTTTTTTTGGTCACAATGGATGCCACTAGCCTTTACACTATCATACCACATCATGCGGGCATTAAAGCGGTATGTGACACTCTTCATCAATCTATACATTATCAAGGACCTCCTATCTCATTTTTGGGTGACATGCTACAAATTACTTTAACCTCAAATTTTTTTAAATTTGATAATAAGTATTATATTCAAAAAACAGATACATCGATGGGTGCTGCCATGGCACCCACTTATGCCAACATTTACATGTACACGTATGAACAGGAGCATATACTACTACCATTCGGGAGTATGATTGCATATTACACCCGGTTTGTTGATGATATTTTCTTGATTTGGCAATCAGATCTTGCGACATTACAACAAATGGTAACTCATCTGAATTCCATCAATTCACCAGTTTGTCTGACGATGCAGGCTGACAAACACAGAATACAATTCCTGGACATCGAGTTATACAGAATGGGTACATCACTGGGTTATACATTGTTTAGAAAGCCCACAGATCGTAATACACTGCTACATGCGGCTAGTTTCCATCCCCGTTCTATGAAAAAATCTTTACCATTTTCCCAGTTTTTACGTGTTATACGTAATAATTCAGATAATGCTACATGTCAACAACAATTGATGGAAATGTCTATAAGATTCCATGACCATGGTTACTCCAAAGCAGTATTACAACAATCTTTAATATGGTCAACACAGTTCAACAAGTCATTGGCAGCAGTTAAAACAACTAAACAACGAGTTGTTTTTTCAACCAAATTTCACACTGCCTCGCATCATGTGAAAAGGATAGTCCAAAAAAACTGGAACATCATCCAGAGTGATAAATCACTCTCACCGGCTCTGCAAACACCTCCACTTATCTGCTACAAAAGAGGCACTAATTTACGTGAA
The DNA here is from genome assembly GCA_036172795.1 of Pelodytes ibericus. NCBI lineage: Eukaryota > Metazoa > Chordata > Amphibia > Anura > Pelodytidae > Pelodytes > Pelodytes ibericus. Next base: position 191,675,749 of record CM069859.1, read on the forward strand.
CGTCTGGTTATAGCTGACCCGATTCATTGCTATATGCCTCCTATCCCAACTACGACACACCAGAGGCCCGGTTGTTATAAGTGCCTAAGCTGTGTCACATGCTCTCATATGGTCTCTGGGACATACTTCTCTCATCCTCATACAGGCAAAAGATTTAATATTAAACACAGAATCACTTGTACTACTGAAAGCGTTATCTACATGATTACATGTCCATGTAGCCTATCATATGTAGGCAAGACGGATTTAACCCTTCGAGACAGAATGAGAGGCCATAGATCCTCTATCATGACAGCTTTCCGCAGATTTGAAGTCAGATAAACCCGTAGCGAAATTTTTTTTTTAGTTAGGACATAGACTGTCCCAATTAAGGTTTATTGCCTTGGATCATATACCACCACTACGACGCGGTGGTGACAGATCACGAGCACTACTAAAACAAGAAGCCTTCTGGAAATGGACATTGGACACAATTTCACCCAGAGGTCTAAATGAACAAATCTTGTTTTCACCTTTTTTACAGGTTAGATGGGTCATCTAACCTGGGTCAGATGGGTCAGCCCTAAGTATCTCACATTACCCTGGGGTTGCGGTGGTATAACATGCTAATATTCCCTGCTTCATACCTTTGACTGACCTGTATTGTATTTCATTGCATACTGTAGTGTTGTGTGCTGATGTCCAGTTTTGTTTATTATGTATAGTTTTGTGCTGATTTTTTGCTTGCTCTGTGCTCTGTCTCTTTCTTTTACTTTTTATTCTTTAGGCATTATTTAATTTTTTTTGTTGCATTTTTTCTCTCTGTGTCCATTTGAGTAGTGTCACCACCCCGGTTTTTTGCAGTTCTTTTTTTGGTACATAAGGCATTTATTCCACTTATTTCATTACTATTCACATTACATCACCACTTTCTCCGTTTCTGAACACTTGTTCTATTCTACACAGTGTATCTGGGTATTCCAGGAACTGTGACACTGTATCCATTCACTCGTACTTCTGTACTAGCGACGCGTCGCTACAGTAACCGGCCAGAGGCATGCGCACTGTGTATCTCGTGAGTAAACTTTTCAATCAGCTGATTCTTCCGGGTTTCGGCGTTTCTACACACGCGGAAGGTAAGGATTGGCTGCTTCTCTTTTCAGCTGTTCACATTTGGTTCCTATTGGTTCTCTACTGGTATTTAAATTGTTTCTCAGTTTCTCTGTCTGTAGTCTTGATAAAGGTCCGAGATTCGGACCGAAACGTCGACCACATGTTACAATGTATTTGAGTACTATTACATGGTAATTGACTATAAAGACCATCATCTCTTCAATTGAAAAGACCCGTGAGTGAGTGTATTTTTTCTTGTTTTGGACTGGTTTATATATATATATATATATATATATATATATATATATATATACACACATATATATATATATATATATATATATATATATATATATATATAATGTAAGAAATGTTAACATTCTGTCGCTGTTTGAAGATGTCTTACTCTGGGAATGCCTACCATTTCTGGGAACAAAGACTAACCTTTATTGATGGAAACTGACCATGATTAAATTTCCATAATAGCTTTAATGATATTACATTTTAAGCATTACTGGTTTTCTAGTTAAATCAAATGAACATGAGTATTGAATATGAAAATCTATGTATAATAATTATATGGTAAAATGAGAAATATGCTGTCAAAAAAAATTAATCTGTCATGGACTGGAGAATACTCTGAGAACATTTTTGTGCTTGTAATGAACTAAAATCACTTCAGAAGACAATTAAAAAAGACACCTCTTAGTTTAAAGATATTTCCTCAATGTTATGTTTCCATTCCCAGTACAGCGTAACAAAGGAACTTTCTGATGGTAAATATTTTCAGGGAGTGAGCTGCAACAGAAGACTTTGAGGCCTGTATTGTGTTAGCAGTCTGCATGAAAGGAAGGTACAACATGGTTTTCTTTACTAGAAATTTACTATTAAATCCAAAATAAGCATAGTCGTATACATTATGATGGTGCAGACCAAAACAATTCATCAATAGAGTCTCTGATTTCCAGTCTTTGAGGAATCAACAGATTACACTTGAAAAGGACAAATAAAACTAGAAAAGCTACAATTTCTGGGGAAATTGTGTGACGTGTTCTTGCCTCCATCAGTAGTCTACAACTGGAGTGGCCGGAGTAACTGGGTGGAGTGGCTTGAGTAACTGTTGTGTGGTTGGAGTGGCTGGAGTAACTGTGGAAAGGTTGGAGTGCGGTTGCCATCTTCAAACGGTCGCATTTTAAAAACTATAAATCCTACAGCGAAGAACTTTATATTGTGAGAATCACAAGACCCAAACCTACATTTTGCTGCATAGTATGTCTCTGAAATATTAAAAATGAAGGCACAGTCGCAGTTTAGATATTGCCCTTCAAATCTGAGGTGGCCAGAGTGGAGTTTCAATGAATGTCAATGCACGGCGTGAGTTGCAAACAAATGGTCATATTGTGAAAACTATCAGAACTATGGCTTAGCTGTGGACATGTTAAGTGGCAGCAGCTGAATATTTTGATATAAGATTTGTGTAGGTGGTCTTGAAAATGAGGGAGTGGTGGCAGTTTAGAAATCATAAAGAAAAGATAGGAGACTCAGCACACCGTTTAAGGGAGTTTAATCCACCAAAAAAATAACAACGTTTCAGCCCAGCACTGAGCTTTTTTCAAGCTCAGAGCTGGGCTGAAACGTTGTTATTTTTTTTGTGGATTAAACTCCCTTAAACGGTGTGCTGAATCTCCTATCTTTTCTTTTTGGTTTATGGGCGTGAATGACGCTCCCTCGTGGCACCCGATACTTGTAAGTGTGCAGACCCATTCATACTTTTCACAGTTTAGAAATCATGTCCTGATTTTTCAGCTCACACTTTAGCTTTTGTCAACTCTAGTTTTGAACATTCTGCCATTCATTCCTATGGGACCAATTTCGACACAAAAACTATGATATTTCGTAAACCATTCGGCGAAACGTTCCACAAAGTAATAGTAATTTCGGTATATTACGGTCTATGTAGTGTAAAAACTGTGGGAGGAGTTAGGGTGGTAAATTTGTCTATAATAAGAATAAGAATATATATGTGAGATAATATTAAGTGGTCTTGCTATGCAAGAACACTTAATTATCCATATTTGTGGAACTTCAAGATAAAATGAGCCCCTTAGTGACAAGAATGTTTTTACATTTTTGTTCCCTTTGTGACAATGGCTGTTTAAACAGTTCTGTTTGTGTTTAGCTGTAACTTTCCTATTTCTTGTTTATTGTACCCACACATATTATATACTGTTGTTATTTAACATAAAAGAGCTTTCTAGATATGATTATTTTCATCATATAATTTAATGTACTATAAAAAAAAAAATATCATGAAAAAAACACTTATTCTAACTTTTACATAAATTTTACACATTTAGAACCATCCATAGCCCCCCACCCCCGCTAACTGGATTCTAATGTTTGTCCTGAGTTTAGAAATAGCCCATTTTTTGTTCTAACCATTTTTCCCACATTAACTTTTCAACCCCAAGCCATAACCGTAAATCTAACCTTAACCCACTCTAAGTGCAACCCAACCCTAATCCTAGATCTAGAGTTAATTTAGATCTAGGGTTAGTTTGGTATTTTTTTTTTTTTTTTACCTTTAATGTTGTTGACTGCCTCTGATGGCATGGTACCAACCAATATGGCGCCCGGGATCACTTCGTGATGTGTCTGGGGGAGGTAAAATTTTAGTGTTGCTTGATGCCTCAATAACGAGGCATTATAGCAATAACGGCCAAGCATAGACAGCAACCACTGATCGATGCCAATGCACGAATCACCGCAGGAAGTACCAGGTCCATCCTCTGTCAAAAAGTTATAGATTTTCAGTGAAGTGTTTTGTCACCAAAGGGTTAATATAATTAAATATAAGTAATATTACCATCCCCTGGATGTTGGACAATCATAACATCCCTAGAATGTACTTGAAAAGTCAAAAATATCCCAATGTAGCCTGTATTGTTATTATTTAATCTAAACAATTTCAAATGAGAATGGTAAATGATTGACATATTTTTTGTATATCAACATAAATAAAAGCAGAGTGTTCTATCTACATATCATTGTTATGCTTCTAGAAGAAATAGAAAATGGCTTTGGAACATTTCAGCACGGTAGTGAAAATTGTGTCTGGTGGCCTCTGCCAGAAATAAAGCCTTTCTTTTAATCTGCTTCATTTTTAAAGCTTTTTAAGCCATACTGAATTTGATTTACAGTCTCTCTTGTATTTGCCTACTTCCATAATTAAACATAATTCCTTTTTAATGTAAGATAAATGTCTTCTCTTTGTTTATTTTCTCCGTACAGAAACCAAATGAAGGGCGCATTTATAATGCTGCATGTGGAACGGCTTAACTAACCACTTACTGAGTGTTTCTACTTTCTCATGAAAGAGCAATTGAACACAAAAAATAACTTTTGCTTGCTTTAGAAAACTTTGGAAATCATGTGTTTTTCTCATTGTCCGGAGTTATATCAAAATCAAGGGAGCTAGCGATGGAGAGGTCAAGAAAAGCTGATTCTGGTGAAGGAGCTTGAGAACAGGATATAAATCCAGTTTCCACAGAAGTTGTCCCTTTTTTTAGAATTTATAATCTGCTTTTGTCGCCTCAGTTGATTCCGAAAGCACTGACAACGGGACAGGGATAGTTCAACGCAAGACTTCGAGCACTTGACATTTTATCGCTGTCAGGCACTCGTCGAACAAGGTTAGTATTAGTGCGTCATGTTAGTTTTAAGGCTCGTTTGGGTCTAGTATTAGGTATAGGGGAGAGTATTAGGTATAGGGGCTAGTAGTAGGTATAGGGCATAGTATTAGGATATTAGTTATAGAGGCTAGTTTTATGGTTAGTATTAGGGGTTAGTATTAGGGTTAGTTTAAGAGTTAGGTTTTGGGGTTAGAGTGTACTTTAAGGGTAAGATGGGATTATTTTACTCGGGTTAGTATTTGGCGTTGATCACTCTAACTGCTTAAGTTAACTCACCACGAAGAACTGTCCTAGGCCCCTGACAACTGCTAGGACAGGGAGCTGCTAATTGGGAACTAAAGACTATGGCAGACATTGGAGAAAGTATAGACAGAAAGGGTTCTAGAGGTTCAGTGTGGCGGTAGGCACGTTAAATAAGCAGCCGGATATGCTAGTTTATCTGGCTGAGAGTTTGCATCTTAAAATATACATGCCCTTTAAAGAACAACTTGAAGCAAATAACTACTTTGCTAAATTGTAAGATTAAATCAAGTGCAGGCATTTTAAATATAATTTAATTAAAGAATACAAATAAAGTACCCTATAGAGTCATCTTTGCTCATACAGCTCTATCAGGGGGTGGCCATATTGTTTAGAATCTTGGATTAAAGGAAGATCTGACCCATCTGACCCAATATGTCATTTTAATTCCTTTTGCAGCACTCTAGCCCTGTCCATGACTTTTTTAGAGGAATTTTAGTGGCCAAAAGTCCGTGTCCCCATTGACTTCAATGGGGTTCGGGGTCAAGTTCGGGGTCAAGTTCAAGCACGGACCCAGAAATTTTTTTCGAATTTCGGTCGAACCTGCCGAACCCGAACATCCAGGTATCCGCTCAACTCTATTAAGGACCCATAAGGGGACTCCATCACCTAAACATTGTTTATACTGTAAATGCAGAAGTTAAAAATATATCTATACATTTTTTTTAGAAGATTTGTAAGCAAATGCATAAATTAAGAGATAAATGCATCTGTGGTGGGTGGTGTCTCCTGTTTATAATAGCACTGATTTGCAAATGACATACTTTCCATCCAAAGGGCTTCATTTGCATATCAAGCCACAAGGTGGTGTCATAAACACAAAGAACATTTAAAACACATTTTTACAATTCTTACAATGTATACATTTTTTTTTTAATTCACTGTTTTGATGACAAAGTCCTTTTTAAGAAACATGTACCAAAAATATGTACATATAACAGTGGATTAACAAATAGCTAATAAGCGCTGATTTGTGCCCCCTGTGTATTGTATTTGTGGGCGGTTCCAGCAGTCACTGTTTTTTCGATGTTGTTCGGTTCTCACACCGGGCTGGGTAAATACCATCAGTTATGTTACATTTTGCTTTGAATTTTCAAACAATGCAGATTTCAGCTCTTCTCTCTGTGTAACAGAACCATTTCCAATTGCAGTTTAAGCTCCATGCATTAGGCTGATGATTGACACTTACTCAGCAGGTCATTCAAGGTTTTAGTGACTTTGCTAACACGATGAAGGAGTTATGTGCTGGGTTTCCTGAACCAGTACTAATTTATCTCTCCTTCACCACACGAAATTATGCAAGCAAGGAGCTTATACGATTGTACTTACAGTGAGGATTAGCAGAGGATAAATTGCTCTTTCATAGGAAATGTTCTTCTCAATGGCTTCCAGTTGCTAATTTGATATTTCATGCTTTTTACAACTGAACAGATAAAAACAAATGAAGAGTAATTATTCTAATCATGGTTACTGAGCTCATGAGAATACACACTCAAAAAAAGCACATATTATGTACGTTTATCTGAAAAGTTAGTAAATAATAGCATTGAAGTGTATAAAGTATTTATCATTTATTGGTGTTTATTCACTAGAAAGTGAACTTGACAAATGAATTGCAAAAATCAGTTATCAATAGGTGAGTTGTAAAGATAGGCAAGTTGGAGAATTGTTTTCTGTCATACCATGTTCCCCTGTTTGCCATGGTGGTCTCCATCGGGTCCACCATGGTAAATTTGGCACCATCACAAAATCCAACAAGGTGACATGAGTGTTTTCGGCATCCTCGCAACATCCAAGATGGTGGGCACAACAAATGACATCCATGGGGGCTGTATCCAGGCCTAAGGCATGCCCTCAGGCAGCTAAGCATCCCTCCTACCGACTCCGATTGGCTCATTTCTATCGAGCTCTTCTTTTGTTGGTTTGACCTGTTAACAACCTACAGGCCCAGATCAAAAACTGGGATGGCGGATGCCCTTTCAAGGATTCATTAGGACACAGCAAACAAAACCTCTTCTGTTCTTCCTTTCCTGCTTTATAGCTCTAACCACATAATTCTGGGATGTTCTAAAACAAAAGACTAAAAAAGATACCCCACCAACTACTAAGTCTCTGATATCACGTAACGGTCTCTTATTACATCTAGACAAGATATACGTACCATCTGCAGTTCGCCAGGACGTATTACAGCGTTATCACAATTCTCCTCTAGCTGGACATGGTAAGACGTAAGAAGATAGTTGACCTTATCAAAAGGACATTCTGGTGGCTCACTATGTACAAAGGGTTAAACCATTTGGATTTATGCCATCCTTTGCCTATACACTCGTGTCCTTGGTCAGACTTAGTGATGGACTTCACTGTAGAGTTACCACCATCCAAACAACAATGTTGGCTGTGTTACCACCAACCGAACCATCATGGTAAAAATGGCCCAATTTATACCAACTCATACATTTCCTACTACAACTTAGCTTCTATAACAGATTTTCTGGTTATATGGGCTCCCTGAAACCATTGTTTCTGATGGACAAACACAATTTACATCTAAGTTCTGGACTGCCTTCTGTCAAGCCCAATACATCAAAAAATCCTTCTCCACAGCATTTCACCAATAGTCTAATGGGCAAACCGAGCAAACAAACCAAACCTTGGAGAAGTATATCCATTGTTTTACCTCTTATGTCCAGGGCAATTGTAGTACATTACTTCCAAAAGCTGATTTCAGATGTAACAGTCAGAGACTTCAGTCCATAACATGTCGCCTTACTACGCAAATTATGGCATCCATGCTACCTGTTACACCCATATTTGGACCTATACCAGAACTCAATACCCAACAACAAATAACTCAGACATTACAGAACACAGAAAAAAGCCAGAAAAACCAGGCACGTTATAACAACACGCTTAGATTTCCAGCACCAGAATAAAAAACATGTAAGTTATAAAGTTATCATGTCCAGCTGTCCAGGTGTTCAAGGCACAGCATATCATTGACTTATTTTACAAAAATTATTTGATAATTTACTACTAACACCAAGACGATAGGGAAGATTACATTTTGTACATGCTTGCCATCCCTGGCAGCATTCTTGAATTGGGTACATATTTATTAATGTGCAATGCAGATTTGAAAGTGGCGGTGTTATTAGACAAGCTTATGTTAGTTGTAGGTAATTGGTTATGTTTTCTTTAATCCTGTTTACATTACTTTCACATTTAGGCTGTAAGTTGTAACTATATGCTAATAACATAACATGGATACTTTATTTATATGGCTATAATGGGTATCACTGGAAGACTAAATGCTGATAATAAATATAGTAAGTGCATCACCATTGTGGCCAGCAGCCTATAAACTGATAAAATACTATACTGTACCACCTTTTGTAGTTGACAAACTATATGCTAATAACATAACACGGATCCTTTACTCATTTGGCTATAATGGCTATCACTGGAAGACTATATGCTGATAATAAATATAGTGAGTGCCCACCTCTTTCTCTTCGGTGCCCCTATTCTACCTGTGCTACACCCTTAATGTATATACTTTTTGTTATTGTTGGGGGGTAATGTGTGTAGTATGTGTCCCCATACGAATGCACACCTGCATTTTTTAAAGTGTATGCATCTTTTAATATCTGTTCTAATTAGCATACAATGCAGTGTGTGTAAGTGTCGTATTCCTGAACTAAAGCTCTCAACATAGATGCGGTTACAAGTTTAAAACAATAGCAGGGTATTTTATTACTCTAATCTGCTGAAAGCGTAGAAAATGTCTTTTCCATTGATTTCTTTGTGTCTGGAAATGACCTATAAAGCCAGCTGAGCCAGGAATATCATCAGGCAGCTTCTAAATGTGGTCATTTCATCAGTGAGAGTAGAAGATGGCTTCTCTAGTGACAAGATTAGTTCATGAATGGAAGGGCTTCCAGATAAGTAAAAAGGAAATCTGTGAACATAAATTGCCTACAAACCTGACAAACAGAATGTTTCTATATACAATTGCATATAATTGTATACAATTGAAATAATAAAGTGAGGTGTAATAAAATATTTATTTTTGCTCACATATTCATAAGCATATATTTAGTGATATTGAATTATTTAGGAACAGTTACATTTAAGACCAAACTATTTGTAGGTATATGTAGGACAGTTAATGTTTCCTAAAAAAAAACAAAAAAAACCGAACACAAATGTTGTATAAGTTGTACTTTATAACACTACATAAATATGTAACATAAACCATAATACATTTACATTCTATCACATTAACACTAAGTAGCTTGTCCCGTGGTAAGTATGCAGGTACCTTGCTATAGAGGGCACTGTTCTCCTTTATTATGAGTATGTATAGTTCCATTCTTTGTTTTAACCCCACTAATGTCTATTCCTAGTGTTCTTTATTGCTTGCATTGCTTGGATCAGTAAGTATCCTGCAGTGTAATGCTGTGATTCAGTTGGAACTATTTCTGTCTCCTATAATGGACTATAAATGACATAAACTAAATCTACCCAGGGAGAAAATATACTATTGTTATAAAAAATAGTATTCTTATGTAAATGAAAAAGACTAATACTGATTTCAATACAATGACAGGAAAGATTAAACAGAGAGAAAAGGTTCTAAAGCACTGCTATACCAGGGAAAACATTTTTTGGTACTCTATTATAATATCTGTACCTTTTTTAAACGTATGTTCACTGTTTGCTACAGCACAATATTTAAGTAACAACAGAAAAAAGAGATGTGTACAAATTGTATCCTGAACTATTTTTGCTTTGTGACAGGGCGCATCATCCTTATCGTTTAAAGAAGCCAATGCCATCAGGGAATACTGTTTCCATAAAAGGGTATAAATGGTCTGCAACAGAGGCGTAACTAGAACCCACAGGGCCCCGGTGTGAACAGGGGCCCCGGGGCCCCCCCATGCATCTTCCCCGCCCCTCCATTTGTATAACACATACAAACACTGACACACATGCTAATACACAGAATGACACTTCTACAGATACAAACACTGACACACATACAGATACACAGACACACACTGATACACACGCGGATACACAGACACACAAACAGACAGACACACATACAGACAGACACACATTCATACACATACACAGAATGACGTACAGATATAAACAGTGACACACAGACAGGTAGATAGGGGCACACACTGACACACATGCAGACAAACAGATGTACATACAGACATATAGAGACAAATAGATACACATACAGACAGAGAGACAAACAGATACACATACAGACAAACAAATACACATACAGACACATACAGACAGATACACATATAGACATGCATGCAACTACACATCCACACTTAATGACAAACATTCAGATACACATACAAACAGATACCCATGCAGACAAAAAGATACACATACAGACCCACATGCAGACATACAGACACACAGACATACCCCACACACACAGACATACCACACACACGCACACACATACACACACACAGATATACCACACACACAGACATACCACACACACAGACATACCACACACATACAGACACACACACACACACACACACAAACACACACAGACATACAGGCACACACACAGACACACACACATACATTATACAGACATTTTCTTACACACAAACTTCCCTGGGTTCCAGTGGTTGCCTCATGCTGATGGGACCCTTCAATGCGGCTGTGGCAGGGCTGCACCACAATGCCGGCGGGCAACCCGGTCACAGTCAAATGCTATGTTTATTTGAAAGATTGCATCAGGGTAAGCATTTAATGAAAATATATAAATGACATATCTTATTGAGCTCGCTCCACTTCTATCAGGGGAAGACATATTGTAACAGATGGGTCAGATAATCCTTTATCTGACCCCAAATTCTAAACAACATGTCTGCCCCCTGATACAAGCAAAGAGGCCTCAGTAAGCTACTTTATAATATACTTTCATTAAAGCATTTTTATTTAACATGTCTACACTTGATGCAAACTTTCAATTAAATATAACTTGATTTTTCCTGACAGTTGTCCTTTTGCCCCTTGGTGATTGTGTCTTACCCTTCGTGACATATATATATATATATATGCGCCACTAAAAGGCCCCGAAATGGTGCCTCTGAATTGGGGACAGATTTTTGGAGGCATTGGTAACAAATTGGGACCCAAATGTCGAGCTACCCAGGTAGCCCTCCGGAGCCCCAAATGTGCCTCTGAATATGTTTGCAATTCTATAATCATAGCCGATTCCACACTCATATCTGCCAAAACCGAATGCAGCCGAAAAGCACACCGAACCGAAGTGGTAACCTCAAAACTCCCATTATCACCTTCGCGACAAAGGACGTGCCAGGCACGTCCTGGGAGAAACTCCCTTAACGACAAAGGACGTGCCTGGCACGTCCTGCGGTGAATCAAGCGGTTTTCGTGATCATCGATCGCGAAAACCACTTTAACAGTGCTGGTCTATTGCCTCGATGTCGAGGCAATAGCCAGCACCAAAATTTCTATTTTGGGGCACCCACGATCGGCCCACGGAGCGATCATGGGGAGCCATATTGACGGAGCATGCGGCTCCGTCAATATGGCTAAGTCCTCTGCCGGTCTGAGCTTCGGAAGTGAAGGTAACTTCACTTCCGTCGCTCTGAATATGCTACTTGACTGCCCCTAGTGATAGTTAAGTAGCATTGCAATGGAAAATATTTAAAATACATATTTAATTAATTAAAAACAGGTTATACAGCTATATTAGCCTATAGGGTTAAAATTAAATATTTTTTAGCATAAGGGATAGGGTTAAAATTAAATTAAAATTAAAAAATATTAAGGGATATAATAAGGATTAGAGTTGGGGTTAAATTTAGTGTTAGGGTTAAATTTTGGGTTCGGGTTGGGGTCAAAAGTTCAATATAGGAAAAAAACACTATTTTTGGTTTTTGCCCAATAACTCGCAAAAAAATACCGAAAAATATGGAAACATGCATATTTTTGAACTCGGGACAACATTTAGAAACTATTTAGACGGGGTCTTTTTTAATGATTTTATTTGTATAAATTATATTTTAGGTCAAAGAATGAAAAAGTGGGGTTTTTTTTAAATTTTCATCATATTTTATGATTTTGTTTGTAGTAAATTATAAGATATGATGAACATAATGGTATCTAATGAAAGCCCTTCCTATGACGATAAAAACAACATATAATTTGTGTGGGTACAGTATGTGAGAGATAAGAAAATTGCAGCTAAACACAAACACCCCAGAAATGTCAAAACAGCCATTGTCACCAAGGGAAAGTCAAGGTGAAAATGTCTTGTCACTAAGGGGTTAAATTCTATGGGATATTTTAGGATACAGAAATGATAGCCTGGAAATACTGAAAACAATTTGATGGAGGAGCTACTGCAAGTCATGGGGCCCTCAGACAGTCATAATCACAAAGCTCCGAGATACAATCTATTTCTGCACCATAACATGATGCAATCACTAGCCTGCACTACTATGTCACTAATGCTCCAAATCCTATGTTACTGAATACTTACCCCCATGTGCAGGTAACTCAGTGTTCTAATACACTGCTTGTAGTATCTGTTCAACCCTCAAGGTCACAGGTTCAATTCCTGCTAGATCAAATAAGTACCAATAAATTCGGTGATAGTACCATCCTCTAGCATATCCCTTAAGGGGCAACGATTTAAAAGTAATATCAGGAAGTATTACTTTACTGAGAGGGTAGTGGATGTATGGAATAGCCTTCCAGCAGAAGTGGTAGAGGTAAACACAGTCAAGGAGTTTAAGCATGCATGGGATAGGCACAAGGCTATCCTAGATATAAGATAGGGAACTGGGGACTAATAAAAGTATTTAGAAAAATTGGGCAGACTAGATGGACTGAATGGTTCTTATCTGCTGACACATTCTATGCTTCTATGTTATGTACTTGAAAACCAGAAGCGATTTGGTTAAACACTTTAACATTATTCAGAAGGCAAAGATTCTTATTATCATTGCAGATGATGCCACATTTAAGCTACAGCTTCTGTTTAAGATACAAATTGTGAGATATGTCCTCCTGTCCTTATCAAGAAATTCAACAGGACAAAGAGTATTTGAAAGCTGTTTGCATAGATCACCATCTACAGAAGAACACTATAACATTTAGAAATGTGGCCCAACAGTTTAAGAAGCATTTAGACTGCAATAGATAAAACACATGGGAAGATTCACACTAGGTAAGCAGCAGGGGATGAGTAATTGGCACTTTTACTGCATAACTGCTCACTCAATAAATTCAGTCAATACAGAGACTACAGTGACACATTTTTTTTGCAGACATGGTACATTAGGTTTTCTTCTTAGTTTTGTACTAGTATCATTAAACTCATAAATTGTGCCTTTTACTGTTCTTTCACTTACATGGAAATGAAAGAGCAGTAAAGACACCTCTAAATTGTATGTCTTGTGAACCCATCTAAATATACAGGTTGAACAGTGAGTAACAAAGAATGTCATTTAATGGGCTAGGTATTTGTGTGAAGCTCATACACACCAAAATGTAAAACATTAGTCATGACATGAGGGAATTCAGGTGTTAAAATACACAGTACAAAACACTTTCTCTGCTTTATGGCAAATACTTACGTTTGTAGCAATTGGGAGAAGCATTCCATTAGTTTACAAAGGTTTGGGGGTTTTTTGGCACTAGAATAATTCCACACCTTCCTCCTATCCCACATTAAGTAGGCCGTTGAAGATTGAATATCTGAATGAACAGATGGTAGCGCTGACATTCCCAAACCACTCCCTGGTATCCTGGTGGGCTCATTAGACACATTTTGAGACATTTTCCAATAGTGTTACATGAAGAAATATGGCCATGCCTTATTTATACCATTGTATGTGTTCTCATGGAAAGAGAAGCCAAATCCCATTCAGATTCAGGTCATGTACAGAGTCATATACAGAGTCATATACAGAGTCATATACAAAGTGCAGGTTTCATTATTCTAGCTCCTGAACATATCTTGTACTCTTTACTTTCTATTCCTCTAAACACAATGTAACATTTCACTTTGCTCCAGCACTTGGATAAATAATTGGTACCTTTTGAAGAAGATTGAAGACCTGGTTTCCCCTGACACTTTAGTTTGGAAAGAGATACCATTTTTGTGAAGACAGGAACGTGCAATGCAAAGCCAGTCCTAGACATATCCATTTGACTTCCTGTTTGAGTCACCTGGAAACCTGTGCTCAGGTAACATGTCTGAAAGACCTAGCTGATGTAGCCCAATAAATTCTTTTATGTCACTATTTTAGTTACCATGTAGGCCCTTTTATAGCAAAATTTTTTTGGGGGGATATGGATTATAGTGACAACAATCATTCCATATTATGTAGAAAATCATGACTTATCCAACCTTTCTTGGCACTCATCCGTTAATCCCATAAGTGCTCTTCTTCTTTCAAAGCATTTTTCTCATGCTCCATGTTCCCTGCTTGTTTGTAGTTAGTTACCAGTCAGCTGTTATTTTAACAGCAGGTGAATAAAACATTGGCTTCATGCCATTGTTAGAGATGGGCTCACCCTGCTTGGCTGAGACAGGGCTGCAGAAAGAGACAGTAGAGGGGACATAGTTAAAATCCACTGTGCTGATCCCAAATAAAAACAAGTCTCTCACTTTTCTAGTAGTGAGACTGTCATTGACTTGACTGGGCTGCCTGTTTTCCAGGAAGCATGGCTGCTGCTGTTCAGATGATAAACTAGCATTTACTATCAAAAGAACTCATCCTAGTGGCATTATATTTTTCACTTGCACTTCTTATATGTCACTTTCCTCCAAGTAAAAACAAAGTGGGTCATGGGTCAGCGTGCACGCAGCCAAGCAGAGCAGGGACACGCCCAGCTCGTCTGATCCAGGTCTGTCGGATCCAGGGTGACCCTCATTCTTACATCGGATTAGTAGTGGGGACCTAATTAAAATCTCCTCTACTGATCCCATGTACAAATGATGGTTTCTCTCTGTACTAGCAGAGAGAACAGTCACCAACCTGACCGTCAGTGGATAAACTGGAATGTATTATCAAACACACTCATACTATGGACGTTTCATTTTTTATGTGTGCTTGTTTATTAGTTGTCCTTTAATGTAAACATGCAGTTTCAATGGCAACAATTATTTGTAATGTACTGAACATTTCCTAGGCACTTAAAGAATGTAACCCCTTCGCGACAATGGACGTGTCAGGCGAAATCCGCTTTAACAATGCTGGTCTATTGTCTCCATGTCGAGGCAATAGCCAGCACCGAAATTTCCTCTCTGAGGCACCCACGATCGCCCCACAGAGTGATCGTGGGTGCCATATTGACGGAGCAGCATGGTCTGAGCTTTGGAAGTGAAAGTAAATTCGCTTCCGTCGCTCTGAATATGCTGCTTGACTTCCCCTACAGGCATTGCAATGTCGAAAAAAAAAAAAGATTAAAAGATTAGCTTAAAACTGGTATTACAGTTAGATTAGCCTATAGGGTTAAAATTAAATAATTTTTAACATAAGGGAGAGGGTTAAAATTAAATTAAAATTAAAATATATTATGGTATAGCATAAGGGTTAGAGATGGGGTTCAATTTAGTGTTAGGGTGAAATTTAGGGTTTGGGTTGGGGTCAAAAGGTCAATATAGAAAAAAACACTATTTTTGGTTTTTGCCCCATAATTCACACAAAAATACAGACAAATATGGAAACATGCATATTTCTGAACTTGGGACAACATTTAGAAACTATTTAGACTGTTTTTTTTTTTGTTTTTTTTTAAAAAGCTTTATTCAAACACAAAAATTAGATACATAACATCAATAAATAAAGGGGAGGGATGGGGTAGGATATGGGAACTCTCGAAAGGGTCATGAGATATATGCTTCCTAGTTCAAAGGAAATAGGTACAGTACGGTGGGGAGGGGTTAGGAGGGGGGGGAGTGGAGTCAGAGAACACAAAGCTAAGACATATATTATTGCACCTCAATGCACATACAATATCCCCACCAATATTTTAACTACTCGCATTCTCCCCCCCCCCCCCTTTTCCTTAGAGCACATTGAAATCATTAAGGTACCTCCACTGGAGCATCAGTTAGGGCTAGGGGTAATTTGGGAGTCAAGATACGGAACTGCATATAGCAACCACCTATCCCAGATTTCTGCGTTCTGTTTAGTACGTTGGAGTCGAAAGGCTGCCGTAGTTTCCATACTTTTAACGAACGCAGTTTCTTCCTTGAGTTGAATAATTGTGGGAGGATGAGTAGATTTCCATAGTCGTGCTATAAGTCGCTTAGCTGTCCCTAGGATATGCATTATAAGTTTTCGTGTAGGTGGGATGGTCTTAGTGGGTAGCATATCAAGTAGGGCTATTTGGAGGGATGGAAGCCAAGGTATATCCAGCAGCGAGTTTATAAGGTTAAATACTGAGGACCAATAGTGTTTGATACATGGGCAATGCCACCACACATGGCCCATGGTTCCTGGTGCTGTGAGGCATCTCCAACTTTTCTCACTACTAGTCGGGTAAATAGCTGCAACTCTAGTGGGCACTAAGTACCATCTGAAAAGTACTTTCTGATCCGGCTCAAAATGGTTACTACACCTAGAAACGCTTATTGTAGTATTAATAGCCTTGTTCCATTGGCTTGGTGTAAACGTTTTATGCAGTTCTTTTTCCCATTGAATCATATAGGGAAGCTTCACCGGAGCCGAAGACAAAATCAGGGCTTCCTATAGGGCAGATATGGCCCCTTTAGTGGCATTAGGAGAGATCATGAACGGTTGTATTCGTAAATCCCTGATAATGTCCCTAACTCGGATATAGGTGAAATGTTCTTGATCAGGCAGGAAAAATGTGGTTTGTAGGTACTGAAACGAAACTATGGAAGAGTCCATGAGAAGCTGTGATATTGATGTGATCCCTTCCTTGCTCCATGATAAAAGTGGAAGATCAGTAGTGAGTCGGGAAAGCATGGTGATAGGAGCAAAATTTAACGCTTCATGACTAGGGAACAGGGAGCCTAAGCACCTTATCCAGACAGACAAAGAACATTTAGTGCTGGGGAGAGGAGAATTCAATTTAGGCCACGCCAGACCTGGTAACCAGAGGAGGTCACGCATGTGATACGGTTTAATGTAGTGAGATTCTAAGTCCAACCACAGAGGCAGTTCGGGGGATTTGAATGCAGTCAGTAATTGTGCCATTACTGTGGCTGTGTAGTAGTTTTGCAGGTTAGGGGCCCCCAGACCGCCCGAATATTTTGGCAAACGCAATGTTGTAGTTGCTATTTTCGGACTTTTGTTGTTACAACCGAGTGAATTCAGTTTGGGAACGATGAATAAGAGAGGCTGGGACATGGACAGGGAGCGTGCGGAATAGATACATTAATTTGTGCAACGCTGACATTTTGGCTGCAGCAATGCGACCTAACCAGGAAATTTCGAATTTGGTCCATGTGTGAAGGTCTGCTTGAATGTGGGGCCATAGTTTGTTATAATTAAAATATAGTAAGTTATATAAGTTATTCTTACTCCCAAATATAACAGAAAATCTTTTCTCCAGTCAAAGTCATATATTTGTTTAAGTGTATCCATATGGGGATATTAATGGGTAAAGCTTGATTTTTAGCTGCATTATTTTTGTAGTAAGAGACCTGGCTATAGTCAGAGAGTAATTGGAGAAGAGGTGGAATAGAGTGTTTGGGGTTGGAAATGGTGAGGATAATGTCATCAGCAAATAGCTTCAATTTATGAGGCATATGAGACCTTGATACGCCTTGAATATCTGGGTGGCATCTGATTAAGATAGCTAGTGGTTCAAGCGCTAAGTGAAAAATCAACGGAGAAAGGGGGCAGCCCTGCCGAGTCCCATTAGTAAGTGGGAAAGCATCAGAGTAAAAAACTTTAGCTGTCGGTTTGTCATATAAGGCTTTTATTGCACCAACAAAAGGGGGAGGGAAATCATATGTCTCTAAAGTCGTCAAAAAAAACGTCCAGTTAATTCGGTCAAATGCCTTTTCAGTGTCAAGGGAGAGTAGGAGAAGATCTTGTTTCATAGAAGAAATGGAGGCTTTTCTGCTAGACTGGGCGTGTGGGTGGCTTTGTCCTGGTCCAGATTGTACAATTTTGAATAAAAAGTAGCAAATTGATTGTCAATATGCTTTGGGTTTAGGATCATGGCACCAGTCGGGGAGTACAGGTGTGAGAGTTTGGATAATAGTTGTTGTTTCCGCAGTTTGCGGGCTAATAGCCTATCTGCCTTGTTACCCTTAGTGTAATACAATTGTTTTAAGGCTCTCAATGAGTGAGCTACTTTATCATGTAATAATTGGTTAAGGTCTTCCTTGGCCTTACTAATTTGTTTAGCCAGTGAAGAAGTAGAATGTTGTTTATTGGCTTTATCTAGTGTGGCGAGTTTGTCAGTCAGTTCTTGTCTTTTAGTCTCCCATAGCTTTTTGGCCTTAGCTTCCTGTTGTATAAGGACTCTCCTCATATATGCTTTGTGTGCGAGCCAAATGGAAGTGTTAGAAGAGTCCTGTGTAGCGTTCAGTCTAAAAAACTCCACAAGGGTTTGGGATAACGTATCCAGAAGGGTCACATCCGATAGGAACGAAGCGTTCATTCTCCATCTCCCCGCTCCTCTCAGAGGTGTGGAGATAGGGAAGGAAGCTCTCACAGGGACATGATCTGACCATGTGATTAGTCCAATATCAGAACTATATGTTGCAAAGTATATTTGTCTGTAAGGATAAGGTCAATTCATGTGTATACATTATGGACATTCGAGTGGAAAGTATAGTCTCTGTCTATCGTATTTAGTACTCTCCACACATCCTGTAGTTCAATTTCCAAAGAAGTTGGTGGAGGGAGTTGGGGTATATGTGAGTTCGAGCTGGCAGTGTTTGGCCAGAAGTGGATGTGGTATCTAGTTTCCTATCTGGGACCATGGTAAAGTCGCTGCAGATAAATGATCTAACAGGCTTCAAGGCCATAATTCTCTCAAAACATTTTCTAAGAAAGGGGAGTTGAGCTGAGTTTGGGGCGTAAATATTCTCTATGGTGATTGGTTCCTGATCTAGCTTACCCATAAGGATCAATAGACGGCCCTGGGGGTCCGCGTATTTATACTGCATCTCAAATATACAATCCTTATGTATGAGGATAGAGACCCCTTTGGTTTTATTGTCCACCATCGGAGAAAAATGGGTGGGGTACTTGGGGGATAAAAAGGTGGGCGCTTTGTTCCTAGTGAAGTGTGTCTCCTGGAAACAGGAAAATGTGGCTTTGGAGAGTGTCGCTTCCTTTAAGGCTAGTTTCCGTTTTTGTGGTGTGTTCAAACCCTTAACATTAAAGGACATTAACGTGACAGCCATATTGGTGGAGTAATATTAGTGTGTATAGTGGCATAACATACCTGAAGTCTGGGGTGTTGTGGATAAAAAAACGCAACTGTGACCTCCTCTGGTTCCCTTGAGGATAGATGTCCCCAAATCTCGGATTACCAGGCCTAATGGCAAACACAGGAAAGAAGAAATTCGAGGAGACCTCCGGGCAGACTGAATAGTACAATGGGCTTGAGGTTCTCATGTTCAATGGCCTAAAGCTGGTATATTGCTTCGCAATAAATCCTTCCCTTTCTGCTTTCTTATTCGTTCCAAGGGTGGGATAACCTTCTGAGAAAATATTACTGGCGTTCGGTATTTACACCTATCTGAAATTAATATAAAATCTGGAAAATTGGCATGGCAATTGAGAGTACTCTGCTCCAGTGGGGTATACATTGACATACAAGACATACACAACAAACAAAGAACACAAATAGTGAGGCGTCGAACTGCCTCTATGTGGGGGTGGACTGCGCCTCCAACCGCAACCGGATCAGTTTTAGGGATGAATTTGCGGAGACAAGTCTTTCGGTCTAAGCGGGAATGTCCTCGCATTGTTGGGGGTAAAACTCTCACTGTACAGCAACTCATTTAACTGACCAGTCTTTGCGCAGCCTGGTTTCTCATGTGTTTGCTTTGTCATCCGGTTCCATGCTTTCAGAGCTTCTAAGCCAGCCGCAGGGGACGTGAGGACCTTCATAGTGCCACTCCTAGGAAACATTAGCTTTGTGGGAAAACCCCATTGATAAGCGATGCCTTGTTGCCTCAAAATGGAAGTGACAGGTTGGAACTCACGACGCTTGGCCAGCGTGTAGGCTGATAGATCTGCAAATATGGTGAGCTTAGCAAAAGGTTCTTGTAGCTCTTTAGCGTTCCTGGAAGCTTGCATGATGCGTTCCTTGGCCTGATAGAAGTGGACTCGCGTGATTACATCTCTGGAGACGCTAGATGGTAAACTTCTTGGTTTTGGCAGGCGATGCATTCGGTCCAAGGTGAGTTCTAAGTCCTTCAGCTCCAGTGCTAGGGCTTTGAAGAAACTCTTTATATAGGCCTGGAGATCAGGTAGCTGGATAGACTCATCCACCCCACGTATCTGAATGTTGTTGATACTATTTCTATCCTCTAGGGCCACAAACTTGGATTTGAGTGTTTCGTGGTCTTCTTCTAAGTTAGCTAGTTTATCCGCAAGGCTGTTGTGGGCATCTGAAAATTCATCCATTCGATCTTCTAGCTGGGCTGTTCTCTACCCTACTGCTTGTACCTCCGTACATAGGTCTTTAATCATACCCTTCATGTCAGCTTGCAGTGAGGAGCGGAGTTCAGCTAGCAACTTTTTCAGTGTGTGCTCTGATAGGGTAGCCACTGGCTCTTCATCTGAGAGTCTATCAGAAGCTGGGGAAGATTATCTAGATCCACCATTTTCGCGCCCTTTTTCCGGCGCCATTGTCTGTGAAGAAAGAGTCGTGTTGCCCCTTTTGTCTGTCTCACTGTTTGCCGGACCATGCCGTCATCGTGAACCACAGTCGGTTTCGTGGGGTTGTGTTGTGCTTCACCTTGATTTGGGTCCGCTAGTCGCGTTAGAGGGCTACACTCTCACGTGTCCATCTTCCTCGGCTGCGAGAACACGCCCCTAGATGGGTTTTTTTTAATGATTGTATTTGTGTAAATTACATTTTTTTTATCATATTTTATGATTTTTTTTGTAGTAAATTATAAGATATGATGAACATAATGGTATCTAATGAAAGCCCTTCTTATGACAATAAAAAATACATATAATTTGTGTGGGTACAGTATGTGAGAAAGAAGAAAATTACAGCTAAACACAAACACCTCAGAAATGTCAAAACAGCCATTGTCACCAAGGGAAAGTCAAGGTAAAAATGTCTTGTCACTAAGGGATTAATAAGCGCAATTACCACTGTTCTATTATTACCATTTTTTATGTCAAAGGTTTTTAGCTCATTAGTAATGCACATAAAAGAGTGATTACCCTTAAAGGGTTAAAAGAGAATTATTAGAAATAAATACGGATGTGATACGAACTAGACTGGCCTGGGTCAGTTGGCCTCTCAGATGAGAGGAGGTAATGATACTGAATTTCACTAATTATAAACATTTGCCATAAGATGATGGAGATAAGTTGCAACGGTACATTGCGGATGTCAGGATGGAAATTAAATCTTATATACTGGTGCAGGAAACAAGATCAAAACAAACCTAAACAATGTTCTTTGAGTTTGGGGCTAGTTCAATGGAATTTTTGGGTTTTATTTAATTATGTGCAGTGAGGCTATGCCACTCTAAGAATTGGATTCCCCATAGGATACAGAAAGCAGCCGTAAAATGATCACCTGTTCCAAACAGAGAGACAGTTGCATATGATACCTGTGATTTTCACTCCTCAAGCCAATCAATGGGCAAATCAACACGTAGAAAGCCCTGTTGCAAGTACTGCAGGCTGTAGCATAAGCAGATACAGGAAGCATGGAGTGTTCATTATTATCTGTAGTGATAGGAGTTGGTCACAAGATGGAGCAACGTGTTATGAGAAGTTTGTGCCAGTCAGGAACTCAGGAAAGAGGTAAGAAATACCCATGGACAATTACTGCTGAGCTTCTACAATTCAAAGAGACAAAAGCGGCAGTGCATAAATGTGACACGTGTACCTCTCACAATTTGGGAAATACTTTTATTTATTAAAAACCCCAGTGGTTATTTAATTCATGATTTTCTTTCAAATGAAAACAGGAAGTTATTTGACCATAAAAGTTGCAATGTGTAGAAGTGGAACCTGTTTGTGCTCTTCCAGACTTCTGTATGGTTGTTTGGGTTTTTTATACACATTTTTTTTTACAGTGGATGAAAATCAACTTGAATAGGATGAAAATCAACTTGAATAAGCTTAGTCCTCATACATATGTTGTTCCTTTAACCAGGAAGATGCAGCAACTATTAATGAACTTTGAAAATGCCTGAGGTAAAGGTGTTTTTTTGTAGTGGTTTTAGGAAGGGCCTTCATCAGATTTTTTTTTGGGGGGGTAGGGGGGACTTTACAGAAGAGATTTCTACCCCCCATAAAAGCACCCTTCACTCCTGACACTTACCCCCTTAGGGTACTAAGGGTACTGCTAATGTGTAGGAGACACACACTTATGGGAAGACACCACATAATGAAAAAAGTACTAAAAACATGCCATATTTGGTCAAAAATAAGGCAACCCTGATTGCCCGGGACAGTCCCACAGTGATACTTTAAGGGAAGGGTGTATGTATGTGTGAGTGAGAGACTGTTTATGTGACTGTGTGTATGTATACATGTGGGAGCCTGTTTTTCTGACTCTGTGTGTGTATAATGGGTGGTAATAAAGGGTTAGTTCTCTGAAACTTTCTCCATCTGCTAATACAGGGGTTAATTATTTAACACTACCTTTTCACTAATTGTTTAAATCTGGTTGTCTCCTGATACAGGGGATAATTCTCTAAAACTTCCTGTCTGCCAGTACAGGGGTTACTTATCTAAAACTGCCTGTCTGCTAATACAGGAGTTAATGTAGATTTTCTACATGGTACAAGGCTTCCTAATAATTTATATAAAATACAATGTGTCCCTGAATGGTAGAAATAAAATGTGATCACCTAGCAACCCCCCAAACGTTGGATCTTAGGATTAAAAAATGAAAAGGCTGACATTTAAGGCAACCCTGTAGGGAAAAAGTATGGTAGTAAATATTGTTTCACTTGTAGACAGTTTTTCATATTAAAAATGTTATTACAAAATGCATTTCTTGTTTTTATTTTCTTCCTCTCTCTCCCCTTCATTCCTGTTCTTCTGCCCACTTTTTTTTATTGACCCCTCAGCACACCCAGAGTACTTGCCCCATCACTGCAGCACCCACTCGACTTGCTATTGCTCCCACTGGACTCAGTCCTTCTGCCCGTAGGACCTAAAAATGACACCAACTGGACTTTTCTCCTGGACTTGCCATTGAACCCACAGGACATAGCCCTTGCACCAAGAGGATGTAACCATTGTACCCACTGGACATTTCCCCTGCCCCCACTGGACTTTTGCCCAGCACTCAAAGACTTGCCATTACATCCACATGACTTTGTTATTGCACCCACAGGCCCCTGCTTTTGCAACCATAGGACTTACCCCTGTAACATTACACTTTTCAGACCCAGCATCTTCAGACCCAGCAAACTAGCTCACCCATTTTATACATACTGTACCTTTGGGGTTTGTATTTCTTTTTCTTGCTTTTAGGGGGTGGTTGATGTTAGTATCACTTCATAAAATTTCTCTTTATTAATAATACATATTAATAGGCGCTGTGTATTATTTTTCTACAGACTTGCCAGTGCACTCACATGACCTAGTCATTGAACCCACAGGACCATGACATTGTACCTACAGACTTACTATGCACCCAGAGAGAAGAAAGAAGGTGTGACACCCAACCCAAACATAAACAGTGAACAAAATAGTGAACAAAGTGAAATGGTAATTAAATTATACTCCTCCTCTGGCACTGCAGCACCCGTAAAAGTGCTCCTCGGGCACTTGACAATAGAAAAACAAGACGGAGTAGGGGCGCATGTACCGGGAAGAGAAACAAAAAAACAACAATAGTGCAACACAGTTTAAATATAATTGGATGTATAGTAAATCTCTACAGGGGTGCACTCACAAACGGAGTGAGCAGCACTTTATTTGCAAGTTTGCACAAAGCATCAATCTCCTGAGGAAGCCGACAGCAGAGCCGGCGAAACGCGTTGAGAAGTGGATCCAGCTGTTTATTTCTTCAAAAGAAAAGAGCCTGAGTATCTTATCCTGGTGGCAGCAGGAAAGAAGTATTACTTCTCGGGACTTTTTTCACGCAAGTTGCACTTTAAGTGCTTTATATTTTATGGAAATGATTAAAACCGACTGACTACATATTCTGATGAGCCTGATTTCAATATCCGTTTGTGAGTGCACCCCTGTAGAGATTTACTATACATCCAATTATATTTAAACTGTGTTGCACTATTGTTGTTTTTTTGTTTCTCTTCCCGGTACATGCGCCCCTACTCCGTCTTGTTTTTATGCACCCAGAGAACCTGGCAATTGCACCCAGATTCCATGATAGCTGGAGGATGTCTGGGTTCTGGACTTGCTAGAAGCACTGGGAGCATCAGAGTGTGTCTGCTGGGCGCATTGCACATACATCCTCCAGCTGCGGGAGCCCCAGAACAACCAGGCCCCTAACTGTGGTACCGGCTATACTCCCTGATAATGGGCCTGGTTTTAGGTTGTGATTATTGGAAAAGGCCTAACCTATAGTGTTTCAGAGATATTCAGGGTTTACAGTGGTACACCTATGTACAAGAATATTCCCTTTAATATAAGGTTGTTTTATCTTCAGTCTTTACTGTCCCTTTAAAAATGTGTGGAAAAAACAAACAGATTTTCGACTTATGTAATGATTGCATTTTGCTGTGCAATCCCCTTTTCTTCTTTTGTCTGTAAACCCATTTTCCCATCCAGTGGTGCAGAATCAGAGTCTTTAATTCAAGAGAACAATAACAGCCAATGTGAGATCCAGATTGATAAGACAATTTGTGGATTGAAGATAAGTGACAGACAGTCAAAGAGTCTCCTCCACAATGAAATAATGACAGATCAGATACGGCAAAACATTAGGAAAGTGATCAGACGGAAAATCTCGAGGGCAGAGGAAGCAAAGGGTGAAAGGCAAAGATAAAATGATGTCCATTATTATGGAAGCAGTGGCTGAACAAAATAACGTATGACTTTCTTTTATGCGAGAGCCTTTTTCAGCTGCTAAATCCTTAAGAGTCAGTTCTACACCATTCAAGATAAAAGTCCTGTGTGTGTCTTATGTTGAAAGTAAGTTGTATTTTAGGCAAATCCCTGTTCTCTCAGGGTTAAAACAACTCCATCACCTAAACATTGTATAATATATGAATGTATAAAAGTAAATATATGAAAATAATCAATATGCTAAACTTGGTGTTTAAAGAAAAAGCCACTCACTTATTCAGAAGTTTTGGTTGAAGAATGGTTGCTTTTAATGTTTTGTAATTTCTTCATATGAACAATTTTGTGTCCCAAACAGAAGAGCATGAAAGAGTGGTCTGTGTAAGTGATGGCTACCCTTGGCACTCCAGCTACTTAGGAACTGCATATTCTATAATGCTCATTTAGTCATAATACTAATTGAGCATCACAGAATTTATTTTTGCCATTTTATGTTTTCAATATTTATGTAGCCCCCAGACAAGGTCGGGAGGCAATCATGACAGGGTGCTGAGGGCATATGTTCAGCCTATAGTGGGAGTTAGTGGGAGGAGTTGGGAATCTATAAAAGCTAGGAACAGGAAGTTTGGTGGCCATTTTAGGAAAAGTTTTTTTCCCCTACCTGTTGTCCCACCCACCCTCCCTAATTTTTCTGGTCTGAGTCATTATTTATTTACATGTCACAGCGTTGGCGGAAGCTTGCAGAGTATCCAGGAGGGTTAATGGAAGAATGGATAGGGGAGAGTCAATCGGCACTCTGGTGGGAGGTTTGAGGGGAAAGTGGTACATCGAACCTCAGGTATTGGGGGCATTGGTATATGTCCAGAACATGGAGTTATTCGGCAGCCACCTAGATACTCGTGCAAGCTTGGTCGTTTTTTTTCTGTTATATGGAATGTTTATGTTTAGTCATTGTATAATACGGATATATATGTGTGATATGTATATATATAATGTAATGCAATGACTATTTAAATAAAATGCTGTGGCCATTATTTTACCCCACAGTCTGGTTTTTAAGTTCAATTATTTCTAGGCAAATACATATCCCCGATGATAGAAGCTACCATGTCATGGTAATATCACATTTTGTGAGTAATGCTTTAATCTGAGGAGTGTGGGGAGTTATATGCAATTTGAGCTCAGATCTTAATTGCGGTTTCTCAGTGTAAATAAATAATTTCACTATGGGCCACGAAATAGTTTTTACTCCCCACTCCCTGGGTCATAATTTGCGAGCCCTCCCTTGTGTTCTGTCCACTAACACAGTGGCCACAGTTAGCCATATTGCAGTCTACATTTACAAACATTTATGAAAAAATGTGTCTTTCTGTAGAGCTCAGTGAATTCATGCACAGTACTGTGATAAGATGCCACCATTGCAATAATTTGCTTCTTGAAATTTCATTCATGCTAGAAGATCCACAGTCAACTGTAAGTGACGTTACTGAAAAGTGGATATGCTCAGGAACAGCAGCAACTCCTCCACAAAGTGAAAGACCAAGTAAAGTCACAGAGTGGGGTCACCGAATGCTGAGGTGCATGGGGTGTAAAAGTCGCCAATAGTTAAGGAGTTCCAAACCTTTACTGTCAATAATCAGTACAAAAACTGTGCGGCGGGAGCTTCATGGAATGGTTTTCCATGGCTGAGCAGCTGCATGCAAGGCTCACATTAGCAAGTACACTGCTAAGCATTGGATTGAATGGTATAAAGCACGGACTCTGGAGCAGTGGAAACGTGTTCTGTGTGATCTACATTGTTTGACAGTCTGATGTCCGAGTCTGGGTTTGGCGGATGCCAATAGAATGTTACCTGCATTGTTTCAACTGTAATGTTTGGTGGAAGAGTCAGTTTTTCAGAGATTGGGATAAGCCCCCTACTTCCAGTGAAGCAAAATCTTAATGCTTCAGCATACCAAGATATTTTGGACAATGCTATCCTTCCAACTTTGTGGGAACAGTTTGGGTAAGGCCCTTTTTCATTCCAGCATAACTTTGCCTAGTGTGCTACACAATGTATATAAAGACGTTTGGTGTGGAAGAACCTTACTGACCCGCGCAGAGCCTTCAACTCAACTCCATCAAACACCTTTGAGACGAACTATAACGGATATTTCTAGTGAGGCCTTCTCATTCAACATCCATGCCTGACGTCTCAAGAAACAATTCAGAATCTTGTGGAAAGCCTTCCCAGAAGAGTGGAAGCTGTTAAGGCTGCAAAGGGCGGGGGCAACAGCAAATTAATATCTATGTATTTAGAATGCGATGTCATAAAAGTCC
Source organism: Pelodytes ibericus (assembly GCA_036172795.1). Classification (NCBI taxonomy): domain Eukaryota; kingdom Metazoa; phylum Chordata; class Amphibia; order Anura; family Pelodytidae; genus Pelodytes; species Pelodytes ibericus. Next base: position 191,703,356 of record CM069859.1, read on the forward strand.
CTGCTGGTGTAAGGGTCAGGTGCCACAGTACTTTTGTCTATAAAGTATATGTTAATTCTGCCAGACTGTGAGGATAATTTACCTGTCCCTCATACCTTCTGTTTTTGATTTTATCCTTCCTCTGCCCTCTTGCTATATCTCTCTCTCCTCGGCCCTCCCTCATTCAGCAGCTTTCAGTACTGCTCTGCCTCACAGTCGCACTGCAGAGCGTCTCCTCTCTCCTTGTCCTTGGCATCATCTGTTTATGTTTTTTCCTATCTGTTATGTCAGTCACAATGTATGCTGTGCTGGTGGGATAGCCTTGTGGATACTAAACTGTTACACATCATCAGATCGAAAAGTGGGATTAACCACAACCCACTAAGTGGGACAACTCTCCTTTGTGCCTGAGCGAGGACTTAGCAGGGTGCCGGTTTACTAGGGAACCAGAACAGGTAAGGAAAAATATATCTCTCTCACTGGCTGTGACTTGTTTTTTTTATGAGCATCTACAGGATACTTGTTCTTTAAGAATAATTTAAAATCATTTCACTGATGTCCTCTATTTAACCCCATCCTACCTCTTTTTAACTAGGGGTGCACCTGCTGCAGCCCTCCCCCTAACAGCTGGATGATGACCCCATTAAGAATTAAAGGGGTTTAAGGAAACAAAAAATCATTGCTCTGCCCTGTGGCTCTACATGAGTTAATCAGCTAATTTAATGAGGTCACAGCTTTTCATTAGCATGGTTGATACTGCTGAAGGGTTGCTAGTCTCTCAGGTGCACACTTTCTCTCGGAAAGTGTTTTCCCATTGCTCTGATTTTATATTGATCTCTGGATATATGACTTCATTGATTTAGCTGTTGTAGCAGAATGAAGTTTATTTTTGGTATGGTAATTCAGATCAATACCCACGGGATGTACAGCAGGCACCATGAGAACCCTTCCTGATTGTCCCTAAATGTTTAACCCCGTGAGAGATAAAGAACAGAGCAACACATCTGAAATTCATGCTTTTCTGGTATTTGTGGCTCTCAAAATGACTTATTTAATTGAGGGGATTATTCGGAAGTTGGCCTGATATTATAGTTGATTTATTTCATCTAATCCACCCTGAATTTCACAGTAAAGGGCTTCGCCTTGGGACAAAGCTTATCTCTGACCAAGTAGAGTCAAACACAGGATTAGCAAACTATAGTATAGCAAAAAATGCCTTACATCAGCTCCAAACATTCTCAGCCGTAATGGGAGTTGTGAAAGTATAATGTATATGCATATATGTGTAACAGAGTCTTGCAATAACTTTTGAATGATTTATTCTTTAATGATGAAAGATAACACAGGACTTACGTTGTAAAAAAAAAAAAAACAGATGGTTTATTTGGCATTGCTATAATCACTGACATTGAAAGAGTTAAAAGAGCGCAACAGCCTACTTTTAATGTATATCACGGAGTAGGTTGCATGTATGCAACAATGCACAAAAGCAATGGGAAAACAGACTTTTACTCCACTGTCCTGTCTGTAGTTGATAAGAAACGTTGAGTTTACAGGTGGACGCTCAAATCTGGGTATGCTCAGTGCTTCCCAGCTCACATACTGATATGTGGAGATGAAACCTTGCTTACTAGGAGACTTCCATATTGTTTTCTGTAAGTTCTAGGGTTTTATTTATGAAAGAGTAAATTGCAAACTGAAAGGGACTATATCACCAAAACATTATTTATACTGTGAAGGTAGAGAATAAAAAATAATTGTGAATGATCTATACATTGTGTTAGCAGCATTGCAAGCAAATGCCTAAATTAGGAAAAACATGTTTTTTAAATGTGTCTGTGGAGTCTCCTGCGTATGACATCACCTGTGTGCAAATTGCATTTTGTTAAATATCTCATAATAACAGTAGATTACATTAACATTTATTTATATAGCGCCAACAATTTACTTAGCGCTAGGTACAGTGCATAGAAGGGAACTACATACTAGGTTAGACAAACTAGAACAGACTGGTACATGAGGTAGAGAACCCTGCTCGCAAGCATACAATCTAGAGGGAATGGGGTACATGAGGCACATAGGCATTGAAGAGGTCAGAGGGATCAAAGTTGTAGTAACAGTAGTGTGGATGGGTGGCACCAGGTGGGATAGGTCAAAGATGAATGTGTTCCAGCTAGGTGCTAGAGGTAAAGTGACAGGTATTCTAGTGGGTTGGGTAGTAAGCTTCTTTAAATAGATGAGTTTTGAGGGACTTTTTAAAGTTTGAAAAGGAGGGAGAGAGCTGGATGATCTGCGGAAGGGAGTTCCAGCGAGAGGGGGCAGCTTGGGCAAAATCTTGGAGACGTGAGTGAGTAGTGGTGATGAGGTTAGAGGAGAGTTTTAGTTTCATTGAGGAGCGCAAAGGTCATGCAGGGAGATATCGGTTAACAAGGGAGGCAATGTACGGAGGGGTGGAGTAGTGGAGGGGTTTGTAGGTTAAAGACTGTCAGAGGTATTGATCAGTAATCTTGGGACTGGTACATATGAATAAAGCAGAAGAAAAGGATAACAAGATGGATGCCAGCAGCCTCCATTTTGTGTCAGTTTTTGGAAATCCTTCTGTGTGTTCAAATCTTATTCTGTGTCCCTGAAGCTAAAAGAAAGTCCTCCACATTCCTAACTCTGTTATCTAGTATCACTGAAACAGATAAGGTGGGCATTGTTAGTCGTTTATGACTCTCATTGTATTTCTAAAGACACAGCTGTGTCTATATACATATTAGAGGGGAAGGGGGGTTTCTCTGCAACTTGCTAGCCCACCCAAACTGGCAGAAACTTACAAACACAGACACACTGAGATTATTGGGATTTTTGACTTGTAGAATCTAATAAGGGTTATTATAAATAAACCTAGTTGATTCAAATCACCCATTAAAATATATAATGATATCACACCTTCACTAATAAATATGTAAAGTATAATTAATCCTACATATTAATTAGAATATTGTTTTTATTGTTTTATTAGTGTGGTATACATTTTATTATACATTTTTATTTAATGTGCAATGATAAGAATAAGAATATGATACATATTTACTCTAATTTCAAATTGTATTAACACTTTTAGACATTTAAACATATATTGTCTTATATTATACTCACAATCCAGGTGTAGCTATAAACCATGACATCATCTCATTTAAATTAAATACACCCATCCATTCAATTGGCTAGAAGTTACAGAAACAGGGTGTGAGTCTGAGATAAGATTTGGTTGATAAGTGGATACAGGGGGTGTAGAAAGGGAAGACCGGAGACACCTGTAAAAGACCTGGGAGAGCTGCGACTAGTGGGGTGAGAGATGGGAATGTTTTAGAAACGGGCTGAGTCTCTCTCCGTTTGGGGAGAACTCAGGAATATGAGGCTTTTAATAGCACATGTTCACTATAACAATAGAAATCTCCATACCCATAGTACTGAGCTAAGTCCCAGGAGTAACTCCCATCACTCAATTCTTCAATGGAAGGAGTCTCAACTGCAAACCAACCTCTGCCGGTAATGTATAAATGTGGTAATTTGTTTCTAGCATAATCTTTTTTTTTATGGATGTCATTAATATATATATTTGGGTAAATTAAACTTAAATCCCACACTTTCTGGGATCTATATGTTTTAGCCTGGTGTTTATCTGTCATCCTTTCTGCAGAAGGAAGCCAGAGGAATATCCTATAGATATTAACAAAAGAACCATACGTTCTTATAGTCTAGCTATTTACCCAAATATGTCATATCTAATCTCCAGAGATTATCTAAGATTCTCATTCTTAAAGTCTAAACTAGAATACATACATTATCATTTACCGAGCAGATTAAGAAATAGCCACCTTGAGTAGTGATTGATTTAGTAATATTACCTTACCTAAGCAGAGTATATGTTGGTAATTTGTAGGTAATTATGGTGTACTATCATTAACCATTTTAAATACTAATCATTAACATTGTAAGTTGTATCCAAATAAAATGCATGGCCATCTTACGGTCAGAAACGTACTGCATAGTAAATTCTACATGCATGTTGATATAGGCACAGAGCTTCATAATTCATGTTTTGTCCTACTTACTTATGTTATAAGTCCTACATGTGAATTATGATTAACATCTATTGATATGGTATTTTGTGGTTATGCTATTTTGCTTACCGTTTGATCTTTATTCTATGTTCAATAAATTCATTATTATTTTATTAATAATTGTTGCATTGTATTTACTTTTGTAAAAACGTCATCCAAACTCTCACATACATAACGAATTCTTGATATGGGTATTTTTAGTCGGACCCATATATATGAATCATCAATTTTCATATTTTTATGATTCATAATTAATAACTTATATTCATATTTTTATGGTTATTAATAATCCGACATATTATGGAGGCACTGCTGAGATGTATTTAAGATTTGATGCGTTTTTACAAACTGTAAATTAATTGTAATCCAGAGTACACTGTCTAACTTCATTCTATGGGCTCATAGTACTGAATCAGGTATTGGAATTACATTGCTATATATTGTTGTAATAAGATCAATATGAGTAGCCATTTAGTAACTCCCTGGGAAATAATTCTGTAACAGAGAATCCCAGTAACAAATACAGTATTTTAAACATGCACAAAGACTTAAATCGTCAGTCAGATTTCAAAAAATGGATTAAAGAAATATACATTCAAACAGAACTTTAATGATGATACTCTGTTTAAAAGTTTTCTGACGTGCATGTGTGAGGAAAAAGATGTTATATGAAATGTATTCATAAATGTGATATGATTATTGACAACACAGCTAGAAGGGAAATGTAGTCACATAACTGTGTTACAGGCCAATTTGGCACCCTGTCCAAAATGTTTGTGTTAAGAGCAGATTGACTCTCAAAATTCATAATCAGAATTTGGGTAAAGATATAGAAGAGCTTTGAAAAGTACAGGGACCTGTACAGCTCTCTCCAAATGTAAAATAAGACCTGCCAAAAGTCCCAAAATAATGTGTCCCATGTTCACGAAAAATCACTGATCTGGCACTGAAGGGGTTAAACCCACCAGAGTCACAGATAATCCCCTGCAAGAGAGCATTAATATGCAAATGCAGGCAATAAAGAACCAAATAAATCAAATGCATTAATTTGTATTGGTTCAGAAAAACATAGGTGACCCAAACCCTCTTCAAGCTAATATATCCCAAGCTTATGCAGGCAAGCCCCAAAGGGTTAACATCAGGATATCTGATGAAGAAGCCATCAGCATGAGATCAGGAGATTCTGATAATGACAGTTTCTCTAATAGTGTACAAAATGAGGTCAGTGAGGACAGGTACTACTTGCCCCAGAGGGCTAACTTACCCCTGGCAGGTAGACATACCTATAAGTGGCACTCCCAATACAGTGTATTCACCATAAGGAATTGCAAGCAAATACCCACAGACAAGTCTAACACACAGTGTATTATTCTCTATTCCCAGGTTCCCAAATTTAGCCTGGAAGGGTTAACTAATAGAATTAACCGTACTGAGTTGTAATCTCTGAATCTGTACTCAGACTCAGATAAAATTAAATTACTAACATGGGTCTTTGATAGTAAGTACCACAATTTCTTTAGATCTATGATAATTAGGAATTTCCAAAATTGCAATCAGGTAATCCAGGAGGTCACATTAGATTTTGGCCCACATAGGATTCGGCCTAAAAAGCAGATGGTGTAGAGCCCAATGTAGACCCCATCTGGGATTTAAACCCCATAACGTGAGCTATGCTCAAAAAGCCAAGTCTCCTAAGTTGGCAAGGCAGGAAAGAGTTAAACTCACCCCTGTTAAGTACCAGTATCCTAATCTTAAGGGCATCCTCAGATGTAGCAGCCAAAGGCCTATCATGCCTTGGCTGAATCAGGCCACTGAATCTAATAACTCCCATAAAGCTAAGCCCTATACCTACTATAAGGATAGAGAGGGGCCATAAGTCTGATCTGCCTAGAGGGTACAGAGACACTGATCCTGATAATTCCCCCGCAGACTCAGCTACCCACATCCATTAAGGATAATTATGGAAGGGGCCATAAGTCTGGTCTGCCTAGAGGGTACAGAGACACTGATCCTGATAATTCCCCACAGACTCAGCCACCCACATCCCCATAAGGGTAATCACGGGAGGGGCCACATATCTGATATGCCTAGGTGGGACAGAGATACTGACTCTTATAGCTCCCATCAAGCTCAGCCATCTACCTCCAATACTTGGAGGCAAAGCCGTAAACCTGGAAATTAAATATATACTCAGGTGAATAACCTGGATGATGATCTAATGGTACACTTACAAGAGCAGGTAAGTAAACTAGCTCAAAGCATGGCTGGATAAATAAATAACCCTGAAACACCCAGCATGACCCAATAAAACTCAGCAATAGAGGTTAAATTAAACACTAGGTAATCAAGTTGTTAAATTGCATCCTGTAATGTCTATTGTAACCAAAGTTTTATTTTACAATGTTAAGACCATAAGCCTATTGTTAAAATGTTGTTAAATGTTTAAACCTTCGCTTCTTACTAGATGGGGAATTTGTGTATCTAACTTCTCATCTATTTTTCAGACTATCCAGGACTAAGATAGTTCACTTCCAAACTTGTGCGTTTACCTAGTGATAGAATCTTTAGGATTCAGCCTTGAAAGGGTTAGTCACAAATTGTCAGCAAGATGCTGCAATCAAGAAGCCCCTGAGAAGGGGGGCCAGTAGTTAATGCCTGTCAGTGTCTTTCCAAAGGGTCACGAAGCTGCAGAAAGGTCAAAGAGTGAAAATGTACTCACATATAGTGAACTCATCTCCATAAAGATAGCATGATGATAGAAGAAGCCAACACACTTTAACTACCTACCGAAAGGAAGATCATTTAATTGAACATAATTTATGTTTAATATAATTTAACACATTTTTATTTACAGGTTATTCTAATAACATTGATCTGGAGTTGTTTTTGTTTTTCAACAATTTTGCGGGTCAGTGTTCTTTTTGTTTATCTTAATAGGTAATCAAACAGCTTATCATTTGTTCCTATGCTGGAAGGACCCCATCTAACAAGGGGGGATGCCCAGAAAGAAAGTTTAAACACCACTGCGGGTACAGTAAAGAAACATCAACACAAGATCAGATGAAGATCAGATTGGTATCGTATAAACAGGGGTTTATTAATCCAATTGTTTGTCTCTCATCTGTTACTAACATTATGTTTTCTTGTACCCATATTATAACAAATATCAGAGATACTCTGCCTAGATGATCACTCCTATGTGTAATATATCCCCTAAGTGGAATAAATTCACGATATAGTGAACCTAGTAGAGATAGTTCTCCCATGTTTTATATATTTTTCTTGCTAGAATAAAGCTAGCATTTTCCATATCTAGTAATTGGCTAGTATATGACAGATCTCATCGGGCCTAAGTCAGGTATATATGTATTCTCAATTCTGGCACAAATGTACTTATACTGTTTTGTTGATTCCTTAATTTTAGATTCATCTATCAAAGCCCAAATTCATGGGGATCGCATGATGACCAAATACAAGATGACGTAAGTCGGGATCATCCTACTTCGGGGACAGGACTTTCTGGACAAAGCGAATTGTGATGCAAAGCTCATCATCCAAAAGCTCCAAAGAAATCCAAGGTCTATCCAGAAGGAAAAGGGGGGTTCATCTCTAGATGTACCCAGCAGTCTGATCCAAAGACATCCCATCAAGAAAAGGTTCAACATAACAGATATCAAGTCGTCAGAAGAGACCTGCCGCCGCAAGACATCGTTCTCAAGTTCCTGTAGCCAAGTGCCGGACAAGCAAGGAAACCTGTGTCCCAAGTGTGCTGTCGACCAGCTAAAGGCTGAAGAATCCACGTTGCTACAAGGCCATTCAATTTTTATATTTCCAGTTGTTTGGTGACTGAAGTCACGAAGATAGAGTTTGCTTTGAAGATTAAAGCTAAAGGTCCAGAGTTATGAATTTTAACCAGTCCCAAATACCTACTTCTTAATTTGAAACACAATCATTTTCTTAAGAATTCTTGGTTCCAATTAGGGGGGAATTGTCAGAGGTATTAATCAGTAATCTTGGGACTGGTACATATGAATAAAGCAGAAGAAAAGGATAACAAGATGGATGCCAGCAGCCTCCATTTTGTGTCAGTTTTTGGAAATCCTTCTGTGTGTTCAAATCTTATTCTGTGTCCCTGAAGCTAAAAGAAAGTCCTCCACATTCCTAACTCTGTTATCTAGTATCACTGAAACAGATAAGGTGGGCATTGTTAGTCGTTTATGACTCTCATTGTATTTCTAAAGACACAGCTGTGTCTATATACATATTAGAGGGGAAGGGGGGTTTCTCTGCAACTTGCTAGCCCACCCAAACTGGCAGAAACTTACAAACACAGACACACTGAGATTATTGGGATTTTTGACTTGTAGAATCTAATAAGGGTTATTATAAATAAACCTAGTTGATTCAAATCACCCATTAAAATATATAATGATATCACACCTTCACTAATAAATATGTAAAGTATAATTAATCCTACATATTAATTAGAATATTGTTTTTATTGTTTTATTAGTGTGGTATACATTTTATTATACATTTTTATTTAATGTGCAATGATAAGAATAAGAATATGATACATATTTACTCTAATTTCAAATTGTATTAACACTTTTAGACATTTAAACATATATTGTCTTATATTATACTCACAATCCAGGTGTAGCTATAAACCATGACATCATCTCATTTAAATTAAATACACCCATCCATTCAATTGGCTAGAAGTTACAGAAACAGGGTGTGAGTCTGAGATAAGATTTGGTTGATAAGTGGATACAGGGGGTGTAGAAAGGGAAGACCGGAGACACCTGTAAAAGACCTGGGAGAGCTGCGACTAGTGGGGTGAGAGATGGGAATGTTTTAGAAACGGGCTGAGTCTCTCTCCGTTTGGGGAGAACTCAGGAATATGAGGCTTTTAATAGCACATGTTCACTATAACAATAGAAATCTCCATACCCATAGTATTGAGCTAAGTCCCAGGAGTAACTCCCATCACTCAATTCTTCAATGGAAGGAGTCTCAACTGCAAACCAACCTCTGCCGGTAATGTATAAATGTGGTAATTTGTTTCTAGCATAATCTTTTTTTTTATGGATGTCATTAATATATATATTTGGGTAAATTAAACTTAAATCCCACACTTTCTGGGATCTATATGTTTTAGCCTGGTGTTTATCTGTCATCCTTTCTGCAGAAGGAAGCCAGAGGAATATCCTATAGATATTAACAAAAGAACCATACGTTCTTATAGTCTAGCTATTTACCCAAATATGTCATATCTAATCTCCAGAGATTATCTAAGATTCTCATTCTTAAAGTCTAAACTAGAATACATACATTATCATTTACCGAGCAGATTAAGAAATAGCCACCTTGAGTAGTGATTGATTTAGTAATATTACCTTACATAAGCAGAGTATATGTTGGTAATTTGTAGGTAATTATGGTGTACTATCATTAACCATTTTAAATACTAATCATTAACATTGTAAGTTGTATCCAAATAAAATGCATGGCCATCTTACGGTCAGAAACGTACTGCATAGTAAATTCTACATGCATGTTGATATAGGCACAGAGCTTCATAATTCATGTTTTGTCCTACTTACTTATGTTATAAGTCCTACATGTGAATTATGATTAACATCTATTGATATGGTATTTTGTGGTTATGCTATTTTGCTTACCGTTTGATCTTTATTCTATGTTCAATAAATTCATTATTATTTTATTAATAATTGTTGCATTGTATTTACTTTTGTAAAAACGTCATCCAAACTCTCATATACATAACGAATTCTTGATATGGGTATTTTTAGTCGGACCCATATATATGAATCATCAATTTTCATATTTTTATGATTCATAATTAATAACTCATATTCATATTTTTATGGTTATTAATAATCCGACAAGACAGAATTTAAAATGTTATCCTTGAGCAGAAGGGGAGCCAGTGGAGGGCATTGCAGAGAGGAGCTGCCGAATCAGACCGAAGAAAGAAGAGTCTGGCAGCTGTGTTTTGGATAGACTGCAGGGGAGACAGACGAGCCAGAGGTAGTCCAGTCAGGAGGCTGTTACAGTAGTCAAGGCTAGAGATCACAAGTGAGTGCACTAGTACTAGTCTAGCAACGTGCGAACGTGTACGATGTTCACTAGCGATTTATAAAGCATTTCTTATATAGAATGTCTATCAGGGCTTTTTTAAAAATCATACATGCAGATTAATGAGTGGGTATATATCACTAACCTTTAAAATAACATGTATTTCTTTTATACAATGTCTTGATAATTTGACAAAAGTGACATGTACTTTTTAAGAAAAATGGTATTTCCCCACCCCTACACGGCTTACAGCTGGTCAACTGGAGGTACTCTTGGAGCATTAGTAGGGCCTTTCACCTGAGTTAAGAAAGAACTACCAACCTGAGAGATAGTTGGGTTTACCTGACACCAGTGGCGGATGCTCCATATGTGCAAGGTGTGCACCGCACACCTAGCACAGAGCAGCGCTACCTATTTACAGAGTTTGTGTGCTTCGAACAGAGAGCAAAAAAACCCTGGAAATACATCCAGGACAGAGATGGAAGCTGTGAATTCTGCAACAGAGTCACTCACTCTGTTGCCAATTCAACAGCCCGAAAAGTATACGAAAATGTGTATACTTTTAGAGAGACTCTTTTGTCAAATTTGTAGCTGCCGTTGGCAGATGTAACTTGTGTATTTCTATGTGTTTGTGTGCTGGCTGTTCGCAGCACACAAAACCCTGGAAATACACGAGGTACATTGTGCCGCTGAGTGACAGGTGTGCTCTGGACTGGCAGCACTTCTGTCACTCAGGGGCAATATATGCCCCTGCCTGACACTGGGAGTTTAGTTAAGATTTCCTCCTCCTTCTAGTTTTTAAAGTTCAGTCTGGCAATTCAATAAGACTTATATACACTAGACTTTGTGGTGGGGTTATATACAAAAAAGTGCTCTAGCTGAAATAGTACCCTGTCAGTTATCTGTCTTGTTATCACCAGTCACATTTTCTATGTATTTCTATGTGAAAGGATGTGTCTTTAATTTTCCTGTTCTACTTTTATATCCAGTATTACACATTATCTACTAAAATAGTGATTGGAGCCCCCAGGAGGATAAAAAAAAATCCTAACATAGATTATTATTATTATAAGATACGATATGTGTAATAAAATCTTTTGTGAGACCAGAAAAGGGATACTTAGTACTATGCATATATTTCAAATCACCTTCTTATTACAACTATATATGATTATGATTTAAATCATCAAATACCTTGCTCTATACTTGTGGTTAAATCAATGAAGAAACTGATCCAGGTCACCATCCGTGATGAGGGTGAAATAAAAGTCATATTGTCTCCAAGGACTGCGAGCAGAATCCGCTTCATTGATCTATATTTGGATTGTCATGGGATCTGGATCCAAGCACCAGTAACAGATGAACTTGAAGCAGTGCATATCCATTTCTTTATATTAGATCTTGGTTAAAAGGAATTATCACTTCAGTATTTTCTTTGCGTGTCGCTTTTTTTGTAAAAATAAGAGATAAAGATGATACTGTTCTATCCACGCTGTGTTTTCGTAGTCTCTAGTCCCTTCTCCAAGCACTGAGGGCAGCCCCTGGATAAGCGGGCAAATTATATTTGATTAATTAATTTTATTATTTATTATATCATTCGGTGCCTTGGGCAAGCCCCTGGGTATTATTTATTGGGGGGTTTAATTAAGCAGGCTCTCAGCTCCATTAATATTATTTTGGGTGGTGGGCTACTATTAACATCTCATTAGTGTACACCATTTTGCAATGTCGAGATGAGGCATTCTGGGGGGGGGGGGGGGGGGTGAGCCTGTTTGAGTTTGGAGGCAGAGATTAGTGTTAACTTAGCGTACTTTAGTGAATATACCCCACTGAATCGAGCCCAAGGTCTCCATTAATTCTCATTCCATGATTTTTAGTTATGTAGAGATTAGGCACTGACTAGAATTGTATTGCTTTATTTATGAGACATCAATTAATATCTACTATCTATTGACCAGTACAGATGTGATACAAGTAACCTCTTACTATATATTCTTGCAGGGTCAATTAGGTGTCACAGCAGCACAGTCACGCTGCAAGACAGCACCCTTCCCTCACCCCACTCACCAATCCAGTGCCCTCTGAAGCCCAGGTCTTCAGCCTCCTGGCCCGACTGCTGGGGTCCCTGGCTGTTCAAGCGACAGCCTCCGCTTGACACGTGTTTCTTCCGTGTGCCTCCATCAGCTGTCATCCAGCTAGATGGAGCACGCTCAATGTCGGGTATCGCATATGCGTGATAGCTATTTTACTTCATGCCCTTAGAGTCTCTTAAAGGTACAGTATTACAACCTTGGTTTCTCCTCTCTCAGGTTCTCCTTCCAAAGTTACTATTGGCCAGCCAATCATTCCCTACCTATATATTCCCTCATTTGTGTATTGGCTTTGCCTGTAATAGTGCCTTGTGCCTTTTGTTAGCGTTCCTGTGTACTTTTGTTATTTTGTTGCTGAATCCTGTTAAGTTCAGACCATGTGTGTTTTCTGCCTGTCCTGACCTGTTTTGCAGGCCTTCATTACGATTGTTTGTTGTCATCCTCGATCCTTGACTGTTTGACTATTCTCCAGCCTGATCCCTCGGTGCCTTCGCCTTGATCATTCATCTCCGGTCCAGTTTCCTTTAGACAAAGAGTATGGGAAATTATTTACCCAAAGAAACACATATTTAATTTCATCAATCTCTTAGCTAATGGACACTATTTCCACACTTTACCAAGGCAGAAATGTCAGGTTGTAAGCAATTCACAAAATGTGTGATTATGGGCTGTGCCCGATTATAGTCCACAGCCTTTAATCTAGACAGCAAATTTAGGATGGAGAAATAATATTCTCAGAGTACCCAGTTCAGTCTGTTTGCGCTACCAGTATGCGTACAGACTGAGCTGATTAAACAGAGCACTCTGAACTTTGGTGGGAGAGTGGTCTGTCTTTTAATGTGGTACCCCAGGAACAAAAGTCCAGCACTTTAGGTCCTAGGGGAACACATTCGATGAAGACAGGCCACACTTCTACCGGTGATCTGTTTAATCTGCTTAGTCGTTTTCGCGCATATTTTTTCTACCCACACAACCATCCTGTAAAGGAAAACCCTGATTAAAGGCCATGCCCCTAATTGAAGAAATTATATCGGCGAAAAAAGTGTGGCCTATAATAAGGTCAACATGGCAGGGCGCGTCACACCCAGGGAGCCAGGGCGCCATGGTGACCAGGAAATTCGACCTTAAGCTAAGGAAAAGTTTTCCCCGCAGGGATAGTATATATATTTTTTACTTATCAACAGAGGCGTGCGAGGGAGCAGAGTGCCCCGAGGGCTCTGTTTAATCTGCTCTTTTAGCGCATATTTTTTCCACGATATAGTGCCCAAGTGCTGGTTGTGCTCAGCAGGGCTAGAAGAAAAGAAGGTCTGTGCCACACCAAGCTGGAACGTAAATGCCTCCCTTCCCTGCAATGAGGTATAGCAGCAGGGACGAGGGACATATTGATCAATTAACTTTTCAGATTTTTAAAAAATAGACAAAAAAAAATGCTGATTTTTGTGTATTTGCCTGGTGTGTGTGTGTATGTGACTGCTTGTGATTGTATGTCTATGCTTGTGTGATTGGGTGTGTATGCTGAATGACGGTATGTGTGTGTATGTGCGACTAGGTTTGTGCGTTTATGTGTATGTGTATGTGTGTGTATGTGACTGTATGTGTATATGTGACTGACTATGTGTATGTGTGTATGTGACTGACTGTATGTGTGTGTGTGTATGTGACTGCTTATGATTGTATGTGTATGCTTGTGTGATTGGGTGTATATGCCGTTGTCTGGTTTCTAGATTTTTATGCTGGCTACTCTAACTCAGTTAAGTTTGCCAAACCCTGCAAGTATTACCCGCCGTTTATCTTCTGGCAACATAGTCATAGAATCTTCCATTATGGAGGTCAAAACGGATATGTTTGCCTCTGCCACCACCAAATGGTGACATCAACACCCCTAAATTCTACTTGATGAAGCTTATCATTGCTTAGAGGTGAGTGGATGTACATTATTCTTTTGGCCTAAAGCTTGCATGCCAAGCATAGTGGCAAGGCATAACAATTCTATCTATATTTGCTAGCAATTTGTCTAACACAATGTATAGAAATCTTTTTAGCTTCTATAAATTCATACCTTGCCATTTTTCTGTGACACTTTAAGAATCTAACGTTACCCTTGTAGTCTTGAATGGTCAATGCATATTCCTTGATTTATACATTATTTTCACTGCTCAATACATTTCTTTGGCCAAACATGTTTATATGGTTTCACTTCCTTTCTAATTGTAACATGAATCTGCTCATCCTTCATTGTGTTTCTCTATCTAATGGACTGTTAATACACCATTATGATTTGCATTCATTAGGCAACCACTCAGCTTGCAAATATTACATGTTTAGTGCACCTGCTGGCCTTTCTGCTCAAGCTAATTGACAGTATCTGTTATGGAAATGTCTGCATTGTAATACATAAGCATTTATAGTCCTGTCTGCTTGTCACTTTCTATTTTATTTCACATACAAGTCTCATGATTTTCTGGAAATTCAGATTCAAATTCAATTTTCTATGTTTATTACTAGGTCTGTTGCCGTTTCTTCCTCTGATACAGTAATTCCAAACCACCATCAGTGAATTGAGATCTGTTGTACCAGATGTTAAATATTGTAATTATGTTTTCAACAATACCTTAACAAAAAAAAAAGCGCACTTGTCCTTTCATGGAAACATGTTTAAAAGGGGGGATCGTGGAGTTTCTCTTTGTATAATATTTTACCTATACTTACAGCCATTGTAACTGCTATATAAACTAATGTGTACAAAGGCTTTTGTCTTGAAAATACATAAAAAGAATACTGTATTTGTTTTGTAGAAGGATATTTTTCTAGTATCAAAATAGTTTTTAAAAATAATAGACTCATATAGAATTTTTACTTTTGGACATCAGTAGTGTATCTTCCACAAGGCAAGCAAGGCACTCGCCTAGGGCGGCACTTTGCCAGAGGGTGTTAAAGCACACTTCTGGTGCTTCAAACATTTTCACTTCCTCCCCCACAGTTCAGCAACCTTTAGCCCCTTCCAATTAATTGGGGGTGATGAGGGCATTTAATGGACGTGGTGGGGGTATGAAATGAGGGTCATGGTGGCATGTAATGGGGGTGATGGGGCATTTAGTGTGTATGCAATGTGGGTGATGGGGGCATGTAATGGGGTGATTGGGCATTTAATGTGTGTGCAATATGGGTGATGGGGCATGTAATGGGGTGATGGGGTATGTCGTAGGTGTGCAAAGTGTGTGATGGGGCATGTCGTAGATGTGCAACGTGGGTGGGGTGATGCCCGAATTTTGTCTGCCTAGGGCAGCACATAACCAAGATACACCACTGGTGGACATTGAGAGCTATTCACCAAAAGTATATTAACTATGCATTATGCAGAGACAACTGGGCTCTTCTAGCAGGAGAAGGTTACCAGATGTGCACAGTGCTTAGTTAAGTCATGAGAAATGCTCATCACAATTCTACCGCACTTCATTTTGTTTGAATAGCTCCCATGATGCTTATTTGCTACAACCTTGTGTCTCAAATGTTAGGTTAATTCCGGAGAACTAATCTGCAGGTTAACCTTGCAGCTAACATTATCACTTCACTCACTTTTTCTTTCACACATATGGTGGGGATCGTTACATTAATTTATCCCTATTTTATGCATGGTCAAAATGGTATAGTGAAAATATATGTGAATTTGGGGGCGCTCTACATATATTTAAAAACTCATGCTGCAAAACATAGAAACATAGAATGTGTCAGCAGATAAGAACCATTCGGTCCATCTAGCATGCCTAGAAAACTACTCCGGTGCATGAACCTTTCAAACACACCTTTAAATGTATAAATTAACAACATGTGAAAAAGTGAGGGGGTGCTAAATATAATATCTTATCTGATCATCAAGACGGTCTGATAAGTCACTTAAAGACACAAAAAGGACAAACACAAATATATTTCAGTATGTGAGAGGTGTCCCAAAACATACAGCCATCTGAAGAAAAGCACTCACAAGAGTAGAGAATCTACGATCAAGGCTCAAAGATATAAGGATCAGAGTCAGTGGGCTCTGAGTGGCACAATATTCCTGGTATCTGACTGGCACATAGTTATGGGGTTCTTGTGTGTGGCATAGTTAATAGGCCATCTAACTGGCATTACTAAGGAATCTGTTTGGCATTGTATTGGAGAAAATCCAGGGGGGTGACACCATGAGTTTCCACACCGGGTAACACCAACCCTAGTGACGCCCCCGATCAGAGTATAACCTTCTCACAAGGTATCAGATGGCAGCATTGTGGGATCTACTCACCAATACATAAATAACAGGAGAACAATGCCGAAGAAACAAGAAGAGGTGTAAATGGTAAGTATCAACATAATAGTTTTACTTATAAAGATAGCATATCTGCTTACATTAAAAACAGTAATTGCGTTCTATTGAATTGCCAGTCTAGATTGAGTAAACTTCTCTGGTGGAGTATTATACTATTTCAGGGTTTCATTGGCTCCTCCCTCTTGCATCACAATTTCTACGTGTTTCACTGCACAATTGTCATCAATGGATGTCTGACATCAGTCATCCATAAAGCGGTTATATTGATGAAAGCAGTCGGGGGCGGGGGGGGGGGATATTTGATTGCATGTGGACCAGGGCAAGTTGCCCTGCCCCCAATGTATTTTTTAGGGGATGGGAACCATTTTGCCGGTTCCATCCCCATTTATTATTAGGTTGAACCAGGACTACTAGCCCTGCCCCCCCTAATTTTTTGGCCGGCAGATTTTTTTTAAATGTATTTATGGGGCCAGCGGAATGGCTTTTATTTTTATTATAATTTGTTTATAACACTTTTTAATTTCAATTCACCTTATAAAAAAAGGCAAATTGAAATATCTGGAATGTGGCAACCATCCCAGATCCAAATTGTAGTAATTGTTGATCGCCGTATATTGTGTAGTTGAAATTGTATTCATTTTGTGGTGAACATGTTCAGATCAGAATTACTCCATTGCTTTGGTTTCTGAACTTCCAGAATAGCCTAATCGGACCCAAAATGCGGCATTTTGTATAGCTGATTTTTGGGGATCTGTTTGATTTGGCTATTATGTCTGATCTGAATCTATTTTGCAACATATCAGGCTGTAGACCCTTGAGCAGTGGTGGAACTTGGTTTTGTGCTGCCCTAGGCAGACAACATTTGGTCATCCCCCACACACGTTGCACACCAAGGACATGTCCCATCCCCTCTTTACATGCCCCATCACCGACTTGCACACACATTAAATGCCCCATCACCCTCATTACATGTCCCCATCACATGCTCCATTACCCCATCACCCCGGTTACATGCCTCCATCACCCTATAACAAGTCCCCATCACCTTATAACATGTCCCCATCACCCCAATACATGTCCCCATCACCCCAATACATGCCCCAATATATTAGAACATAACAGGCTGTATTGTGTAGACCCTTGAGCAGTGGTGTATCTTGGTTTTGTGCTGCCCTCGGCAGACAAGATTTGGGCACCCCCTAATCATGATGCACACCCAAAACATAACCCACGTTGCACACCCAGGACATGTCCCATCACCCCATTACACGCCCCATCACCCACATGCACACACAGTAAATGCCCCATCACCCCCATTACATGTCCCCAACACATGCTCCATTACCCCATCACATGCCCCCATCAACCTGGTTACATTCCTCCATCACCCCGGTTACATGTCCCCATCACCCCCAATACATGTTTCCATCACTCCAATACATGTCCCCATCACCATCAATACATGTCCCCATTACTCCTATACATGCCCCCATCAACCCTCATGTACGTCCCCATTACCCCCAATACATGTCCACATCACCCCCAATACATGCTCCCATCTCCCTAGAACTTACCCTTGTCCCTGGTGGCTAGTGGCAGGCAGCATGGTGTCTTCCATGCTGCCTGTTCGGCTCACCCACGGTGTGTGCAGAGAGGTCATGTGACCAGGTGCATGTCTGACATCAGAGCCCCGGTCACGTGACCTGTCGGCACTTTCCTGTCACACTGCACAGGGTGAAGAACAGGCAGCATAGATGTTTCTCTGTGCAGCCTGCTTGCAGGCAGAGCAGTGGTGAGGAGAGATCTTCCGATCTCCCCAGCCACCGTCTCTGCCGGCAAGCAAGGTTTTTTTTTTTCTTAAAGGGGCCAACGTTTATTTATTTTTTTGCTTTTTGTGCCACCCCTTAAAGGCATACAAGGCAAGTGCTGCCCTATTCACAAAAATACTTGACCATATGGTTTACCACTGGATGACTACAGCAAACAGGCTTCTCATGCTGAAAAGATGTGCTATGCTGCTTCTGGACACTGCTATTATGTTGATTTCCAGACAGTGAAATGATGGACTTAAGATGATATAAAAGCTGATCAATGTCCACACCCAGGTATTTCTCAAGATGCAAAACATTACAGAAAGAATCTGATTGACACCCTGGGACCCTTGCACCAAATCACAGTTTAAAGCATTTCTTAATTCTATATATCATATGCATATTGTCTAAGCAGGAAACCCCTCTAATATAACTACACACATAAAAGAAGGAATCTGATTTTCCTCTTTTTTGCTCTCTTTGGTATGACAAAAATTATTGCTGCTTCAAATGGCAATCTAAAGTCATTGATCATGGATTCCGGACTGTATTCCAGACTTTAAGGAAAGTGGTGCATAGTAAAAAAAAAAAAAAAAAGGGTAATTGCTAAGGCAAATTATGTTGTTTATTCCCTGTATGAGAAAAGTGTCATTACGAGACAGTGTAAAATATACTATAGATCCTGTAACAAATAGTATAAACAAGAAATGAATTGCAAAGAAAAATATACCCTGGGAATCTCTGAAATGTAATTGGAAAAATAATATTACCGAATTGCCATATGCAGCTGCGGCCTTTTTAGACAATATATGAACATAGCAGCTGATTATCCAGATGAATGTATCCAGTGTCTCGCATTAGAAGGAAATGGCTAAACAATGCTGATTCCTTCAAGTCTGTAGTAATGCTATTTACATATACATATTTCTGATATTAATAATGAATCTTTTTCAGAAGATCATATGATCACATTAACAACTGCAATCATGAATAATGTTTCAGCCTGACAAGAAAGTGTACAAATACCTTCATTAAATCAGAAACTACTCAGTAGTCTCAGTATTAATCAAATCTGATTAATATAAAGTGAAGTACTTCAACAGTTCAATTTAACAGAAAGACAGACGGAAACATTGCTTCACATATCCCAAGCCTTTATTTATGATATAAAAGAAACATTTTCAGAGTGCCAGACCCAAGGTCAGTCAATGGGAGGTGTAAATTTATTATGCATGAACGCTTACAGGTGAAATATATATGACAAATTAGGAGACTGATTTTTTTTTATTGTATTCTCAGTTATTTATAGAATATAACCAAAAATTAAATTGTAAGCAAGCAAGATGTAATAGGGGTACCACAGTGGTCACATTTTAAAAGCTTCATATCTTGTAATTTAACCACTTAGTGACAAGACATTTTTACCTTGACTTTCCCTTGGTGACAATGGCTGTTTTGACATTTCTGGGGTGTTTGTGTTTAGCTGTAATTTTCTTCTCTCTCACATACTGTACCCACACAAATTATATGTTGTTTTTATTGTCATAAGAAGGGCTTTCATTAGATACTATTATGTTCATCATATCTTATAATTTACTACAAAAAAAATCATAAAATATGATGATGAAAAAAAAAGACCCCATCTAAATAGCTTCTAATTGTTGTCCCGAGTTGCATGTTTCCATATTTTTCGATATTTTTTAGCGAGATATGGGTCAAAACTAGAGTTGAGCAAACCCGAACCGCACAGTTCGGGTTCGTACCGAACATTACGGTTTTTGGACCCCGGACCCCGGACCCGAACACGGACATTTCACTGTATGTTCGGGTTGGAGTTCGGTGTTTGGCGATTTAATGGTGCGTTTTGCAGGGCAGCCAATCAACAAGCGTTTGACTCGTTTGCCCTTAGAAGCCATCACAGCCATGCCTACTAGTGGCATGGCTACTAATACTGTGGTTACAGGTCACTTTGAAAAATTCTAATAGTTTTGGGTGCTAAATAGTACATTTGCGTCCTGCGGTGCACTTAATAACTGAGAGTCAAATAGAACCGTCATATACTGTGGTTACAGGTCACTTTGAAAAATTCTAATTGTTTTGGGTGCTAAATAGTACATTTGCGGCCTGCGGTGCATTTCTTGCAGTCCAATAAACAAAAAAAATACAAATAAAAATTGTTGACTATTGGCGGTTACATTGTCGCCTGACATGAACCATCTGTTACTTTGGTGGGTGAACGCAAAGAATTAGGAGAGCATCAAATAAAGGATGTGGCCCTGGTCGTGGTGCTGCTGGTGTTGGTGGAGCGCCTGTTGCAAGGAGAGGACGTGGTCATTCTGTGCCAACTACACGCACAAGTGAAACACCTTCCTCAGGTGCGAGTACGCAACTGAACCTTCAGCGTTATTTGGTAGGCTCGAATGCCGCTCTTAGAATGGTGAGGCCAGAACAAGTACAGGCGATAGTAGATTGGGTGGCTGACAGTGCCTCCAGTTCCTTCACATTGTCTCCCACCCGGTCCCCTGCTGAAAGCTCAGAGTTGGCACCTGCAGCCCATGGCCATCTGTCTTTCATCTCACCCCCTTGCAAATCAGCCAAGCAGTCTGAGCCACAAGTCATGCTTTTTGATGACTCCGTCCGTGGGCCATCCACCTAGCCCTGCCCCAGAAGTGGAAGAGATTGAGTGCACTGATGCACAACCACTTATGTGTCAGGATGTGGACATGCGAGGAGCACCGCATCACGTCTCTGATGATAGCGAAACACCGGTGCCAACTGCTGTGGCTTTTGGCAGTGTGAAGACCGGCAAGGAGGACAGGGTTGAGGAGTGGGTGGAAGATGATATGGAGGATGATGAGGTCCTAGACACACACATGGAATCAAGGTAATGTGAGTGACGTGTCCAGTTTGGAGGACGAGGCGGTGGTCAAACAGAGTCACCAGCACAGCAAAAGAAGGAGCAGGGTGCAAAAGCGGAGTGGCCGTCCCCTAGACAGTACGCCTGCTACTGCCCAGAGACCGAGCACACCAAAGCCAGCTCCAAGGAGTTCCCTGGCTTGGCAGTTCTTCAGACAATGTGCTGACGACAAGACACGAGTGGTTTGCACGCTGGGCAATCAGAGCTTGAAGCGAGGCATAAAAGTGCTAAACCTGAGCACAACCTGCATGACCAGGCATCTACATGCAGTGGAGTAAGCACCTCAAAAACCAAGAAAGGTCTCAGGCTCCTCCTGCTTCCTCTTCTGCTGCTGTCTCTGCCCATTCCTCCACCTCTGGAGTCACAGTGGCACCTGCCACCCCGCAAACAGAGGATGTGGCAGCAACGCCACTACGTCCGCCACCGTCCCCAAGCATCTCCACACTGTACCATGAAAGTGTTCCGCTGTCCATCTCCCAAACACTGGAGCGAAAGAGGAAGTATGGCCCTACCCACCCACGATCCCTGGCCCTGAATGCCAGCATTTAAAAATTCCTGGCCTTTGAAATGCTGTCATTCTGTCTGTTGGAGACGGACAGTTTTAAAAACCTGATGGCGGTGGCTGTCCCACAGTACGTGGTTCCCAGCCACCACTACTTTTCCAGGCAAGCCATCCCTTCCCTGCACAACAAATTGGCGAACAAAATCAGGTGGGCACTACGCAATGCCATCTGTGGCAAGGTCCACATAACCACAGATACGTGAACCAGTAAGCACAGGCAGGAATGCTATATCTCCCTAACTGCACACTGGGCAAATGTAGTGGGCCTGAAGTGGATGGCATTTCTCTTTGCCTCCTGTTGCCTCCTACTCCGCTTCCTTCTCCTCTACCACATCCTCATCCAGTCAGCGTAACACCTTCACCACCAACTTCAGCACAGCCAGGGGGAAACGACAGCAGGCTGTTTTAAAACTCATATATTTGGGGGGAAAACCCCGCAGCGCGCAGGAGCTGTGGACGGGCATGGAACAACAGACCGATGAGTGGTTGTTGCCACTGAGCCTCAAGCTCGGCCTGGTGCTGTGCGATAATGGGTGAAATCTCATAGCAGCTCTAGGCCTAGCCGGTTTGACATGCATCCCTTGCCTGGCGCATGTGCTGGATTTGGTGGTGCAGAAATTTCTGAAAAACTACCCAGATATATCAGAGCTGCTGAAGAAAGTGCAGGCCATCTATGAGCGCTTTCTGCGTTCTCACCCTGCTGGTGCTCGCCTGTCTGCGCTGCAGTGTAACATAGGCCTTCCCACTCACCGCCTCATATACGATCTGCCCACAAGGTGAAACTCCACCTTGCACATGCTGGAGAGATTGTGCGAGCAGCAGCAGGCGATAGTGGAGTTTCAGCTGCAGCACGCATGGGTCAGTCGCTCTGCGGAGCAGCACCACTTCACCACCAATGAGTGGGCCTCCATGCGAGACCTGTGTGCCATTTTGCACACCAACATGGCCAGTGCCAATGACGCCATTCTCAGTCTTGCAATCCCACTTCTATGTCTCCTTGAAAAAACGCTTAGGGCGATGATGGAAGAGGATGTGGCACAGGAGGAAGAGGAGGAGGAAGAATGGTCATTTCCACGGTTATCAGGCCAGTCATTCACACGTGGCTTGGAGGGTGGGTTCCTTCACCAGCATAGGCCAGGTAAACAATTGTCCAGCCAGGGCACAGTTCTGGAGGAGGAGGAGGATGAGGATGATGATGATGAGGAGTAACCATGTTCACAGCAGGGTGGCACCCAACGCAGCTCGTGGGCATCACTGGAGCGTGGCAGTCAAGCAGCATATTCAGAGCGACGGAAGTGAATTTACTTTCACTTCAGAAGCTCAGACCACCAGAGGGAATTGCCATATTGATGGAGCATGCTTCTCCGTCAATATGGCTCCCACGATCGTGGGTGCCCCAGATAGGAAATTTCAGTGCTGGCTATTGCCTCGACATCGAGGCAATAGACCAGCACCGGTAAAACGTTTTTCGCTATCATTTTCGCAAATGGAGTTCCTGGCAGGACGTGCCTGACACATCCATTGTCGCAAAGGGGTTAAGAGAAGTCAGATCCTGGTCACTAGACTGTGATGTCGCTGTTGCTGCAATAAGCACTCTAAAATACCATATAGTTCGTATAACAAAAGCATGGGTAACATAGTAACGTAGTAATTTAGGTTGAAAGTTTAAGTTAAACCCTTCAACCTCTCTATTTCGAATTTTGTCACTTAGGGGGAAAAATTCCGTCTTGACTTCAAAAGACTATCAGTTTTCTCCTCAGATCAAGAAGGTCTATTAGAAACATAGAAACATAGAATGTGTCGGCAGATAAGAACCATTCGGTCCATCTAGTCTGCCCAATTTTTTTTGAGTACTTTTATTAGTCCCCCGTTCCCGGTCTTATAGCTAGGATACTTATTCTATTATTAGGTATGCAAAACAAAGGTAGGAACAAGCATAGGTAATAAGCAGGACCAGAGGAAAGCAAAAGCAGGAGCCAGCATAGGAAATAAACAAGTGAGCAAAGCCAAAGTATATTGAGATCACTGGAACAGCTTGGATGAGTCTGCAAACTGGGTGAGGCCTTACAGATGTGGTGACCTTATGGTAAACCAAGAGAGATTTGCGCTCCACAATGTGACGTAGGGTGTCTATATACGTGGGATTGTTGGTGATGGCTCATAAGTACATAAGGAATATGTTATTCTAGGTGTTCCCTCATTTAAGTAAGAGGGAATGCATCAAATGTTCCGATGCACCGAATCACTTAGCTGCATTTTCTATTGTACTTATCTTTCTATAGGGATAATAACAAATATTATGTTTAAAAGAGAAAGAAGAACTATCATTATATTAACCAAAAAACATCGCCAGCTTGGGATGAACTCCTGAGTTAGTCCTCCTTTTAATGGGTAACCCCTGCTATAGTGCCATATTTGTAGGGAATAACACAAATTTGCATCCGTTGTTACTCTATTATAAACTTAAATAGATGAGGTATGATGGAAATAGCAATTAGGTAAAAATGAATGATGGGCAGATCCCTTGGGGTTTCAGTTATGTAGCTTAATAGTTACTTCCTCCTTTGCCAACATCTTATTGGCTGACAGCCACATAAAGAGAAAACCATTATTTGTTTGCCAATAACTAGAGAAAATAGTCCCTTTGATAGAATTAATGCACTTCCATAGGTATTGATTAAGTTACATTGTAAGCCATTCATGTTTTTGGTTTTAGCAACTGATTTTCTGTATCAGCAAAAATATTTCACCCATGTCAACCTTAGCTTTCACTTCTAATATTCAGAAAACGAGCACTATACACTAATATAGCTTTGTTGGCTTAATGTAGAGTATTAATGCTTTATCAGCATTTCTTGTAATTACTTGAAATTTCTGCTTATGTTAACAGTCTATAAAAGAGCTACCTACAATCTCTACAGTAAATTGGGTTCACTGTGTTCAACTGCTTTGAATTTGTTATACATTCCTAACAGACACAAATTATCTGCTTTTTTTAATAAACCAGGACAGAAAGCAGAGGTAAAATACATGACAAAATGTTTTAAAGGTGACGATGAGTATTATTACTTGAGCCAAACTATGTGCATAAAGTTTTCCTTTATAAAAAAATAACTATCTGCGCTTATCACCTTAATAAAATTGGTAACAGAGGAGCCAACAACCGTAACTATATGCAAGCAGGGAAAAGAAAAATGTTCTAAGCTTGTAGCCTGAGAAGCATAGAGAGGCAACTTTGACTTTTCTTAAAGGGACTCATAATTAGAACATTGCAAAAGCAATTATCTATCTGTGTAATACATGCAAATATATATATATATACAAATAGGTAGTAAAGTGCAAGAAGTAAAAAGAGAGCCATACAATACATACACTATGCAGAAATCAGCATATGAGCAGCTATATATCTGGGAGGATACATCCAGGGCAGAGTTAGGATGCTTATTTTCCACTCCTATGTGCTGGCAAGCAATGCTACCAGGTTGAGGAAACAATGATTTGCTCAAGTGCTTCAAGCATTATTTTTTTGTTTGGGGTGGGTAATGGAGGCAAGACATTATATCCCATGGAATGCACTATATTTGGCATAATGTGAAGGTCTGAGCAGCATCACAGGTGTACCCTGTAGTATGAGTAAATTAAAAGCTTGTCAAACATTTTAATTCGACAAAGAAAGGGGTGGGTTCTACAATGCCTGAGAACAAACAGTACTGCAATAGTCTGTCCTGTAGGATAATACCTACTCGGGAGAGCAACTCCATTTTTCGCCTGCTTACACCATTGCAGAGGAACCACTCCATTAGCATATCAGACTGATCCCATAAGGGAAGTCCAGACCTGAAATGCATGGCTAGTACCCTCTACACGAGGAGCACAGCAAACCACAGATGTAAGTTTCGGCCTACAATGGCCTTGTCAGTGTGGTATGGCTGATGATCCTCTAGGTGCAAGCAGGCAAGGGACCCACAGCCGTAGGCATACCCTGTTACTTATGGCGACAAAGAAAGGGGTGGGTGCTACAATGCCTGAGAACAAACAGTACTGCAATAGTCTATCCTGTAGGATAATACCTAATCGGGAGAGCAACTCCATTTTTCGTCTGCTTACACCATTGCAGAGGAACCACTCCATTAGCATATCAGACTGATCCCACCCATAAGGGCAGTCCAGACCAGAAATGCATGGCTAGTACCCTCTACACGAGGAACACAGCAAACCACAGACATAGGTTTCGGCCTACAATGGCCTCATCAGTGTGGTATCGCTGATGATCCTCTAGGTGCAAGCAGGCCAGGGAGCCACTGCCGTAGGCATACCCTGTTACTTATGGCGACAAAGAAATAACTGTTACCTATGTATCTGTGGATTATCATGATCCTTCAGTTGTGTCCGACTGTTGTCCGATGGTTTGGACATTATGCCTTAAGACTGTCAGCGTTAATTATGTGTTCAAAGTCTTCCTTCTGTTTAAATATTACATTACCTCCGAAGGCAAGATATACAGAGCTGAAATGCAGTTTTGTATCGGGTGTAGGAAATACTACAGTTATATAATGTAATATTTCAAATACTTGTGTATTTGGGGTTTCTTTGTTAAACAGTCAAAAGCATAATTATTGTGTTAATATGGTTTTTTAAAAGACCACTTAACCTTCTGAATAGAAGGTCTTTGAGTAATAAAATGTACCCTTTTTTTTAGTTCTGCTATTTTAAGTGGTTTTGTTTCGTCCCCTTCTTTTAGATAAATTACTTTAAGAGAGGACCCTTGTTGAATTTTTGTTCTCAGACAGCAGTATTTGCTTAATTTTATTTCTTGGTGCTGTATTCTATGTATTACATTTGTCAATAAAAATTGTTTACTTGCCCCATCGATGTCTGTACCAGAAAGTACAAAATGTGCTGCTAAAGCTGAAAATGGCAATGCATGCTGGTGCCTGGGCTGAGATAGTTCATTATATGGTACTTCATGCTCTAGAAACAAATCTGTGCTGTGGTCTGCATGCTCAGATTGACAGTTGTTATTTAGATGTAGATGAGGATGAGGTGTTTCTTCAAAACAGGATCTGTCATGTAGACTGTAACTTGACATAAATTTTTACACAAAGTGAATATAACTGCAGGCCTCTACTCCATGTTCTATGAATAAAATAATGCCAAATTACTCGACCAAGTAGAATAAATCATTGCCGACAGATTCACTTCAAGGTAGTCCAGCAGTACGTGGGCCTATAAATATAGTTATAATGGTGAAGAACTGGACTGGAATGTTTTGATGTACAGTATCTTACGAGTGCTCTATATGTCACTCACAGACTGAAAGGTTACCATTCTAAGAAAGAACTTGATTGATGTACATCTCCTTTCAACCTCACATTCTATGTAAATACTTAAATATCATGTTTTGTTTTTGTACTCTTGAATAAAGAGAGAGGGGATCCATAAACTGTGCACAAACAAAACAAGTTATTGGTCCAGATTCAATGGCCCTCTATTTAACCCCTTTGTGACAAGACATTTTTAACTTGACTTTCCCTTAGTGATAATGGCTGTTTTGACATTTCAGGGGTGTTTGTGTTTAGCTATAATTTTCTTCTTTCTCACATACTGTACCCACACAAATTATATGTTGTTTTTATTGTTATAAGCAGGGCTTTCATTAGATACCATTATGTTCATCATATCTATTTAAAAAAAAAAACCTTTTCTTTGACCTAAAATATAATTTACATAAATACAATCATTACAAAAGACCCCATATAAATAGTTTGTAAATGATGTCCCGAGTTCAGACATATTCATGTTTCCAATTTTTCGGATTTTTTTTTTGCGAGTTATGTGGCAAAAAACATATATCAATAATATATTGAATTTTTGACCCCAACCCGAACCCTAAATTTAACCCTTACACTAAATTTAACCCCAACTCTAACCCTTATGCTATCCCTTGATATATTTTAATTTAATTTTAACCCTTATGCTAAAAATTATGCATTATAGGGGCAGTCAAGCAACATATTCAGAGCGATAGAAGTGAATTTTCTTTCACTTCCGAAGCTCTGACCACAAGAGGGCATAGCCATATTGACGGAGCATGCTGTTTCGTCACTATGGCGCCCAAGATCACTCAGTGGAGTGATCGTGGGTGCCCCAGAGAGGAAATTCGATTCTGGCTATTGCCTCTACATCGAGACAATAGAGCAGCACCGTTAGAACTGCTCGTTTCACCGCATGATGTACGTGACATGTCCATTGTCACGAAGTGGTTAAATGTTCATTGACTGCTTAACACAGTTGATATTTGCACATTTTAATACTCGCAATGCTGCACAAATAACACTGAAAGCTTTAAAAAAACAATGTTGTGGTAGTCCAATTTCCTTTACCTCCACTGCAAAATAGACCACCCACTGGTCCCATGAATGAAAAAAGTGGCCCTCTACTGATTGTGGGCTGGCACCATGCACACAGTTACTAAATACAAATAATTGGTGGGGATGCCCTTACCCCAGGGCCACATGCCAGCATATGCCTTTGGCCCTCAATGATAAAATTATTGATCCCCTTGAGCTGACACAATGTTAATGGCCCCTAAATAAATAAAATTATATGCCCCCTGGGACCACAGGCCAGCACAATGCCAGTGGCCCCTGGGCTTGTGCCCAACACTTTGCCCCAAGTCCAGATTAAATAAAAATACATGGCCTCATTCCCTCCCATTCCTCATTGTGCCAGGGACTGGCCAAACTAGAGCAATAAATAAATAAAATCAATAAATTAAAATTAGGCTTTACCTACCCCCCCACCACTACCTTGTTCAGGTAGGGGGGAAATCACTGCCCACTCCCTGGCACACAAAGGGTGCTTTGTAGGGACAAATACCCGTATCCAGGTTCCAGTGGTGATTTGCAACGAGAACAAGAGTTAACAGTGTAAGGCGCTACTATAATTTTGTGTCAAATAATTTAGTGAATGCAGCTCACTACTCGGTAGAAAATTACCTCTTATTTCTACAAATAACACAAAATACAAGAGAGGGATAATGAGAGGAGCGCAGAAAGAATATAAATTGGTGAAATCTGTGAGAAATATATTGTGATAGAGAGTGAAAAAAGTGTTGTTATAGTGAAACTTTCATGCTTAATCATAGAGCAGTGTTTCTGCTCTTGAACTTGTGAGTACAACTCCCACTATCCTCACCAATTCGATTATTGTCCATATACAGAGAGCACTATTTTCCCTCCCTTTGTCTTTTTTTTGTATGTACTGAATTGAAATTGGGAGAGACCTTCAATCAGTTAACAAGAGCTTGTTAGAAGCTATAAGTATATTTTAAAAAATATTTTTGAGTTTTACCTTTCACTATAACAACACTTTTATCACCCTCTATCACAATATATTTCTCACACATTTCACCAATTTATATTCTTTCTGCGCTCCTCATTATCCCTCTCTTGTATCTTGTGATTTGCAACGCCCTAGATCCTCAGCTTCTGGTGCCATCGATAAAACAAAAATCTGCTCTTGGAAAAAATTATTAAAAAAGAAAGCGTTCTCCATTGATGCAGACTCAGAATGAAATGCCAGCCAGTCAGAATGAAAAACCTGGAATGTCAGCCAATTAGAAGCCTCCTTGTCCCAGCCCTGCAGGATTTTCAATCCAGCCAATAGTAGGGCTGGGACAGGAAGGTTTCTGATTGGCTGACAGAGGCAATCGTTCACACGCCTCATCCTGGGCATCGCCACAGACTTTTTTTAAATGTGTTAAGTGGGAGGCCGCTTGTCCCTGACGGAAACAGTAATTTACATTTTATTGCTGGGGAGATACTAGGGGCCTAGCGGCCCCCTACTATATCCCATTATGTTCAAACATGTTCTAGCGATGGTCCTCCAGTTGTTACTTCTCAGTGGTTTAGCGGATGTCCTGTACTGCCCTACAGACTGAGCAGTGAATTCCATTTGAATCATCCAGCATTGTCAGTGTGAGGGTGAAGGTGTATTGTAACCCTTAAAAAATACGGCATTAATTTTATTTTAAAAATGCATGTATTTCCTTTAAGTAGACTATGTGAGGAACATGTGACTCTAAACATCCAAGTTGCTTGAAGAATTTACTAATTGACATGAAAAGTATGTTATTAATGATAGGAATCTATTAACTAGTAATGTGAGCTGTTTAATTAGATATATAAATTGCTTCATATTCTTTAGTGACTCATTAATTAGAACATGAATCTGTCATAACTGCACTCACACAACCTTAATAAAGCATTTGAAAAGGAGCTGCATAAAATGGGAAGCCATTGGTTGAGAGGAGATAAAATGAGAGTCAATCTTTTCATTCTGATTTGGTTCAGTCACCAATTCATTATGCATCCATAAAACCTGCAACTCTAGTTAGAGGGTAACATTTATTGAAAATACTTGAGCAAATAGGTATATTAAACATGTATAATCATGCAGCGGGTAGAATGAGGTAAAATTACACAGGATACAAAAGTTTATCTTGTGTGTTTCATTACTTTGCAGTTTTATTCCTACTGAGTGACTTTAAATCAAAACTGGCTAATTTAGTAAGATTCTGCACTCTGCAGGAGCTGTTAGGTGAGCACAACATGGCTGCTGATTGATACCGTATATGTATGGATTTTTGGTTGATGTGTACTTTTGTTGACTCGATATTTCCACAAGAAACATCAGATTTCTCACACACAAGTTAAGAGTTCAATGTTAATAAAGCCGTAAAATAGATGTTTATAAAACAGACAGGTATTCTCAAAAATCTATCTGCTGATAAAGTACAATATTTATTTGAATATAAGATGACCCTGATTATAAGATTACCCCCCCAACAAAAAAATAGAAAAACCCTAATTATAACACAACATATAGGAACAAAGTTTTACTAGCATATATTCCTTTACATGTCCACTGTTTTTCACATTTAACACCTTCACAACAATACCAGGTACGTCACAAAAACCTACCTGGTATCTTCTGTTGTGATCGCTTCCTATGGAGACTCAAAACAGTCCGGTCACAAAGAGGTTAATAAAATATTATTTAAATTGCAAGTCTAGTTTTAATTTTCTTTCTCTGTCTCCCATCATTCCAATTCTTCTGCTCACCTTCCAATATTGCCCCACAGCAAAATATTGCACCTCATGGACATATTGCATCCACAGACTTGCCAATTCACCCCAAGGAATTGCCAATGGACCCCAAACACTTGCCATTAAACCCCCAGCACTTGCCAATGTAACCCTTGAATTTACCAACACACCCACAGATGTGCCAATGCACCCACAGACTTGCCAGTGCACCCCAGGCTTTCCAATGCACCCACAGCTGACACAGTGGGGATTTTAATTGCACTATGTATATCTACAACATGTTGTATTGAGCGCCAGATGCTTGGTACATGCTTTTTATCTTCATCAGGAAACTGCAGCTCAATCCCTCAGAGTAATGTACAGTTGCCTGATGTCATGCAGTGTCACCTTACGCCATCCCTTATGACTCCTCCTTGATTGATCTGTATGTATGAAAGAGTACAGTAAGCAGTAGCTATTTTGTGCATTGTGTACACTTTTTTTAATTGACAATGTGCAATTATTTATAACATGTTATACGTGTATATTTATAAAAATGTACAACGAGCAAAAAACACAAACATATATTATGTTACATAAAACGTTTAATTATGGGACAACTCAAACAAACTTACAATCTATTAATACATTAAACATTTTATCTCCTGTATTAACAATTTGAGCAACTACTTAAAGGCAAACAGTTGAAGAATTTACTCAAAATATCATGTAAAATACATACATTTATATAGTAATGTTAAACTAGTGTTATTTAATCAGTGAAATGAAACAACATGTGATAATATTTAATTTTAATTTAATTTTTAAGAGGCATGTAACAATTTGCACCACTAGCAGATTAAGGAAAATGTTCTTGATTTTCTTTAAATAATTGCATATTAAACAGGATGTGGCTATTAGAGAAGTAACACAATGACATTTTCACAAAGTGATGTTGGTTGTAAACAGCTTCTGTACCTTAATAACCAAATGTGCCGCTAATTAATTGTTAATTAGAAGTCATTTACTCCCCTCTTGGAATGGATTACACTGCATGTTTTAAAACCGATATGGGCAATTAGTTAAAATTAAGAAACATTTAACTTACCATTGTACAAATAGCATTCATGCTCTATATACTGTGAGTATAATTTGTGCTACCTTACTTTATAAAAAAGCTACAATCATTTACATATAACGGTAAATTGATATGAGTTTCCTGCCTTGGAGGAATCTATAACTGATATTACTCCTTGCTTGTGATGTACAGAATTCTAAAACCATTTTTATGTGGTCCATACACATTTGAAAACCTTTCAAAGATTAACGGTATGGACATATTTTAGCTAGGAATACCAAGAAACTCTATCTGCTAGAGCTGGTCCTTGCAAGCAGCCAGTACTGGTACTAATGCTCCCAAGCATGTAGAAATTATGAATGATATCAGACAGATACAGCGGAAGGAAAGGTGTCCATAAAATAACTCCATTGCCCCTGGAAAAGGTCTGTGAATGTCCATAGATAATCATTAAACTATTCATCGCAAAGTCCTGTAATTGTCTACCAGAAGCAATGTTGGCACCAAGCCACCAATCCTATTTTGCATTGTCGACTTGTATTACTGACCACTGATTATAGTTGCTAATTTTACCAGTCCCAACACCAGCCTGAACCTCACACTACATTCTTAGTCATCACTGAGATCCACTGTAAGGCTGGAGGGTAAAGTACCGTGATTCAGATGTGAACCCCACTTGCAGAAGGAGACAACATGGTAGGTGCAGGGATACAGGTGCAGATAGTAGAATGATCAGCAAGCCGAGTCGGGAGGGCCAGAGAAGAAGTGTAGTCCCAGAACGAGCCGGGTCAGTTGTCCAGAGAACACGGTAGTAATAAATAGGGATAGCTGGGTCAGGATACCAGGGGTCAGCAGAAGGCAAGCCGGGTCATGGGGCTGGTACAGCAGGAGAAACTGAATAAACAAGCGGGTCAAAATCACATGTAACAGGAACAAACACGCTGGGTACAAAGATCCAAGCAATTTGAATCCACTCACACACGAGCTACCCACGAAACAGGACGGACACCAATATTGCTCATGGTCCACATTTATTGTTGTCTGTGATGGACAATTTAATGATGTTCTATAGACCTTCACAATCCTTTCTATAGACACTGGTGTCCTTGTATGGACACTTTGACTATCCATGCTGAGAACCCCTTTGCCACTTCAGTCACTACTTTGCAATCTATGATAGTGCTACATCAAATTATACTGTAGATCTTAGTGCCAACCCCTGAACATGTCTGTTATATGTGACAAGGTCGGCAGCTGAGTATCGCTATCATCTGAAATACTTTCTCTTAACCCTCATCATGGAAGGAATATTAGACCAGCCAGTGACCTGGAAACTCCATTTTATTATTATTGTTGATTTATAAAATGCCATATTATGCAGAAGTGGTTGCAGGGGTAGCCATTGCCACTGGGCCAGATGATCCCTGTGACCACTTTGCCCTTTAGTGCTGTTAGCCTGTGGCTTTAAAAAAACAAAACAACACTGTACATTTCCTGTCACTTATCATCCTTGTGACAGTCCTGTACACATCATAGCATTCCCGCTCTCCCCCAATGAGAATTGTTCCTTTTGTGTTGTTTATCCTTCCCCAGTAACAGCTCCCACTCTGCTGCATGTGGATGGTTGTTGTTTTTCCCACTTTGTCCCAGAAAGACAACCCTGGTGATTCAGATGCTACTTATAATGACCATGAGCTGCATGCTATTGTGTCATTTTATGTCAATGCTTTAAAGAACCCACAGATGGCAAACTGGCATGGTCTCCTTGTAGTGAGGGTGAAGCAGTATGCCTCAAATTGGAGACAGTGGCCATTTGGACTTCATCAGGGATAGGCAAAGCCTCCGTACAAGGACACTAATGTGTGTGACAAAGTATGTCAAGGTCCAAAGAACATCATTATATTGTTGTCACAAAGTTCTGTTATGTAAAAGGTTGGTGTCAACCCATGCATCTCATCTTCTGCCAAATTATATATTTGTTAAACTCAATCTTTGTAATCCAGCTGTACAGCACTGTAGGTTGTATTACATATTTGAATTTTAGGGGATTCAAACAAGCAGTGAAATTTAGTGAATTAAATGCAAGTAGGAGTCTCATTGGCTGCGACTAAATTAACCTTATTGTTGTAATAAGTATATTCTCTCCTATTTGAATTATTTATTGTGTCTTGCTATAGACGAGATTTTAGATGCTGAAGATAAAGAAAACAAGTTATCCTAAATTATTTTTAAGGCTTCGACTGTGTGAAGACTAACATTTAGTAAAGTATGCCTTCTAAATGGGAAATGTTTCCTAATTAGCTCATTATCATATAAATTACCAAGTTGTTGGTGAGCATTAAATTGTGAGCCGTGTTTATATGACCTTGTAGAATTAAAGTCCATAAATGCCACCCAGTCCAGTAGAAATACTTCAATTTGGAATAGACTCCAGATAATAGAGAGTGAGGTAGTCACAGTGTTATAAAGTAAAATCAGCAAGCAACACCAACTCTGCAGCATTACATGGCCTCACTCCTGAATGCAAAATGCACAGGAACAAGGTAAGTACTTAGCACATTCTTATTACGCAGGACTGGGGATCCCAGGAGCAAGGTAAGTACTTAGCACATTCTTATTACGCAGGACTGGGGATCCCAGGAACAAGGTAAGTACTTAGCACAGTTCTTATTACGCAGGACTGACAATCCCAGGAACAAGGTATTTACTTAGCACAGTTCTTATTACGCAGGGCTGGTTATCCCAGGAGCAAGGTAAGTACTTATGCAGATTTTACATTTCAATTGGTACTAGCACAGTAACAAGGAAAGCACTTTTTACAGTTATAGTAATGCGTAATTGGTGATCACAGGGGCAAGATAAGTACTTATGCAGACTATAGGTTGCAGATGATAAGTGTACAGAAACAAGGTAATTATTGTGCACAGTTCTTTTAATGCATGATTGGAGCTCACAGGAGCAAGCTAAGTACTGATGCAGGTTATAGATTGTATATGGTAAATGTATATAAACAAGTTGTTATAATGCAGGATGGGTGATTACAGGAGCAAAGTAAGTACTTACTAAGGTTATAGGTTGCAGATAGTAAATGCACAGAAGCAGGATAACTACTTTGCACAATTATTACAATGCCGGATTTGTGATCACAGGAGCATGGTAAGTACTATGCTAGTTATGGTAAATGCACAGAAACATGTAAGTACTCTTGAAGTAATAATGGAAGTTATTCACCAATTTAGACTTTGATATCCAAGAGAGAATTTCCCGGACAAGTCTTTCACTGAGATATTACTGAAAGTAGATCTGGTTTGGGAGTGTATCCATGATCCTCCACCAGCAGTTCAGGAAACAATATAGCAAAGACTGAACGCTGTATTGGTGTTTAAGTCAACATTAAGTAGCACAAGCGTCAGTTACTTCTGACTCTCTCTGAGAACGGCAAAGTAACAATGTTTTCTCAAGTTTTCTCCAACGCGCTTCTGCTCGTTTGATGGTCGTGACACCAATATAGCCTTGGAGCATGCATTTTTCATAGGTTTCCCTGAATAAAATGAATTCCAGCAGATAACTGTAGCTGCAAGGTCTTCTGCTCCACAACATGGTGATGTTAAGTTTATTTACACCCATGAAATGCAAATGTTCCAAGCATAATACAAAGTCATGTGACACACACTTAGACATATTATCTCACAAAAGCAGCATTTTCTGGCTGGTCAGAAAGGATGCTGAATTACACAAAAAAAGAGAAAGACTTGTTATATATAGTATATAATATTGCTTATCTGTTTCAGTAAAAGTGTACTGCCATGTCCAATTGCAATTGAACTTTTATAGGATTTTGTGTTTCTTTTTGTACAGTTTAATAGTTTCCCCGTTGAGCAGTTTCCCTGAAATATTATCTGCTTAAATGCCTAAGGTAGCTTAACTCTCTAAACCATCATCTGGGGACATCATTAATAATAGTAATAAGGTAGAATATGGGGCTCACTGTCTCCAATGTGAGTTAGACCAATAATTCATGTCTGTGTCCTTGTTAATTATAGCTTGATGTTCACAAACCTGGCTATCAAACCACTGTTGGAAAATGTCAGTTTTTATTGTCTTCTTCATGCCTCACGTTTGCCTTAACTATTTGGGTTTTTTTTCACACCATTATAAATGCAAAAGTTCCCAAAAATGTAAAGACTTAAAAATTTAGGAAGACTTTACTGTGAGGTATTTGTATTGTGTGCAAAATTTTATAGAGATATGTTTTATAGAGAGCTGACCTAATCTAGTATCACATAGAAGCAAAGGCATTATTGTGCTAAAATAATAGCAACCGACAAGCCACATATGGCACTCAAGAATGTCCTTAAAAGCCTATGCGTTCTATGGTCCAGGAAAGGACTCCGGAAGATATCTGCACTGGACTGATATTGGGCAGCGTTAATAAAGAGCCAGCAGAATATCAGCTGCACTCAGATAAGTAACCCTAGCAGGGTATAAACACTAGAACTGCCTGTAACTGAAAACTCTTCCCCCGGGTAATAAGAGCAACAAGGTCTGTAGAGAAGAGGGGAAGAGACCCAACCTGGCTGGTGGATATTCAGCATTTAAGAAAAGCATTGCTGCAGCACTCATTTAATGTTTCTATAGCAAAAAAATCTCTGGATAGGCATTATGCTCAAACATCCCCCTGTGTAACCCAATGGGTATGTACTTACCACTTGAGCACTGAGGCTTGGTCATCTCTACACCAAGGCACGGTAAATCAGTGTACTTATCAACCATTTTTTTCCCCTATAAGAGGATCTTGCTATATTTCTGAGCATATTGATTAGGGGGCACCTCTGGGGGTGCACCTTCCATTTAGCAGGCATGGCAAGCCGAAACAAAGATCAAAAGCAGGGGACCCTGAGAGACAAGGAGAAGGATAAATAAACAGAAAATAAACCTGAAAAGTGGCTATCCTTCTTCTCCCCACATAAAAGTAAGGGGAGAAAGAGCCCAAACAATGCCAGAAAACCCTGTAAATAATTCAGTCTTAAAGGAAGTTGAGTTTAATAAGGCACTCTCAGATGAGGTCTCAGGACACTCTAATGTGACACAAGAACAACTGATGGCATGCCTCAATATACAGTCTGAAAAAATCAAAGGGGGAATTGACACAAATTGACACAAAAAAAGGAGTTTCTGTCCTTCGGCAAAAGAACTCAAGAGGTTGAGTCAAAAACAGAATCTTTAGAGTTGATGTTTTCAGAGCAGAAATATTCCTTTAAGATTCTGGAGAAAAAGTGTGGCGGACCTGGAAGACAGGTCGCAAAGAAACAATGTAAGAATAAGGGATATCCCAGAGTCAGTCTCAGATAAACTGGAGGAATATGCTGGCCAGTTTCTGGTGTCCCTAGGAGTTTTAACCAAGGATCAAACACATTTTGCTGAGAGGTGCCATAGGACATTGAGACCTACGAATTTACCAGGGCACAAATCAAGAGACGCAATTATGTGTCTTGCCTCCTATAAAATCAAGGAGAAACTGTTTAGAGTCCAGAGGGAGGTAACATCCACAGAACCTTAAAATATTTCCCAATTTGTCTTATCAAACTAGAGCAAAAAGAAAAGCTTTTGCCAATGGTACAGGGACTCTGAGACTGAATAACATAAAGTACCCCACAAAGGTTAATGTGTGACACAATGACAAATGGCTACGCTTTGATACACCCGAGAGGCTTGACTCTTGGATCAAGGGGGGAACACTGAAGGTGGCAGATAGAGTTTGAGAAAGGCCTGATAATAGAGATCCTGTTATGATATATGGGGGACTGGGGGGTGGAGGAGGGGCATTTTTTTGTGTATTCTAAAAACACAGAAAAGGTATGACTTTTATAAATAGATTCACAATAAATAAGGGGACCAAAGTGTGTGTGTGTGGGGGGGGGGGGGATAAAACATCCTTTCTTTCTTTTTTTTTTTTTTCTTTAAATCAGTATTAGTAATATAGAAAATTGGGCACAATTAGATAGGCACTAACATTTTATAAATAGACCCATAACACATTAGGGGGCCTAAAGGAGAGGGAGGAGAAAAAAGAAAAGAGGGAAAAACATATCACAGCGATACTATGTATATAGTATGATCTATATCCTCTTTTTAAAAAAATATTTTTACATAAGCAATATAGACAATTTAGCACAATTAGAAAGGCACCATGAATTTTAAAAATAGACTTACAATAAATTAGAGGACCAAGGAAAGAAAGGAAAAAAAAGTGGGAGAAAAACATCACAGAGAGAGTGTGTATATTACTGAATCACTTTTTTTCTTTTTTATATATATAAATATGTATGAAAGAACACAGATAACAACACAATTGATCATGGAATCACTCTTAGAAAGAAGGAAAGGATAAAGGTTAAAATAGAAAAAAAGTATATTAGGAACACACCATAAAGAATTATTATTTTACTTTTTCTACTCTCTTCTTTTCTGCCTAAGAAGAAGGGAAAAAATAGTTTGAAATGATTAATAAGAGGAAAGGAGGTATAGAGAGAAAAGACAACCATCCCAGTATCATATTAGAGGGAACATCGAAATGGGTTTATGGCGGGAAGTACGGGAGATAAGGTATTGCTATTAGTGGAATGCTGGGTGAATAATTATTTTAAATTTGCATTATATGTATGTTAAGTGTACTGCTGTGTTCCATTGGAGAGAGAGGTCTGGAGGCAAACAAGGCAGATGGAGAGCGATAGAAGGGTAAAATGGTTAGGTTTTGCTCACTGAATGTACACGGCCTGAACTCCCCAGAAGAAGTCAATAGTTTTGGAATTCGTAAATAAAGAAATAATGAGATATTTGCTCTCTACGGGAGGTTTATCTTTTTTTTTTCTCTTTTTGTTCAAAAGATAAACCCACTGGAGGTTAATAGACAAAAAAGTATTGAAATCACAGAAATTCTCAAACATTGTCATGGCATCAATGGAAAAAATAAAAAGCGAGGAGTGGCAATGAAGTTCACAAGTAGTTTAGATGTAAGTTTGAAATTTACCGAAATTGAACCAGAAGGCTGTTACATCATTGTTATATGCGTATTTAATTATAAGATCTTTACATTGGTAAATCTGTATGCACCAAATGGCTTGCCACTAGTTATTTTTTTCAAAAATTCTGAATAAGGTAGAGAAAGTAAAACAAGGTACACTGATTGTAATTGGCTTTAAAATGAGAAACTCCCTGGTGCTCCGGTAATTAGCTGACAAGTCTAAGCAGAGTTGCAGAAACGAAAAGCCGGCACTCCAGGAGTATATTCAAAGTGTCAAAAAATCTTTTATTGCAGAAGCCACAGAGTGAGGTAAAGTGACAAACAATTGAAACACTTGTTTATTGTCTACTGACTCTTAATCATAAGTCATCTATAGAAGCATGCAATGGAATCGTCCATGTTGCACAGAGGCTGAGCCCCGCAATGTGTGGCGTGTCACCCAATGATCATTAGGTATTCAGATGAACTGCTACGTTGGGGAGACTGACAATTTAGCACTTTGCTTTCAGTTGCCCCCCACATGTAAATGCATTTAATAGGAAAATCAAGCACTTAAAACTTTTTTCTAGAGTGAGTTCTATAGTTTTTAATTCAGGTTCAAATCTAGGAGAAAACTGTGTCTTGTTAGAGGGACATCCTGTTGACAGATATGCCAAACCATTAGTCAGGCTATGCTAATCATTTAATCCATTAATTTAAGCCTGTCCCTTCAAGAAGCCCTTGAATGGTGACAAATATAACAGCACATCTGAAGATTATTTAACAGTGAACTAATAATGATAATGTCTGACTTCTTTTTAACTGAGCAAATGTTTGTAAGGAAAAATAATGACAAGGCCAACAAGGCTTTCTTTTTTCTTCATTGCTGGTGCCTTGCTGGCTTTCATTTTTTTTTTACATTTTGAGAGTCTTTGTTTGTAAGGTCAGACAAAATTAGCTTAGCTTTGTGCCAATGCAATAGTCAAATACATGCCTCTCTCACAGCTAATACATATTCATAAGCAACAATACAGATTCATGTGCTTAGTTTGTAGGAGAATGATGCTGTGTGCTACTTGTAAATAAAATAGAGTATGTCACACATGTTCAAGGGGATTTAGAAAAAAACACCTTACTTTACTTAGGGTAATACATTTGAATGGTGGACACTGCTCTTCGTATAACACTAGAATGTTAAAGGAAGGACACAGTGAACTTGGTAATTCTTTTAAGACATCCTGAGATGGACAACATGGTCAGACTCAATTCTGAGACCTTCTTCCTTAACTAGGTGCAAACATCTGGAAGGATATTATATGTACACTACAATGGTCATCATCAGAAAATAACTTTGGCATCTGGCCTAAGCAGAGAGGGTTGCAGAACAAGATAGGAGCATAGAAGTCCCTATTCTTTGGCAATGAGAGAGATAAGAATGATGCCATAAGACCCAGCATTATGCCTAAAATAGCGTATCTCTGGATTGCTTGACATATATAGGCAGTGTCAGATGAGTTAACCCCTGGATGGCTAGACAGATCTAGGCAGTGTCAGAGGAGTTAACCCCTTGGTGGCTAGACAGATCTAAGCAGTATCAGAGGAGTTAAACCCTTGGGTGGCTAGACCTCCATGTGCTTTATACTCTCTGTTTATATCATACACAGTGGTCATATGGCTTACTTATCATATCTTTACTTATGAGGGGAGGTGTATAAAGGGGAACAGGAGGGCAATTGCCCACGGACTGCTCTATAACTTCACTCAGTGGGATGGGACTACACCACTTTTCATTTTTAAATAAAGTCGGTAACACTTTCTATCTTTCGATCCAATTGTCTTGTCTGTCTAGTTGTATCTGTACCATGTCTGTCAATCAACCTCTGTACCTTATCTGTCAGAAAATCTTTCTTGCATGTCTATTTGTGTCTATATCTGAAGATGTCAGGTGGGCAGTGGTACCAAGGGCAACTAAATAGCTTTTTATATAAGTGATGTATAAATGATCATAAAGTATTTGTTGCTGGATTCTGTCATTCCCAATTTTTGTTTAGATCCACGTACCGCTTTTTTGTTATAGAATCAACTGATAATATACTTATAATTTAGCTACTATGTCTATCTTATTTTGACCTTGGGACTGTTCTGTACCTTTTGAGAAATATATTTTCCACCAGCATCAGGCATAATGAGAACTGTTTTAAAATAATACACAAGTTCTACAAGTGGCAGTGAAAGTTACTAACTGGCCATGTGGACACTCAAGTCCTGGAATACTTTCAACAGTGGTGGGACTTTAGATTGAGCTTTATATTTCAAAAATAAGAAAAATAAGACAGATGGGGAATAGAGAAGATGTGGGGTTTGTGGAAGAAAAAATTGATAAACAATGAATATTAAACAAATTATAAAGTATAGAAATATTCAGGACAAAGGGGTAATGTGATTACCTCCAAGGCAGATGCTTTGTCAAACAGCCATGTGATCAGTTGTGCAGCAAGTCGAAGGACAATATGTTTACTTGAGAGAATGAAAAATCCTGCAAACCCATGAATATTCTCTTGAATAGATGGCTGATTGATAATGTTAATAACACATATATGCCCTGTATCTTATTGAGAGTATGAACATGCAGACTAGGTGGTAATTATCTTATTATTAACACAGAAAATGTGTCATTTTTATTCTTTTTTTTTTTTTCTGATCCAATTCATCTAATAAAATAGAATAATGAATTTCCAGTCAAAAGGATGAAGACACCAAGGTGAATAATGATGTTTGCACCATCTCTATAGAACCGAAGTAGAATTAAGCACTGATGAAAGGGCTATATGGCTGAACATGGAAAATACATTTAACTACGGAGTGCAATATTTAGGTTATCAGACTAGGTAAGAGCCCTTAGTAAAATATAACTGCTTTACTGAGTTTGAAAGAGACATTAATATAGAGCTACAGGGTTTAGGTTATTTAAGACTGGGATAAAGTCCTGAGTGGCATATGAAGGGTAGTGCTTTGTAAGAGAAGTTATCTGAGGCTGTAAAACCACTTTGAATGTACCAGCTCTTTTTGTATAATTTGCCATAAGGAATTGTTTGTCCCCATTTTCCCTTTCAGGTTACTGTAACTGGTGGTGGCATTTGCCCTTGAGGTCTTATATAAGTGCAGGTGGCA
The DNA here is from genome assembly GCA_036172795.1 of Pelodytes ibericus. Taxonomy (NCBI): domain Eukaryota; kingdom Metazoa; phylum Chordata; class Amphibia; order Anura; family Pelodytidae; genus Pelodytes; species Pelodytes ibericus. Next base: position 191,745,579 of record CM069859.1, read on the forward strand.
CTAAAGAAGTAGTAAGGTGCCGGAATCTCCATCTACTGGAGGGCAGTATTGTGACTATATCAATAGCCAGACAGATATTACATCCTTGTCGGAACTCTATGGTACTCTATTTGTAAGGAAACCTTTTAGTGAGCTAACATTTTGGTAATGTTAATACAATTTATAATACAATAAATACAATTAATAATTGTATTATTATAACATTTATTATATGTTAACTATATAATAAAATGGTTGCAGTGTTTTCATTTATACTATGACCACTAAAATCCTTTATTATTAATAAATTATTGACATTTTTGGGATGTCTTTGGAATCACTTGTATTAGTTATGGATTCCAGGACACGGCATTGTAGTAGGCTTATAAATGTTGAAACACACTGGAGGTTTGAGAACTAATTTAGTCATTTTATTTTAAAAAAAATTTCAAATATTGAAGTTACGCATTTCACTGAACCACTGTTTTCTGTTTTAATACCCTTCCATCTGACTTGTATTCAACATGATTTTTTGGTCTAACGAAGAAATTCTAACATCATAACCTGTCATGCTGTTGACAAACAAAGACTGATTAGAATGTATTACAAAGATTATCTCGAAAAATTGAATTCATAATAAATTATGTGGCTGGGAAAACTATATAGAACAACAGTCTTTATCTAGTATAGTGTAATGTGATATATCAATCATAGTAATACAATCGTTCATGCTTTATTACTTGCTGGAAATAGTGTTCTGTTGAATATATATCTGTATATCAATTTTCTTACTGAGCTGTTGGATCAAATCATATACAGAACACAAGCTGTTGGCATTTGAGGGGTTAAGTGGCTTAGTGAATTGAAGAAATATCCATTGACCTTTGTAGTTTTCTTGGAGCCTTTGGGATTTTCAAAATTCAAAGTGTTGTCAACCTTTTAACCCCATCTGAAAAAGACAATAACATTTTCTTTAAATATTTAGCGGATTAAACAAAATGCCTGATCATCAAATGTGTTGAGAGCAAAGGTTTTGACAAACAGACCAAAGTCTGATGAAGAGTTTAACCTTTTTATCAAGATTTGCAACATTGGTAAATATAGGATAAAACATGTTACCATCTACTGCATACAATATCAGAATGGGCTGTCTCATAAGTCCACAGTGTACTATGTAATTCACCCTCTCCAGTATTAGCTGCTTAGCAGAGCTGCTCCACCAATAGACAAATAAGGCATTTTGCCTAAGGCGCCAGTTCTGGGGGATGGTAGGGAGCTTCTGTTTTTTTGTCTGGTGCTGAATATGACTAGTGATTATAGTGTGCTCCCCTACCCAGAGACTTCAGAATGCCTCCTTCCAACCCCTGCAATTCAGGAGAGCAGGACTCCAGCACTGACCTGTACTCTGGGGCACCCCCCTTCCTCCCATTCATGCTTTTCAAAGTTAATAAGAGTGCCAGGCACCACATGGCATCCCGACACTCTGAAGTCTGGCAGGCATGGGCAGAGGCGCTCCCACAATTGGTCCATTTTACCCAGGTAGCACTTTAATCGAGGGCGGCATGCTGCTCTCACTGCCCAGCCCCTTGGCACGTAGGAAGCACAGTCGGAAGGGAATCAGTCTGTGCTAGCTGCATTCGGATAGTAGAGAAGACCTACTTCTGCAATCTCTGCCTCTGAGTCTAATCTTAATGGGGCAGAGTAGATGGGCCAGATGGTTCCTATCTACTATCTGGTTTGCATGTTTCTACACTAACAGACCTTTGTTTTGCCACAAACATTTAGACCAGCAAATAAGACGAAATTGCTCCACATCCTTAATTACTTATGTGCCAATGGTAAGAGAATTTAGTATTTCTAGTAAAATACTGACTTTCCGATTACTATGTAAAACTGTACCTAGTGCTGGATGACAGTGAAATTAGAGACAGATATTAGAAACGTGCATTATAATTTCAGGCTTTATTTAAATCCTTTATTTTTCCCCTTGGACAGTTGCAAGAAACGCTGTTTTTGGCTAGCCACGCTAGTAATATACACATCTAGCTGACATTTTTTAAATCTTGACAGGGTCTCTTAGTTCCTCATGCGGTTGCAAAGTTTAGCTAATTAATCGCCAATCTCTTTGTCTTTAAAATATTGTTAAGAACATCAGTGAATTCGACCATTCCCAGCTTTTACTTAAAGGTCATTGAATGTAATCATTCAACACTATAAATAGACTGACACAGAGTCTCAGTTTGCAAGGAACTTGCCATTAACAGCAATTACTTGGTACTCCCTGTTCAGTGGAAACAATGACAGCATATTATTGTGTGCATCATTTAAAATTCAGTGCATACTGTGGATATTTCATTAGTCTATTGATTTGCCATCAAGGAAAGACATGTTGGAACAGGAAGTGGGATCTTAAAAGACCACAGAATAGAAAGCAAAACATAAAAATGTCTTTTTGGTTTTTTATATTGTCTTGTAATCAATTACCACTTGATAGAGCTTTCATCCCAAGAAGGCGCTCACCAAAACGGAAATGTTCGTGTCCATCGCCACGATCGGCAACAAGGGGCACATAGGCAGAAACCTGAACATGGTCTTTACAGACCCGCTGGGTCCCTGCCAAAATCTTACAAGACCCTGCACTGTCACTCTTGATGTCATGTTTGGGCACAACTCAATTTAGTTTGATGGCACACACTTTGAGTGTCAGTTACATTTAGCCTTTCAGGCTGAGGCACAGCTCATTGCGGAGGGGGTGGGGGGTGGGGGGGGGGGCACTGATGAGCTACACAGAAGAGGATGTGTTAGAAAACGTCCTCCATAATGGAATTCTGTAATGTTCATGACAAGTCACTTGTCCAGAAGGGGTTATATTACAAGACACATTGGGGTAGATATATAAAAGTGGTCAATGGAGAAATAGCACCAAATAGTGACATAAACTCTCAGTCAGGGGTTTGAGCTACATGCAAATCCCAAACGTCTGGGTTGCTCTGGAATGGTTTGTGTGGACACAATTAAGGTGGCCATAGAGCTGATCCCGACATAGAGCTCCCTCAAGCTTGGCGCCATGTTTAAAGTGAGGGCGGCATGCACTCCAACTGATTATAAACCTGGGGGCAGCAGAGATTGCATTGACATGGGCACTTTCAAGTTGTTTGTGACAAAATGGCATTGGTAAGCTGTTTGGGGACCAGATAGCACTGGTAAGTTGTTTGGGCACACATATGATACTGATGAGCAGTAATAATGTGTTTGGGCACAAAGAGGGCAATTGGAAACTCAGTAAAGAGATGTCTCACAAACGGGATAATGATGACATGAAAACCTGAGAGCCAGAGAGAGCAGGAGTTCATTGGCAGAGACACATTGCCTGGTGCAGGGTAACTACACTCCCCAGAAGCTTGAGGCTCCAGGTTGGCTACATTCCAATGCATTGTGAACACAACTGTGTAGACTGAAGCTGAAAATGCCCTGCAGACATCATGGATCAGGCAAAAGCAAATCCAAGATGAGATGAATTAAATGCAGAGTCCTTGGTAATAGCACAGACTAAGGAGCAAAGGCAGAACTAAAGCATACATGAACAGGGAAATTGCATAAAACAATACTACAGAGCTAAAGATACATACACAGGCATATATATGACATAGGACAACATACAGAGGCCATGAGATCAGGAACACAAGGAAAGAAGTGAGGAGCTGGAATCCTCAGACATTCCAATGGAAAATAGGGACTGGGAAATGGGGAGAGAACAGATGAGCTGGGATTCTCAGGTGCGTCAGGGAAAGATGCTCAGGGAACATACAAACATAAGTATAGAACAAACAGAAGACAAGGCTAAGGAAAGTAAGGGATGGTGCAAAGAGCTGGGATCCTCAGATGCATCCAAAGGAAAATCAGGACTGGGACATGGAGAGAGGACAAAGGAGCTGGGATCCTCAGGTGCTTCAGGGTATGAGAATACGTGAACATATACATACAAACATAAATACAGCATCTAACCTAATTCTCTGAGATGAGAAAAGATAAGGGCTTGGTTCATTTATGGCCATAAATATAATCTTGCCAACTACACAGACACACACAACACAGAGAGAATACCTGTAGACTGCAAAACTGACAGCTTGAGAGAAACTAAATGGATGTGGTAGCACATTTATACAGAGCAAAGTAACAAGGCAGAGAGAAACAATTAAAACTGAATAGAACCGAATAACAAACAGCAAAGAAACCAGAAATGGATTAGAACCAAGAACAAAGGAACAAGAATGCATGAGACGGGGAAACTCTTTAACAGGGTTCAAGAGAGGTTCCTAACAGGGTTCTAGAACAGGAACTCAGGATAGCCCATTAACAGGGCTCAGGATAGCCCATTAACAGGGCTCAGGATAGCCCACTAACAGGGCTCAGGATTCAGGATAGCCCACTAAAAGGGTTATAGGACAGGACTCAGTATTGCAGGACTGACCCAGGCAATCCAGGACATGCGATTAACCTAGACATAACCCATTTATAAAACAAAATGGTGGAAACGGAATTTCAGGTGCAAAAAGTACTGAAATGTGTAAAAAAAGAAAGAAGGGACAATTGCAGTTATACATAATATTTGTTTCATTTTTAACATTTTTAGTGACATTTATACATCCTTTATATATACCCTATTGTTTGTAAAAATTATATATAATTGTTTTTTGGTTGTTGTTTTATCCCTCCCCATGAGTTCTACCTGCATGGGTAAAATGCTGTCAGAATAGTATCTATTGCTACCATGATGTGCATAGAAAGCATAAGGTTATGGTACGTAGACATTTTTTAGAGCTATCATGATAAGAATTGACAGGTGCAAAGTTTTCTAGGTTAAGTAAGGTTCCATGTCTTTAAAATAAAATATTGTAAGGATCTTAATAGAAATCCTGCATGTCTTAATTGGCATGAATGTTTTTTTTTAAAGGGACTGTTCCACCTATTCATAGCTTATACTGGGAATGTAGAGAATAAAAAAATGATTAAAAATGATTTATACATTGTTTTCGCAAAACTGCAAGCAAATGCCTAAATTAGAAGAGAAATGTGTTTGTTTTTTAATTACATTTATTTGTGAACAAAAATTTCATAGATTCATGTAATACACCCTGTTCCAAATTATTATGTAAATTCTATTTAAGTGTCGCAAAGATTAAACATTTTTTTTTTTCAGTTTAACTCATGGATGGCATTGTGTCTCAGGGCTCTTTTTCTTCTCGGACACCTGTGATAATTAGATTGCCAGGTGAGCCCAATTTAAGGAAAAACTACTAAAGGAGGGTGTTCCACATTATTAAGCAGAGCACCATTTTCATGCAATATGGGGAAGAAAAAGGATCTCTCTGCTGACAAAAAAAGTGAAATAGTTCAATGCCTTGGACGAGGTATGAAAACATTCGATATTTCACGAAAACTTAGGTGTGATCATCGCACTATTAAGAGATTTGTGGCTGATTCAGAGCACAGACAAGTTCGTGCAGATAAAGGCACATTGAGGAAGATTTCTGCCAGATGCATGCATCGGATCAAGAGAGCAGCTGCTAAAATACCATTACATAGCAGCAAACAGATATTTGAAGCTGCTGGTTCCTCTGGAGTCCCAAGGACATCAAGGAGTCTTGCAACTATGAAAAATGTGTTTTAAATGTGTCTGTGGAGTCTCCTTTTTATGACATCACTTGTGGCATGATATGCAAATAAAACTGGTTTTCGATGGGAAATGGGCAATTTGCTTATTAGGCCACAGGTGATGTCATAAACAGGAGACTGCAGAGACACATTTAAAGCACATTTTCTCCTAATTTAGGCATTTGCTTGCAGTTTTGCTAACACAATGTATAGAATATTTTCAATAATTTTTTATTTTCTTCATGCACAGTAAAAACTATTTTTAGGTGATACAGTCCCTTTAAATAACTGGCATTATACACATATTACAATATCAGTTAGCTTCTAAAAAGAGTAAAGAGCCATTGTAGCTAACAGGCACAAACATGCAGAACCTTATAAAACACTGCATTATTATTTTAAAGTGATGGCAATTCTCTTGCCCTGCTTCTTTATTTTAACCCCTAACCCCAGAAAAGGCCAGCACCAAAACACCATTTTTATTGTACTGGCCACGATCACAAGGGGATCTGTAGCTAGGGACACAGCTGCATTGCACCGATCTGGGTCTTAATATACCACATGAGTCCCTGCCAAAAAAAATCACAAGACCCCCCGCCATCACCTGTAATGTCACAAAGGCCCAAACCCATTAGCTAAATTTTTCTGTTAGACTGAGGCCACGCCTTATCAGACAGGTGGGGTCCGGTTCCAAGTCCCTGCAGTGGGATCAGAGCACAGCTCATCGCGGGTAGCAGAGATGAGTTGTTATTTAAGTGAAGGATGTTTCATGCCACCCTAGCAGCATCTTTTGAGACCAGTAAAGTACGGCATAGAAAGTCATAGCATCACAAAGGGGTTAATAAGCTTGGCTTTGACTAAAAAGCAGGTGGTGATTGTTCTGGAGGGCTAGAGCTGCAATATTGCTTCCAGATAGCAAATAGTGCTGGCCCTTTCTATGTTGTGGATCAGTGAGAACCAGCAACTATTTTCTCACCTCCTGATCCTCTCCTGTTGCAGCATGTCACGGTAAGTATATATATATTAGACTTTTTCTCTGTGGTCTCTTCCATTCTAAAGTCTCTATGGCCTCTCTGGGGTCTTTTTACTAAAAGGTGAGAACATTTCATCTCACTGACTTAACCATACATGCAGCGTGAACCCTGGTGAGCTCCTCGTAGAAACAAGAGCACAGTTGGTCATGGACAATGCATTATTAAATATCTAAGACATATTTAACAACCTATTTAACAATTAAATATGCTGGACCAACAGTGTTTTCCTTATAGGATGCAATCACCGGGTGTGGCCCTGCATGGTGCATAGTTTATTAAGTGATAAGAAATGGTGAACTCACCTGCAACTCACCTTTAGTGAAATAAACCCCTTTACCACATCTCTCTCTCTCTACCTATCTTAGCTCTCTCTATCATGCCTCCTATTTTTTGCTTCACATTACTCTCTCTCTCTCATCTTACTTTTGGCCTCTCTCACTAATATCTGATATGTCTCTCCCTGTAGTATGCACCTTTGTTATGCCACTTTATATTTATCACTATGTATTACTGTTTTTTCAGAAGTGCTCCTTCTGATAATATAGCAACACAGATTTTTGTGATTATGATTGACAGGTTTTCCTTGACCTGTATTACCAGTGTGAATGAAAGGGTGTATGATTTTGGGACTCATTGGACAAAAATATCAAAGTTACAAATGAGAGAGAAGAGAGATTGCAGAGCAATCCCACATTCTATCTTTCAGGAGGTAGGAAATGGGTTGATTGTACTGTTTAATATTTTATGACAGGAGAAAAAGTGTTATCACTGCCAAAGGAAAGAAAGAAAGAAAAAAAAATGCAGCTATAATCAGCAGGGTGTTACCAAATGTCAACAACATTTTAAGAAAACAAGGGAAATTTAAAAAAAATGTTAACGAATAGAAGAATAAATTATAATTCAAGGGCCCTCCCTATGTATTCATTCTCTTTTGAAAATATTGTTAACGTAGCATGGTCATTTTTTATAACTTTTCTATCACAGACACACACAATCTTCAGGTGACATCTTGCCCCCCAAGTTACTTGTTTCTATTACACCAACACAAATACATTGATGGCGGAGGATGGAAAATAAAGTTACAATATTGGCAAGTGAAAGAAACACCAACTGACTTCATTTATCAAAACATGGTTTTTCTACCCAACTCATCTATTTTATTTTCTGTTTTTCCATATTTTTCTAGTTCCTGTCATTATTGCATTGCCTGAATGTAATAGAAGTGTGTGAGTTAATTTCCATTCTTCCTCCTTTTTTTGTGCTGTGTATTAAGGATATTGGTCAGGGTCCCTAAAAGCCAGACACAAGCTAATCTGCCATCATATTTATAGATCAGCTTTTCATGCAGTTACAAATTACAAAGTGCAGTTGTTACTGGGACCTCATAATATTAATTATTCTTTGGCGAGTATGTGACAGTTTATTTAGTTTTTTCTACAAATCAGAGAAGTACTTGATTTGATTATACAACTATTGTACATTTACATATGGTGAACTACTTTAGCTCTACCAATTATGCATATCAACTCTAAAGAGATATAAGCATATTTACAATTAGTGTTCTGAAAACCATCTGCACTCAATTAAATCAGGTAATTACGCTAGTGGATGTAATAGTGTTGTGTACTGTTTTTGTTTAATGAGGCTGAAATTCTGTGCCTGATTAGGTTAACAAATGGATTTGGCTTGAGAATTCTTAATGTGGTGTAGCTTGTAGCAGAAGATTTGTAAATAGTACTGGTGCTCATTTGGTTGTACAACCATATTAAATGAAAAGAACAGAAAGGTAAGAAACCAACTTTATTATATGCAGCCTCTTGTGTCACCGATACACCTTGGACTGGACTTCTTAGTCATGATATTAGCCTTGGCTTTATGGAAAGATAGTGTCACTCCCACAATCCAAACTGCCACGAAAATGGAGGCACATATGTACGGTTTACTATATCAGTCTTAGTGATAAGTGATTCTACAAGAGGTGCTTCCTTGTCTACTAGTTCCAATCCTAGTGAATTCCTGAAATAACTACGGAATTACGGAGGACTTACACGTCAAATCACTATATTGACACAAACGGTACAAGATATGCAATATAACCAGATGCATTTTCACACTCAACTCCAGGAATTGCATACCCATCTTGGCCCGACCAGTGTTAACCCTCCTGTCAAAGTGCACCAACAACCCTCTTCAAGAGTCGAGGCTATGTCTTTGGATCCTGAACTTTATGCCAAACTGCCAGAAAAGTTTTCTGTGGACTTTACTCACCTTATACCAAAACCTGAGTCCTATACTTGGACTTGGACTTTGGAGTGTGTATCTGAATTCTGACAAATGGCAACTGAAAAAGCCTGGACAGAACCAGCTTTATGTGTTTTAGTTCCGTCTAGGACTGGCGTAAAACGTGAAGCATGAGTTGGTCAGAGTAGTAACTCTGTAGGTATTTGAATATCTGATTGTGTTGGTCAAACAAACTGCACTTGTTGAATACCATTTTTATTAAATATAAATATAGTTGAACATAATGAAATACAATGAAATTATTGCATATAATATTACAAAGTTTACATTTACATACAGTTTTACATTGAGGCTTTAGAAAAATTGGGTCGAGGGGGACCCATTGTTAAAGACTTGGCCCAGGGTGCACTAGGGTCTTAAAGCGGTCCTGGTTTCACAAGTGCTGCCAGGAGAAAAAAGGGTGTGATAAATGAGGGTTGGTAGGGGTGCATGAGTTTAGTCTGGCACTGGGGACTGTTTGGGGACAGAGATGGAACCTAAATAAGAAAAGGTGTGGTTCAGAAAGGAAGTAATGGGGCAACTGAAAATGAATGGGGGGGTGGTGGGTTACATGAGTTTAGTCTGCCGTAGGGGAGCACAAAAGCTATATACACCACTGGCCATACAACCAGTGCTTCCCACTGCAGTTGAATTGCAGGCTTTTCCAGATAGAATAGCATGTAGTTGTCTTAAAGTCTCAATGTGATTAACAGGGATAATTGCATCTACCCCAATGTCCTGACTTTTCCTATTCATTTTGATGCTCATTTTTTATGGAAAACAAGTACATTTGAATGGTAGACCCCAAACTTTTGAATGGTAGTGTATATTAATGACAGGTACAAACACTTAGTAATGTACAGTAGGTCAATGCTACACAGTATCCAGTTATCTCCACTTCATGTGTCAGTCTGTCTATTTGTCTAAATTCTGATGTGTAAATTGCCATTTAAATAAATGCATATGGGATTTCCAAAAATGTATGATGCACTAGACCAGTGATGGCTAACCTTGGTACTGCAGATGCTTGGGAACTATATATGCCATTTGCATTGTCAGTCATAAGCCTCAGTGAGAATTATGGGGTATATATTTCCCAAAAATCTTCTGTGCCCTAGTTATCCTCACTACACTGGACCCTCCAATCCCATTACTAATAATGAACAGTTAGTTTCTTGACTCATGTTTTTACACAGTGTTTCCATGCAATTGTAGCTGAAATATCTAAGACGGCACATTTCCTGGGCGTGTTCATGACAAACACACCATGTAGTCTCTCTCCTAATCACACATTTCTGTCTTCTTCCCAGGGTACCATTCTAATCTCTATAAGATGCTCGGTTGTCATAAAAGAATTATTGTATCCTTAGACTTAGCTAATGCGGGTTGTGTCATTAGCATATTGAATGCATGGTTAATGGCAATGATGAGAGTTCATGGGTGATTAATGGTATAATATATATGCAAATATTTCTTTTGTGAAATTATATTTTACTGGAACTGCCTACTGGTCGCTCCTGTTGACTTCTTTAAAAATACATTTTAAGAAATAGTTTGGTCCCGGCACACACTGCAGGCTATACTTCTGCATACATCATCAATAAATATACAACATGACATTCAAACATTGTTCATTGGCTCATGACTATATTCAAAATAATTATGCTTCCCAAGCCTGTTACTACCAGTCTGATGACACAAAAAGAGGATGAGTGTCTGATGATACATTCTTTGGTTAGGGCTTTTTTTGCAAGCATGTGTATCATTTGCATGGACAGCTATATAGAAAAACATAGAAAATGGCAGAGGATGAAAGAATGGTATCAAATAGGTTCAAATATATTTATTCCAGATAATAATTATCACCCCAAAAGGTGTAACTGTCTATTGTATATAGGAGATATTGTGTAAATACAGAGGTCATTAAATAAGTCTAATGGGGCTATTCACTAAAAGGTGAGTTGAGGTGAGTAGCAGTTGAGCTGGAGTGAATAGAAGGTGAGTTGAAGTAAATAGCAAGCGAGTTGAGGTAGGATGAACATTTCATCTCACAATTCAGCTATACATTGTACAGGAACAAACTTGGTTAGTTTCCCCGCTAAATTAACTCATCAGGTTTTTTCCTTCACCACATGTAGCTTAATTGGTGAGATTAAATGTTCATCTCACCTCAACTCACCTGCTATTCACTTCAACTCACCTGCTATTCACTTAAACTCACCTGCTACTCACCTCAGTTAACCTTTTAGTGAATAGCCTCATAAGTGTTGTAAAAACACGATTTTAAATCAAATAATACTAAAAAAGTTAAGTCTTCAGCTTTTCTAATTCAGAACCTGTAGGATAATAAAATCCAAATTCTATAAACAAAAATGACAAAACAACAATCAAACTCCAAACAAAAGGATACAAGGATCAAGAATTGTATACACCATCAAACTCCAAACAAAAGGATACAAGGATCAAGAATTGTATGAACTAAAAAGTGTACCATTTCTGACTAAAAAACAAACATTTGATGAAGTAATACATGCTTGAAGTTTTAGCAGTCAGGAAATAAATGAGCATGGACTTGAGAAGTTACAAGACACAAGAACTCATGGTGTTTGGTTACAGCCAGAGGAAAGCTCCAATATTCTTCACTCTTCACAGGACAAGTCAATATAAAGATAGACCTTCAAAGATCTTGCCATGGACACTTTGCTATCCCTGGCTGCAGCACCGCCCATGATTCACGACGTTTGTGCAACTTCTGCTGTTACTGTAATAATTACTTAACAGTTGACCATGGTATTCATGCAGGTGGTCTTATTACGTTATGCTGGTTATGTCTAACACCCTTAGTAGATTCAGCAGCTTGTGTTAGGAACATAAACAAACTAAAACCTTTAATTATTTAACATAAGGTTTTAGCTAATTATGAATATTCAGTCATTACTTACCCTATATAAATAATTTTGGTTCACTTGTATAGGTATAATATTGCATGTGTCTGTGCACAAACAAATACTGTATTGGAATCAGTTATAAATATTTTTTTTTTTACAAGTGCTCTTATTGTATTAATTATTTAAGACCTTTTTATTCATTTTATGCTGCTGTTTGTCCCATAGAAAATGAACATACTCATATACATTACATCAATAATGCAGAGGACAATGCCTACTTTTATATGAATAACAATATGATCATTTATAGATGTTTCTGTGGGATAACAATAGAATCATTTATAGATGTTTCTGGGATGTACTACCTTACTAATCTTGAGCAAAATGGTTCAATCTCCTAAATCCACAGCATACATTTTGCCCTGAAGCTTAGAAGGTTATCTGGCTTCGCTAATACTGCAATCATACCCGTTTCAGTCACATTAAAGTGATTAAAAGCACTAAACAGAACAAGGCAAAGTCTACTTACTGCAGCAGTAAAGTTCACTTTATCCTTTGAAGCCAACCATTTGTTTATCAAATCCAATAAATGGTATTAAATTGTATCGATCACTACTGTACATGGTGTTGTTGAAAAGTATTATTGCTTCTTCCTTAACAGAGCTTATTTCCTGTTATCTCCTCTCGGCTTTATGAGAGAATGTTACATTCATGTCATCTAGCCAAAGAGCCCAAGTTCCTTTCTAGGAAGAGACAATCAGAAATCTTGAGTCCAGAACTTATTTAACCTTTGACCTCCCCCTAGTTCATGGTGACTGCACATGCCGCTTGTTTGAAGCCACCATACTAATTTACATGAACAATAATGGATAGACTTCCCTTCATAGCTCAATTTCATTGTTCTCTCCTCCCTGTAGCCCCCACTTTTGCTTTTCACAGGACAAGTTCATTCCCATAGTACCTTTGGGACTCTTATTCAGAACTACTTAAACAAAATGCTTACTTTACAAATGCTTTTGGTAAAAAGAAAACTGGAGGCCAGTCTACACTATATCATATGCAGTATTAATTTTCTCAATTCACTGTGACCCAGGGGGCCAAATATTTTGTTTATTTTAGTGATCACTAGGGAGGACACTTTTTTGGGGGGGGGGGGGGGGCAGTAGGAAGCTGCTGGATTCAGGAGGCCCCAAACATTATTTTTTTGTTGGGATGCAGGGGGCCACACCCAGTATGCCATTTTAACTTAAACTATTTGACCTTAACGGCCAATATTGCATTTACCCCAGTCTGCTAAAAGTTGACAGACTCAAGCATGTGAATAAAAAGTTCACCTTCAAATTGGAATACACATTAAATCTATGTATTTGGGGTAAATCCACTGGCAAATATATAAATTAAAAGTTACACTTATCTGACGCTATCTTCCACTGCCACGAAAAAGGCTGAAAAATTCACAAAGATGTCCATCAAAGCAAGTCACATCAACATGGCAAAATGCCATTTGTGAGGGCAGCATACAGCATATTATAGGTTGGTAATTTCCTTGTGTAGGGTGTGTGGTAGCACACTTTCATTCTATGAGCAATCTTTATAGCTTTTACATTTGTGACTTTGGTATAGATGTGTTTTTCCCCTATAAGCCATAGACATTGAAGTATACTTTATAATCCACATTTTCTAGTTAGCACAATGTGTATAATGTATTTTCCATTCCCTATAAAGTGATAGCATTTCATTTTTGCATGACTGACACATGTTAAAACTTTGATTGTGTAACAGATGAGCAAGGAATATAACTGGTGCTCAGAGGGTTAAATACCCTTGTCAGTCTGTATGTTTCATCAGCTCTGACATATTTATAGTTAGTGCCTTTAAGTCACCTTAAAAGACTGAGTCAGTTCTGGTTCTGTGGCTTTCATTACGTTGTATCAGTTATGTGACAGGATTAGATTGAAATCGTGTGCTGGATGTGATTTTCTTCAGTCTTAACGTTTCACGCCGAGTATTTTGACTGGGTTTTTATTGCTTACGGTATTATTTCTTTAGGGTACTAATTCCCAGTGCTCTTTTATGTGACATGATATGCACCCTTGTGCAGGAGACCTGCAATGAACTCCAGAAAGTATTTGGTCAAAGTATAGACATAATTAAAAATAACAAAATTGAGGTAAAAATAAAGGCATAGTTATAACAAATGAAATAATCTGTATCTGTAGAGTAAAATAGATGTTTCCCAATTTATCCCCATCAGACACAGTCTCTCCTGCTGCTCTCATATGGTGGCCTATTCTTTAGCCACATCCCAAGAACTAGGGACAGAAAGGGTGGTGGTGTTGACATAATCCGCTCCCCTAAATCCTTCCAATTCTTACCCTCATCCCTTTCCCTTTCAGTCTCATCATTTGAAGTCAACACAATTCATGTTTCTCTCTTGTGATTATTTTCCTGCCCCTATTTCCCACCTCACAATTTTTGTACAACTTTTCTGTATTGCTCCACTACTCTTCTCTCTTCTCTTCTTTCCTCAGACATGCCCTGTCTTATTCTTGGAGCCTTCAACATTCCCATTGGCCTAAACAATTGTCCAACCACTTCAAAACTTCTTTCCTTAACTTCTTCTTTTGGTCTCTCATGTGAACCAGTTCTCCAACCCACACTGAAGGTCACTTTCTAGGTCTAATATTCACTAAGTCATCTGTAACTCCTTTTATGCTCTTGTCCCCTTTTATGACCACCCCCTTCTATCCTTCTACAACCATTATTTGATCATTTGATCAAGTGGTCTTTCAATTTTGTAATTATCCTATAGTTGAGCAAGGGGTTTATATACATTTAATTATTATATTTTGTTTCCCTCTTTTCTTTATTATTTTTGATTTTAAGCCACACACTATTCCTATTATTCACTAAGTAATTCCCCATCTATATATCTCTGATACTCCTTTCCCCCGTCTAACCATACCTTATAACCTTCTACCTTACCCTACCTCAGCCTACTACTTCACATCATCCTCAATTTGATTGTGAAGACTGCTATCAATCTATTGGTGATGGGACTAAGTCCTGGGTGGGCAATGCTGGTAATAGGGAATGTTCTAGGTGTGCAATGTGGGTGCTGTGGTAAGTCCTGTATGTGCAATATGTGTAATGGGACATGTCCTGGTTGTGCAATGTGGGTTCTGGGGCTTATCCTGGATATGCAGTGTTGGTGCTGGGGAATGTCCTGGGTATGCAATATGCATGATGGGACATGTCCTGGTTGTGCAATGTGACTGATGGGGCATATCCTGGGGTAAGTCCTGGGTTCCTTATTGTGGGTGCTGGGGTATGTACTGGGTATGCAATGTGGGTGCTGGCTGTGGTAAGTTCTCAGTGTGCAATGTGGGTGCTGAAGCATGTCCTGTGGATTTTTTAAAAATATGGTTCTATTTATCCTTTTCAAAATTTCTTCGCAAAATTCAAATAATAAAAAGGAGGAAAAATAGTATAATTTATCAGGGACTGGGGTGGGGGGAATTTAGGACAGCACAAAACCAAAATACACCACTGCTGGTGTTTGGTAGCACAGAATTACTAACCTTGTTTCAATTAATAACTGGCCATCCCAGGAGATACTTCAAAATAAGAAGAATTTCAATGTATTCTTTGTGATAAAAGAACACATTCATCAATATCCCAGATGTTAGGTATTTAAAACCCTTGACATATGAATGATATCCTTTCACATTTTTTAAATCTAGAAACCTTTCAATATATATATATATATATATATATATATATATATATATATATATATATATATATATATATATATATATATATAATTCTTATTGATGATCTTACCTTTAATTTTGTTTATTGCTTCCCCTGGAAATTATAACATAGCAGTCAAAAGTATGAGTACACTTGCTGAATGTTAGGTTTATGACAATGTTTTACGCCATTTTATTTGAAAAAGTTGGAATTAAAAAAAGAATGTCATGTTGAAAACAAGACATAAGGGGTATCAAAGCATTATTCAAATTATAATTAACTTTAGACAGTATTTAGAGGGCAGTCCATACTGCATGCACTAAGAGCTGTTGGCTGCAACTTCTATGATGTTCTGCCAGCTATTTTTCTGGCTGAGGAGCAAGGGAATTGTAGTTAGCTATGGGGAACTGTAGTTGTGTGGGGCATTGGAAATATAATCTAGGTACTACATACTACATAACATTTCTACTCACACAAATATATTTTTTCTTGACAGCTCCCAAGATATGTTGTCAGCAATATTGCTGGCTGAACAGCATGGAAATTGTAGTTAATTGGATACTGGAGTAGTGTTGGTTAATCTTTGCATGGTGCAGAAGATTATGGGAGCAGGTGAGGAGGTATTCACCATTATGCACCGTCCTGAAAACAATGCTGCGGACGCCCATACCAAGATGTTTATTCCCCTGGATTAAAATATTGTTGTAAAAGATTTGGACACATGCATAATCATATCATGTGTCACATTATAGAACTCATTAGTTTTCATGTTATGTATATAGTTTTGCTTAAAAGTTTGCATACCCTGGCAGAAATAGTAACATTTTGGCATTTATTTTGAAAATATGACTGATCATGGCAAAAAATATATTTTATTGAAAGATAGCAACCATATGAAGACATTTATGATCCCATATTTGTTTGGCTTATTTTTTAAATCATAATGATAACAGAAATAACCCAAATGGCCCTCATCAAAAGTTTACATACCTTGAATGTTTGGCCTTGTTACAGACACAATAGGTGACACACAATGGTTTAAAATGGCAATTGAAGGTTAATTTCCCACACCGGTGGCTTTTTAAATTGCAATTAGTGTCTGTGTAAAAATAGTCAATGAGTTGTTAGCTCTAGCTTGGATGCACTGGGCAGGCTAGATACAGGGCCATGAGGAGCAGAAAAGAACTGTCAAAAAACCTGCGTACAAGGTAATGGAACTTTATAAAGATGGAAAGGGATATAAAAAGATATCCAAAGCCTTGAAAATGGCAGTCAGTACTGTTCAATCACTTATTAAGCAGTGGAAAATTCAGGCATCTCTTGATACCAAGCTAAGACCAACATGAGACCAAAATAGAACTTTATGGTCACAACCATAACTGCTATGTTTGGAGAGGGGTCAACAAGGCCCATTGTGAAAAGAATATCATCCCCACTGTGAAGCATAGTGGGCGGGCTCACTGATGCTTTATTTTTGAGGGGGGTGAGCTCTAAAGGAATTGAGAATCTTGTGAAACATTTTGCATTGTTCTTCTGCATGGAGGCTGCACACTGGACAGTCTTGGACTTTCCATCATGACAATGACCCTAAGCACAAGGCCAAGTTGACCCTCCAGTGGTTACAGAAGAAAAAGGTTAAAGTTCTGGAGTGGCCATCGCATTGTCCTGACATTAATATCATTGGGCCACTATGGGGAGATCTCAAAGTGTGGTTCAGGCAAGACAACCAAAAGACTTTGCATGACCTGGAGGCATTTTGCCCAGAGGAATGGGGACCTCATAGACAACTATTACAAAAGACTTCACACTGTCATTGATGCTAAAGAGGGCAATACACAGTATTAAGAACTAAGGGTATGCAGACTTTTGAACATGGGTCATTTCATTTTTTTCTTTCTGTTTCATGCTAGGATTGTGCCATTCTGGTATAACCTAAAGTTGAATATGAATCCCATAAGAAATAAAAGAAATGTGTTTTGCCTGCTCACTCCTGTTTAATTAAAAATTGTATCTATATTCCCAATTCTCTAAGGGTATGAAAACCCTTAGAGAGCACAACTGTACAAATATACATATCTTATGATGTATATCAATTAGACCCAATCTATAAATTAAATTACTGATAATTTCCTAGAAGTGGTATAGTGTTGTGTGACTGTTGTTCCTTATCAACAGAACCTTAATGTTAGTTTCACTAACCACCTTAGATTTGTTTGCTCCATTATTTTCTCAGAGTTCATGAAAAGGCCAATGGTTTTAAAAAAGAGCTTTACAAGAAAAAAAAAAAGATTTGGATTAATCTTGTCACATTATAAGGATTTGTTATAGATGAGCACGACACTAAAAGCTTCATTTAGAGAGTGTAATGTATCATACTAATTGCTTAAAGCTGCAGCTCCTATTGTGAAAACATTTTAAGTTAAATATATGAGACAATCATAGTAGTTAACTATTTAGTCTGATTTATATTAAATATGGTGCATTGTTACAGGAATTGTTTATTGACACGTTCAATGGAATCAAGATAATCGTCCTCATCCTCAAAGCAATGTTTGATGCAGAGGGGAGAGTGTAGTCCCCCAGACAAGGTCGGGAGGGGCAATCATGGCAGGGTGCTGAGGGGATATGTTCAGCCTATAGTGGGAGTTAGTGGGAGGAGTTGGGAATCTATAAAAGCTAGGAACAGGAAGTTTAGGGGCCATTTTAGGAAAAGTTTTTTCCCCTACCTGTTGTCCCACCCACCCTAATTTTTCTGGTTATGAGCCTTTATTTATTTAAATGTCACAGAGTTGGAGGAAGCTTGAAGAGTATCCAGGAGGGTTAATGGAAGAATGGATTGGGGAGAGTCAATGGGGACTCTGGTGGGAGGTTCGAGGGGAAAGTGGTACCTCAAACCTCAGGTATTGGGGGCACTAGTATTTGCCCAGAACATGGACTTCGGCAGCCACCTGGATCCTCGTGCATGCTTGGTCGTTTTTTTCTGTTATATGGAATGTTTATGTTTAGTCATTGTATAATACGGATATATATGTGTGGAATGTATATGTATAATGTAATGCATTGACTATTTAAATAAAGTGCTGTGGCCATTATTTTACCCCACAGTCTGGTTTTTAAGTTCAGTTATTTCTAAGCAAATACATATACCCAATGATAGAAGCTACCATGTCATGTGAAGTCTGCAGACCACCAGTCAGATATCAGTAGGGTTGCCACCTTTTCTTCAAAAAAATACCGGCCTTGGTACTGACTCCATAGACTTAACATTGGCCTGGTGCCAATTTTGTACTGGCCTGCCGGTAAAATACCGGCCAGATGGCAACCCTAGATATCAGGAATCTGGGAATAAATCCACTAGGCAGTTATTTTCCATACTAGTCTATTGTAGCCACATTGAGGACATCATATATGGGATTCTGTTTTATTTATGCATAATTAGCAAATGCAAACAACAACCTAATTAATAAGTAATAAACTTGATATTATTCAACGTTTTAATGCAAACAGATGGAGATCAAATGTGAAATGTTGAATGTAAAAACAGGTATACCAATAAAGAGAATACTCCAAATAAAAACAGTACTTCAAAAGAGAGAAAGATAAAAGAAAGAAAAGCAGGTGGATACAAAATGCTTCTTGGAGACATGCACCAAAATAGTATCAAAAGCACTGTAACTGCCACAAAGTTTTGCACCATTTAATCATGTAGAAAGAAAAATGAAACTAGACACATGCTGGTAAATAAGACTAGTGTCTTAAATTGTGTAGCTAGTAAAAAAAAACCTGAGCAAACGCCTGAACCAATAAAGGTGACAGTGGCTGGGAGAGATCATGTAAAAAATCTAGACCTGCAATATTGCTAACCTATGGTTTAACCCCTTTATGACGCTAGGTGCTTGCGTCCCAAACGACGCAAGCACCAAAACGTCACAAATTGTTCCTGGCCACCGATCACAAGGTGATCGGTAGCCAGGAACACTCTGGCAGAGACCCGATTAGGGTCTTAATAGACCCTGTGGGTCCCTGCCAAAATATTGCGAGACCTCCGGACGTGTGAAGTCACGGAGGCGTGCCAAAACCTGGAAGTTCGGGCACGGCGCGATTTAGAGAAATGTAGCCTGTGCTCGCTTTGAGCACCGGCTACATTTTCCCTGTCGGACTGAGGCCACTCAAAGTGGCCTCAGATGACAGGTGGGATCCCGCTGCAAGTGCTGTTTAACAAAGGACGTTCTATGCCGTCCTAACGACTTTAAGGCACTTAAAGTCAGGACAGCATAGAACGTCCTAACGTCACGAAGGGGTTAAAGGTGACATAAACTCTAAACAAACCAAAAAAATACAGTTATTCGGATATATACATTGCTGAATATAGATTATGGCATGATCCAAATATAATGCTCTCCAAAAAGTAAATGTCAGTGTATAAACAAATGTTTATAAGAAATTCAGAATTAAAGGAGACATAAGCTCAAAGAAAATACTCCCCCAAAAAAAGCAATACACAACTCCCAGACAATTATTTTCTTCTGGAAATGTACAAAAAACAAAGTACAAACAACTATATTTTCTGACGCTCAGGTTATCAATACCAAGGAATATGCAGAGGGAGTACATTAGTGTCAGGTACAATAGTTTAAAAATACATTCCTGATCTTCCACTGCTGTCTTTTAGACTATTACAAGCACTACTAGTAGACTTTATAAATAATTGTGTTTTGTGTGACTTTAGGAAAATAATGGCATAGACAAGATCAAGGTAGATAACGGTGGCAGTCAAAACAACAGCTGGCGCTCAGCTTTCATGTATTATAATTAATTTTAAAATGCAGATATACAAAAAAAGTATTTGTCAATTTGTCAAAAGTAGAAAACGTGATCAGATAAGAATGTGTACGTGAGACTTAAAGAAACATACCTAAACATTAAAAGACTGGGACTGTACAGAATAAAAGAGTTGTCTATAAAGTGTCAGCAGAATGTTAATCAAATGCATACTTTCATAGAAACACATGTTTTCAAAGTGTCTTTTTATGACATCACGTGTGGCATGAAATGGAACTACTTTTCAATGGGAAATGTGTAATTTGCAAGTGAAGCCGCAAGGCACAGTCATAAGAGACGCAACATATATTTTAACCCCTTAGTGACAAGACATTTTCACCTTGACTTTCCCTTGGTGACAATGGCTGTTTTGACATTTCTGGGGAGTTTGTGTTTAGCTGCAATTTTCTTCTCTCTCACATATTGTACCCACACAAATTATATGTTGTTTTTATAATCATAAGAAGGGCTTTCATTAGATACCATTATATTCATCATATCTTATAATTTACTACAAAACAAACATAAAATATGATTTTTTATCATTTTTTTTTTTAAAAACCCACTTTTTCTAAATTTGACCTAAAATATAATTTACACAAATACAATCATTAAAAAAGACCCCATCTAAATAGTTTCTAAATGTTGTCCCGAGTTCAGAAATATGCATGTTTCCATATTTTTCTGAGCTTTTTTGCGAGTTAGGGGGCAAAAAACCTTTTTTTGCTATATTGACCTTTTGACCCCAACCCAAACACAAAATGTAACCCTAACACTAAATTTAACCCCAACTCTAACCCTTATGCTGTCCCGTAATATATTTTAATTTTAATTTACTAGCCCTTATGCTAAAAAATATTTAATTTTAATCCTATAGACTAATCTAACCAAATAAGGAGTTTTAAGCTAATTCAAATTTAATTTTTTATTTTTTTTTACATTGCTATGCTGCTTAGCTACCTCTAGGGGCAGTCAAGCAGCATATTCAGAGCAACGGAAGTGAATTTACATTCGCTTCTGAAGCTCAAACCACCAGAGGAAATAGCCATATTGATGGAGCAATATGGCTCCAACGATCACTCAGTGGGGCGATCGTGGGTGCCCCAGAAAGGAAATTTTGGTGCTGGCTATTGCCTCGAGATTGATCGCGGAAACCGCTTGATTCACCACAGGACGTGCCAGTCACTTCCATTGTCGCGAAGGGGTTAAAAAACATATTTTTCTCTTAATTTGTACATTTTCATGCAAATACGTTATTTAAAAAGAAACAGATTATATGCATTTTCTTAAATAAACAGGAGGAGTGTGCTATTATTTTGGCAGTTGTTATTGAAAAGCCATTGAACACATATATTGGGCCGATTCAGTGATCTCAAATAAAACTGATCACTGTTTAAATTAGCTCAAGTCATTGAATAGACCCCACTGAGTAAACATTCAGGGTTGTGAAACTGGGATTGGAGGTAGTTTTCTCTGAGTAGTCTGTGTAACAGGAGAGCCCCTAGCTTAAAAAAGCAAGGGTTAAAATGTTAGTTTTCCTTCTCAAAAGTAAGCGCAACGAGTATATTTACATGGCAAGTCAGAATGCTCTGTATTGGCCCCGCTCATATGACTGGGGTCTGTTGGGATCGGGGATTGGAGAGAGTCCGTTCCTTTTACATGAGATCATCAGAGTAGACCTTTTGAAGATCGAGAGATTCAGTCGCTAATTGGACCAGACTGCCTTCTTTCACTGGAAGCATGGCAGCTGGAATCTGGCATGTACTATCAAACGCACACGCCAGTTTATCTTCATACTAGATGCACTGTACTATTCACTTGTGCTTCTCTATTCCAAATACAGGTGAAAAGTAAAGTTTAGTGTTGCTTTAACCAGGAATCCAGTAGGGATTGTCAATGCCAATTACAAAAACAACAACTTCTCAGACATTCCTATAAATTAACCCTAGGCTTGTGAGGCATTGAATTAGCAACAGATTGTTATATCTACAATACTTTCCACTCATTGTTCTAACCCAGAAAACACCACCACGTGTTCATTAGACAAACTATATTTAGGAAATATCAAGTCAACACATCGTTAGGGTCTATTTATTAAACAGTGAAGTGTGGTGGAATGACAATGGAATTAAAAGTGGTTTTGTGCTGAATACGTTGCTGTGCTACTTAATTACTGAAATTTATTTTAGCAAAATATTCAGAATTTTAGACAGTAAATCACTGAATTAATTGTCCTATATTACATTTACTAAATCCATTAGAGCAGTTCCATAGATCAAAATTATTATAATTTTTTAGGAACTACGTTGCTCGTATGGTGCTTTCATAGAAATTATTTGAACATACAAGAAGACACCATGTGTCCGTGTCATGGTATAATGGAATGTGAATGATTTGTCTAGTAGTCCAGGCCACTGTGAATAATATTGGTGCTATCCATGATAATTGTTTATTGTTACTACATGTCAGTACTTAAGTCAATATTAATATTGGCTCCTGAAAATGTGGTCCTCTTTACTCTAGTTCTATAGTAAATTTTCATATTGATCGAACCTAACTCTAAAGCTCACTCAGACTTTAACCAAAATGCTAACCATAGCCCTAACTATAGCCTTAACCCTAGATCTTTGGATCTCCAGAAGCAGTCTAGCAACAGAGCAATGGAAGTGATCACTAATCACTTCCATTGCTCCTGCCCACAACAGGTCAGTGCCATATTGGATTGGGATGCTGCTCTCCTTTATGGTACCCACAATTACTTTGAAGAGCAATCGCAGGTCAGTTTAGCAAAACATTTTCTTGTTGCTGGATGCCTTGACATTGACTTCAACTGCTCATTTTAATGGAGGATGTTCCTCCATCCTTATGGTACAAAATGCCTTAACGGCATGGAACCTCCAAGCATCATGAAGGGGTTTAAATAATACTATAGACAGAAGATATGACATTGATAATGAGTTGGTTACAGTTATACATAGCTAGTTATGCTTCTGGAAAAACCTTGTAAGCAAATACATATTTCAAATATAACCTAATTCTCAACATTTCCTTCTCATTGTTTCTGAACTTAATGACAGCTAAATGTACATAAACTGATCATATATAACGTCCTCTCTATCTTGGGTAGATATCTCAGCAACCCAATTAGTAATGTTCCTCCTGGGATTTTCCTCTTTGAATAAAGCCTTGGGCTCTCTGCATAAAAACATTCAAATATGATCACATGATCAGAAATGCATATGTGTAAAGGGTCCGCAAGAATTATGTATATTTATGGGCATAGTTAAAAAAATAGCGAGTCACAGTTTGGTTATAAAGCAGTCATATTAAACAAGTCCCAAAACAGTCTCAATCAATCCTAGTCAAACAAAACTTCACATTGATAGGTCTAATGAGAATATGGGTGTTTAAGTCAGATACTGTCAGATGGGCCACATTTAACACACAGGCCATTTGAATTAGACACTATATAGAAGAGTGTAGGTGCAGAATGGGAGAATTATGTAGGTGAAGCCAGAATCATGAAAACTGGGTGACAGAGGGGGTGGAGTAATATAACATTGCATGACCGCACAGCATTGAGCTCCAAGCTACCCGGTATAGATACTCGCATTTAGACTGCGTGTATGTCTGCCTGTGCGGAACAGATATGACTTTAACACTCACACACATATATATATATATTATACCTAACTACTCTTTGAAAATGTCTGAGTTTAATATTAAACAAATTTCTTATAAGGTACTTTCTGCCTTATAGTGTCAGGAAGATTTAAAAAAAATAAAATTAAAAAGTGCAATCGCTCCTTTTTATATATTGTGCATCTTTCTATTCATTATACAAATAATTACTTAAAATAAATGTCCTATGGAAAATCACTGCTCAGATCAGGACTTCTTTCTACATAGTCAAGTAACACTTCTGTAAAGGGCATACAGCTTATACTAACAGCTTATACAAACGGCAAGTCTCACACTCTTTGAGGCCTAGTAGGGTTAATGAACTTGCCTTGTCTACCAAAATAATAAATTTTACACGGAAGACCGTAGCATTAGAATTACGCACCCATTGCTTCTTTCTAAATATTAAAGCGTTGTCTCAAATCTTTTTTCTCTGTCATCATAATTTTCACACATTATTAACAAATAAAATCACACAAAAAACCTCACCATATAATTTTGATTTATTTTAGGACAAAGATCCATATGTTAGGTTTTTTTTTATTATAGTAAAATGTAGTCCTTTATTCGATTACATGGTTTTTAGCGTATATAAAATATTTGCATTGTTTAGAACTGTAAAATGGTTTGAATCGTTTGGGAAAGACATATATAACGTTGATATTCATAATTATCTCATATATATTCAACATTTAAAAATAAATGTAAAGTAACCCTGCAATATTGTAGAATTTGATATTAGTTTCATGTAAATGTTTTTGTTGTAGGACACCTGGGGGCAGAGAAAATGACTGGTACAGCTGTGGTCATGTTCCAATGTCCTGAATCCCCAAGAGATTCCCTGGATGCTGGTGGTTAAACCAAAGTCATTTCTCCGTGTTTCTATATTACGTTAAACAGCGGAGCCTTTTGCACCTGAGCTCCATACTTTATTTACCATGCCCACTTCTTTCTATTTGTCAGGCGTGTGACAATTAATGATGTTATTCACATAGGTCACTCATAGATTGCTTCAAATGCAAAATTGCAAATAAAAATCCAATATATTAAACTTGTCTATGTCTCATGACAAATGTCAAATAATGCCATTGTATGCATTTATATTTATGCTATATTTTGTAATACTTCTAGTGATGCAAGTCTCCGATGTACTTTATTTATAGATCACACCTATTTTGTACATAACATAAAGAAAACGCCTACTTTTCAACCTTTCATAAGAGATTTTTTAATTGAACATTGCTATCAGCTTTAGAGTTCTATTTTTCTGCACTTGCCCTATCTTTGGTCTTGACTTCTGAGCTAGCAAAATTTCATGCAATTGCATAAAATTAATAGAAAAATATATTTTAAATGTGTCTGTGGTATATCCTTGTTATGACATATCCTGTGGCTTGATATGCAAATTATCTACTTTCAGTGGGAAATCTGTAATTTGCATATGCAGCTGGTGTCATAAATAGGATACACAAATAACATAAGCTACTATACAAAGTAGCCACTGGTTAAAATGTATCCATATTACAAAGTCCTTACTTGTTGTAGTGAGTAATTGTATCCATGGAGTGTGGTTGTACTAGAAATCGCGAATGTAACTCATCAGTTGTAAATTCTCAGGCCAGCTTTACTCACTATTAGAAGGAAGGTCCTATGGCTAGATTATATACCCACTACTGACCATCTATAATAAGATGATGTCAGGTCTTTGTAGTTCCCCACATATCTGTTCTGAATATCTTTGCCTGCCACTCAGTTTCCTGATATCAGCTGTGGCTTGATATACATAATACATATGTCCCACTGAACATAGTTCCCTTGGATATCAAGCCAACTATTATTGGCATGGGTCTTCTAATAGGTATTTATTTTTGTAAAATCTATACAGTATGTAAATGTTATCTATTTATATCACAGCTGATCATTTTTCAGTATGAGTGGTCTTTGCAAGTGCGCAAATATGACAGTCCGAAATTTAGCTCCTCGTGAGGGCAAGTGGCTTCACCATTTGACAACTTTGGTCAATGAAGAGGGCCTTGACATGTTAGACGTGAGGGATCAATACTGAGGGAGAAATAATGATTAGAGAATCATTTCTTGGTCTTCATATAAATTATTGCAAATAATTCAGAATTAATGTACATATATACATCCAGTGATAACTGAGTTATTTCTAGAGAGCTAGTGGGGCCTGGGCAGTTGTGAAAAAGGGGCATTAAGAAACATTTTCCATGTTGTCCTTGCCTTCAAGAATTACTTTGCAAGTGATCCGTGAAAATGGAAGAGACAGTGGTATTGAATTGTCATTTAGTTTATCTATCGTTCTATGTGTTACACAATAACTTTTATTATCTGGTTGGTTTATTATAGTGTTGACTGGTTTAGCATAATTAACACAAAGTATTGTTTGCACATTTGCTCAACTTTGTAACTATATTGGGTGGAGAATGAGATATGGTTGCCCTCAGCACAGAAAGAACGCAATAAAAAATTACACATTTCTATTTTGAATAAAGTATGTGACTGGGCACATTTTTGGCGCTCTTGTTAAGTTTAGTTAAGTATTTATCCACAATGTGGATCCTGATGCATTTCACCATGTGGACCTCTTCAGCGTTAAGTATGTTATACAATAATGAAACCCTGACATTGTTCAAGACATAAGGAAAGATGTTTCCAATCTCCTTCTGTTTTCAGGATTTTAATATCTTATTATCTACTTACCTCTGAAGAAGGGGTGAAATGTGTCAGGTTCTTCTATGTGCATAAAAGTTCAACTAAATTTGACAACACCAGCCACAAGCTTTATTCAACTTAGTTATGTGTAACTTTTTTTTGTATTTATGTTACTGTTTTCCTTTAATTACTTAAATAATATTTGGCAGCTATAGATATATTAAATTATATTAACATTTTTACAGACCCTGTTCTATTTATTTATAACTGTTAGAGCTCTTACACTAGCTTACAAAAATTGTGTTACTTCTAACTGAGTAGAAACACTACTTTGGGTGTTTATAGCTGCTATATTTTTTCATTTTCTCATCTTCTCTGGTATTCTCTTCTTTTCCTACTGGTGCAGACCTTCACGGAGTTCCTCATTACAAAAACCAATTGATAATGGCTATTTTAAGTTAGATATGCATAATCTTGAGAGATGTTTTTTTTTTTTTTTTATTACCACAGCAAATATATACATACTTATATTATATACATTCTACTTGTAGTTCTGTGTATTTTTCTTATTTCATGTTACTCTAATTGCCTCAGTTTTTTGTGCTTTTTCCCTCCATTTTATTATGTGAGTTGCTTGGGGAATTAGACTGGAGAAATGAGTGAATGCCTTTTGCCTTGGAAATGGTTATCAAAGGCTGTGTATGCTAGCTAATCACATTAAGATCTTACATTTTGTAGATGAAAAGATCATATAGGCACATTTTACTTATACAAAAAAATGCAAATGCCTAGAACTCCAACAGCGGCCCTCCAGGTTCTGACGAAGTACAAAACCCATCATTTTCCACCAGCTTTCTGGAATGGCAGGGAATTATGGTAGTTGTAGTACAGAAACAGCTGGATGGCCGTAGTTGGACACCTAGATAATGGTAATATCTCTGCATAATATTCTTACGCAGTGATTTTCATTCATTTCTACAATGAAGGTTCTTGGAACGTATAGTGTTTTATATGTATATTCATACTGCCTAACGATTTATATTTAGTATTGGGTTGTTTACTGACTGAGAACATTATAGCTAATGTATGTCTGTCAATGGGATAGAAAACATTTTGCAAGCGTATGTTTAGCATGTCCCCTGGCACTTAAAGCATGTAATCTCTAATCTCATTATGTGTGTAACATGTTATTGATTCCAATCACCTCCTACTTCATTATTCGTGTTAATTCAAGCTATTTAACCTGGACACACCTCCGCTAGATGCTCTGGGGCTAGCTCAGAGTGTACCTTGAACTGGCAGGAGATTACCATCATGCTTGTCATGGGGCTGTACTTAAGGTGAGTTTCTGTAGGATTATATGTTATACACATAGCAACAAACACTTTGTGACACAGGTTTACCTTTAGCAAGGCATCTCACTTTAACAGTTACCAGAATGAAAGTCTGACAAAACCTCATTCTGATCATTTGCTGAAAACGTACAATTTGTCAGCACATCTCTGCAGCAGGAATTTAAATAAGTTGTAATTTATGTTTGTCTTAATTTTACCTGCCTACTTGTATATTTGATTCCCGGACACACTCCCCTGTGCGAATTTATTTTGTGTATCTAAGAGGTTCACTGTATTTCCGCATTTAAACATGTATAACTTTTTATCTGTTTATTAATTTTTTGTATATTTATTTTGTTTTTCGATATATATATTTTGTCCATATCATATATATTGTTTGTCCAGACTATTTATTTGTATATTAAACTTTTATATTTTATTTTATTTATTTTTGTGTGTGTGTATTTTTGATACACAGTTTATTATCATGGTATTTTTTTTTTAACTATAACTGTTATTATTTAGCTCTATTTACTCTAGTTACTCATTTTTTGAGGAGAGTTAGACAGAATGAGAGAGAGGGGATAGATTAAAAAAAAATAGATTAATTTATATAAACAATGATTTTCACTACATAATGCTACAGGGAAATATATATCCAGCATAGTGGTGCAGATCAGGGCTAGCAAGGGGTGCAGAGGGGCAGTTGCCCCCAGGTTGCCCTCTACCCTAGCTCTATGGGTGAGGACTAAACCACTTTTCTGGGTTAAACCCATAACAAAAACCTGTAAAAGAAAATGGAGAAATAATACAGCAAACTATCTGACCAACACCTTTGAATTGTTCCTGATGTAACCAGTTTAACACCCTAGAGAAACATTACTAGAACTTTTTCTTTAACCTTAAAGGATAACTACATTTTTTTTTAAATTATTGCTTCCTGAGAGGATGCACGTGTTTAAAAATAATTCCCCCCTTCCTGTAGTAAACCAGACATGTATATTTTACAGAAACATGCAGGCTTACTCTGAGTCCTATCTCGGCACTAAGGCAGAGCATGTTCTTTTCCATATCATGCCACGGGTGGTGATATAAACAGGAGATAACAAACAAAAAACAAACTCCACAGAGCACTTGTATAAATGTTCACAGGCGTAGAGCGTTGATGTTCAACTCCCTCCAGAGACCACCAATATAGCAACAAAATACACCTTTCAGTGTTACAATTGAGCAAAAGAATGCAATAAAATAGCCATTAAGAAACAACGTGTCTGAATACCGTGTGCAGGTTTGGAAGGTAAATCCAAAAACGACTTACACTAGCAGATGATGCCAGTATATTTCTTTCTTTTATTGCTTCAAAAAATAACACCAACCAGTTTTGCACACAGGGTGCCATTTTCAAGGTGAGCATGCAGGTGAATGAAATTACACACGTATATATACATATGACATAGTGTCACAGGATCGGTTTGAATCAAAATGCACTATGAATAAAATAAACATTGCATAAAATACAAAACACATAGTTACATAAATTTCAATAACGTACAATTTAAAGATCAAGTAATAATATTGTTTCAGAGAAACTAAATGTGAATTATTATTCAAATACCAGAATGCCAATAGAAGCCCAAACATTAGATACACAAATATATCCTATAACATGACAGACCATTTTAACTCCCTATTTAGACCCACATGATTGTTTTCGTTATAAAATGCACCCAGCTCGTTAATCCAAAATATTTCTCGTTGCAACAATGCTTGATGTCTATCTCTACCTCTAGATGGTACAGAAACCGCTTCTATGCCATTAAATTTTAAACATGCAGAAGATCCATGGCCTGCCTCAGGAAAATGGACGGCTGCAGCATTAATAACTTCCTTGTCTGTACCTAAAAAAATTTTCTTTTTTTCTGATTGCAGCTCTATGTTCAGAAATTCTATCTTTTAAAGGTCTCACCGCGCAACCAACCTAAAATTTTGAACAAGGACATACTAAGATATATATTACATGTGTGGTTAAACAGTTTATGAATTGATTTATATATTTTTTTTGCCTGTGTATGGATGGCTAAAAAACTTTACATTAGTGGTATTATTATAATGACAACAATGACCACATTTAAAATTTTCTTTACTTTGGCTGGGAAGCCATGTATCAACTGCATTACTGATTTTAACTGATTTAAAGGGACAGTCTAGTCCCCAAACCCAGTTTGGTGCAAGATGAAGATTACTGCTTGTATAGTGCACAGGCTTTTATCCCTGTGTGATTTGATGCAGGCATTCTGTAGAAATCACATATTTAATATTTGACTCAAGCCCTCCCCAGTGATTACTCTTCATGTTTACTGCAAGTGTGGCAGCACTGATTATATAGACACTTAGGATATAAAGTTTTGTTTAATTTAGTAACTTCCTGTCCTCCTCAAATTGAGTCTATAGTGTGGCCTCTGAGTGACCTTGCTCTTGTACAGAGTAGGATTTCTTAACAGTGCAACACATTTTCTGACGACATCACTAGAGACACAGGATATTCCATTCATTTGAATGAGAATATTCTCATTGGTTCCTGCATCGAAAAAAAAAAAAGGAAATTACTTTTTCTCATCTAGTGTGGGCAGTCCTTGTTTCTTGCAAACTGCTGTAATTTCACAATTTCATTTAGCTGTAAGTATTTTATATTTTAAGCAATGCAAAATTAAGACATATAAGTACTTTGAAAGCACATTAATATGCATTCATATTTGGAAGATGTATTTTGGGCACTAGACAGTCACTTTAAGGTCACTAGAGACTAATTTATTTCTTAAGTTAGGCACTTTTTTTAAAGCAATACTGAGATTAATAGGTAGATATTTCTTGAGTCTTTTCTCCTGCTGCAAAATACAATCACCTTGAAAATGGCACCCTGTGTGCCAAAACTGGTTGGTGTTATTTTGAAGCAATAAAAGAAAATAATATACTTGTATCATCCTCTTGTGTGAGTCGTTTTTGGATTTACCTTCTAAAAATGCACAAGGTATTCAAACACATTGTTTCTTAGTTTCTATTTTATTGCATTCCTCTGCTCAATGGTAACACTGAAATGTGTGTTTTGTTGCTATAAACAGGAGATAGCACATCTCATTCAAATGCACTTCTAGTGACAAGTCCTTTTTGATCATCTTCTATTTGTTACATGCCCAGTTTAACAATAATTAGACGGCAGAGTTTCTTTAACTCCTTCACGACACTAGGACATTCTATGGCGTCACAATTTTAGAAGTCCTAAAAGACGCTAGGACGGCTTTGAGAGGCCTCAGTCTGACAGGGAAAATGTAGCCGATGCTCAAAGCGAGCACTGGCTACATTATTCCGAATCGTGCTTTGCCCAAACTTCGCAGGTTTGGGCACGCCTCCATGACTTCAAACACCATGCGTCATGAAGGGGTTTACATTGAAGTTAACAAAATACTACAAATAAGCTACATATCCTAAATAAATAGGATAATAGCAAACAATATTGATACTTAAAAAATGGAATACAATTCATGAATACCAGATAACTTTATAAAGTGCAGTAAAATTTTGACCCAGAAATATTAATTTATAATAAAAATATATATTTTTTATTACAATTGATATACTATTAAAATATTATCTTTCCTACGACTTTATATATCTCATTCACATAGTTGTAAATTGTTTATTCAATCATATCACAATATTTCATATGTTTTAAGCATTTGAAATCCTTTTAGCTTAATAGCAGCTTAACTGTGACCTTACTAGATGTCACTCTGCAGATTATTAATTTACAGTTTAAATCTTCAAGTGGGAAAAAGGTTTCCAGTGGAACGTGTAGCGTATTCTTATCACCATTAAGTGCTGAGAGAACTATGACGGCGTGATCAGGTTAGAGACTGGCACAGCCAGAGAGTCACTGACATTCATACATTGATTCATGTAGTCATTCACCGACATATACACTCAATGCATGGGGATTACTTATCAAGGAGCTGGAGTGTTGAGTGAAGGATGCTGTAACATACATAATAATTATGTAACATAATTATTATGTATGTTACAGCATCCTTCACTCAACACACCAGCTCCTTTACATAATAATTTATGTTTGTGTTTCAAGACCAGGAAAGGGTGGATTTCTTAACTAATTGTTTTCCCAGCATTGATTTCACTGATTTCCTTCCGAGTTACTGAAGTTGGTATCCGTATATATATTTATGTCCTCCTTTGTATTTACAAATTACATAAAACAAAAGGGGTTATTTCTAAAAATCAATTCTAGGGGGGATTTCTAAAAGCACAGCATTCACCATGGACACACATTTCATGCTCTTTAGATCACTTTTAGAACTTTCCAGAGAATATACTTTTATAAAGAGCCCTCAATATTGCAAATACTTTTTTTATATATAAAGTATAGGTTATTTTATGGTATGGGTTTTAAGTAAACTATTTACTAGGGAAAACACGTCTTTTCAGTGGAATTTCTAGTACTTTCTGTACTGACATACAGTGAGGGGGAAAAGTATTTGATCCCTTACCAATCAGCAAGATTTATGGCTCCTAGGTGTCTTTTATACAGGCAAATGTTCAAAATCAGCAGGGGATCAAATACTTTTTTTTATTTGACTGTAGCATGTTAGTGGGAAAAAAAGGAAATATAATTATAAAACAAAAAAACTACTGAAGCTTGACTGTGAAAGGGAAGTGGCTGAACAAAATATAACACACACCGTTGTTTGAAAACAAAAATATTTGTTAGTATACCGTAAGATTCAAAATTGAAAGATTACATGGAAAATATTTACAAAATTATATATCACATCGTAAAACCCATGTTGAGGTTGGAGCGGCCACAGCATATGGTATGGATTTGCCTGGTCTGATAACCAAAGGACCATAAATACCTTGCTCTCCTTTATAACCATTTCCAAATAACGGCACATCACATTTTTTTCCAATCATAGCCACTGCCTCCACGTTCTTCCTAACCACAACTAAGAACTCAGCCCCCAAACCAACACAGGCAATGCACTGTCAACGACATCTTGCAACCCACTTAAACAAAATATCCAACCCAATCTCATTCAAGTGGACTCCATCAGGTCTGAAAAAAAATCTCAAATCGGACTCCAACTCCCTATGTTAGACCACTATCCACCTTGAATGCAACATGAACAAATGTTGATATTTGCACATTAAGTGTAAATTATTTTAGCCAGAAACTCAATGCTGATATGCTCAATGCTGATATGCTCAATGCTGATATGTATCTCAAGACAGTCAAGACCGCTTTTCCTGACCATCGTAGATTTTAATAAAACCCAGCATGGCACAACCAAGCCCTGTATAGACCAATCACCCGCATCTCTCTCCACGCATTGACTATAGCTAATGACTATAACACAAGCCTAACCGGATTCCTGAAGCAAAGCTCCATAAAATATCTGGGCAACAAAGATGTTGTAGTTCAGCTCTGGTGCCTGTGGTGCCAATGAAAGTGGGACAAGGAATCAGCCATGCTGTTAGCAACCCCTGGCACATGCTGCACCCGTTAAACAAACTTTCCACTGCAAGATGTGCGAGATCATATGATGCAGGAGGTTCACCACCTGACCACACACAAAAAACGCTTCCAAACCAACAGATCCTGCCATACCGGTAAACAAATGCAATTGCTATTCCTGACCTTCCTCCTGCCAGCATGACTTCCCATTGTATAAACCCAACGCATCCTGCCATACCCACTTTCTGATCTGTACAAAGTGGTTGGGATTTGTGATTCCCTCCAACAAAAGAGACATTCTTCCACAAAAAAGGTGACCCATTGGCATAATACGACATGCACAAAACAAATGCCCAAGTAGGGACTGCAGCTGATGAAGGGAACATCTTCCGTGCCAGCCCAACTTTTTCACCAACCTTACCAAATTTCCCACTTTTTCTTTAGGCAAATGGAACACCATCTCCATATAGTCTATTTTAAGAAAAAAAATTATGGTACTAGAATTTTTGGTACCCAAAAACCGAACACATCTTAAGAGAAACTACAACTAAGGCCCACAAGCAGAAAATCATCCAGATAATGAATTACTGACCCCATCTCAAAACACTACACCTAACCAAGGAAAGAACTGGCAACTTCAAAATGTGTGCAGAAAATCACACAGTACATCAGAAGGCAGTAACTAACTACCTTCACTGAAACTAAACTCCACTCCATGAAGTCACGCAGGTCTCCGTCGCAGTCACCCAGTTAACTAAATTTGAGGTGCAGCTAAATCGGTGACATGAAATGTTCCTATGTATTTTGAAAAATCGTGTAGTGAAGTGGAGAGAAAGCTTTAAGTTTGCATAAATAGCAGCAAAAATTTAATTTTTACAGTACTATGGGGATTATTTATCAAACTCAATACTGGGCAATATTCTAAAAGTGGAGCAATCACCATGGAAACCAATGGATAATTCCTGCAGATTAGGCCACTCTTAGAACAGTGTCCAAGAATTCACTTTTGTAAATATCTCCTTAGTTAGCTCCTTAGAAAGTTTTTGCTTTTCATCTGCTCTGGATACAGTCTCTGTGCTGGTCAGTCTGCATCCTACTATACTATTTAAGTTACTGGTACTACATTATTTAGGTTACTAGTTGCCTGCCTGCCTGTCTCCAATCCAGTTCTGATAGTAACAAAAGATGTTGAAATTACAATGAGTTCCAGTCAGTACCATTCTGTCAGACAATTACAGACAATTACAGTACAAATCAATAATAGAGGTGAAGGACCTCAGTGTTCCTTCCACGGGTAGAACAAAAGCTATTTGTTTGTGCTGACCATTTTTGGTACTCAGAACTTGAATAGAGGGAATCCGTGTCTCAGTTGCTTGATTATGCTTCCAACACATATAATTGTTCTCATGGTAGCACTCACTTGTTCAGTCTGCTTTAAAAGGTAATGGCTTTTTTTTGCCTGTACTTTTCAGAAATAGGTAGGCATTAAAAATTATTATAGTTTGTAGAAAAACTGGCAATTTGGCTACTTGGCTTTTTAATTGAAAATGGATGAATGTCCTGGAGTTTGTGAATTCTGCAACAGGGAAAGGATATTTAAACTTTCATATATGTCATGGGATTTATTAAAGCTTCATCAGGATCCATTTCATATATATATATATATTTTATTTTTTTGCTTTAAACAACAAACCAGCAGTTAATACTAAACACTACCATGTTGTAGGCTATATGTGTGGATGCGGGGAACGTTATCACATTACAATGTCCCCTCTTTCAATAGCAAGGAAACATATACCGCACAGTGGAGAGCAAAATAGGGGAAATAGTTGGAAATATAGTGGAATTGGAAAATTTCTCCATCTTGGTTGACAATTTGACAGAATTGGAGCTTGATCTTTTTAACTGCAGAACTTACAAAGGACCAAGGGCCTTCCTATTTTCTACTGTATCTGTTTGAATGTAATTATAAGGCAAGCCCCCCAAACTTTGCATATTAAAGGGACTGTCTAGTGGCCAAAATTCATCTTCCAAATATTAATGCATATTAATGTGCTTTCATATGCAATGTGCATGTTTTACATTTTGCATTGCTAAAAATACAAAACATTTACAGCTACATGAAACTGTGAAATTACAGCAGTTTGCAAGAAACCAGGACTGCCCACATTAGCTGAGTGAAAGTATTTTTTTTTTTTTGCTGCAGAAACCAATAGGAAACATTTCATTCAGGGTAATGGAATTTTCTGTTCTCTCTAGTCATGTCATCAGACAATGTGTTGCACTGTTAAGAGATCCTACTGTGTCCAAGAGCAAGGTCACTTAGAGTCCACACAATGTATTCAATTTGAAGAGCCCAGTAAGTGACAAAATGAAACAAAACTTTATATCCTCAATGTCTATATAATCAGTGCTGCCACACTTGCAGTAAACATGCAGCGAAATGACTGGGGAGGTGTGAGTCAAAAATAAAAATATGATTTATGCAGAATGCCTGCATCAAATCATGATGGGAAAAAGTCTTTGCACTATACAATCAGTAGTCTTCAACTTGCACCAGTGTGATTATGGGGACTACCCTGTCCTTTTAAAAAGTAATGGCACTCCTGAAAAAAAAATTTTTTGCTACACACTTGTCATTGCACGCATTGCACTTGCCACTGCACCCATTCTGCACACACACTTGCCATTGCACCCCAGGACTTTCTACTGCACCCAGATATTGTACACACTTGCCATTGTACCCAGAGGACTTCCCATTGCACTTTCCACTGTCCCCATATTCCACTCACACATTTGTCATTGCGCCCATATTGCTCATTTGCACATGCATATTTAATAAAGAGTGCTGCTGAAATCACCAGTAGTTCTATAAAAAAAAAAGGAAACAGCACACACTCACTAGACATGTGCAGATTTACTTAAAGCTATAGTTTTCCTTAACGTTCCTTAAAAACCACCTAAGATGAATAAAATGGGAACTCAATTAGTGCCAATTTTTGGCACAGAAATGTTGCACTTGAAAATCCCCATTATATCCTTATAGTTTTTTTTTTGACAAAAATAGACCAGAAATACATCTAATAATCCAAAATTCAACCTAAATAAACAGATCTTCCCTGGGAAATAGGCCCAGCTTCACGAAATTGATACAAAATATTGGTAGAACTTGCCGCCAATCACTGTCAAGGATTATGTGTATAAATATTAAGCACATGTCAAGACCACCATTTATGGATTATGTCAAAGTTGGTGGGAACAACTGGTCTGTGGAGGTCATGAAAAAATGGTAAGTGCATTTAAATGAATCGTTATACCGTGGGTCACATGTAAAATTGCATTATATACATAGCTCACACATTTGTTGCTCATGTAACACATATAATAGCTGTACAGATAGGGAATGTTGCATGTGGCTGCTACACATGGAGAAGCATTAAGGGTGTGTAGAGAGAATTG
This sequence comes from Pelodytes ibericus, assembly GCA_036172795.1. Taxonomy (NCBI): domain Eukaryota; kingdom Metazoa; phylum Chordata; class Amphibia; order Anura; family Pelodytidae; genus Pelodytes; species Pelodytes ibericus. The sequence continues at coordinate 191,782,660 of CM069859.1, forward strand.
TAGCTGTGCAGGGAATGTGACCTGAAGAGAGGGTGGGCACAATATGTGTCGCATTCCACAGTTGCAGTACATATCAATGTCAGTGTAGTAGTATATATATTGTAGCACATGTACATATGTGTGCATATATGTAAGTATCAATATGTACATGCATGTATAGATAGCTGTATAGCTAGCTATATATTTTTAAGCAGGATCATATGTACTGATGATCACTGTGATACTGTACCATATGCAATGTTCTACTCATATCTTTCAGATACTCCGATATCAAGAGGCAGGTGAATAGGAAGCTAACAGGGCAGCCAACACCACCAGACTTCCTGGTTGTGGCTGTCCAGACCTGATGGACTTTGAGGAGTAGCTTCAGCAGGTCATGAGGACGGAAGTAGTCATGGGGGATGAGGGTGAAAGGGACCAGAAATAGCTTGTTGTAAGTATTGCTCACTGAGTACATGCCATTAGCCATTAACTGGGAGAGTTTTAGTATGGCTGCATTAAACAGATCCTGTATAATAACACAAAGTATACATTTTTATATATAAATGACTTGAAGCTCCTCCACAGGTGAGAAACACCCCACTCGCTCTGCTGCTCCAAGCTGAACTCAGTAGGTCATGATCCACAGGAAATAAAAAGCAGTGCTATTTTACATGTCATTCATCATTGGACATTATGCATAAGGAACAGGTTGAAAGCAGAAGATTTTGAAAGTATAATTTGATGGCATAATGGGCAGCTTGGAATTTGTAAAAAAATGCTGTAATACCCAATACTCTTGGAACTCAAAATGCTCTATATATCTGCCATCTGTGGGCAAAAGTATCCTTTTCATTTCCAAAAATAACATTGCTAATTCCATGTAAATACCGGTTTCACCTTGCTAGTATTATGAATAAAGGACATTAAACATACCATATTTTCCGGCGTATAAGACTACTTTTTAACCCAGGAAAATCTTTTCAAAAGTCGGGGGTCGTCTTATACGCCGAGTATCGTCTTATAGGGCGGGTGCTGAGGTTTACTTACCTACTTTCTACTCTGTCTCCCGCTGTTAAGCCGGTCCGTGGTTGTTATGGAAGCGTTGTGAGCTCCCCTCCAGTGTTCGGCTTCAATAAAGTTTGTTTAAACTTTTTTTTTAAACAAACTTTATTGACCACGTGGCTGGAGGGGAGCTCACAACGCTTCCCTCACAGCCACGGACTGGCTTAACAGCGGGAGACAGAGCAGAAAGTAGGTAAGTACTGGGGATTGGGGATTGGGGAAGGGGGAGGAGGGTCCCAGACTCTATATTTTAACCTCAAAAGTTAAAATATAGATATTATACGCTGTATTTTCCGGCATATAAGACGACTTTTTAACCGAGGAAAATCTTCTCAAACGTTGGGGGTCGTCTTATACGCCCAGTCGTCTTATAGGCTGGAAAATACGGTAGTAAAAAAAAAAAAAAAGGAATAGCATTATCTGATAAAATAATAAACACTTAATAATAACCATTATAGTGAGACTTATATAGGAAGCTAAAATTAATAAACTCCTAATTTGTTAGACATCATAGGCACTGTTAGAATTAATGAATGATCAAACTGCAAAGCCGAGTTTCTATGATCAAAACATTCTAATGGTTTGCTTTCTACCAACTTTTTTCGGGATTTAATTAGCAAACTGTGTTTCAGTTCAGCAGTCAAGTAATTTCATTTATTCTAACGCAAAATGTTTTTGTTTAATAAAAGTAAGAACATGTAGACTGTCTCTCAGTCCATTTACGCCTGCTAATGTGTTGCTAGTGTCAAATGCTTGTCTATGTAATTGGTGGGTTGGGTAGGAGATCTTAACATGCTTCCTCTCTGAACAAGAGAATTGTATGGGAATAAATATATATATAAAAAGGTTAACCTATTCCAGCATGGTATGAGAAAATAATTGTCCAGCAAAATGTACAATGAAAGAAAAGCTATGCATACTTCTAAACCAGAGTTTAGCTTAATGATTTGAGATCATGGTGCATAAGGGAAAATTGGAAAATTGACAAGGTGGGAAGTAGAAATGGCATTAAAGGTAATAAAGAAGGATGACTAGAATGGGGCAACAATTCTGATTGAGGAAAAGGGATCGAATTGATGACGGAAGGGTTGGCAAATGATCAGGGATAGACAAAGTGTCAAAACATGGATTGCAAGGCCAGTAAAGGACCATCATTAAATTATCCATCACAAAGTACAGTAAATTAACATCGTGAGTAATGTTGGTGCCTACCTCTGATGATGATGGAGTGACTAGTCATATGGAATATACCAGAATGTTGTTTTGATATTGAGCCCTAAAAATTCTGATGGAATAGATGTTAGTTTTCTTTTGTATGTGTTGACTAATTATTAAACTATTAAATAAAAAATCAAGGCCTTTCTCAAAATGTTCATTATGTTTGCTTTTATGGCTATTTTAAAAAGAAATGTAGAAAAAGTGTTGTTTTTTTTTTTTAACACTAGCCCAACCACTGCCTCGCCCATACAATATTGTCAATCTGCATCCAACTCTGTACAATTAATTACGTTTTGGACATAACAATGTTATATAATGTCATAAAATTAAGACCATTTGACTGAGCAAGCTACAAGAGATTTTTCTTTTTTTAAGTTTACAATCAAATAACTAGTGGTTATTTTGTCAAAACTGTCCAGCACTATTTTTTTTGGGCGTGAAACAATAACATGAAACATCACTTTTATTGCATTAGTATGGGACTGGTGATTTTGCGGCAGCTCTGAGTCACCCATACCCCCTATAGATTTTAATCAGTGTCCCAGCTGGAAACAAATATCAGCGAGCTTTTGTTAGTTGCCCATAAATGAACTCCCGCTGTCTTGAGAACACATTCCCATTCTCGAAGAAAGTTAGGGATTTCATAGCTTACTATCTTCCACATCTCCTCATTTTGATAACTTGATAGCTGACAATTACACAGCAAGAGCAAGTCGACTGAAGCAGTATTTTAAACTATGATTAAGTAATTCATCCTCAATTGGAATTCACAGATTTGGGACTCAAGCCTATAAAACAGTGTTTGCCTGCAAACTCTTCATCCTTAATCCTTAAATACTGCATAAAAGCATGGCAAAAAATATTCTTATTCTTATTATTTTTCTTAATCATTTATTGTAAATAAAATCCCCTGGATGTTGGGCAAAAGTAGCATTTGCAGAGTGTATTTAAGAAAAACTATAAAAAAAAAACAAAAAGTGGATCTGAATGTACTAACACGCTGTTATTGTACAAGCAGTTTGCCTTTTATTAAATATATGACAATAAAAATCATGTATTGTGTAAAGATTATGGTTTATACCTGATCCTGCTGCATGTTGGGTAGGTGAAACTCTCCTATCGTCTACAATCATCATCATGCCGTTCAATGATGTAGAGGAATGCTGACAAGATGTTCCTTTTAATCCAGTTCAAATAAATGACAATAGAGAATAACCTTATAATGGTCTAAGAATATTATGTATGTATAACTCTACTCTCTTTTTTTAAAGGTAATAACATTTCCACTTTTTTAAATTCTTTTAATTGGATTCGTCATCTAAATAGCATAAGCTCCATTTGATTTTTTTTTATCATTAAGGAAGCTTTATAATTTCCAATCAGTGTTGGTGTCCATTTATTTGCTTTAAAACTTAGGGACTGGCCAGATTTTAGTGGCATTAGGAAAAACCTCTAAATACAGTTTTAGACTAAAAAAAAGTTATTTCTGCCTGATTACAATGCCTTAGGAATATATTAGTCTATAGTCGGACTGAAGAGCATAGAGTGTTGGTTGAATGCTTAGTAATTTGTTATTGGTGGTGTGTTTGTGGGTACATCAATCAGCCTTTATAAACGAGTAAACCCGCATGCATCCAGTTTATTATTTATGCTCGTTCCTGTCCTTTGTATCTTGTTTCCCTGTCCTCTCCAGCCACAGAGTGACATCTAGTCCAGTTATGATTTTCCAGCTGTTTATTGTTTTGTTCTACTATATAATGAACCCCACCCATTTGTTCTGTTTCTCCAAGCTTCCAGTCTATGCTGCTTTGGATAATTCCTGCATGTCTGTGCAATGTAAGTTTGTAATTCTGTCCTAGTTGGGGACTTGCCTAATTGTGGGGTACCTTGAAGTGGTTAGCAAGCTTAATCATCATTTGACCAATTGTTGTATCCAAAACCCTACCGTTTATCATGGTTAGTGTTTGGCTAGTTCCTGTATTTATGTTTGTATGTTTATGTTCCCTTAGCCTTGACCTCTGTTTGTTTTATGTTGTCTGTATCTGTGTGTAAAATAATTGAAAATACTCAGCACTCCAATTCAGTGAGAACGTTTTCTTTAATCCATAAACACCAGGAGCGACGTTTTGATCTGTTGGTCTTTCTCTGCTCATGCACCGACCCTTTGGAGTGCTGCTTAACCAGTTCCTTTTGGTGTATCCATGTGTGATTCGTTGGTTCTGTGGTTGTGCTTCAATTCAAGCTTTATCCTGCTTCTGTCTGCTTTAGTTCTTGATTTGCTTCTGGTCTGTCCTTTAGTCCTGCATTCTGTATTTAGTTACTATGTTTCTGTTTTGCTTCAGTTTTCTTCCATGCTATTCACTCTGCTTGTTCTGCCTCTTAGTTTGTCTGTCCAAGCCTGCTGCATCCTGCTGTCCTGTCATAGTTGTGTTCCATCTCTGCTCCAGGATTTTTACACGGTTTGTCCAGTTTCTTGGTATTCTGGATACTGTAGTTGTCTCCAAAGGGCCTCAGTGTGTGGCTGCACAAACCTGGAGCCCCAAGCTACAGGGGAAGTGTAATTACCTAGCACCAGGTCTTGCAGCTCCACCCTTTCACCGTAGCTCCTGATCTCTGGTGCTCAGAGTCCCATGCCACCTGGACCCCGTAAGTGACAGACTTACACAACCAGTATCTGCAAGGAAATGATCATCTCCTCCCAGCTAGAGGTGCATTTGGCGTGTCATACATTGAGACATCAATAGCTGTGTGCATGTCGCGGAGCTAGAGCTCATTGCGACTTGTCAGCTTGAAAGTCTTAGATAAACTTATGCGGTATGAGAAATATCATTAAAATAGTGCATAGTGGGTGTTTAATCTCTCTTGAACATTCCTCATTAATCCTCAGGATGCTTCCAGAACCAATTCTGTTTCTCCAAAGGTGAGCAATAATCAAGCAAATTCTACTGGGTTAATTCAGTGGCATTTATTACCACCTATCACTGTTTTTAGCTGTTTTATTTTCAATTCTGACCTGATATAAAATAAACACAAATGAAATAGAGCCCAGGGTATGTTATAGAGGGACTAAACTGCAATAAAACTATAATTTGAATGAGTGATGTGTGGTCTTGTGTTAATCACAACCAATAGTTCAACTGGAAATTAACATATCATCTCCTGTTGGAGGTGGGTTATGATTTACAAATCAAATGCCAATCACTTCTGAATGGTGCTCCACAGCAGCATCATCAGCAGCAAAAGTCAACTTCTGTTTGATTAAAAAAATAAAAGAGGTTTAGTCGCTCTTTAGATGGATATTTATATTATCTTAGTTAACATCTAAGTTGTTTTCTCACACCTGTTATGACATAAGCAATAATTCACCTCCTCTACCACCACTGATCAATCTTTATATCAAACGGTGGTAGCTTATTCCCATAGATAAAGCCCCAATTATCCCAAATAAATGCTTGCACCATAAATATTTCCATGTTTTCCTCCAACCTGTATAACAATGCTGAGGTGAACAAGCAAATACCTTATTTATTCAGGGTGTTCACCTTATTTTCATCCCTGACAATGCTTCATTGGATTTAATAAAGAAAGACTTGTTAAATGATTTAGTCAGTCGAAACAATTCTCCCTGGAGACGAAACACATTGATCATTGGAAATGTGATTAATTTATTACATTTGGCAATAGATGCTTTGCAAAGTAAGAGACTCTAGTGGGCTACCCTCTGTGTTTCCGACATATTAATGAACAGTATCAGCTATAATAAGCTAGTAAAAAACACTACAAACATTTAAAGTATGCAACTTTGTACACGTAGAACATATTGGTTGGTAAACAAGTTGTTGTCTCAATCCCTGGATGTCAGACTATTATGGGAGATGTAGTCCACAACATCAGGAGTGGCAGCCTACTCCTGCTATAAGGTCTACTCGGGAACCAGGGGAACCCCATGGGTAGGGATCCAACTCTTAGCCCCATCGAGGGGGCTGAGAGCCATGTGGTCGGCTCCCAGCCCTATTTACTTTAGACCAATACTACTGGCATTCCCCAGGACGATTTCCCCAAATTTGGTTGAAAACTTGCTATATTGATTAAGTGAATAATGTGAAATTCAGCTACAAACAGTGATCTGGCCCCATTTCGATAAATTACCTTTGATAAGAAATTTGACAAGTACATTTGCAAACTTTTGACACATGATCACTCTCTTATTTCTGCTGTGTTATTTAAGACAATTGATGTTGAAACAGAACAGCATCCCTAGAAAACGGGGTAAATTATAAAAGTAAATTCTGGGGCAAAGTGCCACAGACACCGTGGAGACCAGTATAATGCTCCTGCTATTTAGATCCATAGTGATTACATTTAAAAAAAAAAAATTTGGTTGATCTTAGAATAAAAGTGGGCTGATTGGAATAGAGTGTGGGCCATTAGGTTTCTGCTAAAGTCTCTGTAGTGAGATTCCACAGGGTGTGATTAGAAAAGGTTACTAGTGATTGGTGACTGATAGATGTAGATGTGAAATATTAAAAAGCTGAAATGGAATAATAACAAGTACTAAAGATACATGTCAAGTTTATTTCGGAGAACAGGACAACATTTTTTGTAACCCTTGCTTCCTTGTAATCCTTTATGTGGATCCTGCTCAGTATAGCATAGAAGTCATGCCTCATTGTACATACATGTCTATTTAGAATGCACATGCATATACAATTTTACTTGCCATTCATGGGATTCCAACTATAGTTCTGCAAATTTTTCCACCAAATGTGAGAAAAATTGTGAACAAGTTGTAAAGTATCACTATCAGCAGTTTTCACCTGGTGCCAGGAAAATCATCCATTTTATAATTGTAGCTCTAAATGTCTTGTAAGCATTTCTGTCATATTCCCTTCTGTTAGCAGTGCCCTACTCTTAGCTTCCAAACATATTAAAGCATTCTAATTAATACAATGTGATTTTCTGCCATAATTCACAGTCATGTTGTCAGTTCACAAATATAATAAAATAAAACATAGTTTCAGTAGTATTGTGTTAATTCTGAATTGAATGTTTCACTGCCTGACAGAAGGGACATCATGATATTTAATTAGTCTTTGTCTCTATGCAAATCAGTGTTGCTAAAAGAGCTTGGTATGAAAGTGTTGAAATGAAATATAATATAATACATAATAATATACCCTAGGAATTTATAGGTAGATGCTCTGCGGAGAGGATCATTTTAAATATAAGTCAAGATAAACAAAATAATAAAGTAAACAAAATAATATCTGCATTGCACAATGAAAATGATTTAGATTTATTTAATTTGTGGTTTATTAAAAAATATTACAATGAATTTATGTATAGACTGTAATCAAGGATCTTTTTTGTATTTCAGGCCATGTTAAGACTCCATAACATTTGATGGTTAATTGATATTTAAGTGTGTTGGATTTTTTTGCAAATGTTTCTTGATAGTGAGTCCTTTCTTTTATAAGTCAAGGGCTGATGTTTTTTGAGCATGCTGTATATACTACTTGCAGATTTCTTAACCATAATATCAATTGTTTGTTTGTTTTTCACTGAAAGTATACAAAAACATAGAAACTTAGAATGGGTCGGTAGATAAGAACCATTCGGTTCTTGATAACATACTTTTGCAAGACAGCTCAACCATGAACATTCAACGGTGTTCACCTGCCTTGTGGAATAGGACCACTTAGGAGCAAATCACAAGCCATTCCTGTTGCAGAGGAAAGCTTTACATGCACATATTAATATAGTTCCAATCCTACATTGGTGTATGTATTTCTGAAATGACACACTACAGGTAATAGATCCTTTGAGATGATTTTATTTTATGAAACTCCTTGAGTATGTAATACATTCAGTCAACTATTACACAAGTATTGCCCATAAGGTTTTCCTTATCAGCAACAACATGCGAGATTCACTCAGGTGCTTAACAGATAACAATTACATTTTTTTGAGAAAGTCAATATGTATTTGTTTTATATATATTTATAATCATTTTTTTTATTCAAAACATTAATAAATGCAAGATAATGAACAATACAGTGCATAGCATAAGTAGAGGAGAAGGAATTGCTAAAGAAGGTAGCAAGTAAAATAAAAACATCCAGATTAGATTAATTGTCCAACCATAAAAAACAGTGTGATGGTAAACCATACAATTTTATTGGATGAAAAGGTAGTAGAAAGAGAGAGAATATATATATATATATATATATATATATATATATATACCAATCCAAAACAAGAAAAAATACACGCACTCACGGGTCTTTTCAATTGAAGAGATGATGATCTTTATAGTCGATTACCATGTAATAGTACTCAAAGACATTGTAACATGTGGTCGACGTTTCGGTCCGAATCTCGGACCTTTATCAAGACTACCTTGATAAAGGTCCGAGATTCGGACCGAAACGTCGACCACATGTTACAATGTATTTGAGTACATATATATATATATATATATATATATATATACACATACACACACACACACATATATATATATATATATATATATATATATATATATATATATTAGCTGAAAACCTGTTTTGTCTCTCATGGTAACTAGCATTTACTCAGGACCTACTCTGGAATATGATGTGTTATAGGAGCAGATCATGGTACTTAGGACTCAAGTAAGGACTTAGGTGGTCATCCATTCAACTCCATTCACTCACGCCCAAGTCGACAATTAAACAAAGGGAAGGAGGAGAGCACAGCACTTGGGGACCTCTAGAAGTCATGCATTATTCCTTTAACAGCTTACTTGGGATAATTTGGGGATAATAATCAGAACCACATTATTAATAACAAATACACCAACCTAGAGCATTGGCCCAAGACTTTATTCATAAAGTACTAATATATTCCACAGGGCTATAAAATAATAAAACACAACAACATGTTTATACAGTCTACACTCAAAGGATTTATAATTACATTTACAAAAGTAAACATTGCTTGAAGTTGTCCCATTAGTTCTAACATTTTTAACATTCAAAAACCTATTTTAACCTTTTATAAGTCCAAGATATAAATTCAAATGAAAACATGATACTGTATAACTTGACTTTATAAAAAAGTTTTTTTAATCTTTATTACATGATATGAATGACATGATACGATAATGTATTTTGTTGCCTACTATTCTGTTTAGTTTGTAACATAATGTAATAATTATTTTATAACAGTTTGTATGTTTGTTTTATGAAATTGGTGGGTCTCTGTGTGTCACAAGCATCTGAGTTCCCAAATGTCAGCAAAATTGGCTGTATCATGGCAAAGAGAAAGAGGGCAAATGTGAAAACCCTGGGGAATAGTAACGCTAACATTCTGTGTTGTCTCATTATACTGCTTAGATAAACGAATGCACACCACATATCTCACAGCTAAAACAGACAATGGAATCACAAATTGGATACAAATACCTATTAACATGGATTGCCAAGGGAAATTTAACAGTGTCATACCATTTTCCTAACAGCATCCCATAATGTATTTTTAGCAGTTTTACATCTCTGTCCAAAGCTGACATAAAAATATGTAAACTTGTTAATTATTATTATACATTATTTTAACCCAGACAATGTATATGGACTGAATTCTAAATATATTATTCGCCTTTGTTGAATTTCACTATTCGCCACCTGTCTGTTGAAATTAAGCTGGTCTGTTTCTAGCTAGTCATTACAAGGGAAATTAGACTACAATTGTAGTTGTAGCAGATACAGTATTTATGTGTACTGTGTCTTGTAAAAATAACGGCTTTTCATCATTTGCTTTGGATGCTTTTAGTAGAATTCAAAAAGTTCATAGAATTTTAATCTTTGTGTTTTATATGTATATATCATATTTAAATAAATAATGAACTATTTAAATAATTAATTATTAACACCTCTGCAGTATTCGGTAGATAAAAAATAAAAAAAAAGAATGATATTGTTAGAGATTTTAAACTTGTAAAAATAATTCAGAAAGGATATTCCACGTTTCATTTCTCTCTCTCTCTCTCTCTGAAAGGAAGCTGTCTGTTTGCAAGAATAATTATTATAATGTATGAATTTAGTTAAAGTTAAGATATGATTTAATCAGTACATTGTCTGTTGATTTTCGAGGTGCACAAGTAGAGAAACTGTTAGAAGACTGTACCTTTAGATGCTTAGGGGAGCAAGAGACACACTAGGAATTGGTTAACAGTACATGAGATAGCCAAGACAAAGTACCAACAAGGATGTTCTAGAAAGCAAAAATTCAAAGGTCATTGGAGATAGCAACAGTTTCAGATAGTCATCATGACACTGAATCAACTTAGCAGATGGTCGTTATAGGGTCTGACACAATTGCACGTGGTCGGTAGAGAGATGAGTCAATAATGCAGGGTGTGCAGAAAAATGTCTTGTGATTACTAGACCACTTTGGCCAACGTGTTCCCGGGTCCACCCAGAAACCTGTTGGTCAGGTGAGGGATAATTAGAAACCAGCATACCATGCCTGCATTAAGATGTGGCTTTGCTTTTAAAGGACAATGACACTTTTTTCACTTCTAGCAGAGAAAAACTCCCACAGACCAGTGAGCCAAGCCCTGCTCTGATTGGCTGTGCACATGCTGTGAGACAGAGCCTAAAGTAAACCCGCATGTATCTTTAAAGATACGTATTGGGTTTACATGTGACAATGACACACAGGTGTTAAAAAAAAAAAAAAATTAGTTTCAATTAAGCTTTGTAATATTGTAGAATGTATTTAAAAACTATTTTTTTAGGTTTCCATAATGAAATAATACGTAGTGATTGCAGAAATACCCGTTTGTAAGTTTGCAGGGCCATAGCTAACATCATTGAAAGTTATATAGAAAAAGATGAATGAATAGTTATATGAATAAATTATGATCTGGCTCAGTGATCTCCATCGAGCTTTACTGCCTTTTTATCTACCCTTAGGTGGTGGGGAAAAGGTCATTTAACCCCTTTCTTAATGCCATTTAGCAGCTGGTTGGTTTATGAAACCCTTTCGTCTTCCACTCTATGTCCTGTGAGCACTGAGGTCAGCAGATGGTATGTAATACACTGTAATGGCTGACAGTGTTAGCTGTCGCTGTGATAATTCTCTAACCTTCCCCAATTTATATTGATTTACCTGCCTCTGAACACAATGTGGCTCTACATCTGGATTTGAAATGGTTAAATGTGTAAAGATTTTACATTAACATCTATTATAGTAAGTACCACTTTTTAGTGGGTGTTCATTTGCACAAGTTCCCTCATGGAGCTTCATAACTTCATTGAATAAATGTTCCCTGTGACTTCATGCTCATAGAGCTGTAAATTTGGGAATTCATTAGATAAGCTTATTTATGAACAGTTTTAATTAAACAGCTGTGAGAAATTGTCTCAACTTAAACAAAAAAATGGGTGATAATCTCAATGTGAGCATATGAGCAATCATTCTTACTGATGGTGGGATCATCAGATTTTAGCAGCCTTTTATGGCCAATATGCTGATAGCTCTACCACTGAGTGGGGGAAATGCACACATTTTGAGAATGATAAGCCTATTTAAAAGACAACTGTGGCCAATAAATGACATCATGTTTAATTGAAAGATTGTATCTAGTGTATGCATTTTAAATAGAAATGCCTTAATGAAAGACTACAGTTAAAGTACCTTATTAAGCCCTCTTTGATGGTGCAGCACTATTGAGGGGGGTGGGCATCTTGGGTCAGATTTTCCTTCTTCTGACTCAAAATTCTAAATAACATGTCCGCCCCCTGATACAGCAATGTAAGCAAAGAGAGCGCCTTTATTTGTATTGCATTTTAAAATGTTAAACTTGTTGAAATGTATAAATTAAACATAACTTCCTTATAAACAGTGGATTTTTCCACACAGCTACACAGTTTTCATAAGACCTCAAAACTTTTGGAGGTGAACCATAAATTGCTAAATAAATTTACATATCTGTTATTTGAAATTTATTACGCCAGCAGAAAGCTCAAATTAGCTTCATTTGGTTGCCAATGAAGTCCTGCTATGTACCCGAGCAATATTTAAATGCTGCATGTTAAGTCTTTTTTTACTAGTAGAGTGAAACTTGTGCGGTCACATTTATCTAGAACATGAAGTTTGATAAAAGGGTTGGGTTTACTAATTGAGTACAGAAGGAACAGCACTAGGTATTGTAAAGTGAAGATCTGGCATTAAAAGGGTTGAATTAATTATCCTGCAACTTGTTCATGGTCAGTAGGGACTGCATTAAAATTCCCCCTGTTTTTTGGGCAGCCGAATATATATATATATAATGATCCAACATAAAACCAGTGACATAGGCAACATAATTGTACTTCAGAATAAACATACTAATCAGTGCCTGGCAACCAAAATACCCTTTGTGTTGCTTTTTTATTCTGTAATGCATTTATTTCCTTTTTAGCTTCTATGTCTTTTGATATTTTTATATACTTGGTGTTAGGACACAGATGTATTTTTTAATATCTCAGTCTTTAATTAAACTCTGTGTATGCCTACCATTTTCTGTAGTGCTTGGTATAATTTACCATTGTCCTGCAGTGAAAAACACACATTTTATCATGTCTAGGTACAAATAAACATAATAGAAAATGTTTTTATTATAGTTATCATACATTTGTTCCTTGTGACATTGCCAGAAGTCTCATTATGATATTAAGGCTGCAAGTGTACCTTGGTTACATTATGTCAAGGCACATTATTTGGTTTCTTTTTTTATACACTTTACCAGGTTACTTACTGAGGATTCAGTGTAATAATAATTAGACAGGAAGCCTGAATCATTTCTGATCAGAAATTCAGCCATAATGAGCTGGTTACTGCATTTTCTATATTTTGTTCATTTAAAGTACTAGTTTGACTCGGAAATTATTAATGCAAATATAAGCTAACACTTTAAAATACATACAGTACCATTCAAAAGTCTGGGGTCACTTAGAAATGGCCATGTTTTTTTTTAAATAAAAGCACATTTTGCCCTTTAAAATAACATCAGTGGCATCAGAATTACAGTATAGGTATTGTTAATGTTGTAAATGTCTATTGTAGCTGGAAACAGATGATTTCCAATGGCATAGCTACATAGGTGTATGGAGACCCATTGTCCGCAATCAGTGGAACGTTGTGTTAGCTAATCCAAGTTTATAATTTGAAAAGGCTAACTGATTAAAGAACAAATACAACTGGTCTTCTTTAGACTAGTTGAGTATCTGGAGCATCAGCATTTGTGTGTTCAATTACAAGCTCAGAATGGCCATAAACAAGAACTTTCTTCTGAAACGCATCAGTCTATTGTTGTTCTGTGAAATGAAGGCTATTCCATGAGAGAAATTGCCAAGAAATTGAAGATCTTATGCAATGCTGTGTACTACTCCCTTCACAGAACAGCGCACACTGGTTCTAGCTAGAATATAAAAAGGAGCAGGAGGCTCCAGTGCACAGCTGACCAAGAGGACAAGTACATTAGAGTGTCTTATATGTCCTCAACTGGCAACTTCATTAAATATCATCAATACATTCCCGAAATCAGTAGCAATGTCAACAGTGTAGAGGTGACTCCAGGGTGATGGCTTTCAAGGCAGAGTTGCTAAGAAAAAGCCATATATCTAATAACTGGCCCATAAAAAAAAAGATGGACAGAGGAAGATGGGAAAAAAAGTGTTCTGGACAGACAAATCTAAGTTTGAGGTGTTCTAATCACAAAGAAGAACCTTTGCGGGATGCTGACCGAATATAATCTGGAGAAGTGCTTGACACCATCTATTTAGTATGGTGGAGACAATGTGATGGTCTGGGGGTACTTTGGTGGTGGTAAAGTGGGAGATTTGTACAGAGTAAAAGCGATCTTTTTAACACCATGTAATACCTTGTGAACAGAGCTTTATTGAGGCCAATTGCCACCTACAACAGGACAAAACCCAAAGCACAGCTTCAGACTATGCAATAACTATTTTAAGGAGAAGCAGTCAGCTGGTATTCTTTCTGGAGTGGCAAACACAGTCACCCCATCTCAACCCTATTGAGCTGTTGTGAGAGCTGGTTGACCATTTGGTACATAGGAAGTGCCCATCTAGCCAATCCAATTTGTGGGAGGTTATTCAGGAAACATGGGGTGAAATCTCTTCAGATTACATCAACAAATTGACAACTAGAATGCCAGAGGTCTGCAAGACTGTAATTGCTGCAAATGGATTCTTTGATGAAAGAAGATTTTTAGGGACACAATTATTATTTAAATACAAAATCATTATTTTTAACCTTTTCAACATCTTGATTGTATTTTCTATAGTTTTGCAAGTCATTTGATTTTTAGGTGGCTTCAAACTTTAGCATATATGCATTAATGACGTTATGTTTAATGTTGTAGATTATAATAGCTTATAACTCAGCCAATCTGATTTTATTATTTTCTGTTGTAGTACCATCACATAATGTTTTCACTGTATGATCTGTCTGCATCACCTCCGATGCCAACACGGGGTGATCTTCCTCATCAGGAAAGTGCAAAAAAGATTTTAGACCCGGAATAAAGTCAGGATTTCCCATCAGGGAAAATAGCAGATTTGGAGAAGAAGACAATACATACATTCCTTCCAAATATCCACATGCTAAAAAGAGGGTACTAAAAAGAGGCGTAAGTTTAGGACAGTTTTCCAAATTGCTGTTTCCTCGTGACTTCTTGTCAGTATAGCTGAATTTAAAATAATTTTCAATATGAGGGAGTATCATAAGGTATTCTAACTGGTCTACCCCCAAATATATCCAAGCACTATCTTTTTCATATCCCTAAAAAATAATGTCTTTGCTAATGTAGGCATACACTGAAAGAGGTAGGAACATAGAAGAATTCTGCCACTTAAATAAGATCAAGGAATGTATATAATTGAATGTAAAGATCATCTTTTGTTTACAGAGGTAAATCCCAGATATCATACATGGTGTTCATAGCACCAAAATGCAAAATTTTGTTTGATCTATGATACAGCATTTTTCAAATGAGAAATATTTACATTCCCAACTCTGAATAGTTAATTTTTAAATAAGCACAGAAAGCCAACATAAAATTAGGAAGTAGATATGTGGAGTTGAAATATAACAAAGCAATCTACTGTATTGATGTTTAAATCTTTATAGACCAAATTAAAAAACGGCTCCAATGATTAATCGAAAAGTAAAGGTGATAGTGAGCACCCTTCACAGGAGCCAGTTTTAATCTCACCGGAAGGGAGAAGGTCCCATTAACACTTATTCTTGCAGATTGTAAGGTTTTTTTTGTCCACTTGCTCCATTACAAAAAAGACCTTTCAATTAATATATTACACTGGTTTAGACTCTATATGTAGGCCAAGGTACAATGGACTCAAGGATCACTCATTTACAGAACTCATCAGTGTTCTACATGACACAGGGTAAGACACTTTAACACGGTACATCCTCAGTTGAACTGATATTGCAAACCTTCAATTTCTGCCTCTACCTGTTGGTTCATGAAGTCTATACTATGTATTTTATAGAAAATGACCTTTACCAATTATGTATAGCACTATTATAGATATCCATAATTTTAGAACTTGATGGTGCCATAGGAATAGTCATGGTGGAATAAAAATAAATATTACCGTCTAACTGATGGTGTATGTTTATGAAGATCACTGAAAATATTAAGAAAACAATATAAATATACCAATTTTCCTGCTTTTTTAAATTCTATTTTTCAGTAAAAATTCGTTAGGCACTAAAACTTTTAATCACTTTTGAGACTGAGAATCTCGGCAATACACGTGAAAACAAAGGTTATTCCGTTGGCTTTAATTCCTATATAGAATTGAGCACCATATTGTGTAGCCTTGCAAGGCAGTATGCGTTATGTTATAAACTGAAGGAAACAGGTGCTGTAAAGGGCCCTGATGAGTTTACACTAATTACTTTACTTTAGTTAAATATTTAGAAACCTACATTATTTACAAGTGAAACAATAAGTTAGGCTTTCATAGAATATAGTTAGACATTTCAGATAATGAATAAAATAAATCATTGGTATAAGAAGTCTTTTTTTATAACCATTTCAATCCAGGCAATCTGCTCAATGCACTGCAAATGCTGAATCCTCATGCAGATTCAATTGGTCAAATGACTGTAACTACTGTATGAAGCCTACAGCCAAATATTGAGTTATTGTCTGATAAATATCTTTTGGTTTAGTTTGGTATTAGTGCTGTGCAAACAAGTGATTGGTGCAATGCATGCTTAATATTTTCTGGGTGGGGACCAGGTGGGGCACTAGGTCCCCCCCTCATTATTATTATTAGGGTCCCCATCCGCCAACAATGGGTGGGGACTGGGGGGGGGACACTAGGTCCCCCCTCATTATTATTATTAGGGTCCCCACCCGCCGCTCATGGACAGTATTGGGGGCAGTATTGAGACAGTCAGCAACCTTACAATAAAAAAAAGGTTAAATGATCCCTACTACTAGGGTAAGGGTTGAATTATGGTTGAGTTAGGGATGGAGTCAAAAGGTCACTGTAGAAGAAAATGGTTAGTAAAAAGCAATGCGCTGGTTCCAGTTATTGCCCAACAACAACAACAACAAAAACTGGAAACCATATAAGTATTGGATATTCTAAATTCTGGAGAAATATTAGAACCTGTTTACCAGGTTTTTTTTTATTAGTGTTAAAAGTCATTATTACAAAGGGTTCAACATTTTAAAAACAGTCCGGTCACCAAGCGGTTACATTTCCTCATGATAACTTCCCCCTTCAATGTCATTTTTGTCATTCCCTCAACTAGTAGATTAGCTAATGCTTCTACTTGTCCAGTGGATCTATAGATCACACCTTCAAAAGTTCCTGTACAATTACCACATTCTAATGTAACCCAAACTGATTTTATGTTCACCTAACTTGTATTAGGTAAGATTTTAGTCTATCTTTCACATACAGGGCACCTTTCTTGCCTTCTCTGTTTTTTTCTGTATTAAAGGGACTGTATCACCGAAACATTGTCTTTACTGTATTCTCAATAATTTAGGCATTTGCCGACAGTTTTGCTAACACAATGTATAGATCATTTTCAATCATGTTTATTCTCTACATTCACAGTAAAAACAATATTAAGGTGGTACAGTCACTTTAAGAGTACTTTGATACAGTGTGATGCACCATGATTTTCTACAACAATTAACATTGAGAATTATTGACCTGTATTAAACTCAATTGATATTTCAGCAGTGTGTTCTGTTTTGATGTGTCTTGTGTAAAGAAAGAATGTTAAGGTATACACAAAACATGCTGTATACATATTCATGAATATTACATTTACATATAATTAGGACCTTCTTAATAAATTCTTATACATACAGCTTACATTCATTATGGTCCAAGTCGACTATTGCCAGCTGGTTTTATTTGATCATTTATTAAAAGCTATTAAAATATTGTAATCAATTATTATTCATGAACACATTATTTAACATGGAAATAATTCATTTTTTATCTGCTTGTTAAATGTTTCTGTGCAGTATCTGTTTATATGACTATCCTCTTCACAGACCCAATGGTGGTCATATAGGGTTGCCATCAAGCCAATTTTTTTTTTTTACCAACTGGTTGGTAAAATACTGATTGGATGACAACTCTTTGGTCATACCAAATGTAGATAATGTGTGATTATCTTTATGAACTAACACACTTTTTTCACACATCTATCAGTGAAAAGTATACATTTTTGTTTGAAAGTTACTATATGGGTTGTTAAACACTGAAATAAAAGCAGGTTGTTGTAGTGGATTCAGACTTTTGGATCATATTGAATATATAAAACACAGAAATGTATAGTAATGTGCTAACTATTGGACATTCAATAAACAATAAATGTGTAACTAGTTCAAATCAGTTACATTTTATGTTAAAATATTAATACAGAGCATTTTAGTTCAGAGTCTATGGGTCAATATTATTGAATATAAATATATTTACATGCATAGTAATCCTTGGGGGATACAAAATAATCTGTATTTTCCTAAAATGTCTGTTAGAAACATTGCTGTACAATGTTGTAGTTGCAGACATTATTATTCTGAGCCTTAGGCTAGTAACTTCTTCCTGATAACAATTATACATTACCCCCCTCTGTTTTTGCAGTGTGTTTTAGTCCTTGAGCTAAGAACTCCTGCACAGTAAATGCTTCAATACTCTCAGTCTGACAAGAATGCAAACTCTTTTTGTTTTTATTATTTCTAATCCTTTGTCTGATTTGTCTACTGTTTTGAAATGCTGAGGTTTTTCTTTTGAATGTCACCCTGGAAAAACCCTTTTGTGTTGTGTAGAAGAAAGTTGACCACATCTGTACCTCTGAACTAATCTAACTCAAGGCATTTTCTGTTGTCAGGGTTGTCAGAGAATGTAACATTTTGTAAATTCTGTATACATTCATTCTTATTTACAATTTAGAGTTTTTTTTAGATTTTTTATAATTTGTCTACTTTTTTTACGTGTGTATTTTACTATGACATATGTACAGTCATTGTGTTATTTCGTTTATTTACTATCTCCCTTTGTGTGTTACATTACTCATTTGGATACATATTTAGTCTATACACAAAGCCCCTTTTGGGCCAAGCTTGTGTGTTTTCAGATTCCTCTGCCTACATATCTGCTGCCACTCTGTTTCCATTTAGCTGTTTTGCTGCTATTACAATGCTGCCAATCACTCATGTAGTGGGACTGATATCTGGTGCTTTCTTCTAAAGGACTTTCTCTTCAGCACTTCGCCTCGCGATCCTTGACGGTAGAGCAGGCAGGGCATTTTAAATGTGTGTTGTGTTTGCCAAGTTGAGGGATTGAGAAAGGGTGGAATTTGTCCCCCAAATCTGTGATAATTGGTTTGCTCTCTGCTACAATAAAGGCAAGTGTATGCTGCAAGTATAAAATCTAGTTGTGCTTGCTTTTTCTATTGTTACAGATACAGTTATAGCTGTAAAGAAGGAGCAGCCGCAGCATTTATCTATAGCAACAGAGAGTGACCATTTTTTAATATCTTTCAGTACTGTAATTGCTCCCTACTTTTACTTTTTGTGGATAAAGCTATCTTCTGACTGTCCTTTGTCAATCATCAATAGATAGGTCTGCCGCTTTGTGGATTTTGTGCATGATATGGACCCAAGGCAGGTTACAGGTAGTGTATCTCTTATCCAAAAAATTATTATCCAAAATTATTTCTGGATTATGCCACCAGTTGCAAATTCCACACACAAGCACACAACAGTCTATTCAGTATTCAGTTAATGGGTCTTAAATGTGTATGTGGAGTCTCCTGCGTATGACCTCACCTGTAGCTTGATATGCAAAGGAACTGGTTTTCAATGTGTAATTTGCATATCAAGCAACAGGTGATTTGCATATCAAGCCACAGGTGATGTCATAAACAGACATAATTAAATCATGTTTCACACAATCATATATTTCACAGTATAAGCATCTAAGAGGTGATCCAGTCCCTTTAACAAACATTTTTATATTACAAATAAATCCAATATGGTCCATTAAAATTAAGTAAAATTTTGGATTTTACTATCTTTTTACTATTTCAACTATGTTGAAATTAAATTCCTTCTATGTTCCACACTTTATAAATATGTCACAGTTATATTTCACCATTATGAAAGAAAAATCCTATAACACTGGATAATTTCGCACTTTATTATTCTTTTGACTAATATCATAAAATTGGTTTCTTGTGAATCTCACTTAAATTGTCATTGAATTTTACTGAATTCCAGAAAATAAAACATATCTGCCATATTATCTGTGCCTTAGCAGCAAGAAACACTCCACTGCCTACTTAATTGTTGTGTGTCTGGGTGTGAAACACAGTAGGCCATTGCACATGTATTGTTGGGCATGTAATGCACTGAAAAACAAACCAGATCCTAAATTTATTTTATTGACTTTGTGACAAAGTTTGACGATAAGCCAATAAATGCGCCGATTATATTTGTGCTTAGAACAAATCAATAATTTATTATCAAAATTCAATATTAGGTATGTGTGATTAAACTTCTGAAAATAATCTGTTACATTTGATTTATTACACATTACAATGTAATTTAAAGAGTAAAGAAAAAGGTGTATCAGCGTGCTTAAATATTTCTGGTGTGTATTGTCCACACCAATATTGTGAATTTCTTATCTTAGAGCATACAAGCTTATGTTAGGTAGATTTCGAGTCCACTGAATGTTGTACATTGAGGTTTTACATGTAAATAGAAAAAAACAATATAATAGTGCAATATGTATGCCAAAGTGGATATCCAACATGAGCTTACTAAAAAGGACAATGCATTCAACAGTTTTTTCCATCGGTGTTGCACTATTTGACCACAATAAACTGTTTTAGATGATATTTATTACTTAGTACGTTTTCCTTTTTTTAATTTGATAGTACCAGTACATGGATTGCTTTCGGATATTTAATTATTTCCATTATACTGTAGAAAAATTCACCTTGAGTGCAATGAAGTGGCTAGAGCCACTTCTTTAGAATATATGTGCAGCATCAAACCTCAGGATAGACAGACAGATAGTCAACAAATCTATGTACAAGGAATATTTTAATTTGCATATTAGTCTTACATTGAGGTAGACTGTAGAACATTCAGAAAACAACAGGTTCCAAGGTATAGCAGCAGATTATGGTGTACTTGTACCAACTGTGATGCATTTGGCCTAAAAAGGGCATCCTATGGAGTCAGTGCTGTATTTACTGCAGGACTCCATGCTGCCTGCCACTAGCCACCAGGGAAAGGTAAGTGCTGGGGAAATAAGCAGGGGCTTATTAAATGGCAAGTAACACTGGCATATTATTGGGCAAATTGGCAGGGGCACATTAAATGGCAAATGACACTGGCATATTATTGGGCAAATTGTCAGGGGCATATTAAATGGCAAATAACACTGGCATATATTTGGGCAAATTAGCAGGGGCATATTAAATGGCAAATAACACTGGCATATTGTTGGGCAAATTGTCAGGGGCATATTAAATGGCAAATAACACTGGCATATTGTTGGGCAAATTGTCAGGGGCATATTAAATGGCAAATAACACTGGCATATTGTTGGGCAAATTGTCAGGGGCATATTAAATGGCAAATAACACTGGCATATTGTTGGGTAAATTGTCAAGGTTATATTAAATGGCAAATAACACTGGCATATTATTAGGCAAATTGGCTGCAGGATATAACATGGCAAATAACACTAACATATCACTGGGCAAATTGCCAGGGACATATCAAATGGCAAATAATACTGGCTTAATATTGGGCAAATTGGCTGGGGCATATTACTGGTAAATGGCAAATACTGGCATATTATTGGGGAAATTGGCTGTGACTTATTAATGGCAAATTATACTGGCATAATATTGGACAAATTGGCTGGGGCATATTAATGGCAAATGATACTGGCAAATTATTGGGCAAATTAGCTGGGGAATATTATAGGCAAATAATATTGGCAATGTGTATGTAATTGGGTGATAGAGGCATGTAAATGGTGTGAAGGGGCATGTCCTTGGTGTGCAACGTGGGTTATGGGTCATGTCATGGGTGTGCATCATGGGTAGGGGGGGTGCCCAACATGTGTCTGACTAGGGCAGCACAAGACCAAGAAACACCACTGTATGGAGTGACCAAACCTAAAAATAGCATTTGTACAGAGCTCACTGGGTGAGAGGTGTAGCTCATCGCCCACCCGCCAGAGCGGGTGGGGGCTCTGGCGGGTGGGGGCTGCGGTTTTAAGTAACTAATATGTTATAAATGTTTGCTGTTTATCCACACAAGTAGAGCCTAATATGCTTCTTCACAATCTGACAGTGTCTCTTTTTGATGCTTAACTAACATAAACTGCTCGGAGCGCTGTTAAAATAATGCTGATTAAACATGTCAACACCTAATACATGTGAAATACAAACACAAAATATAAATGTAACTCCTATCAATGCAGGATGAAATAAAATTTAAAAAAAACCCTTCACTGTTTTAACTCCTGACAAAAATGTCATTCATTTGGGTGAATGCATTAATGCACATTCACACACACTCAGATTGGCACAACATCCCTAGACATACCACTGCACAGTAGCTTCCTGTTACCTCCAAACAAGAGGACATTTCCTGAAACATGTATTCTCATACATGTCAGGCATACACAACAACCAATTAAAATACAGCTTTTGCCCCAAACATTCACAGATTTAAACACACTCATACACTTCTACCAACAAATGCCGCTCGCTATGTTGTCACTTTTAATTATTCATGCAAGCTTTGCTGCACTTACAACTTAGATGAGAGTGTTCATGGGGTCTAGGTCAGTTATTCACTGCTGCTTCACTGCTGGCAGTTCAGCATGTCAATTTGAACGTTGAACTGTTGGCTATGAAGATGAATGCGGCCGCTTCATCGCGGCTTTTTAAGCACTGGTAGTTCAGTGCTATACTGTCAGTGCTTACAAACTTACACCCCCCGATAAATGACCCCCCATGAAAGTGACCCCCCCCCGAACCCTAATACTAAAATTAACCCCCCAGAACCCAATACTTAACTTAACCCCCCTGAACCCTAATACTAAAATGAACCCCTATTAATACTACTCACCTTCAGCGATCCTGTGATGAACTCTCTTGATCTCCTGACACTCAGACTCCACAAGGTGTAGGAAGTGGGGCAGTTCCTGAGTGCATATCTGAGTATTGGGGCAGTTCCGGAGTGCAAATCCAGGAACAACAACATTTAACTAAACATTGTGCAGGGAACTGTTTGTTGAAGTTAAAATTAAAATGTTATTTATGAAAAATATAGGGCTCATGGCTACTTCCTACTAGGCTTCTTGCAGCAAATGCTTGTGACCCTAGACGGTCAGCCACAATTTCGAGTGGCCGCTAGAGCAATAGTGCATGAGGAGAATGGGCCAAGTAGGTGGTCAGGAAATTGGTTATAAGAGCCATATGCTGGTTCATTTCCATGAGTAGTGGAACTGCTCGTTCCACAGATTTAACCAGCAGATTATGTCCATGTCACAATGTATGATTGTGCTGATGAACACTCTTCCCTGGCATGGTGTCTTATTCGGGTGACTTGACCTGTAGCATTAGATGAGGCTGCAGGAGGAACAGACGATGAGAAACTGGCAGGAATCTAAAAAGAAGCACCAGCTGACAGTGGGCTGAATGTGGTGGTGATATGTTGGAGGGAACAAGGTTCCCGGAGACTGGCCAGGACTGAAATCGTATGAGTATCTGTGCTTCTTTAGCAAAGTAGTGTCTGCACCACTGTAGAAAATGTTTGTGTGCATATTTCTGGTGTTTTTGAGCATTTTAATGTATTGTGGATAAAAAAATTTATTGGGGATAGTTACAAAATTATATTCCCTTTTTGAAGCACAAGTATCTACTCCTTTCTTGTCAAAGCAGGAGCCTTAAGTTTGACATTCCAATCTCAATTCTGTCTTTAGTTAGTAGACCCTTAATAAAGATGAAGGTATAGTCAATGTCAATGGACTTGCTGTGAATAAACTGTTAAGTGTTTTTCTGATCCTATTTGAAACCCCAGTATAGATTCTATCCAGCATGGGAGAAAGGGGAACATATCAGTGTCTTTGAGGATCTGTTTGTATTAGAAAAGAGGATGCAAACAGATCTGTGAAGGATAAACACAAAATTGTGGTTGAAAAGGCATAAAAAGGGTCAGGAATTGTTTTTATGATCCAGTCATTTTACCTTAGAGAGGCAGAAAGACAGTTAGGTGAAGGTAATACATACGAATAATTAAAATGAGACCCTACAGTACATTTTAAAATTGAAATTAAAAATCATCACAGTAGGACATTCTCTGTATAGATAAGTATATTAATTCGTACTTAAAATACCATAATAATTCTTATTTGTTACCAAAGATTTATACATGGGATAACAACCTCCAGGGGAGGCCTAGAGTAAATCGGATTGGATCTTCAGCCTCTAATATTTCTTAGAGTACTTAGATTGTTTCCACCAGATATATGTTGAGCCCCCTCATGCTTGTGTGATAGGAAACACTTGCTGTATAGTTTGACTAATATAGAATGGTCCACTGATTTTTTTTGTACGATCACCATAACATATCTTTACAAACGTGTGGTACTGCTATGGGAATAAGGTTTGCTCCCAGTTATGAAAATAATTTCTTGGATATTTGTCCTTTTGGTGCAAACGTGGTCCTCTGGTGTTGCTTTATTGATGACTTATTAATTATATGGAGAGGAAATGAGACTACACTTATAACTACCATTAATCCTATTATCTTTTTATAAAATAACAATGATGGTGCACTCAAACCTTTTTTAAACCCACCCATAGCAATGGCTATATCAAAAATAGCCATCAACCAAAGTGGCTAAAGCAACTCTTATTAGATTGAACTATACTTTGGAAACTGATTTCACAAAAATGCAAAAATTATAAATGATCAGTTTAGAGAGAAATGTTAACCTAATCAATTTTTGGAAATATTCTTGAGAGAATTAGAAACTCTAGCTAGTGAGAGACTTCTTGAGGAAAATAATAATATTAAAATAAAAGTTACTTATTTCTCTTATATGAATAAATATAATTCTTAGGCTAAGGATATAACTAGGGCATCAAGTATTGGCCCATTTTGGAGGGTTATCATTTTTTACACCTTTTGATACACCTTTTGACACGACCAAAAGTCATTTTTAAAAAGACTGATCTCTTAAAACAAATGGTGGCTCCGGTAATTTTCTATGATAGAATAAAAAAAGTTTTTCATTTAATTCAACAGGTAATATTGTCTTCTTTACTTCATATTTTCTAAGAGCTGTTCTAACATCAAAACCCTGCCAAACTGGATTCAATAGTCGGTAAACATTGTCTGTAAGACAACTTCAAGCCTTGAACACTTCAAGTCTAGTTTCCTTTCAGCTTCAATTTCTGCTTTAGATTAGCAGACAAATGAACTTCCAAGTGACCTGCCATGTCTAATTATGTTCTCCTTAAAATGCAAACTTCATTAACCTAGATTTATGTGGCATTTTTTTCTTGCCAACAGGTCCTATTGAGGAAAACACATTTAAAAATGGAATACAGTTTTACCATCTAACAAATTGTAAATTTCTCTACTATTGATTCTGAGTCAAATTATCCAAGGATATAGGGAAATAATTACATTAATATACTAATGTGAGCATCCATTTATCGTCCCTAGCATCCAATACTTCCTGCTTTGTGTTTATTTAGCTCCTTGCAACTTAGCTTGAAAAAATCTAACCATGGGAAGATGCAGTGCAAACACAGTTTACTCAAGTACAGAGGGACAGAATACTCCTACTTACCCATAAGAGCATAAAGGTGACAAAGGGCCAAGAAATCAATTACAAGTAACTCACAATGTGGCACCTTACCCCACAGAGACTACACTGGAGAGAACTACTCTTTTGGAGATGCAACAATGATATTGGTACCAATATACACATATGGTGGCATTGCACAGTGATCCAGGGGTATTGGAATAAAATAGTCACCCAACTATGATGCAAAACATACTCATTTACCTTTGCAAAAATGATACTATTCACAAATGACATGACTATCCCTAACCTTAAAACATCCCTTACTAAACACTTACTAATGGCACCAAAAACATGGATCCAGCAACACTGTTTTTTTGGGAATCGGTCTTCAGAGCAGAGGAAATAAGAACGGTGGAAGAGTTAATAGCAAATGATTCACGTACCCTAGAAAAATATACCCAAATGTGATATTTTTGGACAAACTGTAGCACAAATGGAATAGATCATCAACAAATCCAATGAATATATCCTGACTTTGTAATAATGCCATAGGGAGGTTCTGATCTACCTGCCCCTCCCTCCTAGTGTCCTACTGAGGAGAGATTGGCCCCTCTCATAAGTAGTAGTAGAGGAATGGTTTCTCTGGATACAATATTCCCTGATGCACTCATACAAAACTGGCTACCTCACAAAGAGATCACATATATACTTATATAAACCTTATAAAAACCATGACAAGCTCTACTGAGATTTTGAGAACGCTAAATAAACTCTGTTAATTCTGAAAATGACCAATGCCCCCCTCCCCCCCCCCCGTCATGCCTCCCCCTCCTACGCCCTACTCCTCAACCCCCCTAATTTTTCTCGGTGTCCTCCAACCCCCTTCTTTACTTACTTCACCCATTCCTATGTAACCCAGTCTTACATATTTGAATAAAAAATACAATAAACTTTAATTTACAAAAACAAAAATAGTTTGTTGTACATCACTTTTGTATTTATTTGCTCAGTGTATATTTCTACTAAATATGTTGTACTGTTTCAAATTCTTAATCATCCCAACAGTGGTTTTCCAAGCGTATGACTCTTTTAAAAAGAAACATCTGGCATAAAAAAATCACTTTGAAAACATGGATATAATTACACATCACAAATAGTTTTTGAGGGATGGAAGGATGCAGCAAGTATTGAAATATTTTTTATATGGTATTAAATTGGCATAGGTTATTCACAAACCCTGGGGAAGAAGAATGGAAACTAGGAACATCATCACTAACTATTAATTAGAAAGCTTTCTCCAAAATTTAGCAGGGGAAACATAATAGAGCTTCGAGCAGTGAAAAAAAAACATTCTTTAATGATGTTTTTCTCACCACAGGGAAGCAAAAGACTTACTGCCAATTTCTTATACATCCCTGTAGTTTCATTTTTGTATCTACACATAATTTGTCTATTTCAAGATGATTTGGGAAATTAAAATATTGAATTTTTATAATATGTTTTCATCATAGTACTACCAAATGCAGGGCATTGGAACATTAAATAATTGTTAAAAAGATTGTGATTTTTTTTCCAAAGGGCATCTCACATTTATACATAGACATTGGCCTCTTACAGAATAAAAATAATATAAACAATGTAACAACAAAAAATGAAATGATGCACTATGTTTAGTTTATTGATTCAGTGGACATGCAAAAAAAAGGACAAAACATATTTAACTTTTTCAAACTATATCCAATTATAGTTATACATGTGCAACACAGTAACAAGAACCTTCAATGTAATTAATAACATTATTATCAAAGAAACTGTGGAACACATTTTATCTTCCTTCACGACAGGGAAAGTTCTTTATTATTATTATTTTTATCTTCACAGTCCTTATTAAAATTTCATTAGCTTTCCTATTTATGAACTCTGGCTGATTTTTTTTTGCAGTTTTATTTTTATTGTTATTTATTTTTATAAATTATTATTGTTGTGTTCAAATTGCATAGTGAATGTTATTTAATATTAATATAAAGCAATGGTGTATATTTTTGGGTGGCATTTCTTCCTGTGGAGAAAAATAGCCTAAATGAACAGTAGGTGCATTTCGACTGCTGTCACTATAAACCTCCCACTTCAATTACAGACATTTTGTGGTCTATGTTAATTTGGCCCTTCTTGGATCTAATCATACATTTTGCATTGCACATTTAGCGTATACTTCTCGTTCACCACTACTGGCTACCTCTTTCTGTTGGTGAACCCTAAGGCAATAAAATATCATAGCTGGGCCCATTATTACAGTATTTATAAAGTTTAATGATAAAATAACTGCAGTGAGGATAATATGCATTTATGGAAAGATGTGCCAACCTCTTCTAGGAGAGATTTTCTTTGGATAACCTCCTTTTGTGGTGCTTTTTGATCAGTGGTAACAATTATTGCCTTGATCTTGTCCTTGGAAATTTACTTGGGTCCAGGGGCGTAGCGTGGGGGGTGCAGGGGGGGCCGGCCGCACCGGGCGCAATATCTGGGGGGGCGCACTAGCCCTATGCGACCGCAGCCACAACCGCGCGAAACTTCCTGTCAGCCGCCGGATGTGAGCGGCGAATGACGGCGTGACGTCACATCCGGCGGCTGCGCGGCGGAGGCTCTTCTGAAACTGCATTGCGGCCTTTCTTTGGAAGTGGAATTTGTAAAGGTAAGAATAAAGGGGCTTGGGGGACCTATTGTATTATGTATTGAGGAGGGGGTCATTAATGTATTGGATAGGGGGAGGGGGGGTCATTAATGTATGGGGGAGGGGGGTCATTAATGTATGGGGGAGGGGGGTCATTAATGTATGGGGGAGGGGGGTCATTAATGTATGGGGGAGGGGAGGGGGGTCATTAATGTATGGGGGAGGGAGGGTCATTAATGTATGGGGGAGGGGAGGGGGGTTCATTAATGTATGGGGAGGGGGTTCATTAATGTATGGGGAGGGGGGTCATTAATGTATGGGGGAGGGGAGGGGGGTCATTAATGTATGGGGGAGGGGAGGGGGGTTCATTAATGTATGGGGGAGGGGAGGGGGGTTTATTAAATGTATGGGGGAGGGGGGTTCATTAAATGTATGGGGGAGGGGGGTTCATTTAATGTATGGGGGAGGGGGGTTCATTTAATGTATGGGGGAGGGGAGGGGGTCATTTAATGTATGGGGGAGGGGAGGGTCAGTAATGTATGGGGAGGGGGGGAAGTAATGTATGGGGAGGGGGGGAAGTAATGTATGGGGGAGGGAGGGAAGTAATGTATGGGGGAGGGGGGCAGTAATGTATTGGTGAAGGGAAGAAGGGGGGCAGTAATGTATTGGGGAAGGGAAGAAGGGAGGCAGTAATGTATTGGGGAAGGGAAGAAGGGAGGCAGTAATGTATTGGGGAAGGGAAGAAGGGAGGCAGTAATGTATTGGGGAAGGGAAGAAGGGGGGCAGTAATGTATTGGGGAAGGGAAGAAGGGGGGCAGTAATGTATTGGGGAAGGGAAGAAGGGGGGCAGTAATGTATTGGGGAAGGGAAGAAGGGGGGCAGTAATGTATTAGGGGATGGGGGTCAACTGTGTATTAGGGGAGGGAGGGGTCAGCAGTGTATTAGGGGGAGGGGGGTCAGCAGTGTATTAGGGGAAGAGGGGGGATGGGAAAGATCTGACTTGGGAATTTGAGATGAGGCAATGATTATATTTTTTACATTTGTGGCCTAATGAATAATCTATATATATGTGTGTATGTAGAAGGAAATGTAAATAGGTGGGGCTACAGGGGTGAGGGAATTATATTTGTAATATATTTATTAGGAACTGTGGAGGGAAGGGGGTTGGATGAGAGCATTAAATATCATAGCATTAAATATTATATTTATGGGGTAGGAACTGTATTATATATTTTTGGTTTAGTGCAGGGGTAGGTAACCTTTGACACTCCCTTTGTTTTTTGACTACATCTCCATTAAGGCTTGCAAAGCATCATGGGAGGTGTAGTCCACAACATCTGGAGTGGCAAAGGATGTCTACTCCTGGTTTAAAGCATAGGTGTATAACCATTTGGCTTCCCCAGGCCAAAATAACCCCATAAAATCTTAAAGGATCACTATAGTGTCAGGAAAACAAAGCGGTTTTCCTGACACTTTAGTACCCTGAGGGTGCCCACACCCTCAGGGTCCCACTCCCGTGGCGCTGAAGGGGTTAAATTCCCTTCAGTTACTTACCTTAATCCAGCGCCAGGCTCCCTCGGTGCTGGTGACCTCTCCTCCCTGTCTGACGTCAGCTCCCCATCCGACGTCACTGGAGCTGAATGCGCATGGCTGCGCGCGCATTCAAAGTGTCCATAGGAAAGCATTTCTCAATGCTTTCCTATGGACACTCTGCGCGATGGAGGCGAAATGTGCCTCCAGGCTCCAGCGTCGCAGATGCGCCTCTAGTGTCTGTCCGGAAGACAGCCACTGGAGGCTGCCTTAACCGCAAATGTAAACGTAGCAGTTCTTGATATTTTTTGTCGTTTACGATGGTTGTGAGACGACATATAATAGCATGGCCCATGCTAGGTTACTACATGTGTATATTTGTATTCATAGACCTGCTGAAAATGTGGAGAATGTGTGTAATGCATGTTCGCACTCAATAAAGTGTTGGAAAATAAACTTGTATTTAGATGCATTTTACTTTAATTACATAAGTATTTTCATAACAAACAATACATGTGCTTGGGGGGTAAGGGTTTCTTTAATAAAATCTAGTAGAAGAGACTCGAGTGCTAAAATCCACGGGTTAGGGGGCGCAAATTATTTGCCTTGCCCCGGGTGCTGACAACCAACGCTACGCCACTGCTTGGGTCTATTCACTTAAAATCGAGAATAGCTTGAGGAGGTTGACTTTGGAGGTCGACTTTCACTTTGAGACTCAGCACCCAAGTTTGACTTAGAACAGGTTTGAATCTTGCCTATTAAAAGTAATGGAAGGAAGCAAAATTATCAAAGCTATTTTTGAGACTAAGACAAATCTGCAGGATGGTCATGAAGGGAGTTTTTCCCCATGGCGGTCCAAGACAGTCAGCGGTCAAGAAGGGGTTAAGTACCCCACAGGGTTTATTCACTAAAATTCAATATTGCAGGTTGGGATTAGCACTAATCTCGACCTCCAACCTTGGACAGACTCGACCACCCCTCGCATGCCTCATCTCAACCTTGCAAAATGGTATTCACTAACCATTGATCGAGATGAAGTGAAGCCTGTGGAAACGAATGGGAGTGTGATGAAATGTGCTCCCATTAAATTCAATTGGGGAAGAAAAAAAATGCTTTTCATCCTACTATTGGATTATTTTGAAAATCCCGCCCGTAGTAGGGCTGGAACATGGTCTCATTGGCTGGTTGGAAAGATTGTAAATAAATGAAAATAATATATATAGCTCACCATTAAGCCCTCTTTTCAATTTTAAAAGGTTTATAAATATAATATTAGTTCTCCTTTGCAATCTATCCATTTTGAATGCTATTGTCAAGGTTTGTCACTCCCTGCCATTACTGATGACATTTTATCTGTTGACTGATAAAGATGTTGAAAGCTCATTCTGAAATAGATACATTATAAGGAGACAACTAGACAAATCATATTTTACGCTCATGTCAGTGAAATTAAATATTTGTGAATAACCATGTGGCAATGATTAATATTTTTCTACAGTAGTCAGTTTCTTCAATTTAGTTATAACATAAGGCATGTATATGATAGCGTTATAGTTACATTTAGGGTTCGGGTTGGGTCAAAAGGTCATTTTAGGTGAAAACCACTATTTTTGGTTTTTGCCCTATAACTCGAAAAACAAAAATGTAGAAAAATATGAAAACAAGCATATTTCTAATCTCGGGACAACATTTTGAAACTATTTGTGTAAATGATTTTTTAGGTCAAAGTTAGAAAAAGTCGTTTTTTTATTTTTTCATCATAATTTTTGTAGTAAACGTTAAGATATGATGAACACAATGGTATTTAACAAAAGCCCTACTTATGGCAATAAAAACAATATATAATTTGTGTGGGTATAGTGTGTGATAAAGAAGAAAATTACAGCTAAACACAAACACCCCAGAATTATCAAAACAACCCATGTCACCAAGGGAAAGACAAGGTAAAAAGGTCATGTCACTAAAAGATAGATTCTCATTTTGTTCATTTCATTTTGTCCACAAACATTAAAGGTTCCACTTACAGTGCCCAAAAATATTTTTAGATGCTGCATGATGTAAACTAGAAAAAAGTTTTTTTTCTGGTAACGCTTCCTATCTCCTAAAAATGCATATAAAGCATTTGCTACATAATCAATCCGGCCTATTTCTTTAAAAGGACGGTAACACCTAAGCAATACTTGTACTGATTAAAAATGATCTATATGTTATTTTAGCAGAATTGCAAACAGATGCCTAATTTAGGGAAAACATTTTTTTTAATGTTTCTGTGGAGTCTCCTGCTTATGTCATCGCCTGGCTTGATATGCAAATTATACATTTCACATTGAAAACCAGTTAATTTGCATATCAGGCCATAGATGTTGTCATAAGCAGAAGACTCCACAGACACATTCAAAACACATTTTTCACTTATTTTAAGCATTTACTTGAAGTTTTGCTCAAACAAGCTATGGATAATTTTCAAGATTTTTGTCTTCTTCTTTTTGTCTTCTCTACATGCACAGTAAAATATGTCTAGGTGATACAGCACCTTTAAGCCTTCGTTATATATATCTACAATATTTGTTACCCAGGTAAAAAGCATAGTATATGTAAGCTGTGGAAATACAGGAAACAAGTGGAGTTAAAATGACACAGTTTGGTATTCAGCTCATTTTCTTTCAGCTGGTACAATTTTCACAACAATGAATATTAAACCCATGGGTCAGTGATGGTAATGGCTTTTGAGCCCAACTGCCCATTTTTATGCAATAAACCAAGTTAATGATACAAAAAGGCTATTTCCCCCTATATCCTAACCCATCTCCCATTTTTATTTAAGACTCTTTCCTTTCCTTTAGTTGCTCAATCTCAGTGTCTACATATACTACACACTATGCCATATAGGATGATGGTGACAATGCAGTAAGATACTAAGTGTGACCTCAAAGTGCCGGAAGTGGCACCCGTGCCATAGATTGGCCAGCACTGCTGGAGATGCTTGGACAGTGTTTTACAAAGTATGGTAGAATTCTCCGACACTGAATTAGTTGTATGATAAAGTACATCCTTTAGAAATCAATGTAAATGAGAATTGTGTCATTATTGATTTTTATACACAGGAATATACCACTTATTAAGCATAGTGTATATATCATTTTACTTGCTCATCACAAATAGGGTTTAAGCGATCAATCCTTGCCTTAGTACAGGCATGTATATGAAAACCTTATCTAGTATGTCAAAAATAATTTATTAGGAATAGAATATTGTTTTATCATCACAAATATAGCATTATGTTTAAAGTGACCAGTCCTTCCCTTTGAAGAGGAATGCTTATGAATAGAAACATAGAATATGCCAGCATCTAAGAACCATTCGGCCCAAATGTTTACCTGCTATAAAATAATGCAGCTCTTATTTGGTCCTTTGTTTTATTTTAGCTTTATGGTTTCATACATGCTTAAAAAAAATGTAACCACTACCACTCATGCTGGAAGGCTATTCCATGCATCCACCACCTTGTTTTTAATAATTACAAAACCATCCCATTATTTACTTTTATTTTAGGCTTAGCCCACCTACCTTTTACACAAACACATACCCGTTCTAGCCTAAGGATGGTTTAAATTGCACATATATTATCAAATATAAGCCTGGGGTATTACTACTAAAGGAGTCAGGAGTGAGTAACCTTAAGTAGTTTCAATTTGAAGAATGATGCTTGCGGGTTCTGTCCATTTGTTAAGATCATGGCTTTCTATAGATCCCTTATCAACATATAATCTCCTGATTTCTGCCAGTTTTTCAACAGCTGAGGAGCAGTAATCCACACTTGCTTATCGCTCTTAATCACAACCTCACAGAGCTAGGGCTGCTTGAGCCTTTAATTCCCTCTTAAATGCGTAACAGAGTGGAAAGTAAACACAAAGGCAAATCTGCAACCTTCAACATTGCTAATTTGCTCTGATGTCAGAATATTTGAGCAGGGTAGTGCTTGGGAATTATTTGATCAAGGCTACTCCTAATCTAATGCATGTGAAAAGACAAAAATCTCTGATAGGGCCCTGCAAAATGACAGCCATCCCTGGAGATATGATGATGGTTTCCTTTTCCAACAATAGGTGTCTCGTCGTTTTAAACTCACGAGATCATGTGCCACAGAAGCTATCTGTAGAGTTTCTACGATACGAGAATGAGGCCACTAATTAGAACATATCCTTTGTGTTTGAGTATCAGATATCACATGGTATGAACTCACTAGCAGAACAATGGTCAAAAGACAGACATGTCCAAGGAAATACACATCCAATCTTTTTTTCTATTGTTTATTCATAATTCGATCTTCTAATTCTTAGAATTCTAATCTTATCACCGGAATTTTGTGCCCCTATCAAATTTGATATCCAGAATTATTTAATTCGCATTTTGTAAACGAAGACACCTTCTAGTGGATTCTTTTTCATTGTTTCATCCTTGTAAGGTGAAATCACAAAAAAACAAATATGGGTTGTTTGAAGAGTCGCTCAAAATTTGGCATGGGATGGGTTAAACTTCTTCCCTCCTCCCGGTCCCCCAATCAACCTTTCTGCAATTAGTATTTCATTCCAGTGTAAACATAGCATGACAATATCTGCCTGTGTTTGTTTTTTAGCTCATTATCTGTTGAATGCTACAATTTTCATAGCAATAAATCCTTAAGTATATGGGCAGCCTAAGCAGTGTTTTTTAAAATGTGATATAATGCTCCATACTGAATTGGTGATATAGTAAAGATCAATGTTAATGTGAATTGTGTCATTATTGATTTTTATATAAGTGGACATATCACTTTCACTATTATTACAAAAACAGTATCAGAGTTAAAATGATACTTCCTTTTGGACAGGAATACTTATGAAAACCTTATCTGGCCTGTCAGTAATAATTTCAAAATTATCCAGTGCTATACACGATTAATAGGTCTGCCCAGCCATTCAGAGGTGCCAAATTCAATGTATTTCTAGTTGAGATGAAGGGTTACATATGTGCCCTTTGCTAAGTTACATACACCTGTCAGTTTCATGCTTTACTGTGTAAATAAGTAGACAAGCAGTTTCAGTGGTAATGTTATTGCCACTTGTGACATGCAGAGCAACGTGGCTTAAAAGGTTTTAATTATCTTTTGAGCTACTGAAATTACAGTCTTTCAGTCCCTTCATTGCCACAGAGTTGAGCAACGCTTTTCAATGTACAAAAGGTGTTGAATTCATCATCTAGGTTGTTAATTTCCAACTGGCTTCAGAATAGAAACATAGAATGTGTCGGCAGATAAGAACCATTCAGTCCGGGTCTAGGACAGTTCAGCCCGGCGACTTCATCGCTGACAGTTCAGCGCGGCAGTTAGAACTGTCAGCAATGGAGAACAACGCGGCCACTTCATCGCGGACACGGCTATGTAAGAGCTGACAGTTCAGCGCTGAACTGTCAGCCCTTACAAACGTACCAGTTAAAATGAAATACCCCCCCCCCTAAAAAATGATTACCCCCAAAGTGCCCCCCTAACCCTAATACTAAAATTAACCCCCGAATCCTAATACTAATCCCTGAACCCTAATACTAACCCCCTAAACCCTAATACTAACCTCCAAGCCCTAATACTAACCCCATAAACCCTAATACTAACCCCATAAACCCTAATACTAACCCCCGAACCCTAATACTAACCCCCTAAACCCTAATACTAACCCCCAAACCCTAATACTAACCCCCTAAACCCTAATACTAACCCCCGAACCCTAATACTAACCCCCTAAACCCTAATACTAAACCCCCCCCAATACTAACCCCCTAAACCCTAATACTAACCCCCAAACCCTAATACTAACCCCCTAAACCCTAATACTAACCCCAAAACCCTAATACTAACCCCCGAACCCTAATACTAACCCCCTAAACCCTAATACTAACACCCTAGACCCTAATATTAACCCCAGAACTCTAATACTAACCCCCGAACCCTAATACTAAAATTAATTCCCTAAACCCTAATACTAAAATTAACCCCGAACCCTAAAAACTAATTCTAACCCCCAAACCCTAATTATAACCACCCTAAACCCCAATAGTATAATTCTAATTCTAACACTCTATCTTCTAACTTTAACACATTAAAACTCACCTTTAGCGATGAAATGTCCCGCAATGAAATATCCCGCGACGAGCTGTCGTGTGGTGAAGTGACGGCGGTGAAGCAGATGCAGCCGCGATGAAGTGTCCCATCCCCATTCAGTCCATCTAGTCTGCCCAATTTTCTAAATACTTTTATTAGTCTCCAGTTTCCTATCTTATATCTAGGATAGCCTTGTGCCTATCCCATGCATGCTTAAAATCCTTGACTGTGTTTACCTCTACCACTTCCGCTGGAAGGCTATTCCATACATCCACTACCCTCTCAGTAAAGTAATACTTCCTGTTATTACTTTTAAATCTTTACCCCTCTAATTTAAGACTATGTCCTCTAGTTGTGTTTGTTTTTCTTCTTTTAAATATACTGTTCTCTTTTACTGTGTTGAGAATGATATGCCCCCCCTCCACATTAAAATAGTTTAATAACATGGATCTAAGATTTATTACTCTATATCTTTGTTATGATTTAGCTTTTACAGAGAGATATCAAGTTTGTATTAATATACAGTTAGCTAAACTTATTGAGGGTTATGCAAAAGCATCAGTTCTGGGAAAAGTAAAAAAAAAAGTGATTTAATCAGCAGGAACATTCCATGGTGAATGGAACACTTTTAGAACATTTTCCCACAAGCCAGTGTTATATATAACCACCATTGGGTTTCAAGAGTTTAAAGTAACATTCCACCCAAATGATTTATTTGTATATATCGGATCTACCGGCTAAACTCCAGTTTTCAAATCCGGATGTATTCGGATCACTTTGGTGGCACAAAGATACCTAGATTTTGTGCTACTTGGGTAGCTTCGATGTGTGTCCACACCAATATCTCGTGACACCAAAAGCAGCCAAAATGCATTGAAACAAAGTGGAAGCCTTCTGCTTATTTCAGGGAAATTTCTGGAGGACCTTGGCTATTATGTTTATAGATGAATACCTCCCATCAAGTCTTCCCAAAATGGCTCAAAGTGTAACAAATTAAAAATCATTTAAAATAATAATAATTTTAAAAAATCAGATATGAATTAAATACATAAAAATAAAGTTAATTAACATACAATGATGTCAAATAATATATTACTAACATTTTAAAATGCTTCTATTAATGTAAGTATACTATTATAATACACTATATGGACACAAGTATTTGGGGCACTTGACCATTACACCAACAGGGACTTTTATAACATTGCATTCTATGTTAATATGTAGTCCGTCCACAACTTAGAGCAGTTTCTACTCTACTGGAAAGGCTTTCCACAACATTTTAGAGTGTTTCTGTGGGAATTTTGACCCATTCAGCCAATAGAGCATTTGTGAGGTCAGACATTAATGTTGGACGAGAAAGTCTGGCTCACAATCTCCATTCCAGTTCATACCAAAGGTGTTTGATGGGGTTGAGGTCAGAGCTCTGTGCGGGTTAGTCATGTTCTTCCACACCAAACTCATGTTTAAACCATGTCTTTATGGACCTTGCTTAATGCATTGGGGATTAGTCATGCTGGAATAGAAAAGGGACTTCCCTAAACTTTTCTAACAAAGTTGGAAGAAGAGCATCGCCCAAAATGTCTCGGTATGCTGAAGCATTAATATTTCCCTTCACTGGAATTAAGGGGCCTAGCACAGCAGATGGAAAAGAGCTATCACAGTACCATGCTTGCATTCACTGATCTCTTCAGAACGACATATTTTTTTCACCCATTTCTTTTCATGTTTGTAAATGCAGACTGCATGGTTAGGTGTTTGATTTTATACACCTGTGGCAATGGGTCTAATTGAAACACCTGAATTCAGTATTTAAGTGCCCCAGTACTTTTGTCCATACAGGTTATATAACATTAATATGTTATAATTGTACATAAATATGTTTGTGTTCTAAATATGTTTACGTTAATTCTTTTACACTTTTCTATTCAATTCTCCAACTTAAATCTGTAGAATAGATATGGGCAAATTTGGTGTATGTTTCCCTAATTTGGAGCATGTTTGGTGATCCGTGCATATCAAGGATACCAGAAACTATTCTTTTCATAGCAAAATTGGCCCAATCTGAATGCTTCCAATGTTTTGGTTTCCGAATGGCAGGAAAGGGCAGTTTGGTCCCAAAATCAACAATTCTGAGTAGCCGGAATGCAGTAATTTTGTAAATACGACTACTTTGCCTGATCATAATCCATTTTGGGCCAAATCTGTCTATATTGGGAAGATCCTTGAATAAATCAAAACAAGGTTATGATTCATACCCCCCTTTATGCCAGGGTACTGTGTGGCGTATGTGGAATAATGCAATAGTCACTGAATTCTCTTGTTTCTATGACAGACACCATATATTGTCTGAAATGCTGGGTGTCTGCTGAACCCTTCCACCATAGAGTATGTGTTTGTAATGAATCTAGGGGTGCTCTCTTTCAATATGAATCAGAACATATATCTCCATGAAGAAGGAGGAAGCATGGATTATAAGAGATCTTTGTAATTTTACATATGTGAAGTTCTGCACGCAGGACAGGTTACTCAGTGTGGTGCAGATCGTGGTATGCCTCACTGATCTTTTGGGGGTTTACTACCCCATACTTCTCAACATGCCCCAATGGCTGTGTGGGATGTGTGGCTTGAAAGTGGGAGTGTCAGCACTATTAACCATGTAGCAACACAACTGTGCAGCAGACATTGTCTGCACTCAAGGGTCAGTTACAGGGTATGATACCAATTTTGGACTTACAAAAACATTTTTCAACCTTTTGCCACGGTGTATTTTTTAGAATATGCACATATTTTACTTGTTTTACTGTGCTTCTGCACAGAATTCCCCCTATTATGCTTGGATACCATATAAAGAGGAACAAAAACACAACTTGATTGCTTTTTATACTTTTTGTAAGTGAAAAAGTAAAGTTTTGCATATCGCTGTTGAAAGGGTTCAGATATTTTTCTATTCAAAATAATTTGTACCATTTGCATTTCTTTGCGAACAATAAGCACTCCATTAAATATCCATTAGAAGTCAATTCTATCCTTTTATAATTGTGCAGCTATAAAAACAGTCTTTATCAATGGAAAGTGTATATAATTACATTAAATAGGTTAATCACACTTGAATGAGTCATTCTGCACTGATAACACTTCCCTTCTTTCCCTGCATTGTTTTAGATGAGAGGCATCTGGGGTCTTCAATTATATGCAACTGGGGGTTTTCTTTCCCCTTTTTTTCCCTGAAAATGACTCCTTTTTTTCTCTCCTTCTTTCCTCCAGCTGGTGAAATTTATTGCTACTACTTCCCAGACCAAGATAACCTGCTCAGTCAGCTGGAGCCCCCTGTGGACAGCTGTCTCTCTTTTAGCTGATGGAAAACTGCCACTAGCCAGTGAATGGAAAGAGAGAAGGTGCAGCATCCTCAATACAGGCAGAAACAGCATCAGCAGAAGCAGAGCCCTGGGCTCTATTGTTCCTTCGGTGTCAAATGGTTTTTTTCCTTCTCGACTAGCATGCACAATAGCTGCAGAGAGCTTTCTGTTCCCTGTTACTTACAAAGGAAAACAGAGGCGAAAAACACTATTTGAAGTGGGCTATTCATTGTGTGTCCTCACGTTGTAACAACACATCTCTGCCTTTCCGAAGGCATGGGGCTGGCAGAGAGACGTATGGGGTTTTTTGCTGTTCCTGTTCGGTGCTTTGGAGTGATTGTGATTGTTCTTGCTGGGATCTGGAAAGCTGATTCACAGGGTGAACCTGAAAGCAAAACTATATACGTATGGAAGACTGGTGAGTGGATAAAACTGGTTGAATTCTTGTGTTAATATACGCACATCCATATCATATTTGTATATATGTGAATAGATAGATATATGATAGGTTTAAAATAAAAAATATGATATATCCCATAATTAAAAGCTCATTCTAAATAAATGTTTACTAATTTAAAATATAAATATATTTTAGATTACCGTTACATGGAAATAGAATGAAATCATCAGATTTTTTTCTGCTTAGTATTGATTAGGTATCTATGTATCAATCTACGTTATAAGCTAACACATGCTCAGTAAAGTGATAGCACTATACACGTGAATGAAGAGCGATAGGCATTGTCCCTATTATGCCAGGTTATCTAACCCAGGGGTTACAGGCAAGTAGCCCAACATCGCTGATGCTATCATTGAGTCATTTTGACTTTAACGTATTATCATTTTTGTAAAAATCACCTCCACAATGTATTTTTTAAGGAGAAGCCTATATATTATAATGTTACTGTACCATACAACTTTACAGCTGGCCTGCTATGTTATGGTAGATCACAGTGACAAGCACACATTAACAGTGACATTCATTGGGAAAATGAGAATACTCAGTTATAGGGGCATCCTTTTTGCAGTGAGGCAAAGGATAAATAGTATGCAAGGTGCAGGGCTGGTTCACTGTGCTATAATTAGTCCTGCTATGTGCTGATGATTTCACACAAAGATATATAGTATTTACCTATAACAATGTCTAAGGGTAAAAATCAATCTGCATAATAAATTACAGATTAATAATAAATAAAGAAATGTATCAATGTACTATTAGATGTTACAGTGTCACAGATACCCTATCCCAGGGCTCCCCATGATAATTATTGCTTTACTGTTTGCTTGCTGTCATTGTATTGTCTCAAAGAAATCGGATTGTGTTAATTCTGATCTTAGGATGCCAACTGAAAGTTCCAGATCACTGCACATTCGATTGTTGATTCATTTTGATAAATCTAGAAAAACACAACAAAAGAGTATTTTCTGGATTCTAACTTCCTCTGGCTCTTTGCCACGAAGACAGATCAATTTACAATTACACTGATATCGTGAATTTTTTTAAGAGCTTGCTGCATTTATCAGGAAGCTCACTGAAGAGATTAAAGGGAAATTCATTTAAACCAAAGAAATCATTATGTCATAGTACAATTGACCAGACTTTGGGCAATCTGGTACTGAAAGGGTGACAGCTAAAGGGCACATTAACCTGACTTCTGTGCGTTTATCTAGAAATTCCAGTTTTCTAGTGGCATGTTTACAGCATGGATTCAAAAATTCCATCTAAACAATACACAGTATGCTACATTCTCCCTTTTCTTGTCAACAGGAAGAATGTATAACACTTGTACACATTGGTAGTGTCTATTATTACTTGTAATACGTTCAATTAGCTCTGATGAAAAACAGATTTATAGTGGGTGCTTCATGTAAAACAGAAATCTCAGGTTTCACCTTTTCTCTGTCTGTAGCTTATTATTTTTAACAGTGTTGACCATCATTTTAATGTGCATTACATTTAGAAGTTTAAGTTCAGATGCCAGACAATATTGTTTTCATGAGCTTTAACATCAGTAGTGGCAGCCCAACACCTTCAAGGGCCACATCTGGCCCATGGGCCACCAGTTGGACATCAACGTTTTGAAACAATGTTTTAAGCGGCCACACTCAAGATGCTATCTATATCATTTTATCCATACACAGACATAGGCAGCCGTGATGGCTGAGCCCATCTCAATTGGATTAGCTTTCTATCTCACTCATAGTGCAGCTTATCATAGTAATGGAAGGATGGAAAGAACACATTCTTTGATTTGTCTTAACATTGTTGCCTGAAGGAGACAGACTTGTTTTATTTCCATCTGATGTGATTCTGATTATGAAACGGATCTGGGAATTAAGTAATAGCTAGGAAATAGCCGGGTTAGATTTAATAATAAACCACATATGGAAGTGCATCATTTCCAAAAGAAAAATCACAATCTTCATTTATTAAAATCATGTGGTTTTCTCCCAGCATGTGTTGTACATTTGGCAATATTAGAGTTGTGTTGTTGTTGCTTTCTTGTCTTGTTTTTTTCAGTCTTTCTTTCTTTCTTTCATTCTGTGTTTGCTACATTATTTTTTTCCTTCTTTCTGTATTTCCTATTTGGAAGTCTTGAAGTCCTCAGAGATTTAAGATTTAGAAATATAAGAACATCAGTGCAATTATATCTGGGTATCTGATTTATCATCATACGACATGGATGTATGTAGTTGTGCACAACTCCATTATTCTACAATTTCCTCCGTTTTCACCTTAAATCTAATCAGCCCACTTTACATCAAAAAGATGGCTTGCTTGCAATGGGTCATCGTATTCCCACTTTCCAAATCTGATTGACCTTTACAAGGCCATTTCTATTGATTGCCTTACCGCCTCTGTTTTATATGTTTTTTTGCAGATGTGGCTATTGGGTTGAGGTTTTTGTGGTTTATAATGTGTTTTAGGTAACCGCGAATATAAAAATATGATATAGATACAATATTATAGGAATGATTAGATAAAGGAAAGGCAATTTAAA
The DNA here is from genome assembly GCA_036172795.1 of Pelodytes ibericus. Lineage (NCBI taxonomy): Eukaryota > Metazoa > Chordata > Amphibia > Anura > Pelodytidae > Pelodytes > Pelodytes ibericus. The sequence continues at coordinate 191,825,016 of CM069859.1, forward strand.
GTGAGTCTGTCACCAAAACATTGTTTGCAGTAAGAAAATTATTAGAAGATGAGTCAAACATGACTAAAATGTTAAAAAAATAATAGACTTGCCCCACCACTCAGGAGTGACAGGATGGTCCACAATATTTAAATAAAACATACAAACACACCAAAACAGTAAGTCACTGCAAACCATCCCCAAACTTTAATCTGTTTAAAAAATGCTTTCTAATACCGTTATCTGGCCATGAAATTTAAGCTCCTCTGACAAGTCATGGCAAACCCATAGGGGACCCATACGCTAACCCATAGGTTATATTAAACCTTATAAACAGACTTTGGCTTTTATTGAACCCAATAACCAATGACTAAAAAGTGAGATTTCTCATATGACTCTGCACAAATTGAAACTTCCTAAAAGTAAGAAAATGCATTAAAATACTTATTTTAATTAATAAATTATTGTACTTTTAATGTTCTACTTTCACAGTATAAACTATGTTTAAGAGACAAAGTGACTACTTAATAAATAGCTACACATATTGTAACCTTGATGAAATAGTAACTGACACTTACGACTAGGGGAAAGGGATCGACGACTAGGGGAAAGGGATCGTTAGTGTTGTGGGGACATCTTTTCTTAGTCCATGTGTTTATCCCTGCCATTGTTCTTTTAGTTCTAGTATCAAGCATCATTGGTGGAAGATAAGGCAGGATCTAATGAACGTATTCTGATTTTTATTTATTTATTTTAAATTAGGCAGACATTGGACAGACTAGATGGGCCAAATTGTTCTTATCTGCTGACACATTCTATGTTTCTCGTTGAATGTACCACTTGCGTGCAAGTAGCAAAACAATTATATTTGCTTGTCTTCAGAGAGTATGTAGTTCTGCAGATCTATAACCATCTGTCACTGTTTAATCACTTTAGAAGGTAAACTAACCCACTCCAGATACCGCTCTGAATGTGTGACTAGGGGTTATGCTCTCTGCACTTATTTAGCATCAAGGGTCATCAAGCTCTTTAGAATCAAATCCTTAAAGTCTAGCGGCAGCTGTGCACTGGTCAGTATGAATGTGTGCTTTAGAATTTTTTGCGTGACCTTTAGCCTGAAGATGCGTTTTGTATGTAAACTATTACTTTATTAATTATTTGTTAGCACAACAAATAGCATTATTCTTATTGCAAAACATTGGTAAATTGCTCAGTCTGTCACTTTCTGTGACTTTCCATGTCTCTTGCACTCTATTACTGTCTCACTCTTTTTCTGCTTCTCTATAAACGTATCATCTGTCAAAATATATCTTATTCACTGATTGTTACTTAATACTGTGACATCCCCACTGTAGGACAATAAGAAATAATGAACTATATAATATACTATAATGGAATAATGGACTTGGTAATGGAAATATTTTAGGATGGACCCATCATCATCATCTTCAGAGTATCAGGTTTTTGTAGCAGAATGAGTAGTTCACAGATTATAAATTTATGTAATTTAAAAATCAAAAAGTCGGAAAGGGACATTCGAGGCAAAATGCATACAAATATCTTGATTAAACAATGCATATATACTTACATTTAAAAAAAGCATAATATTAATACTGTAAAAATAAAAATATAAATACATTCAGTTTTCAATATTTTTCAGGTTGTAACACTCTTTTGCTTTTCTGCAATACAGGATTATCACCCCTAGCTTTTCACTGACTGTTTTCTCTTCTGAATCAATCAAAGGATTGGGCTTAATGTCATAGGTGTGTGAATTATATATCTCCATTCACCACTGTGGAACCAGTTGGTAAAAAGTAATGCTTGAGCAAAATGCTCCTACAGTGAGTTTCCAACATTATTTAATAAAACGGAAAGGAGTTGTATGCTCAGAAATGTCATCAAACACCAAGAGGGCAAAGTATATACTAATTCCAAGTTTATGTAGATTGTGAACACTGGTACATTTTAGGTTTACTTGTGCTTTGCAGCTGATACTATTATATAGTGTGTTGGTCTATGTTCGAAACTATATAGAGTGACAACATTAGTATTTATGTTGTCCCAGTTATACACTAGGCTTTGTGTATGTTTGTTTATGTCACTAAATTGTAGGTTACATTTGTAAGTACTGCTACCTTCCCTCCTCTACACAAAATAACTACAGCTTGCTACTGACTTTGTTAGAACCTCAAATTGTTTATAATATCAGGCATCCAGTGTACTCACCAGCATAACAACAGGCTATTTTAGGAAGAGGAAATTGTGATTCCCTCATACCCAGGAACAATAAGCTCTTCTGTTGACATGCAAGCAAAACAACTGACTGTTATATTGTGCATAAATAAATGATATTAGAATGTGTGCTACTGATGACAAGCTGTGATTCTGTTGATATCTGCACATTTTACTGAGTATGTTTTATGTTTCCTTTAAAAACATCCAACTACTAAATGATAACAGCATATAGTTAGCCCTGGAACTGCTCTGCAGCCTGCTGAGTAAGTTTAAAGTGGTACTGACAGAGATTATATTTTTACTCTGCAATAGAATGTTAGTGTCATTATTATACTTTCACTGCAGGCAGCTGAGCTGTGATGGATGTTTGTAGCTAGCTCCTTTGCAGATCTGACCCTAGCTGAAAGCTCTTACTTAAGGTTACACATGTATGATGTATGTAGAGTCACCATTCACCAGTCACCATTTTGGAAATAATGACAATTTTTTGTGAAAATCACGACCTGTCAAATTTTTTTTTTTTTTTTTGAGTCTATCACACAAAAAAAATGGAAACGAGATTTGGGAGGACATATTGGTTTATTGGATAAAATTGTGACAGCTGGCATGCTACAAACTGTACATGATACTCAAGGTTCACAACCAATATGCATTACTTGTACAGCCATTATTGATAGTATCCAAAGACATACAATCTGTGTTTTTGTATTTGAACCTTCTGTATGTGGATAGCAGCCATGTGAGAATTTTAAATCAAAATATGTTGAGTTTATTTAAACAAGGAATGGTAATCTTCTGTTTTGATCGGAACAAATTGGTAATCTGCTTCTAAGAATATGGTAACTATTTATTTAACTGGGATAATTACATTTTTGGATATTGTGATTTTCACAAACGTTGCTTGTGGACATAATCAAAAAGCAATTTATAAGAAAAGCAAACAATCCACAAAGCAAAATCTAAAAGTCCTAAAAAAGCCATAAGCACAAGTCTGATTGAACATTTTGTGTGCGTGTATATACTCTCAGAGGGATACTGACAGGTAGAAATGACACCACTTTTTGTTAAGTGTTTTCATTGTGAGGTGCAATTCCACTTCCAATTTCCAGACAAGAGAGATATTTTACTTTTATTGAATCACCAGCATTAACCCCTTAAGGAGTGAGTTTTCTTGTGATTAAGTGTAATTTCTCTCTATTATTATTTAGTGTACTTATACAAACTATATGCTATGTTTTTTGTTTTGTTTTAAGGAAACATATGGATTTCTATTGATGCTGTATTAATCCTCATAAAGCAGAATTTACTGTGATTTAACAAAATTATAACTGGGCACGCCCCCCTTGTTTACATTTATTATATATATGTCGTGTCATAAAGGGTTAAGAAGCCAGAACCCTTTCTGCCTACTGCGGACCGTTTCTTAAGCCAAAACAGAATATTTTTCGTGCATGCGCTTAAATGATCATTTGTTGTCCACTACCGGTCTGCGTTAAACTCGTTTACTAAGACCATGGCAGAATCATTACTTTGTGAGGTTTATTTACTAAACAGTGAATTGTGGTGAATTGACAACCAAGCTTCACAATGTGGTTAATGTTCTCTCTGAAAAAAAAAATGTTGTTTCTTAGATTTTGTAACTCAGAGAATAACTAAGACCAAATTGGGGAAGGAGAGGGGGGGAGGAGAGGGAGGAGAGAGGGAAGAGGAGAAGGAAGAGGGAAGGGAAGGAAGGGAAAAAAGATAAGAAAAAGAAAGGAAGAAAGATAACTGTAGCCTTTAACAGGCAGATTACCAACATCTGGAGGTTCTCCCTAAATGATAGATATATCACCTCCCCCCTATATCTCTGTAAATATCTCTGTAAATTTCCTTTCCCTAGCTTGGTTTTATATATATTGATATTAATAAAGATGAATCAAGAGAAAAAAAAGGGGAAGAAAATAATGACACGATGATGAGATAAACCAAGACCAAATTTAATGAAGACTGTACAATTGATGCCATTTTATCTTTTTCTAGAACATAACGGTTGATCGATTTAGATTTCAGACTATGCTACATAATGTATATTAAACAGTTCATTACTTTTCTGACTTGTAGAGCTATGAGTTATTTGTAGGTCAAGTCATCAAATGTTTTAATTATTTTATTGAAAACCTGTGTCCTTTTCCAAGTGGAAAGGTACATTTCAGAAATGGTAAAGCTCATGTGGTCATTGTGAATCCTATCTTTCCTTCCCCAAGATTCTTATTCAGAATATTCTTACCTTAGTAACATTGCAGGATAAACAGACATTTTGTAAAGGATTGTTGTTGTAATACAAAAATAATAAAGCAAAAACAATGATAGGCCCAGTATAACATTTGTTATTTACCTAGATACAGTTTTAAAGAAGGACTTAACCCGAAAATAGTTTTTTAATGAGACAGACGACAACTTCATAAAAATGTCCGATTATGTCCAAGTCACCTCTATGCTATCTGTGGACCTCTTTCCTATAATCATTAAATCTAGCTATACTTAGTACTTCTACGTGTATAGCTGTAACTGGATAAGATCTACAATGCAGCAAATGTGCACTGGGGCATATGTATAAACATTCCCACACACAAAAGCTTTGGGAAGTAACAAACAAGTTAAACAAATTCTGTGTTAAATGTGTTTCCTATAATTAAGGCTGGCTCATCATTCTAAAATATTATGTTATGTGTAATGTTATGTGTTTTTTAAATAGCGGTAATGGGACAGGGTTTGGTGCAGGTTTTTTTTATACTTTTCAGGAGCTAATTCATTATACAATGGTTGCACTGGCTCTGTGGCATGTGTATATATGCCTGTCATTTTTAAGAAAGCCCATTGGGGGCTACATGTAAATATTATGACACATGAAAGTTTAAAAAAAGGTGTAATCTCTGCTTTTTATGTATAATGTGGTATAATGTGTGGGAATGGAACAACGCTGGACAGAGGGTTTTCAACTCTTTTGTTGCCATCACGAGAGGTTTTTTACCTAGGACATACCCCAGCACATGCCCCATCATCCATATTGCACACCAAGGACTTACCGGGGCATGCCAGAGAATGCCCCATCACCAACATTGCACACCCAGGACATGCCCCATCACCCACTTTGACACAGGACTGAAGTCTCAGTGCCACCAGGTCACATGAACCCCAGTTCTATGACCTCAGAACACTGCATAGGGAGTTCAATAGGTAGCATGGTAGGATGTCTGAGCACCTGGGTAGTGCACAGACACCATGCTGGTTGCTCGCTGTACAAAGGGCTGGTGAGGAGAGATCAATGCCTGCCTAAAAGCTTTTTTTTTAAGGGGCACCATTTTTAGCTGCCCCCTAAGAAACTGCTGCCCTAGGCACTTGTCTAGGTTGGTTCATGCTGAATGCAGCTCTGGCCTATTGTAGAAAATTAAAAGGGAAATGCCTTCCTTTATCCATTTAGTTATTCCTATAAGTGTTTGGAGGATATATGTTGAATTGCATGCCCTTATTGCCAGGGAAGGGATAATAAGGGGGTAGGAGGGCAATTGTCTCTCTAGGCTGCTTTTTAATCTCTCTCAATTGCACAGGGCTGCATCACTTTTCCATTTTAAATGTGCCAGTCAGTAACACTTTTGATTGTCTTGTCTGGCTATCAATCTCTGTACCTTATCTATCAGCAAATCTGTCTTGCATGTCTTGTCTGTCTATCTCTGATGATCTCAGATGGGTTGAAGTGACACCTAGGGCACCTCAGTTTGTTTTTACCCCCAGGCCATTAGTTGCAAACCCTCGGCTGCGCCTTGCTCTTGATCAAACAATACTTGAAAAGGTTTGGAGTGTGTAAAAGACAATTCTGACTGAGGCAGGGCACCTATAATCCCAATTAACTTATTATGCTGTAGATCTCAAAGTGCAGTACAAGCAATTTGTACTTGGAATTTGTCTTAATGCAACCTTGGCTGTAACTCAGCATCACATTTAATATAGTCTAATACTTCTATCTGTCCAGGTAATTTATCGAATATGAAAACACAAATTTTGATGAAGTAGCTTTTCTAAAACATAATATAGGGAAATGATTTTCAAGCCAAATGATTCTGTAGCATCAGATAAAGAAACAACATTTCTCATTTTGTGCTGTCCTGCTAAAGGAAAGCATGAAAATAAATGAAAAGGATCTTTAACATCAGCCACTCAATAATTAGGAAGTCATGACAGTGGTTTAGACCACAACCGACATTTAAATATACTGCCAGATAAACTCTGTATAAACATAATAAAGATTAAACTGTTTCGTTATCGTGTAATGGTCATGCCAGGTCAAATTTGGAGACTGGGACAATGTGGCCCCAATCACTTCAGCAACATCCATTTAATTAGAATAACACATTGAAGCTTCCTCTCTTGCTGAGAGGCAACAGGTAAATATGTTTGGAGTTTAGTTCAATCCATCTACAAGATAAGTCACCAAAGGACAACTGTCGACAAAAACTATAGATAATGTTTCACTGAATGATCAAGATTAAGTGTAGTACTACTCTAAATAAAGCAAAGTATCTTATTGAGGTCTATTTGCTCCATAAACTGGACATGTTGTTCAAAATCTTGGATCAGATTTGTCAGATCAAGAAAGCTGTGACCCAAGATTCTGACCCAGTTCCAGTAAACTATAGTCCTTATGATGTTTAGCCAGCAAAATCCTGAGTACAATGGAAAGTTTTGTTTACAGAGCTATGATTGCCCCAGTCTACAATTGAGTACACTTTCAAGATGTTCCGCCAGCAAAATGGCTGGCTGTATATTGTATTTATTTATTTATTTATAAAGTATATTACCAGGAAGGATGACTGAGATTTATCTAGTTTTTTATTTATTTATTTATGAAGTATATTACTAGGAAGGATAACTGAGATGTATCTAGTTTTCAAGTATGTCCTTGGTCATACCATATCATGGGAGCTGCAGTCAACAACAATGTGTCAGGTAGTGCTGGTAGTATAGTGTAGATCCTCACAGCCCCAGTCCATGGTTAATACAATTCCCACGAAGTTCAGCCAGAAATATGGATGAATATTATGATATTGTATCATTTCTATAGTTAACAATAGTTAGTTCATTATATTTTGTAGTCTTCCACAGCGTTTCTATTAACTTCCTTCCACACACACAGAACAGACACTGCATGGATGCCTCTCATCTCTAGTATTCCAAACTATTGAGGAGGGCAAAGAAGCACAGGCCAATTGCCTCTAAGGCTGCTCTCTAACCTGAGTTCACTGAGCTAGCACAACTTTGCAAGACATTTTCTATTTTTCTAGCCAATTGTCAACATACCTGTCTTGCCTATATTCTGATAATAACAGGTGGGCTAGTTTTTCCACCCAGTAGATATTTTACTGGCAGGCTGGTAAATAATCAACTTGAGGTCTATGTAAAGCCTATAAAGACAATAGCATGGCAAGTATTAGTATCTAAATGAAAGGTAACAACCTAGTCCTCACCTGGCAGCTACACTGTTTGTATTAACAAAGTAGGCCCTGTGCCTACAGCTTCTAGATTCAAGAGCATCCAAGTCTTTGACCCTAAAAAAAACTTGATAGTTCAAATTACACATCTCACTTGATACCTATTAAAAACTCCACACTGAACCTTATTAAAGAACGTTGTCCGTGGGCCCTTGTTAAACATCTTCTCATATTAACACATTTCCTTTCCTTCATACCACAACATGTCTAATTCATCTTTATCTTCCTGTGTTACTTGTCTGACCATAGCTAAGTTCACGTTTATACTAAATTCCCTTCCTCTTTCGTACTGGAGTCTTGTTTATCCTATGACTGTAAGTAATTCCAACATGACATCTGTAACAATGTCTTCCTGGGGCATTCTGTTTCCCATGTTTAATTACTTATGAATAGTGTTGAGCGAACCCGAACCGCACTGTTCGGGTTCGTACCGAACATTACGGTGTTCGGACCCCGGACCCGAACCTGGACATTTCACTGTATGTCCGTGTTGGAGTTCGGGGTTCGGCTATAAACCAAAAGTCTATAAACCGAAAGACATTCACTTTTTAGACTTTCTGTTTATAGAATAGCAATAGCATTACATGTATTCTATAAACCGAAAGTCTATAAACCGAAAGACATTCGGTTTATAGACTTTCGGTTTATAGAATACATGTAATGCTATTGCTATTCTATAAAAAGAAAGTCTATAAACAGAATGTCTTTTGGTTTATAGACTTTCGGCTTATAGAATACATGTAATACTATTGGCTTTCTATAAACCGAACTAGAGTCCCCATTCATAAGAATTTCTTATGAATGGGGACTCTAGTTCGGTTTATAGAAAGCCAATAGTATTACATGTATTCTATAAGCCGACTAATGCTTTATGTCTTTCATTTTGATAACCTTTTTTTGATGGTTGTTAACTTCATTTTACCACTAGGATTTAGACAAGTGCCACTGCCAGGGTCATTTAATTCATCCATCAGTCATAAACCCTGCTCTTTACTAATCACTTTATTCAGAATTACATTCCAATTCCTACCTGGCTCTTCTTCACATGTTAAGATATTTCTGAGGCTGTCACCTGTGTTCAATATATAATTTTTGACTTTCATGCACTTCTGTCAAATCTTATTACATCCTGAAATTATCCTACATTTTACCTTTTCTATGAAACTCATCAACTTCAAATAACTCTAGAGTGTCCTCTCTCTTTCCAAGGTTTCAATACTCCCTCAGAACTCCATTTTAGTCTATTAGCAAACCGTTCAGCATCCACTAGGAACAAATTCATTTAAAAACTAAACTGTGTCTCATCTTACTTTTTATTAAGTATACTAAAAGAGACAGTTAGGTTATTTTGTGTATTTTGCATACATGCATGTGAAATACAGTTACATTCAAATTATTTACTTTTACATTAAATTTTTTTTTACAGAGTGCTCTAATTTCAGTAAAATACAAGAACAAGGGTTAATAGAGGGGGTGTTGCCAAGGCAACCACAGTAATTGTATTATACTTTAGTTACAGTTGTAAGATGATAGAAAGTGTTGAGGAAAAAATGATAAGGCAGGTCTGTTTCTTTTTATTTACTTTACAGTACTTATCTAAAAAAATATTTTTGGTCACTGTAGGTGCAACTGCTCTTGAAAGTTCACATTAAATTATACTTTAATCTCCCTTAACATAAAATGATCTGCCCCACCTCAGCTCCTGACTATTCTGACATAGGGATTGAACAAAAAATACTAAGGTGCATAACAAGGGGTAGCATTGTTTATAGTGGACACTTACTTGACCAATTTAATGATATTCTATGAACCTTTAATGAAAAGGTGAGACAGCGCTATATAAAAGGTACAAAATAATATACTCCAGAAACAGATGGGTATAAAAATATATAAATTTATTGCAAGTCAAAAATGGAAAAATAAATATACATATATAAGTATATAACAAAAATCCAAGGTCACTAAATATGAATAAATCAGTGATCACATGGATAATGGGCATACATATTAAAAATACATAATAGCATACAATGAGATAAAAAAAAAAAACCACAAATGGGCAAAAATATGAAAATAAGATAAAAAGATACACAGGAAAAAGAATAAAACAGAATCCCTTACCCACTGGGTCTGTTCACCTGACCAGGTATATTGAACAGTTATGGATAGTTGCACTATTAAGAACAGCTACACATCACAGGACGCATTTCGAATTTTCTTACTCAGCTGGTGGGCGGTAGTCCACTACCACCCACCAGCTGAGTAAGAAAATTCGAAACGCGTCCTGTGGGGTGTAGCTGTGCTGCTAGTCTAAAATCCCTGAATATGAGTGTTCTAAAAAACAGACCTGTACCAGTTATTAGCGTACAAACTCCCAGATGGAATTAGACCCTGAGCGCCCAAGATCAGGAACTATGGTGAAGGGGTGGAGACACAGGGCCCAGTGCTAGATAACTGCACTTATCTGGTAGCTTGGGGCTTCAGGTTTTGTGCAGCCACATACCAAGGCCCTGAATTGGCAGTGGTTGTATCCAGTATTACAAAACTTGGACTGGTAAAACCCAGGAACTAACCTAACACTAAAGATGGTAAAATGGTGGAAGTTTGGTCAACATATTGGCCAATTAGATGTTAGCTTGCCAACCACGTCACGGTACTCCACATTAAGGCAAGTCCCTAACTAAGACAGAATATTAGCAAATGAATAACATGAGCTTAAAGATTAATATTGCACACAAACAGAATACCTGTAGACTGAGCTGCAAAGGATAGAACAGAAACGGGTGTGGTTTAAATAGAAGACAACTAAGGTAGAGGGAAGCAGAGAAAACCTGAAATGGAACATAATGGGCAGAAAGGAGAACATAACAGGATTCCAAAGCAGGGTTAGAATACAACGCTGTGCTGAAATACAAGGTAGGGAATACAAGGCAGGAATGGAATACAGGTATACAGGAAAAAACATACATAATAAACAGGAAAGCAAAGCAAAAAGCAAATAGAAATGTGTGGATACAGCCTGGATGACCATGCACAAGGGTGTATGGTTTTCCCTTTTTGTTTTTTTTGTGTCAGTAATGATTGACACTGTTCTCTCCCCAACTTTCCTGGATAATGATATAATTATGTATGGTTGTATTTTTCAATTTGCTGTTAAATTTGAAACATTGTGTAATACCATTCTGGACTTGGTCCCGAGGACATACTGACTCTCAGTGTTTTTTTTCCTGGTAAAACAGTTTCTAAAGAAATAAATATAAATAAATAAATATCTATTGTACAGACATAGGTTTTTTTTTTAAATAACTTTGCCAAACATCAAATAGTTCACAATATATCTCCTTCCCCCAATTTATTATAAACAATCATTACCACACAATTTTAGTAATTTTATGATCATCTTAAAATAGGAGACATTGGATTCTATTTAATGTATTGCATGTACCTCAGGTTATTGAATACCATAAACTCTAATAAAAAATTAAGATGAAAAAAAATGTGATAACTAGAATAGAATCCATTTAGTCTCATGACTAAAGTACACACTTAATCTTTTTTCTATAACAGACATAGTTTCTTACATTATTTTATGTGGCATATTATTGTTTTGTGGCATCTTAATAAATCATAATAAAAACATTATTATTATGTTATCTGATATGGTTTCAAATTGTTTCTCCCATTAATTTTTTTGACATATCATTTTTGTAACATAATAAATCATAATCAAAAAATAAATTGTTAACTTGTTTTTTTATCATAGATGTTTTCAATCCACATATATGAAAAGTAAAATATGTCCTTATTTACAGATTATTGCTCTCTGATCAGCCGATAGTGCTTCACTATTATTACATAAGGCTCTTCCAATAAAATATGACCCAATGCATTGTGCTATCTGCTTCAGCACATCCCCCTTTCAGATCCCATGTGTATCTTTCTTCAAGTTTAATGGCATGACCCCTTGTTTCATGCAGTATTTGCTGCTCAGGATGCCTTTCTCTTTTACATTATTTATAGTGATCATAACATGAGAATCAGGTCACTGCTTACTAAAAGTGATATTTCTGTATATAAAAAGGAGATTGCGAACCATACTAGAACAATGTATTTTTAATGGCTAATGAACCAGCATAAGATGTGTGACCGGCCTTTGTGGATCCTGCGGAATGTGACTCCGATAGGAAATCTGCCATATCAGTTTATTGAACATAAAGGAAGCATTATATCCAGATAGCATTTATATGTTATATTGAGGAATGAAATACTTATAGTAGATAACCTTGTACCATGTTTAGGAAGCTGATTAGCAAAATATATACAAACATTTTAGTATATATATTTATAGGCTTTGGGGAACTACATGACCACATCATGTTTTAATGTGTGCTGACATTGTTTTTTAATTAATAACTGTAATGTCATTATGATGACATAAAATTGATTATGTCATCAAATCCAAAGCACATGTAAGTATAGTTTTTTTTTTTTATAAACATTTTACTCATAATCCTGATCACCTTATATATATTTATGTTACTTAGATTATTGTTTTTTATTTGTCTTTTTTTGTTTGGAAATGAAAAAAACTTAATCTAACAGTGGAAATGTGGACAGATAAGCTACATATACCATGATGCTTAGTCAGTCATTAGGCTGACTGAACATCAGGGGATATATGGTCCCCAAACATCTGCAATGCCAAAGTTGTCCATCACTGTAGTTGAATCTATGTGATTAGTGAAACCTGTTTTTTTTTTTTTTTTTTTAAATATTGTTGAATGGAACCCATTAAGATACAAAACATTCTGCATCTTTTATATGTAGCAGTTAATAGCTATCTTTCAGTCACGTATCACAACAACCTATGATGTTGGCACATTCTAAATGCTACTTCACCTAGTAGAAATGTGTGCAATTGAAAGTAAGTGTTCAACATTATACAATCCAGAGCATTGTATCAGCTGGGCCTTTTGTTAAATGCTGAAGCATTTGCACTATCTACTTTTCTCTGCTTTAGGAAATTACAGCCTTTGGGCTATGAATTTACAGCTTCCCTCCAAGTACTCACACCAGAAAATATAGCATTTCTCATTTCAAGTTTTCAGCAACTACAAAGCGGCAGTCCTCTCTGAAGTCTCTCTTTGTACCCTGTTTGATCTATGGCTCTGAGTTAAAGGCTTTTACTATAATATCTATGGAAAGCTCTATTATATGAAACATCTCAGCAGGACATTTATGTGTTATTTGGTGCCACTCCATTTTATTTCACTTTATTTTTATGGCTCTCCTTTTATAGAAAAGTATATAAATACGAGAGAGTTACCATAGTAAATATGGGTGAAGAATTGTGCATAGAGAGGTTCACTGTAGATGAGTCCTGAGGTAATGTTTTCATTTTGTTTTATTTTTATATCATATTTTTATGAATTTGGTGTATTGGAAGGTTTCCAAATAAATGCGGCTTATTATGCATTTACATAACCAGTTGGGATGTATTAAAATGTAACACAAATGTTTCCTAATTGTGCAGGGTGTAGCAGTTTGTTTTTATGGTATATTGGTTTATTTTGGAATTTCTTAGAAAATTATGACTAAATGGGGAGATACTAAATACAATATTGTTCCGATAATGTACTATAGATTCTTAAACTAGAGGTTCAACCCAGAGGCAGGCTTTAATGTATTAAGCATCCTAACATTGGGGCTGATGTATAAACACGGCTCATATGCACATAGTGCCAAATACTGGTGCTATATGGGTGTGTGCCTATGTATAAAGCAGAGTCTGCGACCGTCCGCTTGTTGCGCACTTCCATGTTGCTGCGGCGCTCAGTGTGCCAGTGCAGTCCATATCTAAGGAATCATGAATAGTGTCAAACTTACGCCAAACTTTCTTGGTGGAGTTTCTATTCCTGCCTGCAAAGGGTCAGGGTTGATAAAGCGTCACTTGAGGGTTTTTTTTCACTTCCAAATATTTTACAGTATGGGAAACTTTATATCCCTGCTGTGTCTCTCTTTCTTGTATTGTAGGAGGATGCCTCAGTTGCAGTATAGGAGAGGAGCAGGATCTGCTTGGCATCCTCTCCGCCTCCGAAGTACTTCCTGACTATTCTTCAGGAGATCTGACCTACTCAGTGTAAGCAATGGGTAGGGAGACAGAGGCTATGGGGGACTGTGACAAGTGATGTTTGAGCAATATGACCATGAGACAAATTTGCACATGTGTGCATTTGTGTATATTGTATTTATATTTGAAGTCACTTAAGTAATCTTATTTAAAATCCAATAGGGCTCTTCCTCCTCAGTTTGCTTATTATAGTAATAGACTTCATCAGTCTACAAAATGACATTCAGGAGGATTAACCATTTTAGAAAATTAGATATGTGTTTTGTTGTAATTTCTGTACAGGTCTAATCAAGGCAAGATTAAAACCTTGCATTTTAATCACTATCAAATGCATGAATATGTGGCATCCACAGGGCAATACCTATTCAAGTAAAAAAACAACTTAAGCGATTATTGCACAAAATGTAGGCATGAGTTACATACATGTCTACAAATCATTTTATTTGGGTGACCACATATTTACCAGAAACATTACAGTTTTAGAATGAATAAATCAGAATGATGTTTGGTACTGGAAGATATGAACTGGTTTAAGATTTTAGAAGAACATGATTTTTTTTTAGACCATATAAATTCAGGGATAATATTATTTCATGCATTTAATGTTTAATCCTATGCTGACAGATGGAAAATGATATCCTTGAAAATAAGACTGCCTACTAATATTATTACTAACTATTCTGTTAATATATTTTGCATAGGCCATGGTGATATAGAGCTTGTCAGCCCAACAAATGTGCCTTAGGCAACCAAAGCTGGTGCCAATTGAGATACAGAGCCATGTTTTATTTAATGAAGAGCAAGCAGTACTCACGAGCTTAGAATTGGAACAGTAGGATTACCAAACAGCTAAATCAGAAGGGTTTAAGATAGAAAATCCACACAAACATTAGTGGGGTGAGACATTAGCGGGGTGAGACATAGTGAGGCATTAGTTAGGTGATAAATGGAAAGACATTAGTTGGATGATAAATAGTGAGACATTAGTGTGGTGGTAAACAAATAGAAGTTGGCCGATGTTGTGGCAGAGTATTACAATTAAGATTTCCACCAAGCTATTATTGTGGCAGTATATTTTCTGGAATAGTTACAATCGGGATAACTGATTTATTTATATGCATGGGTGCAGTGTTATTAAAGCACAGGAAATATGCCATCTGTGACGAAGAACGGATATAACTAAACTTGTGTGGCCCGTGGCTCATGTTCAATATCCATTTGGGGTCAGGAAGGAATCAGGGCCGGTGCAAGATGTTTTTCTACCTTAGGCAAACATATATTTTGTCGTCCCTTGCTGATCCAAGTACCCTAACACGCCTGAGTTAGGCATTGCAGGGTGGCTACCCATGCCCATCTTACATTTAATTTAAATGCAGGCATGCACTAGCACCCCATAGTGGCCATTTCACTATGATGTCACGAAATGTCATCAGTGATGTCAGTGTTGATATCATTGCATAAGCACCACCCAAGATTTTGTTTACCGTAATACTCAGGTGGTAAATAATGCTCTCTTTCTCCACAACATCGTTGCAGCACATTTTCGTGTCCCTCGCATGGTTCTCTTTTTCAATTTCTTCTCCTCTTTCTGTTTGTTCTCTTATTTCTTTTACTATTAGAGGGGGTGGGGGGCTCTTCTAGGCCTACCTGTTCCGTTGGTTTTGGCTCACTACAGGCTGACATTTTTCTATATTGTTATATCATCCCACTATTTTTAGCCATTTTCCCCTACCACAATTATAGTTTAACTCCGAAAAGGGATAAAATGTATCTAATATCCCTATATACCATCACATATCCATGTTACTATTTCCTTTGATGTTTAACACCTTTTTGAGACATATTCTTC